>LR738714.1:55566133-55636129 GCA_902687465.1 Secale cereale | reverse complement strand
GGGGGGCACCAGGGCTCCAGGCGCCCTGGCGGCGCGCCCCCCCTGGGCCGCGCCAGGGGGGCGCCTGGGCCCCACGAGGCTCCTCCGATGCCCCCCCCCTTTGGCATATATTTAAAGTGTCTCCCGAAACCCTCGAAACAGGAACTCTTTTTTGCGATCTCATCTCTGTTCCGCCGCCGCCGCCGCTTCCAAGATCGGGAGCACCAGGAGAACTCTTCCCGGCACCCTGCCGGAGGGGAGGATCACCACCGGGAGCTTCTCCACCACCATGGACGCCTCCCGGATGAGTTGTGAGTAGTCTCCCTTGGACCATGGGTCCATGACCAGTAGCTATCTGATGTTCTCCTCCCGTTCTTGTGCTTCACTAATTAGTCCTCGTGAGCTGCCCTACATGATCGAGGCACATATGTAATCCTTATGCTGTTGCTATGATGAGTTTGCTGGGATCCGATGGATTATGAGATTATGTTCAGATTGTGTTTGAGTAATATATTTGATTCACCTCTTTTATATTTATGTTCGTAACTAATTCTTTCTCCGTTGTTATTTATTGCTTTGGCCAAGTAGTAGGTAGTGACTCCAAGAGGGAACGTTATGCTTGATTGTGGGTTCATGCCCCTCGATGACTAGTTTGAGTGACAGAAACATGAGTCTAGGGGATGTGTTGTTGCCACAAGGAGGAAAACAACGGTGCTTGTGCCCGCGGGTGCAAGGATTGTTTACTTTACGCAAAGTTCTTTTAATGCAGTTGTCTGTTGCTTTGAGTTTACACTATGGGTGGGGCTCGCAACTTAATACCAGCGAGATGTTCTGGATAGATATCTCAAGGTGGATGATTAGTAGTAGATATTGATGGATTTCGGTCTACTTACTTTGGCGTACCGCCCATGCTTTGAACCTCTACCTTTCTTGCAATGTAATCAGCATTGGTTTGCGCACATGGTCCTGTCAGTTGTCCAGCTGTAATTCGTTTACCTCACATAGATGTTTTATCGTCTTTTGGGAGAGAGACATCACTAGTGAACATCATGAGACTCCGGTCCATATTAGCATCATTGATCACATCCGCTATTTACTTACTATTGCAATTATACCTATCACTATTATCACTTGCGTTTGATCCTTTGTAAACTACAAGGCCGGAGGGATTGACAACCTCTCTGTACTCGTTGGGAGCAAAGTTATTTGTATCTGTGTGCAGGTCCACGTTGATTGCTAATATCTGGCGCCGTTAGCAGTTGACACCTTCTTGTTGAAACTGGGAGTCTCTGGGAAATCGATCCTTGGTATTACCAAGGGAAAACTTCTGCTACACTGCATCTCAAACCTTACACTTGGGGTAACCAACGAGGGGTGAGAAGCCACCTAGCAAAGCAATTTCTGGCGCCGTTGTCGGGGACTCCACTCTTCAGGATAGGGGAGTTGCATGCTATCTTTTACCTTTGCTTTTAGTCTTGTTAGTTTACCTTTCAGTTTTTGCTTTAGTATCTTTTATCAAAAATCACAAAAAAATTATTTACCTTTCTGATTAGTAGTCCTTTCTGTTTAGCCAAACATGTTAGGATTTGGTGCTTTGAGGGAATCAGAAGTTCTAGATTTCCATCAAAGGGATGGAGAAAATATGAAGAAGGCATGGGACAGAATTTCTGATGCACATAGGAGAATTATGCCTTGGATACCTGTAAAAATTATGCTTAGGAATTTTTACCATGGTCTTTTTAAATGGTGTAAACACTCTCTTGACATTATAGCTGAGGGAGATTTCCTAGAATGTGATGAAGCTAGAGCTCTTGAAATTATACATGGTCTATCTAGTTACTTTGTTTATGATCATAATTTTGATACTATCATAGATAGACTTGTGACTATTGAAAAGAGAATGGATGCTCTAGACTTAATGAAAGTAGAGAAACCCAAACCCAATAAGAGAGATATTTTGGAAATAGATAATGATTGGGAGCCTCTTGTTAGGATTGGTATCTCTAATCAAGACTTCCTTGCTTATTGTGATATTGGATCTATGGTTTCTACTATGCCAAAAATTGTTCATGATTCTTTAAAATTTAACATGGATAGATTATCATCTCATCATGAATACACTAATGGAGATATTTCTGAAATCCAGGGAAGAATAAAAGATGTACCAGTTAAATTCCTTAAAGGGATTGCAATGATTGATTTCTTCATCATGGAGCCAAACGAAGGAAATATAGTGCTTGGAAGGGACTTCCTCCGAGCAGTAAAAGGCTTCATTGATATAGGTAAGGGACAAATCTGCTTGCACGGAAAGGCAAAAGGTGTGTACCCCTTTCCTAGAAGGAACAAGAGTGAACTTGTTGAGGAACCATTTGAAGCAATCTATAGCTCCGATTATTATGATGGTTATTGATTCCTCTATGCATTATGCCTAGCTTAAAGGCATAAAAAAAGCGCTTTTGGGAAGCAGCCCACATGAATAAAAATTTTATTTTGCTTTTGTTGTGTCTTGATGTTGTTTACTACTGTAGCATCATCATTGTATCTTTGCTTTTCAATTTTGTGCCAAGTATAGCCTCTGATTGCTAGAAAGTTCAAAAGTTGTGAGGTGCTGTCCAGGAAACAGATTCTGTCCTTGGATAGAAAAATTCGTATAAAATCACGAGATCATCTTTTTGGTCTGAATTTTTTCGACAGCGTTCTCTATATAATTTTCTTTCGTGCGTCTGTTCTGAGTTTTTTGATTAGAGTTGCAGAAGTGCCCCGAACAAATAAATTACTACCTGCTGTTATATTTTTCACAGATTCTGTCCTGTTTTGCCTTTCCTTCATTTTGCAAACCAAGAGCTTGCTTTTTCTTTGAAAAAACCTTTTGGCAATCTTGAGAAACAGTAGACCTTCAAGAATATCTTTATTTCCAGCAAGGTATAATTATTTTATTATGGTTACTAACCTCGCTAATCAGACTATGATGAGTTATGTATGAAGGGAGTTTTCAAGTGTGCGAGGGAAGATGATAAAAAGATTCAGGAGTGTCAAGCGCTCAAGCTTGGGGATGCCCCCATGCATCCCCAAGAAATATTCAAGGAGACTCAAGCGTCTAAGCTTGGGGATGCCCCCGTGCATCCCCTTCTCCATCAACATTATCAGTTCGTCTTTCGTTCCACTATATTTTAATCACTTCATGTGTTATGTGCTATGCTTGGAGCGTCTTGCTTTTTAGTTTTCTTTAGCTTTTCATAACGAGTCGGAACTCAGCATTCTTTATGTGGGAGAGAAACACGCTCCACTTCTACCTAGAACATAACATAGAATTTTCATGTCTATCCTTGCTGTGTGTGTTCTTTGTCTTTTAATAGCTACTATCATGTTCAGCTCTTAGCTTTCATTCTTATCTTTTCAAAGAGCTTTTGTTTAGTTGGTTGCTTGAACTCTCTTTAATTACCATGCTCACCTTATTAAGAGAGTTTGCTTCCGTTGTATTGGTTGATATGTCTGTGATAAAGATGCTACGTGCATGATGGCGCTTAGTAGTTCATGTTTCTTGTGGTTAGTCTCAAATAGCTGGGGGATTCCCAATGTGTTATTGGAGTACCAACATGATTTGTTTGCCAATGATGTGGTATGGTTTAGTAATATCTTCCCTCAAGAATTTATTTTGATTGACGGCGTATGCTCACGCATATTTAAGACTGTAAAGAAAGTCTGTCAAGCCTTGATGATCTTTTATTTCTGAGTAGCGATATAACTTCCATGCCTGATTCAATGTTGCTTTGTCGCTCTGCATGATTATGACCGTCATTGCTCTCTTAGTTGGTCGCTCCCAGTCTTTTGCTAACCTCCACCTGTACTAAGCGGACTGACTACTTGTGCATCCACATCCTTTTAAACCAGTTATGCCATATGAGTCCACCATACCTACCTATATGTGGTATTTCACCGCCACTCCAAGTAAATTTACATGTGCTACCTTTAAAACCTTCAGTTGCAATACATAGCTCATGGGAAAGTAGCTTAAAAACTATTGTGGTAAAGAATATGTTGCTTATGTATCTTATTTCTTATAAGTTGCTTGCTGAGCGGTAACCATGTTTCTGGGGACGCCATCAACTGGTACACTTTTGTTGAATATCATGTGAGTTGCTATGCATGTTCGTCTTGTCTGAAGTAAGGGTGATTTGCCATGGGTTGAATGGTTTGAGTATGCATATTGTTAGAGAAGAACATTGGGCCGCCAACCAAAGCCGTGTATCATGGTGGAAGTTTTAGCTTGGACATTAATCCTCAATCTCTTATGAGAATATGCTTAAGCATTAAAGAGGAGTCCATTATCTATTTTCTATGTTGTCCCGGTATGGATGTCCTCAAGTTGAGATCTATCAAAAACGAGAAATCAAATGCGATCTATCTCCTTGGACCTTTGTACAGGTGACATAGAGGTACCCCTTTGTGACACTTGGTTGAAACATATGTAATGCAATGATAATCCATGGAAATCCGAGCTAATTAGGACAAGGTGCGAGCACTATTGGTATTCGATGCATGAGGCTTGCAACCTATAGGATGTATTATGCATAAACACATATGAAGTACTACTACCGTTGACAAAATTGTTTCTATGTTTTCAAAATAAAAAGCTCTAGCACATGAGTAATCCCTGCTTCCCTCTGCGAAGGGCCATTCTTTTACTTTTATGTTGAGTCTCCACCTTCTTTCTTCAAAGCACCAACTATTGAGAGCATGATTGTCATTCTGAGTGTAATGTGCATTGTCCCAAAGTAGCATTGTATTTTGCATGATTGTGATATCGTTTATTTTGAAATCATTGTATCTAGTCATCACTTAAACCTTGAAGGTGCCCCTGCATTTATGTTTTGCTTCACTAAAGGGGGCAAGCTAGATATCACCTTATCATATTTGCACATCATGTTCATTGCAAATCTATTTGATGTTTCAGTATCATATTGTAAAACTTTCAGTTCTTTGTGATTTTCTCATGAGGCAACTTAATTACTGCAGGTTCATTGTCTCAGTAAGCTTTTGTCATATGACTATGAAAAAGTCCTATATGGTTAATAGCATGTCACCACAGAAATTATTCTTGTTATCATTTACCTACTCGAGGACGAGCAGGAATTAAGCTTGGGGATGTTGATACGTCCAAAACGTATCTATAATTTCTGCTTGCTCCATGCCTCTTTTGGGTGATATTGCTATGATATTTATACACTTCCATACACTTTTGATCATATTTGGACTAACCTATTAACTCAGTGCACCCCAGTGCCAGTTTCTGTTTTCGGCTGTTTTTGTATTTCAGGTTTTCACATTACGAGAACTGCCAGGAAAAATCCAGAAAAATTATATAAAAAAATCAGCGTTCCAGAAACTACCGTGCGCCCGAAGGACAGCCGGGGGGGGGGGGGCACCAGGGCTCTAGGCGCCCTGGCGGCGCGCCCCCCTGGGCCGCGCCGGGGGGGCGCCTGGGCCCCCCTGAGGCTCCTCCGATGCCCCCCTTTGGCATATATTTAAAGCGTCTCTCGAAACCCTCGAAACAGGAACTCTTTTTCACGATCTCATCTCTGTTCCGCCGCCGTCGCCGCTTCCAAGATCGGGAGCACCAGGAGAACTCTTCCCGGCACCCTGCCGGAGGGGAGGATCACCACCAGGAGCTTCTCCACCACCATGGACGCCTCCCGGATGAGTTGTGAGTAGTCTCCCTTGGACCATGGGTCCATGACCAGTAGCTATGTGATGTTCTCCTCCCGTTCTTGTGCTTCACTAATTAGTCCTCGTGAGCTGCCCTACATGATCGAGGCACATATGTAATCCTTATGCTGTTGCTAGGATGAGTTTGCTGGGATCCGATGGATTATGAGATTATGTTCAGATTGTTTTTGAGTAATATATTTGATTCACCTCTTTTATATTTATGTTCGTAACTAATTCTTGCATGTTATCCGTTGTTATTTATTGCTTTGGCCAAGTAGTAGGTAGTGACTCCAAGAGGGAACGTTATGCTTGATTGTGGGTTCATGCCCCTCGATGACTAGTTTGAGTGACAGAAACATGAGTCTAGGGGATGTGTTGTTGCCACAAGGGGGAAAACAACGGTGCTTGTGCCCGCGGGTGCAAGGATTGTTTACTTTACGCAAAGTTCTTTTAATGCAGTTGTCTGTTGCTTTGAGTTTACACTATGGGTGGGGCTCGCAACTTAATACCAGCGAGATGTTCTGGATAGATATCTCAAGGTGGATGATTAGTAGTAGATATTGATGGATTTCGGTCTACTTACTTTGGCGTACCGCCCATGCTTTGAACCTCTACCTTTCTTGCAATGTAGTCAGCATTGGTTTGCGCACATGGTCCTGTCAATTGCCCAGCTGTAATTCGTTTACCTCACATAGCTGTTTTATCGTCTTTTGGGAGAGAGACATCACTAGTGAACATCATGAGACTCCGGTCCATATTACCATCATTGATCACATCCGCTATTTACTTACTATTGCAATTATACCTATCACTATTATCACTTGCGTTTGATCCTTTGTAAACTACAAGGCCGGATGACAACCTCTCTGTACTCGTTGGGAGCAAAGTTATTTGTATCTGTGTGCAGGTCCACGTTGATTGCTAATATCTGGCGCCGTTAGCAGTTGACACCTTCTTGTTGAAACTGGGAGTCTCTGGGAAATCGATCATTGGTATTACCAAGGGAAAACTTCTGCTACACTGCATCTCAAACCTTACACTTGGGGTAACCAACGAGGGGTGAGAAGCCACCTAGCAACCGCCCAACCAGTATTCGTGATGGAGGTTCGTGGCCCTAGTGCTCGATCCTATAATCAATGGGTACCATCTCGCTCGAGTCCTTATGGATGGCGGCAGCAGCCTCAACCTGATCTATCAGGATACTGTTCACAAGATGGGGATCGGCCCGTCAAGAATTAAGCCTAGCAACACTACCTTTAAAGGAGTGATACCTGGCGTGGAGGCCCGCTGCACGGGCTCATTAACACTGGAGGTAGTATTCGGCTCTCCAAACAATTTTTGAAGCGACGAGTTAATCTTCGACATCGCTTCTTTCCATAGTGGATATCATGCACTGCTCGGACGAATTGCTTTCACCCGCTTTAATGCAGTCCCGCACTATGATTATCTCAAGCTCAAAATGTCCGGACCTCGTGGCGTCATCATAGTAAATGGGAATATGGAGCGCTCCCTTCGTACCGAGGAGGATACCGCGGCCCTGGCAACTAAAGTTCAAGGCGGCCTATTCAAGCCGAATAATTCACCGGTCATCAAGACCCAAGACACTTCTAAATATGTTTTCACCACAGGTTCGTTAAAGAACCCACTTTATCTATGGTTGTGCGGGGAATTCTTTCCAGATTCCTCTTTTTTTGTAGATGGCCATCAAACTTCTCTCCTTTGAGGACTTGCCGCCAAGGACAAACGGCGCAGACATACAGCAGGGCATCATTGGTTTTTTTAATCATTTCGCTTAGGCTCTGTGTAAACCTTTTCCTTGTTTGAATTTTTGGCATGTAAAATGTCCTTGATGTTTTTGGCATTATCTGTAACTACACAGCTCGCCGTAGTAATCAGGGTATAAAGGAAGCAGTTGATTTCCACTTTCCTTGGAGTTTATTTTATCTTACATTATCATCTGTGTTCCCTCCCTACCTCAAATTGCCAACCGTGCTTCAATCCGGCCTTAACATCGGGGGCTGTATGCGGTCCAGCACATTTTAAGTCCGACCACCTATACGGAACTCTTCGGTGTCCCGAACATTGCATTATATGCATCGGCTCCGAATCATGTCTTGGGTCTATAGTTGGGTTGCCCAGCTCTTGTGCTTACCACCTTACGTTCCGCATTGTTCGGCTAAGGTAGTAAAGGGAGAACTGCTGCGATTGTATTTCTGGTTTGTCCGGTCAAGTACCTCAGTAGAGAAAGCCGAACATTGACTGTCATGATAGGCGAGAGCTGGTCGGCAATTTAGCAACTCAGTGTTATACTTCAATCCGTTAGTGATTTTACTCTGTGTTATACGAGGGGCTGGTCTTCACCCAGACGGGTGGAAAAGGCATCGTAATTCGGATGGCCGCACACACACAAGGGGCTAGTACCTAGTCCCACATTCAAACTCCTATGGCTAAGTGAAAGTAATAAAGCCGCATAGTCTGATTGCCTGGTTCACCTCGTGGACACCTCCTTTACGGACCAAGACGTTGGATAAAGTGTGGTCACGCGTCATGACGAACACCTCTATAGCATCTACATGGCGGCTGAAGCCGACGACTGTAAACTTTCAGAACTATAAAAATAAACGGCCGCACAGGAGGAAAAGTCGCTTGAATTAAAGGTGCAACATGGGTTCATAAGCATAGTCTTTACAGCCTGAACATGCTTAACTAAATATTACATCCTTCGAACACTGGCCCTCTACAATGCATGCCCCTTCTAGGACGTCATCGAAGTATCTCTCCGGCTTCCAATGATCTTTGCCTCCGGGCGGGCCTGCGGTCGCCACTTCGGTGGCCTTCATCTTCACCCATTGCATCTTGACGCGGGCGAAGGCCATCTGGGCACCCTCTATGCAGGCCGACCGCTTCACAGCATCGATCCACGACCTCTGATACGTCCAAAACGTATCTATAATTTCTGCTTGCTCCATGCCTCTTTTGGGTGATATTGCTATGTTATTTATACACTCCCATACACTTTTGATCATATTTGGACTAACCTATTAACTCAGTGCACCCCAGTGCCAGTTTCTGTTTTCGGCTGTTTTTGTATTTCAGGTTTTCACATTACGAGAACTGCCAGAAAAAATCCAAAAAATCATATAAAAAATCAGCGTTCCGGAAGCTTCCATGCGGCCAAAGTAGGGCCGGAGGGGACCCACAGGGGCTCCAGGCGGCCTGCCCATGCGCCCCCCCCGGCCGCGCCGGGGGGGGCGCCTGGGCACCCCTGACCCCCTCTGATGCCCCCCTTTGGCATATATTTACATTGTGTTGCGGAAACCCTGATTCCGGACCCCTTTTCTCCAGACGCGATTCCGATCTCCGCCGCCATCGCCATCAACCTTCGGGGGACCAGAATTCCTGCGCCGGCACCCTGCCGGGACGGGGAAGTGCCCCCGGATTCATCTCCATCTACGTTGCTTCCTCCCTCCATGATGCGGGAGTAGTTCCTCCTCGGGGCTGAGGTTCTTACCAGTAGCTATGTGGTCAATTCTCTCTCCCATGATGTGATCTTCGTTGTGATCATAGGCTATGTTAATCTAGGGTGATCCCATGATATTTCCCCTTCCTCTATGTATTGGATTGATGTACTCACTTGTCTTTATCTAGTATAATCCCCGAGACCAAGGTGACAACGGTTTATTGGACATGGATTAGAAAAGTATTTTCATGAGTGATTTCCTCTCTTGTGTGTTGATTAAAGATTGAGAGTCTCTTGGTGCTTGTCTTTGACTATCCTTTAGATATGTTGTGGTGATTGTGGGACTCTCTTTGGATGGTCGCGGTGACATTGGGAAATCCTTAGAATGAGAACTACGAACTTTGAGGTGTGCTTTTGTAGCCCTACATATTTCTCGTCCTCTCTTGACCACGAAGGAATGACCTCCGAGTGTGTCCCCTTTGCATGTTTTATGGGAAATATCATGTGATTCGATTATGTTAATGTTGTTGGGAGTTGCCGCTAGTGAAAGTATGAACCCTAGGCCTTGTTTCCACCATTGCAATACCATTTGTGCTCACGTTTACCACTTGTTTGCTTGCTGCACTTTTTATTACAGATTTATATTACTTTGTTTTGCCATCCATGTCACTTGCCATTTAACATCTCTTCGCCGAACTAGTGCACCTATACATCTAACAAGTGTATTAGGTGTGTTGGGGACACAAGAGACTTCTTGTATCTTAGTTGCAGGGTTGCTTGAGAGAGACCATCTTCAACCTCTACTTCCCTGAGTTCGATAAACCTTAGGTCATCCACTTGAGGGAAATTGCTGTTGTCCTACAAACCTCTGCGCTTGGAGGCCCAACATAGTCTACAAGAGTAGAAGCGTGTGTAGACATCATCTCCCGACCAGGCGGATCTGGCTTGCGGGAAGACGCCCCACACTTGTGGTGGTTGCTCCTCCCCCTACTGAAATTGTGCCCTATAAAATACCAGCTGGTATTATCGATTATGTTTTGGCTGATCGTTATGCAGGAGACAGACAACCCGGTGAACACTTACTATATCTGTCACAACTATGTTCATTATTTAAGCTTGCAGGTGTATCAAGGGAGTTTGTCATGAGGAAATTATTTGCCTTGTCACTGAAAGGAAAAGCATTGGAATGGTATAGGCTACTAAATGACTCTCACCTGCTGGAGTGGGAAGAGATCCAGTCTCTCTTTTACTCCAAGTTTTATCCTCTTCATGAAGTCCATGAGAATAGGAATTATGTTTATAATTTTTATCCTCATGACGGAGAGAGCATAGCTCAAGCTTGGGGGAGACTAAAAACGTTAATGCTAAAATGTCCTAACCATGGGCTCCCCAAAGATATGATTATTACTAATTTCTATGCGAGGCTTTCTCGACAGGATAAAGACTTGCTCGACGCTTCCTCTATGGGTTCTTTCACAAACAAAAAGATTGATGCTAAATGGGAACTCCTTGAAAGAATTCAACGCAACACTGAAGATTGGGAGATCGACAAAGGTAAAGAGTCAGGTATAATTTATGAGTATGATTGCATTAAGTCCTTTGTTGAAACTACAAGTTTTAATAAGTTTAGTGCTAAGTTTGGGCTTGATTCTCAACTCCTTGTTGATTTCCTCAAATCTTTTGCTTCACATCTTAATATGCCTAAGGAGGATTGGATCAAGTATCATAAACCTTTTAAAGAGACTTGCAAAGAAAATGAAATTGTTCATGATGATTGCAACATGCATGATCCAATTCCTAAAAATGAAGTTTTATATAAGCATGTTAATTTTTGTGGAGTAGATAGACCTTGTGAAAGGCCTATGATTGAAGAAGAGAAGTATTGTAAGCAACATAAGCATGAAAGAACAATCACTTGGGTCAGAGATTTAAATGAAATTGCTAGAGAATTGTGTGACCTTTATCCTTTTACTTGTGAACTTTGCCGTATAGAGGGTCACTTTAATTTTCAATGCATGAACTTTCAAAACATAACTGTTAACCGGTTGTGTGATAACATGATCACCTCTGATCTTTATGATGAGCTTATGTTATTTTTGATGTGTGAAGAGTTATCAGAAAAGACTTCATGGCTAGATGTTAATGCCATAGGAATAAAAAACACTTTGCAAAATTGCCATCTCTATTGTGTTGTTAATTGCCATGAAAATGACTACATAGGTAAGATTATAAAGGAGGGAACTTTACCAAAGTATAAAAATGTCTCTTATATTTCTGCTAATAAAAAGGAGAGTTTCTCCCAAGTTTCCCCTATTGTTTCTAATGATAAACCAGGATATGTGGAGAAGCTTCATCTCCAACCACTCCCTCCTAAGGTTAAGAAGAAGAAAAATAAGAGGAGGAGGAAGAGGAGCAAGAAAGAAGAAGAATGGGTATCAACCTGGCCTGAGCATATTCCTCCCATCAACTTTTATCCTAACGATTGTAAGTTTAAAGAAGAAGGTGAAGTTTATTGCCTTAATTATCATCTTGATGATACGTCCGTAGGTACTATTGAAGATGATTTTGATTATGATATGCATGTTACTTATTGTGATTGGGAAAATGATGATAATGCTACTTATGATCTTGAAAATCTTTTTGGTACCAACTCTGAAAGTGATGATATGGGAAGCTCTAAGCTTGGGGATGATAGGATTGCAAATCCTTTACCCACTAGTGATGTGATAATTGATAATTCTTTTGCTAGTAAGAATAAAGACAACATGATTAAAAATATAGTTGCTAGCAATGATAATGCTCTTCTCTACTATGATGATGTCATAACTCCAACCTATAGTGATTATAAAGGTACCTATGACATAAGGAGAAATTATCCTTATGAAACTTGTCATAATCATGGAGGGAATGAACACCACCCTCCTAATACACAATTAATCTATAGTGTTCAAGTTGTTTATGATAGTCCTACTCCCACTATTACCAATGAGAAAGATTATGCTTATGAGGAGAGTAAGAGTACCTTTTTGCATGTGGATCATGGTAACAATGCTTTATGTGATGCTTATATTGTTGAGTTCATCCATGATGCCACTGAAATTTATAATGAGAGAGGGAGACTTGGTTCTAAATATCTTAATAATAAGAAGTTTCCTCTCTTTATGGTGAATATTTTGAAGTTATGCTTGTTTTGCCTTCCTATGCTAGTTGCTTTGTGCTTCAATGAATTATTCTATTGCAATATTCCTATGCATAGGAAGCATGTTAGGCTTAAATGTGTTTGGTATTTGCTTCTTGATGCTCTCTTTTGTTCTTCAGCTCTTATTCCTACGAGAGCATCATTAAAGTCTTAAGCCTATCTTTATGGCTATAAAGAAAGAGCTCTAGGGAGACAACCCTTGTTATGTTTACTTTCAGTTTTAGTGGTCTTGATGTTTGTTACTACTGTAGCAACATCATTGTATCTTTATTTTTCAGCTTTGTGCCAAGTTTAGCCTCTGATTGCAAGAAAGTTCAAAAGTTGTGACGTGCTGTCCAGGAAACAGATTCTGTCCTTGGATAGAAAAATTCGTATAAAATCACCAGATCATCTTTTTGGTCTGAATTTTTTCGACAGCGTGCTCTATATAATTGTCTTTCATGCGTATGTTCTGAGTTTTTTTATTAGAGTTGCATAAGTGCCCCGGAAAAATCATTTACTACCTGCTGTTCTGTTTTTCACAGATTCTGTCCTGTTTTGCCTTTCCTTCATTTTGCAAACCTAGAGCTTGCTTTTTCTTTGCAAAAACCTTTTGGCAATCTTGAGAAACAGTAGAACTTCAAGAATATCTTTATTTCCAGCAAGGAACAATTATTTTATTATGGGTACTAACCTCGCTAATCAGATTATGATGAGTTATGTATGAAGGGAGTTTTCAAGTGTGTGAGGCAAGATGATAAAAAGATTCAGGAGTGTCAAACGCTCAAGCTTGGGGATGCCCCCATGCACCCAGGCCCGTTGACAAGGGTGTGCGAGCGGTGCGATCGCACAAGGCCCCCAAAATCAAGGGGCCCCGAGCGATGAGAAAATCGGTAAAATCGTCCCGGTTCGTCGCCTTCCAGCTGCGTTGCCGCTGCCTGGTTCACGACCCGGAGAAAAAACTGTAGCCGGTCGTTCGAACAAAAAAGGGAGCAGAACCCATTTTAGCCCAATCCGATGCCCCACTCCGTTTGGGCCTGTTTGTAGAAAGGCCTTTGTAGAAATCAGATAAAGAAAACAACGCCGTACTCCTCTGCTACGATTTGCGTGTCGCTACGATTTGGTGAGCGAGAATAGCGAGGCGCCGCCCTGACTACTTCACGACAAGATCGATCGCGATCCGCCGTGCATATGGCCGCCGGCGGCGGCTTTGCTGCTGCAACACCTATCCAGTCATCCCCAAATATATCTCAAGTAAGCAGTAAGTCATAAGCTTTTAATCAACATCGATCATGAAAACTGCATTAGGTTATATGTTTATACAATCTTCCTTTCTGATTCTTTTGGTTTTTCTTGCCAAATCAAACGCAATCCCTACTAGTATAGTAAGTACTACTCAGTTAAGCTTATACGTGGTTCTAATCCAACTAATAGGATTAGAATGTTGTGATACACGGCTTGTAATCCAATTTCTAATTCTATTACGCCATATTCCAGCAGTACCAATTCTTCATACCCATGTGCTAGCTAGCCATACTAGCATATTTCATTTCAAGAAAGACCCAATGTTTTCCATCGCAAAAAAAAAGACCCAATGTTTTGATGACAATAACAGTGGAAAATGATGTCTTGAAGAAAGTAACTTTCAAAGATATAAGAATTCAAGAAAGACCCAAGAGAGTATGCTTACCTACATTAGGTTTTAGTTACACGGTCTTTATATTTTGGGCCCCATTTTACATTTCGCACCGGGGCCCCAAAATCCTGGAGACGGCCCTGCATGCACCCCCAAGAAATGTTCAAGGAGACTCAAGCGTCTAAGCTTGGGGATGCCCCCGTGCATCCCCTTCTCCATCAACATTATCAGTTCGTCCTTCGTTCCACTATATTTTAATCGCTTCATGTGTTATGTGCTATGCTTGGAGCGTGTCTTGTTTTAGTTTTCCTTTTAGTTTTCTTTAGCTTTTCATAACGAGTCGGAACTCAGCTTTCTTTATGTGGGAGAGAAACACGCTCCACTTCTACCTAGAACATAACATAGAATTTGCATGTCTATCTTTGCTGTGTGTGTTCTTTGTCTTTTAATAGCTACTATCATGCTTAGCTCTTAACTTTCATGCTTATCTTTTTAAAGAGCTTTTGTTTAGTTGGTTGCTTGAACTCTCTTTAGTTATCATGTTTATATTATTAAGAGAGTTTGCTTCCGTTGCATTGGTTGATATGTCTATGATAAAGATGCTACGTGCATAATGGCGCTTAGTAGTTCATGTTTTCTTACGGTTAGTCTCAAATAGCTGGGGGGTTCCCAATGTGTTATTGGAGTACCAACATGATTTGTCTGCCTATGATGTGGTATGGTTTAGTAATATCTTCCTTCAAAGAATTTATTTTGATTGACTTGGCGTATGCTCACGCATATTTAAGACTGTAAAGAAAGTCTGTCAAGCCTTGATGATCTTTTGTTTCTGAGTAGCGATATAACTTCCATGCCTGATTCAATGTTGCTTTGTCGCTCTGCATGATTATGACTGTCATTGCTCTCTTAGTTGGTCGCTCCCAGTCTTTTGCTAACCTTCGCCTGTACTAAGCGGACTGACTGCTTGTGCATCCACATCCTTTTAATCCAGTTATGCCATATGAGTCCACCATATCTTCCTACATGGTATTTACCTGCCATTCCTAACGGAGACTTGCATGTACCATCTCGAAATTATTCAAAGAAAAAGCATTCCTATTTTGTGTCTCTGTTTTAAGTTCATGAGGAAGTAGTAGTTAATTCATGATCTTTTTAAGTTGGACAAGCTTCACCCCGGGATTGCATGTATAATGTGCAAACCCATAATACGAGAAGGAACTGGCATTGAGTGCGCCCGGCTCAAAAAGATAATATAACAAACAAACCCTCCTTCACGCTTTGTTCATGAGAAATCAGAAAACTTTGGTAGTGATAAACAAAGGAGATTAAGAGGATGTGATCGTCCTCATTCGGGAGCCGTTCCTCGAAACTTGTCCATCTCAAGAAGTGATTGAGTTGTCTGCTAGCATTCGTTGACGAAACATGCATGATCTAAAAAAAGAATTATTACCTCTGTTTTAAAACCAAGAGCTCTGGTACATGTTTTGTCTTTGTTTCCGACTACGGGTTTTCAACCTTGCCAACAAAAGCCACGGTTCGAGAGTCTCCACCTTCTTTTAAAAGCACCAACTACTGAGAGCATGATTGTCATTCTGAGTGTAATGTGCATTGTCCCAAAGTAGCATTGTCTTTTGCATGATTGTGATATCGTTTATTTTGAAATCATTGTATCTAGTCATCACTTAAACCTTGGAGGTGCCCCTGCATTTATGTTTTGCTTCACTAAAGGGGGCAAGCTAGATATCACTTTATCATATTTGCACATCATGTTCATTACAAATCTATTTGATGTTTCAATATCATATTGTAAAACTTTCAGTTCTTTGTGATTTTCTCATGGGGCAACTTAATTACTATAGATTCATTGTCTCAGTAAGCTTTTGTCATATGACTATGAAAAAGTCCTATATGGTTAATAGCATGTCACCACAGAAATTATTCTTGTTATCATTTACCTACTCGAGGACGAGCAGGAATTAAGCTTGGGGATGTTGATACGTCCAAAACGTATATATAATTTCTGCTTGCTCCATGCCTCTTTTGGGTGATATTGCTATGTTATTTATACACTTCCATACACTTTTGATCATATTTGGACTAACCTATTAACTCAGTGCACCCCAGTGCCAGTTTCTGTTTTCGGCTGTTTTTGTATTTCAGGTTTTCACATTACGAGAACTGCCAGAAAAAATCCAAAAAATTATATAAAAAATCAGCGTTCCGGAAGCTTCCATGCGGCCAAAGTAGGGCCGGAGGGGACCCACAGGGGCTCCAGGCGGCCTGCCCACGCGCCCCCCTGGCCGCGCCGGGGGGGGGGGGGGCCTGGGCACCCCTGACCCCCTCTGATGCCCCCCCTTTGGCATATATTTACACCGTGTCGCGGAAACCCTGATTCCGGACCCCTTTTCTCCAGACGCGATTCCGATCTCCGCCGCCATCGCCATCAAGCTTCGGGGGACCAGAATTCCTGCGCCGGCACCCTGCCGGGACGGGGAAGTGCCCCCGGATTCATCTCCATCTACGTCGCTTCCTCCCTCCATGATGCGGGAGTAGTTCCTCCTCGGGGCTGAGGTTCTTACCAGTAGCTATGTGGTCAATTCTTTCTCCCATGATGTGATCTTCGTTGTGATCATAGGCTATGTTAATCTAGGGTGATCCCATGATATTTCCCCTTCCTCTATGTATTGGATTGGTGTACTCACTTGTCTTTATCTAGTATAATCCCCGAGACCAAGGTGACAGCGGTCTATTGGACATGGATTAGAAAAGTATTTTAGTGAGTGATTTCCTCTCTTGTGTGTTGATTGAAGATTGAGAGTCTCTTGGTGCTTGTCTTTGACTATCCTTTAGATATGTTGTGGTGATTGTGGGACTCTCTTTGGATGGCCGCGGTGACATTGGGAAATCCTTAGAATGAGAACTACGAACTTTCAGGTGTACTTTTGTAGCCCTACATAATTCTCGTCCTCTCTTGACCACGAAGGAATGACCTCCGAGTGTGTCCCCTTTGCATGTTTTATGGGAAATATCATGTGATTCGATTATGTTAATGTTGTTGGAAGTTGCCGCTAGTGAAAGTATGAACCCTAGGCCTTGTTTCCACCATTGCAATAACATTTGTGCTCACGTTTACCACTTGTTTGCTTGCTGCACTTTTTATTACAGATTTATATTACTTTGTTTTGCCATCCATATCACTTGCCATTTAACATCTTCGCCGAACTAGTGCACCTATACATCTAACAAGTGTATTAGGTGTGTTGGGGACACAAGAGACTTCTTGTATCTTAGTTGCATGGTTGCTTGAGAGAGACCATCTTCAACCTCTACTTCCCTGAGTTCGATAAACCTTAGGTCATCCACTTGAGGGAAATTGCTGCTGTCCTACAAACCTCTGCGCTTGGAGGCCCAACATAGTCTACAAGAGTAGAAGCGTGTGTAGACATCAACCTCGCATCGACAAGCCGCTTCACTAATCCGAAGTAGCTGCTAGGGATTGGATCGGTCGGCCAAAGTTGGACTATGAAGTCCTTCGTGGCCGAACCTGCCAACCTATGCAGCTCGACCAACTACTTCAGTTGGTCGTTCGAAGGAGTTGGGTGTTCTGGTGCAAGAAATTGCGACCAGAACAACTTCTCCGTCGAGTTCCCCTCTTGGGCTCTGAAGAATTGTGCAGCGTCGGCGATACTCTTCGGGAGATCCGCAAACGCGCCTGGAGAACTCCACACTCGGGTGAGCAATGCATACTTCTGACCTCCAAAGATACTCTGCATAAGAAAGGCCTTACCAGGCGCTATATGCCGCGCCTGGTGGATCTCTTCGCGAGCACTCCGGGACTCGCTCCGTGCCTCCAACGCCTCGCATTTGCGGATGGTGTCTCACAGCTCATGTTTGACTTCGGCCACCCAAGCTTCATGTTGGCAGCGGGACGCCTGTTCGGCCTCCAGTTCAGCAGCCGCTTTGTCAGCGACTACCTTGTTCATCTCCGCCTCCTTTTGGGCCTGGGAAAGGGCGTCCTTAAGGGTATCGACCTCACCTGCGCCAGCTGTGATTATAATCACATCATTCGATGAGTTCAACTCTCAATACACATATCATCTTTTGATATAAAAACAAAAAAAATTCTAAAGACCGTATACCTTGCGTTTCATCAAACCGCTTATTAATGCGGTCAAGGTCCTCATCAGCTATCTGAAGCTTCCGATTGAGCTCGGAAACTTTTGCGGCTTGGGCGGTCGCCGCCAACATGGAATCATTTTTCAATAAGCGACACAATATGTTATACTCCTGAATACTATATGGATCCTCTGTCAAAATCGGACAGAGCATCAGGGCTACTGCCCACACACAGGTTTACTATCCTATACAAATAAAACGTAAAGTTCTTTTTAGATTATTATGTCGCATACCTCAAAGCCTGTTAGTAGGCTGTCGAAGGCTTCGTTCAGTCTGCTCTTAGCAGACTGAACCTTCTCCATAACTGCACCCATTAGGTTGCGGTGTTTGAAGGAAATATGCCCTAGAGGCAATAATAAAGTTGTTATTTGTATTTCCTTATATCATGATAAATGTCTTTTATTCATGCTAGAATTGTATTAACCGGAAACTTGATACATGTGTGGATACATAGACAAAACACAGTGTCCCTAGTAAGCCTCTACTAGACTAGCTCGTTAATCAAAGATGGTTGAGTTTCCTAACCATAGATATGTGTTGTCATTTGATTAACGGGGTTACATCATTAGGAGAATGATGTGATGGACATGACCCACCCGTTAGCTTAGCATATTGATCGTTCAGTTTTATTGCTAATGCTTTCTTCATGTCAAATACATATTCCTCAAACTATGAGATTATGCAACTCCCGGGTACCGGAGGAATGCCTTGTGTGCTATCAAACGTCACAATGTAACTGGGTGATTATAAAGATGCTCTACAGGTATCTCCAAAGGTGTTTGTTGGGTTGGCATAGATTAAGATTAGGATTTGTCATTCCGAGTATCGGAGAGGTATCTCTGGGCCCTCTCGGTAATGCACATCATAAGAAGCCTTGCAAGCAATGTGACTAATGAGTTAGTTGCGGGATGATGCATTACGGAACGAGTAAATAGACTTGCCGGTAACAAGATTGAACTAGGTATGAAGATATCAATGATCGAATCTCGGACAAGTAACATATTGATGACAAAAGTGTTGGGGAATGTAGTAATTTAAAATTTTCCTACGATCACGCAAGATCTATCTACCAGATGCATAGCAACGAGAGGGAAGAGTGTGTCTACGTACCCTCGTAGACCGGGAGCGGAAGCGTCAAGTGACGCGGTTGATGTTGTCGAACTTCTTCGCGATCCAACCGATCAAGCACCGAACGTACGGCACCTCCGCGTTCAGCACACGTTCAGCTTGATGACGTCCCACGAGCTCTTGATCCAGTTGAGCTTCACGGGAGAGTTTCGTCAGCACGACGGCGTGGTGACGGATATGATGTGTTCACCGGCGCAGGGCTTCGCCTAAGCTCCGCAACTGTATGACCGGGGTGTGATTCTGTGGAGGGGGGCACCGCACACGGCTAAAACAATTCAACTTGTGTGTCTTTGGGTGCCCCCCTGCCCCCGTATATAAAGGAGCAAGGGAGGGAGGCCGGCCGGCCCTTCCTGGTGCGGCTAGGGAGTGGACTCCTACTAGGAATAGGATTGCAATCCTATTCCTAGTAGGATTCACCAAAAGAAGGAAGGGGGAAAGGAATAGGAGAGGTGGCGCCCCCCCCCCCCAATCCTAGTCCAACTAGGAACCCTAGGTGGGGGCACCGGCCAGCCCTATGGGCTGCCTCTCTCTTTTCCTTTAGGCCCACTATGGACCATCCCCTCTCGTAGGGGGTTCCGGTAACCCCCTCCGGCATTCCCGATAAATCCGAAACTTTTCCGGAACACTTCCGGTGTCCGAATATAGTCGTCCAATATATCAATCTTTATGTCTCGGACATTCCGAGACTCCTCGTCATGTCCGTGATCTCATCCGGGACTCCGAACTACCTTCGGTACATTAATACTCATAAACTCATAATACCGATCGTCATCAAACATTAAGCGTGCGGACCCTACGGGTTCGAGAACTATGTAGACATGACCGAGACTCATCTCCGGTCAATAACCAATAGCGGAACCTGGATGTTCATATTGGCTCCTACATATTCTACGAAGATCTTTTATCGGTCAGAACCGCATAACAACATACGTTGTTCCTTTTGTCAAACGGTATGTTACTTGCCCGAGATTCGATCGTTGGTATCTCTATACCTAGTTAAATCTCGTTACCGGCAAGTCTCTTTACTCGTTCCGTAACACATCATCTCGTGACTAACTCATTAGTCTTTTGCTTGCAAGGCTTATTGTGATGTGTGTTACCGAGAGGGCCCAGAGATACCTCTCCGACACTCGGAGTGACAAATCCTATTCTTGATCTATGTCAACACCACGAATACTTTCGGAGACACCTGTAGAGCATCTTTATGATCACCCAGTTACGTTGTGACGTTTGATAGCACACAAGGTGTTCCTACGGTATTCGGGAGTTGCATAATGTCATAGTCATAGGAACATGTATAAGTCATGAAGAAAGCAATATCAGTTAAACTAAACGATCAAAGTGCTATGCTAACGGATGGGTCTTGTCCATCACATCATTCTCCTAATGATGTGATCCCGTTGATCAAATGACAACTCATGTCTATGGCTAGGAAACATAACCATTTTTGATCAATGAGCTAGTCTAGTAGAGGCATACTAGGGACATACTGTTTTGTCTATGTATTCACACATGTACTAAGTTTCCGGTTAATACAATTCTAGCATGAATAAAAGACATTTATCATGATATAAGGAAATACAAATAACATATTTATTATTGCCTCTAGGGCATATTTCCTTCAGTCTCCCACTTGCACTAGAGTCAATAATCTAGCTCACATCACCATGTGATTTAATACCGATAGTTCACATCGTTATGTGAATAACACCCATAGTTCACATCGCCATGTGACCAACACCCAAAGGGTTTACTAGAGTCAATAATCTAGTTCACATCGCTATGTGATTAATACCCAAGAGTAATAAGGTGTGATCATGTTTTGCTTGTGAGAGAAGTTTAGTCAACGGGTCTGTCACATTCAGATCCGTATGTATTTTGCAAATTTCTATGTCTACAATGCTCTGTATAGAGCTACTCTAGCTAATTGCTCCCACTTTCAATATGCATCCAGATTGATACTTAGAGTCATCTGGATTTTAGTGTCAAAGCTTGCATCGGCGTAACCCTTTACGACGAACTCTTTATCACCTCCATAATCGAGAAACATTTCCTTAGTCATCCAGTTACTAAGGATAATTTTGACCGCTGTACAGTGATCTACTCCTGGATCACTATTGTACCCCCTTGACAAACTCATGGCAAGGTACACAACATGTTTGGTACACAGCATGGCATACTTTATAGAACCTATGGTTGAGGCATAGGGAATGACTTTCATTCTCTCTATATTTTTCTGTCGTGGTCTGGCTTTGAGTCTTACTCAACTTCACACCTTACAAGTCAGGCAAGAACTCCTTCTTTGACTGATCCATTTTGAACTACTTCAAAATCTTATCAAGGTATGTACTTATCGAAAGTCTTATCAAGCGTCCTGATCTATCTCTATAGATCTTGATGCCCAATATGTAAGCAGCTTCACCAAGGTCTTTCTTTGAAAAAAAAAACTCCTTTCAAACACTCCTTTATGCTTTCCAGAAAATTCTACATCATTTCCGATTGTCAATATGTCATTCACATATACTTATCAGAAAGGTTGTAGTGCTCCCACTCACTTCTTGTAAATACAGGCTTCTCCAAAAGTCTGCATAAAACCATATGCTTTGATCACCTCATCAAAGCGTATATTCCAACTCCGAGATGCTTGCACCAGTCCATAGATGGATCGCTGGAGCTTGCATACTTTGTTAGCACCTTTTGGATCGACAAAACCTTCTGGTTGCATCATATACAACTCTTCTTTGAGATATCCATTCAGGAATGCAGTTTTGACATCAATTTGCCAGATTTTATAATCATAAAATGCAGCAATTGCTAACATTATTCGGACAGACTTAAGCATCGCTACAGGTGAGAAAGTCTCATCGTAGTCAACTCCTTTGAACTTGTCGAAACCCTTTCGTAACAAGTCGAGCTTTGTAAACAGTAACATTACCGTCTGCGTCGGTCTTCCTCTTGAAGATCCATTTATTTTCGATGGCCTGCCGATCATCGGGCAAGTCAACCAAAGTCCACAGTTTGTTCTCATACATGGATCCCATCTCAGATTTCATGGCTTCAAGCCATTTTGCGGAATCTGGGCTCATCATCGCTTCCTCATAGTTCGTAGGTTCATCATGGTCTAGTAACATGATTTCCAGAACTGGGTTGCCGTACCACTCTGGTGCGGAACGTACTCTGGTTGAACTACGATGTTCAGCAGAAACTTGATCCGAAGATTCATGATCATTATCATTAACTTCCTCACTAATTGGTGTAGGAATCACTGGAACAATTTCCTGTGATGTACCACTTTCCAATCTGGGAGAAGGTACAATTACCTCATCAAGTTCTACTTTCCTCCCACTCACTTCTTTCGAGAGAAACTCCTTCTCTAGAAAGGATCCACTCTTAGCAACAAAGATCTTGCCTTCGGATCTGTGATAGAAGGTGTACCCAACAGTTTCTTTTGGGTATCCTATGAAGATTTACTTCTCCGATTTGGGTTCGAGCTTATTATGTTGAAACTTTTTCACATAAGCATCGCAGTCCCAAACTTTAAAGAAATGACAGTTTATATGGTGTCATCTCCACGGATTTAGATGGTGCCCTATTTTAACGTGAATGTAGCTGTCTCTAATGCATAACCCCAAAAGTGATAGTGGTAAATCGGTAAGAGACATCATAGATCGCACCATATCCAATAAAGTACGGTTACGACGTTCGGACACACCATTATGCTGTGGTGTTCCGGGTGGCGTGCGTTGTGAAACTATTCCACATTATTTCAAATGAAGACCAAACTCGTTAACTCAAATATTTTATCTCTACGATCATATCGTAGAAATTTCTTATTTTCTTGTTACGATGATTCTCCACTTCACTCTGAAATTCTTTGAACTTTTCAAATGTTTCAGACTTGTGCTTCATTAAGTAGATATACCCATATCTGCTCAAATCATCAGTGAAGGTCAGAAAATAACGATACCTGCCGCGAGCTTCAACACTCATTGGTCCACATACATCTGTATGTATGATCTCCAACAAATCTGTTGCTCGCTCCATTGTTCCGGAGAACGGAGTTTTAGTCATCTTGCCCATGAGGCATGGTTCGCAAGCACCAAGTGATTCATAATCAAGTGATTCCAAAAGTCCATCACTATGGAGTTTCTTCATGCGCTTTACACCAATATGACCTAAACGGCAGTGCCACAAATAAGTTGCACTATCATTATTAACCTTGCATCTTTTGGCTTCAATATTATGAATATGTGTATCACCACGATCGAGATCCAACGAACCATTTTCATTGGGTGTATGAGCATAGAAGGTTTTATTCATGTAAACAGAACAACAATTATTCTCTAACTTACATGAATAACCGTATTGCAATAAACATGATCAAATCATATTCATGCTCAACACAAACACCAAATAACACTTATTTAGGTTCAACACTAATCCCGAAAGTATAGGGAGTGTGCGATGATGATCATATCAATCTTGGAACTGCTTCCAATACACATCGTCACTTCATCCTTTAACTAGTTTATGTTCATTATGCAACTCCTACTTCGAGTTACTACTCTTTAGCAACTGAACCAGTATCAAATACCGAGGGGTTGCTATGAACACTAGTAAAATACACATCAATAATCTGTATATCAAATATACCTTTGTTCACTTTGCCATCCTTCTTATCCGCCAAGTATCTAGGGCAGTTCCACTTCCGGTGACCATTTCCTTTGCAGTAGAAGCACTTAGTTTCAGGCTTGAGTTTAGCTTTGGGTTTCTTCATGGGAGTGACAACTTGCTTGTCATTCTTCTTGAAGTTCCCCTTCTATCCCTTTGCCCTTTACTTGAAACAAGTGGCCTTGTTAACCATCAACACTTGATGCTCTTTCTTGATTTCTACCTTCGCCGATTTCAGCATCGCGAAGAGCTCGGGAATTACTTTCGTCATCCCTTGCATATTATAGTTCATCACGAAGTTCTACTAACTTGGTGATAGTGACTAGAGAACTTTGTCAATTACTTTCTTATCTGGAAGATTAACTCCCACTTGATTCAAGTAATTGTAGTACCCAGACAATCTGAGCACATGCTCACTAGTTGAGCTATTCTCCTCCATCTTTAGGCAAAGTCAGGGGCGGAGCCAGGACAAAAAACTAGTGGGGGCAAAGAGGTTTACAATTTTTTGTAGAAACATGTATACGAACTAATGGGCATATCATCTAAAGGACGAACCACACAAGCATCCGTATAGTGTCGAAGAAGCAAAATCATATAATTTGTTATAAGATAATGTCATCACACACATAACTATGACATGTTCAGTGCTAAAATAAAAGTAAACTAACCATTTAAGACAGAATAAGTTGAGAAATATGGGTATGCCACCCCTTTTTGTTGCTATGTCCATGATTTCTAGCCTTCAAGCTGCATGGAAAAAAAATCATTTTTAAACATAGAGAGAATGTAAACATTGATAGATGAAAATAAAACTTAGCCAACTTCATCAGCTTCTCATCATCGTAGTGACTAAACTGACAACTTGGGTTTAAGGCATACATACAACAAAGCAACTCATTGTTTACCTCATTGAATCTGCGGTTTAGTTCTTCTACCAATAAATCCAAAACAACAAAAAAACAGTCAACCCGGTAATGATGCTCATTATTAATGCCAGTCCTTTGCCTTGGCTTCTTTGGATTTACATACTCCTTTTCCATGTCCATAACAGAAATATCATTCTTGTTGCAAAAAGAACATACCTTGCTCAGGAGAGAATTCCATCCATGCTCAGATCTAAGCTTATCAAGTCAATATAATACTATAGTTTATATATTTTATTCTACTCCAGCAGAACTGAACCTAGGGTTTTAGGAGTGGTTAAACTTATTCATACAAAGTGGTTATATGAAGCTAGATTAAGTCAACCTAGTTACTAACTTCTACCCTTTAAACATGGAAGCAGAATAGACTAATACTTTGAAAATTACTCCCTCCGTCCCATAATATAAGAGCATTTTCAACACTAGTGTAGTGTCAAAAACGTTCTTATATTATGGGACGGAGGGAGTAGAACGGAAAGATCAGAACTGAACCTAGGGCAGATGAGTGGCGTACGTCTTTTTCAGTTTTTCTCGTTGGGGACGACAACCCGGGCCGGCCGGCCGGTCGGCGACTCGGCGTGTACGCGCAGAACTGCAGATCGAGGCTGATAGTCGGGCGGCGGCGGCGGCAGCTTCGTTTCGCTTCGACGGTGCTGCGAGAAGCCAGGCGACGGACGAACGATACGGTTTTCCTTTTGTTTGACGAACGCGTACGCTTCTAGCCTGCTCGTATGCATTGCCTATGGGCTCCTTCGCTGGCTCGCTGCTGTCTTTTTTCCACACAAAAGAAGATGGGCTGGGCTTTCTATAACAGATCAGTAGAAAAGTAGCCAGCCAATGGGGGCAAATATTTTGGGCCGAGCGGGGGCAAAGCAACATATCTAGAGCTAGGTATAAGTGGCCCAAAAAATCGAGTGGGGGCATTCGCCCCCACGACCATGTACGTGCGTTCGCCCCTGGGCAAAGTACTGTCAGAAGTCTTATACCTCTAGACACGGGCATGAGTATGAAATACTAATTTCAACTCTTGGAACATCTCATATGCTCCGTGGCGTTCAAAACGTTTTTGAAGTCCCGGTTATAAACCGTAAAGCATGGTGCACTAAACTATCAAGTAGTCCTCATACCGAGCTTTTGTCAAAACGTTCATAACGTCTACATCTGCTCCTGCAATAGGTCTGTCACCTAGCGGTGCATTAAGGACATATTTCTCTGTGCAGTAATGAGGATAATCCTCAGATCACGGAACAATTCCGCATCATTGCTACTAACATCTTTCAACTTAGTTTTCTCTAGGAACATATAAAAAAATAAACGTGGAGCAACATCGCGAGCTATTGTTCTACAACATAGATATGCTAATACTACCAGGACTAAGTTCATGATAAATTAAAGTTCAATTTAATCATATTATTTAAAGAACTCCCACTTAGATAGACATCCCTCCGGTCATCTAAATGATCACGTGATCCAAATCAACTAAACCATGTCCGATCATCACGTGAGATGGACTAGTTTCAATGGTGAAAATCTTATGTTGATCATATCTACTATATGATTCACGCTCGACCTTTCGGTCTCCAGTGTTCCGAGGCCATATCTGCATATGCTAGGCTCGTCAAGTTTAACCCGAGTATTCCGCGTGTGCAAAACTGGCTTACACCCATTGTATTTGAACGTAGAGCTTATCACACCCGATCATCACGTGGTGTCTCGGCACGACGAACTTTCGCAACGGTGCATACTCAGGGAGAACACTTATACCTTGAAATTTACTAAGGGATCATCTTATAATGCTACCGTCGTTCTAAGCAAAATAAGAAGCATAATAAGATAAACATCACATGCAATCAAAATATGTGACATGATATGGCCATCATCATCTTGTGCTTTTGATCTCCATCTCCAAAGCACTGTCATGATCACCTTCGTCACCGACGCGACACCTTGATCTCCATCGTAGCATCGTTGTCGTCTCGCCAACTATTGCTTCTACGACTATCGCTACCGCTTAGTGATAAAGTAAAGCAATTACATGGCGATTGTATTTCATACAATAAAGCGACAACCATATGGCTCCTGCCAGTTGCCGATAACATTACAAAACATGATCATCTCATACAAAACCGTATAATTCATCATGTCTTGACCATATCACATCACAACATGCCCTGCAAAAACAAGTTAGACGTCCTCTACTTTGTTGTTGCAAGTTTTACGTGGCTGCTACGGGCTTAGCAAGAACCGTTCTTACCTACGCATACAAAACCACAACGATGTTTCGTCAAGTATGTGCTGTTTTAACCTTCACAAGGACCGGGCGTAGCCACACTTGATTCAGCTAAAGTGAGAGAGACAGACACCCGCCAGTCACCTTTAAGCAACGAGTGCTCGTAACGGTGAAACCAGTCTCGCGTAAGCGTACGCGTAATGTCGGTCCGGGCCGCTTCATCTCACAATACCGCCGAAGCAAAGTATGACATGCTGGTAAGCAGTATGACTAGTATCGCCCACAACTCATTGTGTTCTACTCGTGCATATCATCTACGCATAGACCTGGCTCTGATACCACTGTTGGGGAACGTAGTAATTTAAAATTTTCCTACGATCACGCAAGATCTATCTACCAGATGCATAGCAACGAGAGGGAAGAGTGTGTCTACGTACCCTCGTAGACCGGGAGCGGAAGCGTCAAGTGACGCGGTTGATGTTGTCGAACTTCTTCGCGATCCAACCGATCAAGCACCGAACGTACGGCACCTCCGCGTTCAGCACACGTTCAGCTTGATGACGTCCCACGAGCTCTTGATCCAGTTGAGCTTCACGGGAGAGTTTCGTCAGCACGACGGCGTGGTGACGGATATGATGTGTTCACTGGCGCAGGGCTTCGCCTAAGCTCCGCGACGGTATGACCGGGGTGTGATTCTGTGGAGGGGGGCACCGCACACGGCTAAAACAATTCAACTTGTGTGTCTTTGGGTGCCCCCCTGCCCTCGTATATAAAGGAGCAAGGGAGGGAGGCCGGTCGGCCCTTCCTGGTGCGGCTAGGGAGTGGACTCCTACTAGGAATAGGATCACCAAAAGAAGGAAGGGGGAAAGGAATAGGAGAGGTGGCGCCCCCCCCCAATCCTAGTCCAACTAGGAACCCTAGGTGGGGGCACCGGCCAGCCCTATGGGCTGCCTCTCTATTTCCCTTTAGGCCCACTATGGACCATCCCCTCTCGTAGGGGGTTCCGGTAACCCCCTCCGGCATTCCCGATAAATCCGAAACTTTTCCGGAACACTTCCGGTGTCCGAATATAGTCGTCCAATATATCAATCTTTATGTCTCGGACATTCCGAGACTCCTCGTCATGTCCGTGATCTCATCCGGGACTCCGAACTACCTTCGGTACATCAATACTCATAAACTCATAATACCGATCGTCATCAAACATTAAGCGTGCGGACCCTACGGGTTCGAGAACTATGTAGACATGACCGAGACTCATCTCCGGTCAATAACCAATAGCGGAACCTGGATGTTCATATTGGCTCCTACATATTCTACGAAGATCTTTTATCGGTCAGAACCGCATAACAACATACGTTGTTCCTTTTGTCAAACGGTATGTTACTTGCCCGAGATTCGATCGTTGGTATCTCTATACCTAGTTAAATCTCGTTACCGGCAAGTCTCTTTACTCGTTCCGTAACACATCATCTCGTGACTAACTCATTAGTCTTTTGCTTGCAAGGCTTATTGTGATGTGTGTTACCGAGAGGGCCCAGAGATACCTCTCCGACACTCGGAGTGACAAATCCTATTCTTGATCTATGCCAACACCACGAATACTTTCGGAGACACTTGTAGAGCATCTTTATGATCACCCAGTTACGTTGTGACGTTTGATAGCACACAAGGTGTTCCTACGGTATTCGGGAGTTGCATAATCTCATAGTCATAGGAACATGTATAAGTCATGAAGAAAGCAATAGCAGTTAAACTAAACGATCAAAGTGCTATGCTAACGGATGGGTCTTGTCCATCACATCATTCTCCTAATGATGTGATCCCGTTGATCAAATGACAACTCATGTCTATGGCTAGGAAACATAACCATCTTTGATCAATGAGCTAGTCTAGTAGAGGCATACTAGGGACATACTGTTTTGTCTATGTATTTACACATGTACTAAGTTTCCGGTTAATACAATTCTAGCATGAATAAAAGACATTTATCATGATATAAGGAAATACAAATAACATATTTATTATTGCCTCTAGGGCATATTTCCTTCAAAAAGGAATAACGTATGTTGTCATAACGGTTCGACCGATAAAGATCTTCATAGAATGTGTGGGAGCCAATATGAGCATCCAGGTTCCGCTATTGGTTATTGACCGAAGAAGTGTCTTGGTCGTGTCTAAATAGTTCTTGAACCCGTAGGGTCCACACGCTTAACGTTCGATGATGATTTGTATTATGAGTTATGTGTTTTTGGTGACTGAAGATTGTGCGGAGTCCCGGATGAGATCACGGACATGACAAGGAGTCTCGAAATGGTTGAGAGGTAAAGATTGATATATTGGATGATGGTATTCGGAAACCGGAAGGGTTCCGAGGGGTACCAGGTACATATTGGAGTTCCGGGGGGTTATAGGAACCCCCTAGGGAAGTTATGGGCCTTATGGGCCATAAGAGGGAGGCACACCAGCCCACATAGGGATGGCGCACCCCCACATGGCAGGAGGCTGAATAGGACTAGGGAAAGGGGGCGGCGGCCCCTTTCCTTCTCCTCCTCCCTCTCCTTCCCCCTTTCCCCCTCCAAGAGAAGGAATAAAGGGGGGGGGGCGAATCCTACTAGGACTAGGAGTCCTAGTAGGACTCCCCCCTTTGGCGCCCCCCTAGGCTGCCTTCCTTCCTATCCCTCCTTTATAAACATGGGGAGGGCACCCCTAGAACACACATCAATTGTTCCTAGCCATGTGCGGTGCCCCCCTCCACAGTTTGCTCCTTGGGTCATATTGTCATAATGCTTAGGCGAACCCCTGCGTGGATCACTTCACCATTACCATCACCACGCCGTCGTGCTGACGAAACTCTCCCTCGACACTTTGTTGGATCAAGAGTTCGAGGGACGTCATCTAGCTGAACGTGTGCAGAACTCGGAGGTGCCGCACGTTCGGTGCTTGATCGGTTGAATCGAGAACACGTTCGACTACATCAACTGCGTTAAGTAAATGCTTCCACTTTCGGTCTACGAGGGTACGTGGACACACTCTCCCCCTCTCTTTGCTATGTTGTGGGAAACCTTTCCGTGATGGGCTAGCAGATGTAGAGGGATTGTAGGTGTACCGGCCTATCTATCCGGTTAAGGGGACCTCTTCGGAAAGATTGTGTCTCGGTCATCCATTTCTCAAACACCATGCAGTGCGAGAAACCAAACGGAGGCGATCGAGTCTTGTGGGAAAAGTGCACAAACCTTTGCAGAGTGTACAAACTGATCATGAGTAGCCGTGTCCCCGGTTATGGACATCTTGAGTATCTGGTACTTGAATTATTGGTTGATCTCATCACTCTATAATTTAATTTGTTGGGTTAATGATGAATTTTAATTTGGGATTGAGTTGGAGGTACCTTCTCAATGATTTTCAACCAACATGATAGTTAAAATAAAATTTATTCCTTTGTTGTAGGGAAAAATTGGCTTTACGCAAAAACTTTAACCTTAGAGCCTCCACCAGCCAAATATGCATATAGTATAGCCTTTATTCTGTTACTTGCATCATCTGTGTTATCTTGCCAGCATATTCCATGTGCTGACCCATTTTCGGGCTGCAACATATTACGCTGCAGACTTCTCAAACGAGGAATAAGACGTTCTAGGTCGTTTGTCATGTACTCAGCTATGCCGTTGGAGTTGATGGACTCACTTATCTTCCAAGCCTTCCGCTGTTATTTTATTAGATGGCCTTAAGCCATATATTTTGTAATAAGTTCTCATTGGAGACATTCGATGTAATAAGTGTGTGATTGCCACTCTGTTATAAATCCTTCAAGTACTATGTGTGTGAGCATTACCGATCGAGGGATGACACAGAACACAGAGACTTCGGTCCATTCGGATCGTGGTCGCTGCATTGGACATGCACAAGGCATATGATAGAGTGGAATGGTCCTTCCTTCAGGATATGATGCTCACGTTAGGGTTCCATGAACAATGGTGGAGATGATAATGGCATGTGTGAGCTCAGTCAAATATAATGTAAGGTTTAACTCTCATGAGACAGATTCATTTATTCCTACACGTGGAATCAGACAAGGGTATCCTCTATCCCCTTACATGTTCCTCCTTTGTGCAGAAGGTTTATCCAGACTATTGCAGTATGAAGAAGAAGCTGGTGGCATAGAGGGAATCAAAGTGTGCATGAATGCACCGTCAGTATCACATCTCTTATTCGCTGACGATTCTTTGATTTTTATGAATTCAAATGTGTTAAATGCAGCTTCCTTACAACATGTTCTGGATACTTACTGTCAAAGTTTAGGCCAACTGACGAGTCTAGCAAAAGCAAGTGTCTTCTTCAGTCCGAATACAGCCGCCACCTCCAGGGCTAAAATCTGCCAAGAGTTACACATTGAGACAGAGGCTTTATCTGATAAATACCTTTGCCTCCCTTCTATGGTAGGGGCAGATATAAGTGACTGCTTCAAGCACTTTCTGGAGAGGATCAAGGAAAGGTTATAGGGATGGATGGGAAAACAACTATCAACTGGTGGCAAAGAGATTCTTCTTAAGTCAGTACCTCAAGACATTCCAGTATTCTCCATGTTAGCGTTCTGCTTAACCAAAGGAGTGTGCAAATATATTATGGATATGATTGCCCAATTTTGATGGGGTGATGATGAAGAACATAAATGGATGCATTGGTACACTTGGCTGAAAATGTGTAACCCGAAGAGTGAAGGAGGGATGGGGTTCCGTGACCTCTACCCGTTCAACTTAGCGATGCTCTCTAAATAGTGTTGGCGCCTTATCACAAATCCCGAGTCGCTATGTGCGCGGGTCCTTAAGGCAAAATATTTTCCAAACTGCAGTTTGCTACAAGCCACACTGAAAAATGGTGCTTCATTTACTTGGCAAAGTATAATGAAAGGATTGGAGATGTTTAAATTGGGATACATCTGGAGGGTTGGAACGGGTGAAAGAATTAACATATGGACTGATCCTTGGGTTCCCGCAAGCCCCGACAGAAGAGTTATATTGCCCCGAGGACATACGTTTATCATGTCTGTCAGCGATCTCATTAACCAATATACGGGACAATGGATGAAGCGCTCCTTCATACAATCTTTAACCCTGTTGAGGTTGGAAAAATATTACAAATTCGATTGAATCTAAATGCGTTTGAGTATTTAATTGCGTGGCACCCGGAACGGAATGGTATTTTCTCAGTTCGTTCGGCGTACAGAGTACAGTGGAAGCGAACTCTATCGGCGCATGCAAATCACCACCAGAGGCCGAGTGGATCCAATGAGGAGGATATTTGTGTTCGCACATGAACACGTCATCGTGTACCTCGAACGCCGAGGATGATGCACCGCAACTCACGTCGAAGGAGACCCGTCCGGAAGCGCGGTATGCAAGCAGTCCGGCAGGTGCTTTTGAGAACCCGAAACCCCACACGCCCGGGAGGGACTCTGTCTGGGCACGCGGCGGCTATGGACTGCCCTTGGCCGACCTTATCGCCCCTAAGGCCTCGTGGATCGCTGCCCTACAGCAAGAAGAACGAACGAATAACGAGGAAGAAGAAGAACAAATGAGAGAGATGAAAGTAAAGGTAAAAATTGGTAGATGAATTGATCGATTGTGTGTTGTTCAATTGGCCATCACCCCTTAGGTATATAAGAGGCGGATGGACTTCCCGTTCAAGAAAAGGACTCCAAATCACGTCCAAATCTTTCCAAAATTAACGGAACTCGGATTTAGGTAAGTCCGGAACATTAGTTCGATTTTTAGGTCTCATAGGCCACAAACGACCTCTGATGAAGATGAGCCCAAAAGAAAATTATACCGTTTCAACGAGACGAACAACTTTCGTATTGAACGTTTTTTGATTCGAGGCCATCTTCAAGGTTGAATCGCTCGCACAAAATAGGTTGTTACTCGCGCTACCCATCAGACGCGTGTCCGATGGAGCGCGCCACTTTTGCCCCGTGATAGGGCCGCACTCAGGTGGCTGTAACTTTTACATATGATCTCGGATTGATACGATTTTTATATCAAAATCAATCGTTTTGACGAGGCATGACAACTCATGTAGAATGTTTTCTCATTTGAGGCCGCCTTGGGGGCGTAATCAGCCGAATAATGTTCTGGATACAAAATCTCAGTATTTCGAACACAACTTCGACCTTAGAGATGAGACCGGAAGGCTATGGCCCAAATATCAAAGTTTCTCCTTTTGACAATACGGAACTTTCTCACTTTGAGCATTTTTCCATTTGAGGCCTTCTTAATTATGTTTTCGACCATGCCAAAATATGATGTCAACACATGCTCCCCTGTTTTTCGGCAAAGTTTGCGTGCCGAAAAATAACTTGCACAATGCTCTTTCTAAGGACGATGTCAACACTTCATCGGCCATTAGTACGTGCTTAGGACGATAAGTATATATCAGCCATTTAGATTAGCAACAAAAGTGAAGCTAATCAAACATATGATGATTTGGTAATACCCTTTCATGATGTAAGAAATTATATTGCATCCATGGATTAAAATAAGCCCATTGAGGGTAACCAATCATACCTGATGACAAATTCCATGGCATAGGCATCAATGCCATTGTTGAAGAAAATGGATAATGTGTGGACCGAAGATGTTGAAACCTTCAGCTTGGTGACCAAAAGCTCAAAGCTCGCGAGCTTAATGAGTGCTCGATAGTTTGGCTCGTTAAGCTCGTGGCTCGCTTCTTAATGAACAGAGCCAATCATCGATTTCAGCTCGTTAAGCTTAACGAACGAGCTAACGAGTTTCACGAGTAGCTCGTTAGTAACATCCCAACATATATTTTCATCTTACCTGACAAAAAAATTGTAGCATCTCAGCCCATCCACTCAATCTAATCTACGTAGGAGACACCAAACTAGTGCATTTCCTTTTGTAGTCATCATCTTCCTTCTTAAAAAAACCAAATATACACATTTATCGTGTAGACCATAACACATCAAAATCTGTTAACGAGCGCTCGCGAGCGCTCACGAGCTTAATGAGCTTTAAACAAACCGAACCGAGCAGGGTTTTCTGCTCGTTAATGTTAACGAGCTTAATGAGCCGAGCCTTAACAAGCACGAGCTTAACGAGCAGAGCATCTCATTAATCCAGCCCCTAGCTTGGTCCTTCATAGTTTTTACTCTTTTCCTTCTTCACCTTTGCCGCACTCCTTATAAAGGAAGCTTGCACATAAGTCTTATTTTGAATATTTCCTGTGGGAACCCATGCCATGTTTCTCTTTTCAAGTTCTTGTGCACTAAGCTTTTGCAACTTCTTCTTTTGTCAATACGATAAGCCGAGTGGGCACCCCGGCTGCAATTTTGTTTGAAGTAATGGCAATTCTTGTTTTACCTTATGCACTCTCAACTTCTTCTCTTCAGATTTACCATTTGATTGACTTGTCTCGTTGCCTTTTGTAGCCAATGTCAACACTTTAATTGGCTCTTTTTTATTTGAGATCATATCTGAAGTGGCACTCTTACGACCATCTCTTTTGACGCGGTAGACTTGCTCAACCACCTCTTTCTTCTTCCTTGAGCTCTAGACCGGTGCCTTATAATTGAAACGGTCTTTGACATGTGATTGTTCAAATGTAGATCTTCTCGGAGCTGCATAATATTGGTGAGATGGTCTAAAATAAGATGGAGAATGTGCCCCTATATCATACATGTCCCAAGATGGATATGGATTTACATGAGCATAGGGAGGTATCCACGGCATTGGCGGACCAAAATATGGATACGAATATGTTGCATTCAAATTCTCTTCTTGCCAATATCGATCCTTGGATTTGCGCTTAGGGGGTGATCTTGATGCTTTTGCATTACTTGGCCGATAAGCAATTTTCTCCTCACATCTTATGATATTTTTCCAATAGTTGCACGAAAGTGACTTTTGATTTTTTACCTTTGTGCTTACCTCGTCCTTTGCTTGCATCGATCTTTGGATTTTCTTGTTGCCCCCCAGTACTTGGCGTCTTCATTGCAACTTTGATGGAATTTTCGCCCTCAAGAATATTTTCATCATGCTCACGAACAACTTCCTTATTTGAAAGCTTGATCCCATCACCTCAGTCTTGACCTTCTCATCATTAAAGGAATCGTCTTGAAGCAGCCGATTCAAAAACTTTTTGCCATCAAGACCAATCGGAATAGATTAGTCATTTTTTTGGGTGTTTCAACAAATTTCAATTGTCCTTTTTCAGTGGACGATTTAACTATTTGACGAAACATATTGCAATCCTCCAAATTATGCTTGAACGAATGGTGCAACCTACAATATATTCGTCCTTGAATTGATGGCTTGACATAATGATCAAGAATACTTATGTAATTATTTTTCAGCAACAAATCAAATATTTGATCACACATGCTTGAATTGAAGGTAAAATTTATATTCTCTAGCCGATCTTGCTGTGAGAATGGCTTTGGAGTTAAGCAAACGAATGGTATAGATTTTGTATTACCCCATTCGGCTATGCATTGTGTTTTGCACTCTATTTCCGATGTCTTCAGAAAGGAAATTATGCTATCATCAATTTTTTCAACAGAGTGAACCTTGGCTTTAAATTTCTGAAATCAATGTAGTTAGAACATACATGTCTCAATTAAGACCATGCATAAGCCAAGTATGAAGCAAGCAAAGCTACCTAATTAGATATGAACTTTAAATAAAGCAATGGGAAAAGCTTTGGCTGCAGTAATAAGTCACTATCAGTCTCTTTGAATGGTACAATATATTGACCAATATGCTTAGTAACAATTTTATTGGTAACAAGTAAATTGCCCTTCATCATTTGTCTTTCAAAATTACTTATAATATTTTTCCTAATAGATGCATCAACAATAAAGTTGCGACCAAATCTGAAAATAGGTAAATCACTTGCTACACATACCTCTTTGAATATGTTGGGAGAGCATGCCGGTGGTGTAATTTGAATGATATTTTGTTCCACTTTTGAATGAATCTCCAATGCCTTGGCATCCTCTTTTTCTTCAATAGATTTAGTACACATACTATTTGATTTGGCTTTTTTAATAACATGATTTTCTTTGTTACCCGAATCAATACTTTTATTCTTTTGAATTTCCAAGGCTTCTTGCTCTTGTCTAATTTTAGCCCACATCTCAGCTTGGCGAGCTTTAAACTTTTTCATCTCAATTTCCATCCAATCCTCATGAGATTTTCCCCCAATACTTGGAGACTCTCCCGGCAATGAGTTGCCGAAACTATGCAATTGTTTAGGGGCTACTTTGGATGGTATAGTACTGGGTGAATGCATCATTTGCACAACTCTAGCTTTTACAGCAACAAAATCACGAGGCTTCCCGCTTTTTATTAGTTCATGACGGATAGCGTTGCACAATTCCCAAGAGAATGTAAGCTTGTTCTCAATTACCCAGTCTGGATATGGTTGCCCCCCTCCCCATGCTTTTAGACTCTTTCAGCAATGAGATGTTGCCGAAATTCTGTAATTGTGTAGGGAGAACATGATATGTCACGGTAGTGGGTGAAGGCATTTGTGCTCCTGCAGAAGTTTCACTTATTCGGCCATGACCGTGAAGGTACGGGGCCGGATTATGGACATCAACAGTTGCGTATGATGCCAAAAAATTAGTGAGGTGTAGCATATGATGTTTGAGGGTAGTTGGCCGAATAACTAGTAGTAGCATGGCCAATTCCCCTATCCACCGACATGTTTGGATTAAGATGTTGCAAGTTAGTTGCCGATGAATAAAAATGTGAAACACTTTGTTGCATGCTATTGAAAGTTCCTACATAGGGTGTTTCAACGTGCTTAACCAAACTCACCAAGTTGTTCATCGACATACGGATTTTTGGGGTTGCCTATGCATGGGAGTTGGTACACATATGTTGCATGTTGCTAAAATTATATGAGGTAGAAGCATGGAGATTTTATTACATTGGTTGTTGCACATAATTAGATGCATGATTGATAAAACTAGGGCTAGCCGATACAATATGCTCATTAGACGATCTAGCAACAACATATGCATTATTTGCATCTACATAAGTGAATTGGATATTCATATTACCTTTGTAGATTGCAAGCCCTAGATGACGATCTCTTCGTAGCAAGAACGGGCCGGAGACCGTTCAAAACTTCGCCCCCAGCGGAGTCGCCAAAAATTGTGTTCGCACACAAACACGTCACCGTGTACCTCGAACGCCGAGGGTGATGCACCGCAGCTCACGTCGAAGGAGACCCGTCCGGAAGCATGGTACGCAAGCAGTACGGCATGTGCTTTTGAGAAACCGAAACCCCACACGCCCGGGAGGGACCCCGTCTGGGCGCGCGACGGCTATGGGATGCCCTAGGTCGACCTGATCGCCCCTAAGGGCTCGTGGATCGCCGCCCTGCAACAAAAAGAACGAACGAAGAACGAGGAAGAAGAAGAACAAAGGAGAGAGATAAAGGTAAAGGTAAAAATTGGTAGATGAATTGATCGATTATGTGTTGTTCAATCGGCCATCACCCCTTAGGTATATAAGAGGCGGATGGACTCTCCGTTCAAGAAAAGGACTCCAAATCACGTCCAAATCTTTCCAAAATTAACCGAACTCGGATTTAGGTAAGTCCGGAACATTAGTTCGGTTTTTAGGTCTCACAGGCCACAAACGACCTCGGATGAAGATGAGCCCAAAAGAAAATTTGACCATTTCGACCAGACGAACAACTTTCATGTTGAACTTTTTCGATTCGAGGCCATGTTCAAGGTTGAATTGCTCGCACAAAACAGGCTGTTACTCGCGCTACCCATCAGACGCGTGTGTGATGGGGCGCGCCACTTTTGCCCCGTGACAGGGCCGCACTCAGGTGGCTGTAACTTTTGCATACGATCTCGGATTGATACGATTTTTATATAAAAATTTACCGTTTTGACGAGGCGTAGACAACTCATGTAGAATGTTATCTCATTTGAGGCCGTATTGGGGGCGTAATCAGCCGAATAATGTTCTCAATACAAAATCTCAGTACTTCGAACACAACTTCGGCCTTAGAGATGAGACCGGAAGGCTATGGCCCAAATATCAAAGTTTCTCATTTTGACAATACGGAACTTTCTCACTTTGAGCATTTTTCCATTTGAGGCCTTCTTAATTATGTTTTCGACCATGCCAAAATATGATGTCAACAATTTGGTATACACTTTGGAAACTCCAGATTCCACGTAAAGTCCCTATTTTTTGTTGGAGAGCTCTCCGCGGAATATTGCCGCTGAAATCTATCCTGACAAATCTACATGTGGGATCTGATAGTGCATGTCCGATCCGCCATCAATCCGCGGAGGATATTAAGCACCTTTTTTTTCGAAACACGAGGCAAAAGCTTTGCCCGTTTCATTAATTAAGAAGAAGGTTGCCCAGTTAATTACGGAAAACCGGGCGAAAACTTGAATGCACACATGCAAGAGCAATATGGAGTTACCTGGGAGTTGCACACTTTGTGGATGAGGCTAGGAGTGTGAACCGTTCAGGATCGGTTGTGTTGCAATATCTATTTCTAGCTGGGGATAGACACGTCCCTATAAAACCAAACCTGGACGTGAAGCAAGTCATTGTTGTAGGAGGATGGTATCTGTGGTGGCTCGGGCGCCAATTTACACATGAAGGTAAACCCCCATCACCTACGAGATGGCCAATATCAGTGCTGGCAATAGCAAACAATTTTCATGAAGCAAATATGAAAAAGCAAAGTGTCCAAGATCAAAGATGGACCAAGCCTAAACCGAGATTCGTGAAACTAAATGTTGATGCGGCCCTCCATGCGGATGAGGGGGCTGGTGCGACTGCAGCAGTGTTGCGAGATAACAATGAGAATTTCTTAGCAGCCCATTGCTCCTACATTACCCATGTTGCTGATGTGATTACAGCGGAGGCTTTAGCAATGAGAGATGACTTGGTGTTTGCAAACTCTTTCGGATTCCCTCGCGTGGAAGCGGAGTCAGATTCTTTGGGAGTTATCGAATGTTGCTCTGGACAGCGTAGATGGTGGGACTCGGCAGCCGCAATCTTTGCGAAGTGTGTGGATGTGGCTACGCTTGTTAGGAAGGTCAAGTTTAAACATTGTTCACGTTCATGTAACCAAGCGGCGCATGGGCTAGCTAGACATACTTTTTTTAAATAAGCTTTCTAATAAAGGCTCGTGACAAAGTTTATGTTACACGAGGGATCGATCCCTGGTCGACTCGAACGAACCAAGCGCGACTAGCCACCAAGCCTGCACGCACTTCGTGTTAACTAAAGGGACACAACCTACTTGAAGCAAGTCGAGATGGTTTTCTCCATTTTTTCTTCTCTGTTTTTTTTAATTTTTTTGTTTCTTTTTGTATTTAATTCTACATTCTTATATACATGATTAAAAAAAAATCAAATCAAGTGTTTTTATAAATACTATCTCAACACTTTTTTCAAATACTTGTTCAACATTTTTATATACACGGTCAAGGTTTTTTAAATAATTGTTCAAAAAATTTCAAACACTTGTTCAAATTTTTTAAATACTTGTTAAGCATTATTTTTTAATATTGTTCAACTTTTCCCAAATACTTGTGCAACATTTTTTATATACATGATCGACATTTCTTTAAATATTTGTACAACATTTTCCAAATACTTGTCCAACATTTGTATATACATGATCAACATTTTTTCAAATGTTTTTCAAGAATATTTTTTTGTTATATATATTAAAGTATAAACAAACAAAAAAGTAAAAAAAAACATTAAACCTTAGAAAAATAGGAAAAAGAGGTTGTGGCCTCCCCCGCTTGTGGGTCGACCCAGCTGGCTCGCCCCTCAGCGAAAGTTTGCTCTCGGCACGCGTCAAGAGAGAAATAGGGGCACCCCTATACATCGGGCGAGGGAGCTCCTATCCGCCACTAATGCGGCAGACTGCTGGACAAACACACAAGCGGCCCCGACTGACCCGGCCCACTAGCGTACGAGCGAAGCAAGCAGATGTGCCAGTGATCTACCACTATATAATTGCAAACCATTCGACCATTACCATGGATCAAAGACGAGACCCCCCAGCAAATAAGCTTTTTCTGCTAGCCACTGTAGCTATGAGAGCTAGTGAAAACATCACTTCATCAATCCGGCAGTTCTGGTGGGGAAGTAAACAAGGGAAGAGGAAGCCAACTTGGGTCTCATGGGACGTCATGACAAAGCCAAAGTAACTTGGCGGTATGGGTTTTAGGGACATGGAGATCTCTAATATTGCACTGCTAGCTCGCCAGGCATGGAGGTTACTTGTTGAACCAAATTCTATCAGGGCAATGATTTAAAAGGCGGTGTATTTCCCGAACACTTGCTTTCTGGAGGCGGAACTTGGCAATCATCCATCACAAATATGGAGAGCTGTGCTAGACAACAGATACATTTTGAAGCAATGTATCATTAGGCGCATTGGCAATGGGCAAGCAACAAATATTTGTGGGTCTAATTGGCTACAGAGGAACGACCCTATGCGGACGATAACAGCTCATACGAACGATCATCCTTAGATGGTATCTGAACTTATTGATGTGACCACGGCGTCGTGGAAGGAAGAGCTGGTCCGGGCCACTTTTCTGCCTTTTGACACTGATGCAATTTTGGCCATACCCATCTGTACTAGAGCTGTTGACGATTTTTGGGCATGGGCTGCTGAGAGGAGCGGCAAGTTTTCTGTCAAGTCTGCATATCGGATGGTATCGAACACGAAGGAACATAAAGAGAATTAGCTGGAAGAAAAGCGCGGGGTGGGGGCTCTACTTTGAGCTCGAATAGCAGTGACTTGACTACGCTATGGCGCCTGACAAGGCATTCGATGCCGATGGCGGACCTGCTTCACCACCGCCATATGTCTGACTCTCACTTATGCGCTTTGTGTGGGCGGGAAGACTCATGAAGGCATGCTCTTTTAGAATGCACTATGTCAAGGTGCATATGGGCACTTTCTGAAGAGGGGTGATGGTACAACAACTGAGTCTTAACACGAATCCTAATGTAAAAAACTGATTGTTTGAGATGCATGATCAACTACCTCAAAAGGATTTAGTGCTGATGGTGGTCACCCTCTGGACCTATGGAGAGCAAGGCGAAAGGCTATCTATGAGGATGTTTTTCAGAGCCCTCAAGCAACAAATCTTTTCATCCAAGCATACATGGACGACTTACGGATTAATGAAGGCATGGGGAAGCCTAGGCGAAACCCCCAATGGTCAGGCCTACACATTGGATCCCACTGCCGATGTTCTGTGCTAAGATAAATGTCGACACGACTATCGGATCCAACAGAGGATGTGGAGTTGCTGGTGCAATATTTTGAGATCAATTTGGCATTTTTCAGGGAGCATCGGCTGTTGTTGTAAAGGAAACCAATGACCCACCAACCCTTGAAGCTTTAGCAGTTCAGGAGGCTCTAGCACTTGCTGAAGATCTCAACCTTCACATGATTCACATTGCCTCGGGTTGTAGTTGATGACACCAAGCAAAGAGCTCCGGCTAGCTACGGTGTTACCATACGTGAAATAATAGACCATAGTAGCTCGTTTATTGTTTGTACTTTTGGTCATGAGTTTAGGAGCTCGAATTTCGAGATTCACAATCTAGCGAAGCATGTCTTATGATTAGGGGTTGGCCGCCATATTTGGTTAGGCAACCCCGGTGATCTCAATTTTGTACCCTTGAACATTGGTCCAAGTTAAATAAAGCTTCGTGTGATTGTCTCAAAAAAGAAAAAGCTAAAGAGAGCTAGTAATTACATAGGAGCACAAACTATAAGAACAATGCCAACGCAGATCCAAACATTTACTTTTTCTTGTTTTTTTTAATATTTTGTTCAAAATTCCAAAAATCTCAAACATGAAATTTGTTCAATTTTTTTAAAAAAATCAGGTTATCAATTATTTTGCTAATTTTAAAAAATGACCGTGTTTCAGAACTTGATTGTATTTTACAAAAAATGGTCGAATACTTCAAACTTCTTTGCTTTTTCGAAAAAAATAGAATTAAGAAATATTAATGTTTTAAAAAATGAATATTTTATGAAATTTCAAGATTTCCGACTCAAAATATTTTCTGAAAATATGTACATTTTTGGAAATTACTTACATTCTTTTGAATTTATATATTTTTTAAACATCTTAAAACTCTTCACAAAACTACAAAATACGAATATTATTTTAAAAAGGGAACATTTTTTAAAACTCCCGAACACATTTTAATATGGGAACAATTTTTCAAACAATGTTTGAAAATGGGAACAATTTTTGGAAACGAGAACGTTTTTCTGAAATCGTAATGCAATAGTTTTTGGACACACTAATATTTTTGAAATTCCTGAATAAATTTTGAAACAAGAACATTTTTCGAAAATTGCTATCAATTGTGAAACGGGTGTACATTTTTTGAATTAAAAATTAAATTTATATTTAAAAATGGAAAGCGAAAAATGGAAAGCAAATAAAAATAAAGGGAAAACGGAGAAAAAATATAACCAGGAAAAGTAGTAGAAACAGTAAAAAGGATTCTGGAACCTCCTAGAAGGTTCCTTAAACCGCAAAAAAAAACCCACTAGAAACCTCCTAAAAGGTTCTTAAAACGGGATCCATGAAGTGCGGAACGGGCTGGCCCAGGTCATCGCTTGCCTGTGAATCCCTGTCGACGCCCGGCCCAGGTCATTGCAACCTATATGACGCACGCATGTTACATTTTGCCGCAGAATGCGGCAGATAGGAGGGCACCTCCTATGTGACGCACTATGCGGCAAACTGCCGTAGCGCCAACTAAGCCGGCCCATTTAGGCACTCTGGCGATGTAATAATATATTAATAAAGCAGTCAGAGTTGGGAATCAAATTCCATATCTCTAGCTCAGGAGGCATTTTCTCTAGCCACTCGGGCTGGCGAGTGCTACTAACATTCATGCACCATGAATACCTAAAGAATATACAACGACATATCATATTTTTTCAATGTTTTCCAGCATTATCTTGGCAAATGTGTACATTTTTTTAAAATGTGAGCTATGTTTTACATCGGGAACATAATATGGAAATACTGAACAATTTTGAACACTTATCAAAACAAATTAACACACTTTGAAATTCGAACACAAATTTTAAAAAGAAACATTTTTAAAAATTGTGAAGAAAATTGGAAATATTAACAAAGTTTTTGAAAACATGAGCAATATTTGAAATCCTGAACATAATTTGGAAACACTGAACAATTTTTGAACACTTATCGAAACACGTGAACAAATTTAGAAAGTCGAATCCAAATTTAAAAACATGATTTTTTTTAAACTGAGAAGAAAAATGGAAATAAAAATGTGAGCAATGTTTGAGATCGTGAACAGAACTTCGAAATACTGAATAATTTTTTAACACTTACCGAAACATGTGAATTTCTTTTGGAATCCGAACACAAATTTAAAAACATGAACAACTTTAAAAACTGTGAAGAAAAGGAAAATGTAAACATATTTCAAAATTTAGAAGATTTTTAATTTTGAACGGATATTGGAAACATGGGCATGTTTTGAACTTTAGAACAATGTTAACGTGAACGTTTTCTAAGTACCAAAAACCTTATTGGAAACACAATTGTTTTATAATTTGATGTCAAAATTCCAAAAAATGGAATATATTTCGAAGTTTTCAACATATAATGGAAAAGGCAAACATTTTTTTTTTCGAATTTCACTAAATTCCAAACATTTATTCTAAAAGAAAATGAAAAACGAAAACTTGAATAACTTTATGAAAGACGAACATCTTTTTAAATGATATCATTGTTTGAAAATCTAATTTTTGTTTTAAGTTATGAACAAAATTTGAAATTCTATTGTATTAGAAAACTGTGATCAAAATTTTAAAATATGGATAAAACTTTGATTTTGGAGATGCTCTGAATTTTGAACTATTATTAAAAGATTGATTTTTTTTTTCAAAATTCCGAACATTTTTTAAAAACACGGGTAAATCATAAAAATATATTAAAAATGGGAATATTTTTAGAAATTCAGTTATTTTTTGAAAATTTGTGAAAAGTTTATACCAATACATGCCGATTTGTTTAATAACTGGAACATTTTTAAAAATTATTAAGTATAAAAGCGAAGACTTTATAAATCTATGAGAAAAATTTGAACTGACGAACAAATTTGAACATTTGAACATTTTCTGAAAATTTTGAATATTTTTCAACAATGTGAAAAAGTATTGAAGAAATAAAATATAAACTTGAAAATAAACCGATAGGAAAATGACAATGAAGAAGGAAGAAGAAAAAGAAACAGGAAAATGACAAAGAAACGAAAAAAAAAGAAAGGAAAAAGATAACCGATAGGAGAAAATAAACCGGTTCCGGGAACTTTCTAGAAGATTCCCAAAACCGGATGATGTTGTAGGCGAACTTCGTACGCAAATTGGGCGAGCTCATCGCGTCGGTCGGTCGCTTCGCCTGTGCGGAGCGCCGGCAGTTTCAAGCAAGACGCGTCAAATAGGGAATTCCAGATAGGAGGTCCCATATTTTACATCGGGCGACCTTATCTCTCCTTTATAGCGAGACCTAGGAACCATTCCGAGGTGTATTTCTTCATGCCACAGCCTTGTTTATCATAGTCTTTTTATTTCTTTAATTTTGTTGTCACTTCCAGAAATTCTATATATTACATAAAAATACTTTTCATAATGTTTTGGAAAATATTAATCATGCACTAGAATATTTTGTGTATAGATCTTTTTTGACCATGCATTCGAAAAATGTAAACAAAAAAAATACAATGTGTGTGAAAAGGTTGATAATATATTTTAAAAATTTTAATCAAGCATTTAAGAAAATTAAGCCAATATTTGAGAAATCTAATCAAGCTTTGAAAAATGTTAAATGTGTATAGAGAAAATGTTGACCGTATATTACAAATGTATTAGACTTGCATTTGATATATGTTAAATAAGTGTAGAAATAAAATATTATAACCTGGATTAAAAAAACTTGTATTAGGAAAATGGAAATGTGTAAATAAGAATGTTGACAATGGATTCAAAAAATGGTAAACTTATATTTGAATTCTTTTAAATGTGTATAAAAATGTAGAATAAGGATTTTTTTATAATCAAGCATGAAAAATTATAAATGTATATAGGAAAAATCTTGACCATGTATTTTTTAAAAAAACTTGTATTTGAAAAATGTTAATCAAGCAGGATAAAAAAGTTAAATGTCTATCGAATTGTTTTGACAATGTATTTTAAACATTTAATCTTTTATTTGAAAATGTTTACTCAAGTATTTGAAAAATATTAAACATGTATTAGATATATACAATGAAACCCGAGAGAAAACAAAGAAAAACAATAAAAGACGAAAACGAAACTAACAAAACCGAAGAAAACAAAGGGAAATGAAAGAAAAGAAAAGGAAAAAAGTAACCAGTGAAAAACGAGAAAGAAATAAAGGAAATTAAAGAAAAATAACAAAAAATTAAAGGAAAAAAGGTAAAACAGAAAAAGGAGAGGAGAAAAAGATGAAAAACAAATGAAATACAAGAACAAGCTCATTGCGCCAAGGAAGTCGCACCCCAGTACTTCATTAGAGACAAGACGCTAGCCGAGTGGCTAGCATCACTACCAACTATCCAAGAGACGAGAGATTCAATCCCCACACGCACCCTTTTTCTTCACTGTTTCTTTTGAGTGTGCTCAAATGGGCCATCCCGTTATTGTAGACGATTGGGGTGGGAGTTCCTACCGTCTCGTTACAAGCAACATATAGTCGTCGCATTATACATTGCTCATACTTAGGTCATGTTTGTGGTCGGCCCGTTACTATAGACGCTTGCGGTGATAGTTCCTACCATCTCGTTACAAGCGACATATAGTGACCGCCTTATACATTGCCCGTACTTAGGCCCGGTTGGTTTCAGCTTTGATTGGATTCGAATAACGTGTGAATTCACTTTAGTGGCCAAGTTGATTCAGTGAAATACTTGTTTGTTTCATCTTTGATAGGATTTGAATCACTTGCAGATTCGCTTCAGTGGCAAAGCTGATTCGCACTCACATACACAGAATTAGTTTGACCACCGAAGTACACTTTGAGGTGCTTCAACAAATCAAGTAGTTCTTTGTTTCACATTCCAAATTCGGTGTCACTCGCAAAGCTGCTTCACTGGCGAAGCTGATTCTACATGGTTGTTTGTTTCAGATTCAAGAGTGAAATGATCGATATGGTTGACTAGAGGGGGGGGGGTGAATAAGCAACTAACAATTTTTAGCCTTTCTTAACCAAATTAAACTTAGCATCAAAGGTTGTCTAGAAATGCAACTGGGTGAGCAACCTATATGATGCAACAACTACAAGAACACACGCAAGCAAAGGAAACAACACAATATAAGCTTGCACAAGTAAAGGCAAGAAATAACCAAGAGTGGAACCGGTGGAGTCGAGGATGTGTTACCGAATTTCCTTCCCTTTGAGGGGAAGTACGTCTCCGTTAGAGCGGTGTGGAGGCACAATACTCCCCGAAAAGCCACTAGGGCCACCGTATTCTCCTCACGCCCTCAAGCAATGCGAGATGCCGTGATTCCACTATTGGTGCCATTGAAGGCGGTGATCGAACCTTTACAAACATGGTTGGGGTTATCTCCACAACTGAATTGGAGGCTCCCAACGACACCACGAAGCTTCACCACAATGGAATATGACTCCGAGGTGACCTCAACCGTCTAGGGTGCTCAAACACCCAAGAGTAACAAAATCCGCAAGGGATTAGTGGGGGAATCAAAATTATTTTGGTGGAAATGTAGATCGGGACCTTCTCAACCAATCCCTAAAGAATCAACAAGTTTGATTGGGTAGGGAGAGAGATCGGGCGAAAATGGAGCTTTGAGCAACAATGGAGTTTGGGAAGGGAAGAGGTAAGTCTTCTTGGGAAGAAGACCTCCTTTTATAGTGGGAGAGCAAAACCAACCGTTATCCCCACTTCAGCCCACACAAAGTGGTACTACCGCTTGGTGGAGCGGTACTACCGCTGGTGGCAGCGATACTACCGCGCAGGCAAAAGAGCAGAGGCAGCAGTGGGTGGGGCGGTACCAGCCGCGGTGGTGGCAGCGGTACTACCACTGCTACTACCGCTGCTACTACCGCACAAACCGACACGAGAAAATACCCCCTCGAATCGAGGCGGTAGCTGAGCCGAACCAGGGCGGTACTGCCGCTGATGCCCTCAAGCGGTACTACCGTTGTGACTAGTGGTACTACCGCTTGACGGCCATAAGCGGTACTACCGCTCCGACGGCGATACTACCGCAATCACTAAATAACCTCCAATTCTGAAGAAACGGAAAACTCCAAGGAGAGGAAAGGAGCAGGGGGTGCAAAAATGAAGTGTACGTGTTGATTCCACCCTAGCCTTTCCAATGCGGACCCCATCTTGATAGTACGGTGTCTCCTACGACTCAAGTCCACCAAACCAAAAACGAAGGAGACGACACGTCTTCACTTAAAGCTCCGAGGGGTAGGAATAGTCTCGTGCCAAAGGATGAATCTCCGAAATACTTAGCACACACGATTAGTCTGCAAAAGCATTGTCATCAATCACCAAAATGGCTTGGGAAGGGACATGCCCTTACAAAGAGCTTGACTAGCAAAGCTAAATTTGATTCCCGAAGCTGAACCAAGCAGTGCCTTATTCTGTTACAGCTCGCCTGCAGTCGATTGTTTTGGAGTAGCGCTATACTTTAGCGCGCGGGTATTTCTTTCCATTAGTTTTTTAAATATAAGGGTTTCACCGTTTTGCATCGTAACGGCATGAGACATCTCTTATTTTGAGAGCTGTGCCAACGTGTGCCTGAATGTCTGAATAAAAAGAACGAAACAAGTACCAGCTTATCGCCAACCGCGCTTTCCACCAACTCCGCCACCCCGAACGCGGAACATTTTATTGGGTAGGGCTTTCGTAACTAAACCTTCAAAAGTTGCTTTTGCATCTCTTGGTTTTTCTCTCTCCTGTTTTTATTTCATATTTTTTCTCCTACTTTTTATTTTTATTTTCAAAATAGGAAGGGCGAGGAACTGAGAAGGTTTCCTGGCCTGGACTAACAAACAAGATAGGCTAGTGAGAGAAGTATTGGTTCATATTTCTTCAACCCCTTTTATCATCTCCCCCAAGAGAGAAAGTTCTTTTAATTCTATGAATCTTTGTAGAATTCTTTTCTTGAATATCAGTTAAGAGAGTTTTGGATTGCCTGGTATTCCACCAAATTTGTTTTCTCAAGTTATTCCTTTATCTTTATATTTTGGTCCATCTGTTTTATTTGTTTTCTTTCGGTCTTCGTCGAGTTTTTTCAGTCTTTCATCGTTTGTTTATTTTTAAACACATGTCTCATTTTTTATAAGCACTGTACATTTTTCATATATATCAGGAACTTTAATGTCTAGTTTTTTCATGTATTGCCTACATAATTTGTATATATCTTTAACACATTTTTAGATATGTTTAACATTTTTGAAATATATGATTCACATTTTTTACTTGTTTTGAACAGTTTTTTCAAATGTGTGTTAAACATTTTTGAAATACATATCAAAACTTCATTTCTTTATCATTCGAAACATCTTTTGAAAATATTTGAACATTTTTATACATTGAATATACACAATTTAGTGTCACAGAAAATTTGTATGAAAACGTGGGACATTTTTTCTAGATGTAATGTACATTTTTTGAATGGTATAAAAGATTTTTTAATTACATGAACATGTATTTTTTACATTGTATAATGTTTTTATAAAATGTCGCGCATATTGTTTTGCAACACGTGAACATTTTGAAGTGTCACATATTATTTCAATTGCTACATATATTTTTTAATATTTGAGCCAACTACACTGCATTCAGATATTTTAAATGTCCGATGAACATTTTTTTTAAAATAACCATTTTTTAAATATGTGTTCACAACATAGTCACGATACAGATAGAATAGCTAGAGGGATAATCAGTTGAAATGATACCAAAAACAACATAGGAACAAAACTCAGTCGAGAAAGAATTACCGAAGACCAATTCGGACTAAGAAATAACGTGTGGTGCTCGAATGCGGCAAAAGATTTGGTAGACTAGTTCACTCTTCTGCAAAAGTGCTACGTCTGGTTGGAGGGACTTGTGATTAAACACAAGAGTAACACTCCCGCCATCCTATTTTCCTCCATGTGAAATTGATCAGACTTCAGTTGATTTTACTCGTGCTAGATTCCTCTGGCCTCTAGGTGATCTCCAAACCTTCACAAACTTGCTTCGCAAATCACAATGACTCTTGGTTCTTGAAGACTTTGCCTCGATGACGACAATTACTCTTCGTCACTCGTGGAGACACCTAATCGTCTAGACAGTTAGCAGCTCTCAAGAGTAATAGGTACAAAACTCTCAACGTAGATCTAATGTGATGCTCAACCACTATCTAAGATTCGGTTCTAGATTTTCTCTTAAAATCTCTCATAGAGGGGGTGCTTAAACAGTTTTTTAGAATCTGAAACATTGAGCGGAGTGGTTATTTCTAGCCGCGGCCCTCTGAGAAGGGAAATGACCATTTAGAACACGTGGTCCAGCCAATGCCCAACCGACATGTTTACAATGTTTCGCCGACTCCTCAGTTCAAAACATTTCTCTCACAACCAAGTAGATCATCATATCTAGCTGACAAGTAAATGTGTCGAAATATAAAGAGATTTATCTCAACTCTCATGGGATAAGTTTCGGTTAAGTATCACAACATACATAAGTCTCGAAATACTTATACCCCTCTCAATAGTGCGGTGGCCCTATGACTCAAGGAAGAAAAGAAACAATGAAACAAATGCTACGTCTTCACTTTGTATTAATGCTTGACGACAATATTTCTTGGGGTTGGGGGGCGGCGTCTCCAGCACTCACTCCTCTCGGAATCAAAGTCCTCGGAATTTGTCAATCTTTTGTGTCTCATAGAAGACTTTCACCGAAGTTTATATGAAACTTCTAGGAAGATTACATCAACCATCTCAATACTCCAGGGACTATTTCTTCTTTGTGCACTAGCAAACAAATCAGTCCCTTGCTATTTCTGACAAAAATCTCCAAAACACAAGGGGCAAGACGTTGCACCAACAAGCGTATAAGGCGAACTAGCACAAGCACTGAGCAACACCTAGGCCAGTCCATTAGGCGCGTCGCCCGCCCTGCTCGCTTGTGAGCTATTAAAACACTATGTAGCTACTTGTTTATGAAAATATTGACACCGGTATCGGTGATAGATCCACCATATCTTGAGGTAGAGGTCCTAAGCTAGGCGTCTTTGTGCGATGGTAATAGGATGAACAATGGACACAAGATTTTACCCAGGTTCAGGCTCTCTCGAATAAATAATACCCTACATCCTGCTTTTGATTATATTGATATGGGTGTAGTACATAGTACATGTATCTACCATGATATTGTTGATCTAAATTGTCATGTCATCCTCTATTGACTAGTCTGGGGTCGATTTATATAATGTACCAGAGGCCTGGGATAACAGAAATCCTCGTCTTGTATGCCAAGTTTTATGGAGTCTTCCTTGTATACGTCATGGGCTGCCCGAGGAAGCCCATTAGTGAACAACCATGGGGGTCCTCAGCCAGATCCGCCTAGTCGGGAGACAACGTGGTGAGTACCCCCTAGTCTAGGTGTCATGGTATGCACACGGGGAGAAGCGGTGTGAGACACTAGATGTACCCAGGTTCGGGGCCCTCCGTGGGAGGTAACACCCGTTGTCGGTGTCAAAACCGGCAGATCTCGGGTAGGGGGGCCCAAGCTGTGCGTCTGGAGATCGATGGTAACAGGAGGCCAGGGACACGGTGTTTACCCAGGTTCAAGCCCTCTCGATCGAGGTAAAACCCTACTTCCTTCTATATTAGTATGGATTGATATGTGTACAAGAGTTGATCTACCATGAGATCGTAATGACTAAACCCTGAGTCTAGCCAATGGGGATAATGTAATGATGATGACCCCCTACAGACTAAACCCCTCGGCTTATATACACGCCTGAGGAGACCTAGGGTTACAAGGGTGACTTGGGGAGGAAGTAATTGATGCATCCGGACTCAAAACCTGCCTTTCTACGTACATAGGAGTTGTGACCGAATTCGGGGGAAGGTCTTTTGCTTCTTCTTTATGCGGCCCACCAGTGCAGCCCAACTTCCTTGACCTAGATGCGTGAGGACCCCTGAATACAGGACTCCCTCAGTAGCCCCCAGACTTTCCTTCAAGGACGAGATTGTATCTGGCTTCATTTCTTCGGTCTTGCAAGGTGAGTCCTTCTAGATAACAGTTCAACTTCTGTAAATATTATAACCTGCCGGTTCCTCGCCACCGTCGCCTTGGCTTCCACGTGTCCAATGAATGCGAACCGTCTGGGCGTCTTTTTGCAGATACCCTCCTGACTGTTCAGAGAAAAGGCCTATATAACAGAATAGATCCAATCGCTTCTCCATCTCATTCCATTCGGAAGAAATCCCTAGTGCCTGCAAAAAATCTTTAGATATGGCCAGTGTCCCTAGCTCCCCCTCTCACCCTCATGGCCCTTGTGCAGGAGATTGGAAAAGCTGCTTCATGTCCCACGCGCATCCGCGAACACTGCAATCACAGGGGTATCTCCCTCCGGAGGATCTAGTCCCCGTCCGGGCCGGACTAACGTCCGTTGACAACCAAGCCCCGGCAGAGAGCTTTCCCAACCCCTCCAATGGAGAGCGGGTATGTTTAGTCCCCTACCTTCTAAGAGGTGTGGGGTTCCCAGTCCATCCCTTTCTTAGGGGACTCCTAGAGTTTTACGGCCTCCAACTGCACAATCTTACTCCAGGGTCAATCCTGCACATTGCGGGTTTTGTCGCTTTATGCGAACTGTTTTTGGGTTGCGAGCCCTACTTTGAGCTATGGAGGAGGTACTTCTGCCTCGATCCTCGATCGGAGGAAGGATCCATATTTGAAGTTGGGAGCGCCGAAGTATGGCGTATAGCCAGGACAGGTTAATTGCTCGATACTCCGAAGAAGGCATCCGATGAGTGGCCCTCGGAGTGGTTTTACATCGAGGATGTCGCTTTGCCGGATCCAGTTCGGCAAGGACTTCCCCCGTATTCCAGTGCTCCTCCAAAGAAGCTTTTCAACTAGCGTCCTCGGGGTCCCTCAGAGGAAGAGAGTGCGGAGGTTAACCGACTGGCCGGCAAGATCAAATTGCTTGCCAGTTCGGGATTAACTATAATCGAAGTGATGGCCATTTCGATGAAACGACGTGTGCAGCCGCTCCAAGCCAGAGGTCTTCCAATGTATCACTATAATGGTCAGAATGATGCCTCGTGCCGCCTGTGCCTGGATCTGGATGACCCTGCCATTCTAGGCGCAATCCTGGAAGGCCTCTATAAGGGAGAGAAGCAGGATTTTATCCGTTTAACATGCCGGGAAGCCCTTTCCATGTACAATCTTCCCGACTGGGTAAGTCTTTCTCCTTGGCTGCTTAGATGTTTCTAATGATGAGGTATTAACTGAACTGTATTCAGTTGCTCCCGACAGGAGTGGAGGAAGGTGGTAAGGGGGATTAACAATCCTGCCCCGCAGCCGAAGGACCCATTCCAAAAAGCGGGCCCTGGATACGAAGAAGATCCGGATGTAGACATAGAATTAGAAGAGGGAGTCTTCTATCAAGCCTGCCGCGGGGGCACCTTGGTGGCTATAGTGGCCGATTACCCGGGCCTCACTCCTTCTTCCAGTGTAAGAAATTTAGGGTACATCTCGCCAATGAGAAGATTCCCAGTGCACATTTACCCACCGTATTCTATTGTGTTTAAACAGGGACGATGCTCCTCACGCCGAACTGTGCGTAGGCCGCCAACCCGGAGGGCGGCGCCCGCGTCGGACGAGGTTTTGAAGCGGAAAAGGACCACGATCACCAGCGGACCTTCAAAGAGGTATGTTTGTTTTATCATGTGCTGGGTGGTGAAATCGTTATTATAACTTTCCGCATTGTCTATTCCTTTTAGGAGGAATGCAAGCCGGACTGTCTCCGGAGGGGTGACGTAGGCCAAGTTCCAGTCAATCCTGCACCAGGCCCGTTAAGGGTGAATGCTAATTCGGTGCCGGAATGTCCTCTCCAGGAGGATTCGGGTGAAGTATCCACTACCAATTCTGAAGTGGAGGTCGCGATGATTCATCGGCGGCGGAAAGCATCCATGCGTGACCCTGGCTTCTCTGCGGAGGTGTTCAACGCCCTTACTTCTGCCAATGCCTATATCCGAGCCGCTCAAGACGGACTTGCCGGAGCCACTCATTAGCTTTCAAAAGATATGAGGGTAATTTTTTGTTGTTTGAGTATTATCCTGCCAGTAGCCCCCGAGACTTAAAGCAGTTGGTACAACTGATTGGAGGATCGTTGCGTTTTTATAGGTCATTCGAGAATAGAATAACTCTTTGTCCAAGGAACTTGATAAGTGCTGGACCCAACTTGCCGAATTGAAAAATTCGAAGGAATCCGGAAAGGATGCTGTTGGTAAGAATAATTGTGTCCGGAAACTGTGACAGTTCTGCTGATTACTATGATGTATATACTAATGTGTAATACAACAACAAGATTGACCGACCAACTGGAGAGGGAGCTAAGAGCTGCCTTAGCGGACAAGAAATTTGCCGAAGAGGAAAAAGCCGCTGGCGAGCGTGCACTAACGCAGGCGATGGAAAAAGGAACCAAGTGCAAGATATAAACATTAGGCTCGAACAGGAGCTAAAGGGCGTAAAGGCCCAACTCTCAAGCGCCTTGGAGGAGAACTAGAGGCTAAAAAGCGGCATGTTTAGTATGCCTCTTATACCCAGCTCTCCTTATAGTCTCGTAGTTTTAAAAGTTTCTTATAAAAACTTTTCCTACAGGTTTATTGACTGGTCAGCCTGAAGGCGGGGTGTCCGGTTTTGAGGGCGATGTGCTGTAGGAGCTTTCCAAGGTCCATGAACGGGCTCAGAAGGCCATGAAGAGTATGGCTAGAGCTCTATGGCCTGGCGACTCCCCTCCAGAATCTATGGAGGACTTGGCGGACCTGTTCAAAGGGGCTCGACGCTGCTTTGAACTATGGAAAGCCTCAACATGCCGCATGGGTGCTCGAGAAGCGTGGGCTATGGTGAAGACGCGCTTTTCTCGCCTTGATCCAAATCACATGGCCCGTGTGGGACCTCGAGGGCCCGATGGACAAGAAATTCATCCGCGTTTGGTATATGACCAAGTAGGTTTAGCTGCCAAGCTTTCCCAACAGGACTGTATACTAGACCGCCTGATAGAGGGAATAGAAAATGAATAGCCATTTGATTTTATGTATCAATGTACTTTTACCATCAAACTTATCTCCGGTCGAATTTGTGTAAAGTTTGTCATTGCCGACCATCTGCTTCGACCTCCATAAATCCGAAGCCTGGAGTGTGTCTGAATACTATATCTGTGACGAGCACGTGATATGTTCGGAAACCAGGCAATCCGGTCATAATTGCTTGAACAGACGAACTGAGTTCGGGGAGTTATGTTATATTACTTTTTAATGTAAGAAACATCTTCCAGAGAGAATAGTTTTGTTAGGGGTTCCTTTCCCTGGGTCGGCGTGCATAAAGATGCATGCCTAGGCTTTCAATCCCATGATGGAGATAGTAGGAAGCCACCTCCTGTGATTTTGAAAATATGCTTTAGAATGCGATATGTCGTGTATCCATCGACCAATTATTCTCTTAAGAGCGCTAGCTTTCGGCTTCACCCAGTCTGAGGTACATATCCGGATTACCCGGCTGTAACAATCGCAGAGGTGCTCCCTTTACACCCTTGACGAACAATCGGAAACGTAGGGGTAAGCATAGGAGCCAGGCGACCCAGCTTGGCCAGAACTTAAGTCATATCAGTGCATATAATGGCAAGGATGAACTGTAAAAACAAGCGACATTTTTAAGCAAGAAGCTTTATTGATGATGGGCTTCGTTAAAGAAGCCCCCAGGTAATGTGCGGACGTACTCGTCCTGTGGCAGTTCAGGCGAGCCGAATACTTGCCAAGTAAATGTAAAGATAAAAAAGGGAGAGAAACAAGAAAAATAAAAGACAAGACCTAACTTATAAAGAGGAAGAAATTGCTACCGAATTATCCATAGAATCGTCGGAGCCTGGCAGCGTTCCAAGGGTTCGGCTCAAGGCGGTTGTCCTGTGCATTGCGAAGGCGATAGGCTCCATCGATGAGTACTTTGTCAATAATGAAGGGACCCTCCCATTTTGGTTTAAGCTTGTCCTTTTTCTTCTCCGATAGGCGTAAAACGAGTTCGCCGACGTTGTATGTCTTGGCCCGCACTTCTCTGCTCTGGTATCGCCTAGCCTGTTGTTGGTAAAATGCGGAACGTGCTAGCGCTGTATCATGCTCCTCTTCAAGTCCATCTAGGTCATCCTGCCGATCTAACTCGGCTTCTCTTTCCTCGTACACGCGCACTCTAGGTGAGTCATGAATAATGTCAGAGGGTAGGACATCCGTATGCTACCTCTTGAGCTTGCGTTGTATTCCCTCGAAGAGGAAAGGGAGATGCAGCACAGTAGCGTCAGTATTTCCCTCAGTTTTTGAGAACCAAGATATCAATCCAGTAGGAGACCACGCGCGAGTCCCTCGCACCTGCACAAACAAATAAGAACTTCGCAGCCAACGCGATAAGGGGTTGTCAATCCCTTTACGGTCACTTACGAGAGTGAGATCTGATAGAGATGATAGTTTATATTTTTGGTATTTTTGGTTTAATAAAACAACAAATAAAAGCGGTAAAAGTAAAGTAGATGTAGATTGATATGATGAGAATAGACCCGGGGGCCATAGTTTTCTCTAGTGGCTTCTCTCATGATAGCAATATTCTACAGCGGGTAAACAAATTACTGTCGAGCAATTGATAGAAAAGCGAATAATTATGAGACTATCTAGGCATGATCATTGTATATAGGCATCACGTCCGAGACAAGTAGACCAACTCCTGCCTGCATCTACTACTATTACTCCACACATCGACCGCTATCCAGCATGCATCTTAGTGTATTGAGTTCATACGAACAGAGTAACGCCTTAAGCAAGATGACATGATGTAAATGGATAAACTAAAGAAATATGATGTAAACCCCATCTTTTTATCCTCGATGGCAACAATACAATACGTGCCTTGCTGCCCCTACTGTCACTCGAAAAGGACACCGCAAGATTGAACCCAAAGCCAAGCACTTCTCCCATTACAAGAACTATAGATCTAGTAGGCCAAACCAAACCAATAATTCGAAGAGACTTGCAAGGATATTATGAGCACACATAAAAAGTTTAGAGAATAACCAAATATCTTTCATAGATAACCTTGATAATAAACTCACAATTCATCGGATCTCGACAAACACACCGCAAAAAGAGATTACATCGAATAGACCTCCTCAAAAACCGAGGAGAACTTTGTATTGAGATCCAGAGAGAGAGAAGAAGCCATCTAGATACTAGCTATGGACCCGAAGGTCTGTGGTAAACTACTCAAAACTCATGGTGAGGGCGATGATGATGATGATGAAGGCCTCCGTGATGGATCCCCCTCCGATGGAGCTCCGAAACAGGCTCCAAGATGGGATCTCCACGGGTACAGAAGCTACGGCGGTGGAATTAGGGTTTTTTCTCTGTTCACGGAGTTTCTGGGGTACGTGGACTTATATAGGAAGAAGGAGGGCACCGAGGGACGTTCGAGTGGGCCTCGAGGCAGGGGGCGCGCCCTGGGAAGGGGGGCGCGCCCCCCACCCTCGAGGGCCACTCGATGCTCCCCTGACGTGGTTCTCAAGTTCCTCTGGCGTGATTTTCTCCAAAAATATCTCTCGCGAAGGTTTCATTCCGTTTGGACTCCGTTTGATATTCTTTTTCGGCAAAACCCTGAAATAGAAAAAAAACAGCAATATGGACTGGGCCTTTGGGTTAGTAGGTTAGTCCCAAAAATGATATAAAAGTGAATGATAAAGCCCATTAAACATCCAAGACTTCATAAATAATAGCATGGAACAATCAAAAATTATAGATACGTTGGAGACGTATCAAGCATCCCCAAGCTTAATTCGCGCTCGTCCTCGAGTAGGTAAATGATAAAGAAAGAATTTTTGATGTGGAATGCTAACCAATATAGTTTTTCAATGTAATTCTCTTAATTGTGGCATGCATGTTCAGATCTGAAAGGCTCAAGATAAAAGTCTATATTGACATAAGAAATAATAATACTTCTAGCAATAGTAACAAAGCAATCATGTCTTCTCAAAATACTATGGCTAAAGAAAGTTATCCCTACAAAATCATATAGTCTAGCTATGCTCCCTCTTCATCACACAAAATATTCATATTATGCACAACCCCGATTTCAGCCAAGCATTTGTTTTCATACTCTATCTTTTCAAACCTTTCAACTTTCACGCAATACATGAGCGTGAGCCATGGATATAGCACTATGGGTGGAATAGAGGTGGTTGTGGAGAAGACAAAAAAGGAGGGAGATAGTCTCACATCGACTAGGCGTATCAATGGGCTATGGAGATGCCCATCAATAGATATCAATGTGAGTGAGTAGGGATTGCCATGCAATGGATGCACTAGAGCTAAATATGAATGAAAGCTCAATCAAAAGAAACTAGTGGGTGTGCATCCAACTTGCTTGCTCACGAAGACCCAGGGCATTTGAGGAAGCCCATCGTTCGAATATACAAGCCAAGTTCTATAATGAAAGTTCCCACTAGTATATGAAAGTGACTAAGCATGAGACTCTCTACAATGAAGAACATGGTGCTACTTTGAAGCACAAATATTGGAAAAAGATAGTAGCAATTGTCCCTTCTCTCTTTTCTTTCATTTTTTTGGAGGGGCTTTTTCTCTTTTTTTATTAGCCCCTCTCTATTTTTTTTGGGCCATCTCTTTTTTTATTGGCCTTTCCTCACATGGGACAATGCTCTAATATGGTTAAAGGGACTACCACCAAACTCCATCGGATCATGGGGTGAGTTGCGTCGCCAGTTTATCAAAAATTTCAAAGACACGTGCAAGCAGCCAATGTCAGTGGTAGACTTAGCAGCATGTGTTCAAGGAGAGCAGGAACCTACGAGCAGCTGGGTGCGGCGAGTATCAGAAATCCCGCACTCTTCCAATAGCATCAACCCTAGTACGGCAATAGTGACATTGGAAAACAATTGCCGATTTGAGTCTCTGAAGCTGAAGTTAGGACGGCTCAAGCGCGATTGCAATGACATGGGAACGCTCATGAGCGCTCTGGTGAAATATGGGGATTCTGATAACACCAAGTACCCAGATGCAGATGGAGACAAGTTCGGGAAAGCAAACAAGGCTGGTAAACCGGCGCAAGCTAATCCGGTAGGAACGGGTTACAATGGTAAGCGAAAAGCGGATGGCGGCTCTGATTTTGTGGCCAATACCAACATTCAGGGAAACAGGCAGCGCCGCAAGGGTAAACCACCTCCGCGTGGCGAGGGGCTATCCTTCAACGTAGATCAACAATTAAACGCGCCTTGCCCTAAACACAGTACGGAGGGAAACCCGGCTAAGCATTTATGGAAGGACTGTCGGATCATGATAGAGGCCATGAAACAAGCCAGATATAACCACGGACCCCCCAGCGGCGGCTCAAGTTCTAGTTTTCAGGGTCCAGGTTACCAAGGTAACGGTTCCGGATCAGGGTATCATGGCGGTAACAATAACTACAACAACAACGGTTAGCATCAACATAACCAGCATCATGGTCAGGGTGGTTACAACAACCAAGGCAATCAGCAGCGTCAGCAGCAGCAGCAATCCGGATATCAGAGTAATCCGAAGGAGCTAAGTAGTGGACAGTTGTGACACCCCAAAAATTTAACCATGTTTTATTAATTAAAATGTTGCCAGGGAATTAAAATTTGTCATTTGCTGGATGTTCCTTTAGATTCCAGGACCATTCTTTTCCTTGTATGTTGGAGTTTTTACCTCAATTGAAAACTTTCCAGCTAATGTTAGACTCTCATTTTCACTCATTAAAACTTTTCTTATATCAGTAGAATTAATTATATAATTGTCTCCCTAATTTTCTTCTCTCTATAAATGGTTTCCCTTAGTTTTAGGGCCTCATTTGAACTGCAACCACTTGATAAATTTATTTAAAATTCGAACCAAAAACTGGAGATGTCATGTGATGTTGTTAGATCACTTTTATGCAAGAATATATTTGTTTCATTTAATATTTTGAGCTCCACACCATGATTCCCAATCTGGTCCAGTGGGCAGAATTGCACTACAACCCCTTTAAATATTCCTTTAATGCTTCCACCAAAATTATGGGATGTTCATAGGAGTATGTTATTCAACTTTATGCAAAAACCCATTTAGGCCCTTTAGAAAATTTGAGTGAACCAACCTCTTTTTCATTCTGGTCCAGTTGAGTATTTTGCACTGCAACCCTAGTTTATTTTGCTCTAGTGCCCTTGAGCTTCCTCCTGCTTATAACCCTTCTTGCAAAACCCTTAAGTACAGAGGAGTGGGCCCATTGGGATATTTTTGGTTCATGAAGCAATGCCCTACACTTTCTATGAAGAACTGGAGATTTTGCAAAAATTGCACTAGCAAGTTTCTGGTTTTGCCCAACCAGCTGTGCCATCATCACATCCTCCTAAAGAGACTCTGATCTGGAGATTTTGGTCACCAGAAGAGATGCCCATATGCCCATGGCATTCTGTCGAGCACCTTGGGTGCATGGCCAGTTTTGGCATAGTTTTTAGTAGACATTGTGGACTTGACCCCCTGACCTAGCAGCCATGTCCACTAACCTCCTAGCTACCTCTAACCTAGGTCTGTTGATTTGTATTGGCATCCAAGCAAGTTTGGTCGCCCTGGCATTTCGTCGAACGCTTGCCGTGCGTGCCCGGAGCGCGGCCAGAGTGCGTGTTTTGCACGTGCCGCGCCCGAGCCGCCGCGCCCCTGGCCTGTCCCCCCCGAGCTTATCCTGACCCTCTGCATCTCGCAGCATAGAGCCAAGCCTCTACCTGCACCCCCTCACAGGCACCACAGCGCCTCGCCACGTCTCCGGCAAGCCAGGAGCTAGCCGCCACCGCCGCCTGCTGTGGTCGGTGCCGTACGGGCCACCTGGCGCGCCCCCGAGCACCCCAGACCGCCGTGCTCATCCACAACTTCGTTGCCTACCTCTGCAAGCTCTGCCAGCCAGCCCCCACCTCCCCTGCTCTACAATAGTGCCGCCGCCGTCGTGCTTATCCTCGGACAGCCGACGAACCGACCTCTGGCGCCTATATAAACGAACCCCTCGCTCCTTAAGCCTCAGGTAGCACCGTATCTCCCCCTTAGACAAATCCCGTGCATCAATTTGACCGGCAGCGGCCATCTTCCTCTCCTCCGGCAATGGTGGCCGCCGCGGCCGTGGTGTCGCATTCGTTGCAGTGCCCTCTCAAAACCCCCAACCTACAGAGCCAGGAGACCACCACAACCTCGCGGAGTCACCCCAGCCTATCTATTTCTCTGAAGATGGCCCATACGGCGATGCTCCATTGTTGGGTCCACCGGAGCTCTTCGGCGGGAGCTCGACGCCGACGACTCCGTCCATCGCAGCGGCCCTATAGGGTACCGACGGGTTCGCCTCGAGCTCCTGATCACGCCTGCATGATCAAACCCGCGGGGGACATCATCGCTCGGCGGCGACGATCACCGGAGCCCCGTTCGCGTTCGGGCGAAGGAGGAAGGAGGCGGGTGGACCAGTCAAATATGACAGGTGGGCCCGCAGGTCCCACCGTCAGCCCCTCTTGTCCCCGCCCACCAGTTTAAGTGAAGACGCATTCCCCGAAGTACGTCTCCCCTTCCCTGGAAGCGTTTTCTGAGCTGATGCGTTTTCCTTTTTCTGGTTTTTATTAAAACAGAGTTGACTGAACTTTTACTGGCAATATCTCTTTAAATATTACTCCAAATGACTTGATTCTTTTTCTGTTGTTTCCCAAATATTGTCTAGTTTATTTTCATATTTATATGAAAATTTTCCAGACAACTTTTTTGGGCTGTTTTGAGTCTTTGTATTGATTTCTTATTATTTCATTTAGGATTTTGAAGAGGGAGAAAACTTCCAAATTTTTTGGAATGCATTTCTCCTCCCCTCTACTTGAAGGCAAGCATCTTGAACCCCGTTATGATATACGTTGTGTGTTGTTTGCTAAAACATAGGAACTCCATCAATATACTAAAATGGAGTAACGTTATTTCATGTGGAAGTCATACTCTTGCATATCAACATATGGTGAAAACCCGTTTCTGTGATGTATGTGATATTGGTGACAGTAACCACTTCTCATGCCGCATATGCCTGGTGATAGTTCGGATGGAGTCCGAACAAAAGTTGTGTTCCGGTGAACACAACCACGTGACTGACATCTCGTTGTGGCGAGGATGTGTAGTGAGGCATGATGACGCATGAGGGGTGGTGACCCTGTCAGGGAATTGTGAAGAGCATTGTGGCACTAACCATGCAGGGAATACATAAACCTCCTGAGTCGACCATAGATCGAGTCTTGCTCCAGTAACCCCCATACTTGTTTCGTACTACCACTTGTCCCTGCCGCTGGTGGGGTACGGTTTAGTAAGTTGTCAACCCCTTTCTTGGCACACACCGTACAGAGAGGCCATGATGGAAGATACCGGGTGCATCCGGTAGGCATGCCACTTGGTCCGGGGGCATGAGTGTTTCCGGTTGGGACCGAGAGGGGGGACACCCCTTAGATCGCGCGATAGAAATTTGATCCCATGCTACGCGAGGTTGTAGCCTCCCCACTTAGAGTTTACTTAACGGGTGTCATGGGTGATTCCAGACACAAGTAAAGTTAAGCTGGTGTGTGCAAGACAGACGGGTTTTCGACTAAAAGACCGTAGACGGAATTAGTTCCAATGGACTAAAGGAAACCGTTACTTGTGGGTAAAGAGTACACCCACTGCAGAGATATCAAACCTATTCGAATAGCCGTGTCCATGGTTAAGGACTACAGTCTGGGATGGGTCGAGTGTCGGTCTTAGTGCCGGTCTTCGGAGGAAAACTACTAAACCGGAACATGGACTATGATCTGCGATATGTGGTAATCCTGATTATTATTGTGGACTAACCATTTGTGTTATTTGAATAAATGACTATCCCTGGGACGGTTCTACCTCCTGGATATTCACCGTGATTTATTTATTTTCCTTATAAGCCCTTTCTCTGGTGTCGCTCAGACGCCCGACTGTGGCATGCTTATTATTTATTTTCCTTATAATCCCTTTCTGTGGTGTCGCTCAGACGCCCGACTGTGGCATGCTTGTTATTTATTTTCCCTTATAAGCCCTTTATGTGGTGTCGCTCTGTAATGCCCAGGATGGGACTATACCTCCTACGTGTCGAGGCACGACTTAAAGGTATAAGCCCATTCTGGAATGATCTCAAGTTTGGTATCTTTGCACGACTCATGTAAAAGAGGGATGAAATTGCAAAAGGAGATAGTTGGCTTACACTCGCCACTTCACACAATACATTACATAAGCAAAACATCATTCAAAACATCACAACCCGACTACGGGCGAAGATCCAAAAGAAAGATACCAAAACATAAAGCCACAGGTCTGAATCGCCCCTAGTAGAAACCACTACTGATCGTCGAAAACGTCACAAGCATACGGACACTCTCTTCATCGAGCTCCCAGTGAAGTACTTGAACCATCTCCTGCATCATTCTCGGCTGAACCTGCATCTGGTGTTGTAGTATCTGTGAGCCACGAGGACTCAGCAATCCCATAACCATGGGTATCAAGACTAGCAAAGCTTTATGGGTAGGAAGAGGTAAAGTGGTGAGGTTGCAGCAGCGGCTAAGCATAATATGGTGGCTAGCTTACGAGTACAAGAATAAGATGAGCATCTACACAAACGGCCGCAAAAGGTGATCGCTAAAGATCCTGTACTACATACGATCAAACATAACCCCACCGTGTTCTCTTCTCAAAGTGAAAAGAGACAGTCACAGTTACTCACACAGTTGTCTGTTTTACTTCGGATCCTCTGTCAAGTTTTCTACAACCGGACATTAACAAATTCCAATCTGCCACATAACCGCGGGCACGGCTTTCGAAAGATCATAACCCTGCAGGGGTGTCCCAACTTAGCCCATCACAAGCTCTCACGATTAGCTGAAGTGATAAATATAATATCATCACCCCTTATCTTAGAGCAAATTAAAACCAATGTTGGGCCTTTCTGGAGGAGTTTTATTCAAAGTCGAACTGTCAAGGGGTCCCCATCCACCCATCGTGTAAGGAACGCAAAATCAAGGAACATAATGCCGGTTTATCGGCGCCTAAGGTGGCATGAGTGGAACAAAACACCGAGCAAAAGGCCAAGCCTTCCACCCATGCCCAGTATATAGGTGTGTTAATAATAATTATAGATATTGTGATATGCCAACACAAGTTCCCACCTGGAACGATCTTCATCTTCACCTGCAACTAACAACGCTATAAGAGGGGCTGAGCAAGCGGGTAACATAGCCAAACAGTGGTTTTGCTAGGAAGGTATCAAAGGTTAGAGGTTCATGGCAACAAGGAGAGGCTGACATAAAAGATGGGTAGCGCGACATGTAACGATAGCATCGAGACAACTAAGCATGGCAATGGTAGTAAAGGTATCCAAGGGTATGATCATCTTGCCTGGGATTCCGCAAGGGAGAAGACAAGTCCATGAAGTAGACGGAGCAACATAGCCGAGCGAATCCTCACAACTCCGGAACGAAACCGAAGCTAACAAGAGAAGCAATCGGAAGGAAGCAAACAACACGGTAAGCACACAAGCATAAACATGGCATACGATGCACATCCAAGTATGATGCATGTCCGGTTTAAATATGCATGGCATGGCAAAATGCACAAACAAAACTACAAGTTAAGTGGAGCTCAATATGCAACGAGTTGCATATTGACGAAACACCACATTTAATTATTTAATTGTCTCTCGTTTATTTACAAGACAAGATTAAATGTTTTTAACATAGCAAGAGGTGAAGCATAATAAAACTACACTATTTAGGCATTTTAAATGAGGCCGGAAAAACAACAACAATTCCGGGAAAAACCCCATAAGCATGTTTAGTAATTTTACGCAAACAACAATTCACACATTTTTAATGTTGTTAACATGATGCGGATGACATGATCAAGTTTTATGCAATTTTTATTAAAAGTTGACATGAAGATGATAAGAAGTATTTGTCACCGTGGTGGAAAGAAAAGGTGCCACGGCAACGATCCGAAAATGATGCAACGGCAACATCTCGGTTCCGGTAACTCGTTGAGAGAGACCGGTGCAAAAGGTGACGGAGAGCGAGCGAAACAAGAAGAAAGGTGGGGTGATCCCGTCTCCGGGTTCCCACGGGTCGGCGACGAGGCAACCGAGGAGCACGCCAAAAGATGAAACGGGCACGGTGCACACAAGGGAAAACATCTCATACAACACAAGCATTCCACGGGCACGTCTCGGGGTTATACCTTCGAAGCGTTCGTTTTCGAAGCGGTTCGAGTCGTCGAGGGACGTAGTGGAAGTAGTGGTACACGGGTCGTAGAGGAAGTAGTTGTTCACGAGGTTGGTCGTTGTCGAAGTTGTCGTTCCCGTTGCCAAAAGGAAGTAGTCGTACACGGCGACGGTAGTGGTACATGTTTCGTAGCCGTTCACGTTCGTCGAGGTACTCGTCACGTCGTGGAACTTGATGGGCATCGACGTCGTGGTACTCGTTTCTTCACCGGAGGTAGTCATTCCATTCGTAGTCGTTCAAGTCGTCGGTAGAGGTACTTGGGGTCTCGGCGACGGTAGTGGTACTTGGCGGCCTCCGGACTTGTCAAACTCGTAGATGGCAGTAGAGGTACGGGGTCATCTCGGCACTTGGAGAAAAACATCGGAGATGGAGCTTGGCGATCCGGGGATACTAGCTGGACCAAAACAACACACCGAGGCCGACGGAAGAAGCACATCAGCAGCAGGTCTTGGCGCGCCGGTGGCCGGAGCAGAGGCCCAGAGGAGGAGGCTGCAGGGGCGAGGTCGGGCCGCACGGGAGCCGGTGGCCGGCGCGAGACGAGGAGAACGGAGGAGCTGCGGTGGCCGCGGGGCTGCTGCCTTGGCGCGGAGGGGGCGCCCTGGACGAGGTCGGTGCAGGGCCGGCTGCTTGCGCTGGTGGAGGGGAGGAACGGCGCTGGAGGCGCAGCTCCTGGCCGGCATCCGCGGCCAGAGGCGGACGGCGGGGCGGCGTCGGGAAGAGGCCCCCGGTGGCGTCCATGGCGAGGAAGGAGGTCCAGAGGCGCGGAATCCTGGCCGGCTCGCGGGCGAGGCTGGAGACGAGGCACCGGCGGCGCAGGAGGGTGGCGCGCAGAGGAGAGGGCGCGACGAAGCAGGGCGGCTGGGGCTCGGGAACGAGAAGCTGGCGGCGCTGTGGCGCTGGGGAGGCACGAGGGGCGCGCGAGGGATGTGGGATGAGTGCGGCGGTGAGGGAGGAAAGGATCGAGGGGACGGGAGGAGAGCGACGAGGGGATCGGGCACGGGCTGCGTGAGCGTGCGTGCGGCGGCGGCACGAGGGGATGAGGAGGAGCGATCGGTGATGCGGCTAGGTTAGGCCGAGGGAGTGAGGGAGGCTGGGCCACGGGACCTGATGGGCCGGCTGGGCTGGGAGCAGGCCGAGCGGCCTTAGGGAGGCCTGGGCCAAAGGAGGCTGGCGGCTGGGCCTCTCTCTCCATATATTTCTTAGCAGAAAAATAAATAGAGAGAGTCCAACAAATTAAGAAAGGAGGCCATGAACAGTAAATAAATGATGGAACATTTTTGTAAGGCTTTAAGGAATAAAACCAACCCAACAAAAGTGGTTCCAACAAAATAGGGAAAATATGCAAGTGTGTTGGGTTAATTCCAAACAAACGGAATATTTTATAATATAGCTCCCTAAATATTGGGAGGATATGTTATAAAGAGAAGACACTCTTCCCTCGATTTAAATGGATCGAAGATCCACACGATTTATTTAAGTGAGATGCAAAGATTAAAGACATGATGGCATGATGACATGATGCAATGCAAAAATAAATAACACAAGCACAAATGAAACACAAGGGGGAACCCGGAACATCTGGAATCTCTGGAATCTTCTGGGACGTCGGTCTTCGGGCGTCACAACTCTCCCACACTAACAGAGGATCTCGACCCGAGATCCTCATCCTAGAGATGGAACCGGATAAAACGGAAGAGGAAGAGGTAAAACAAAGTTGCTTCTTCGACAACGAGTGAAACCAGGAACCTTGAGAGTTTGAACAATCTTGAAAGAAAGAATAGAACGGAGATGAACGAAGATGAAAGCACTCCGTTAGAAAAGAGGAACAATGAACATAATGAGAACCTTGTAGGCTGAAAGACAAGAAACAAGAGCTTACGAACCAAAAGAATATGAAACCGCAACGGTATAGCCAAGGAATAAGAATGACATGATTCGGACAGCACTCCGACTGAAAATGTAAGGAATTGAACATGAACTTGCCAAGTTGGGATGATACTTGATGAAAACAACAACATATTGCCTCCGAAACAATTGAAAGAATGGCACAAGGGAAAGAAAGATTTCAGGCAGCACTCCGGTTGAAAAGAGAGGCAAACTTGATAACATGAGAGAACTAGAATGGAGGACACAACACTCCTGTTAAATGAACAAACAAGGAAAAAACATCATCTCGATAAAACGAGATGAGGGTTTGGAGAGAGCAACATCACAATGCCTCCGGAATGAAAGAATAGCATATAAATCAATGAAAGAATTTAACGGAGAGAAAAAGACAACTTCTCCGACAAATGAATATGAAACACATCCTTACGAAGAAGGGTTGAACGGATTTGTTGGAAAAATCAACACGAAATGAATAAGCTTGATGTGGGCTTATGGAAAACATCTCAAAATTATGAGGTGACAACCAGCCACTAATGGAAAACAATTGATTGGATTGAGATCAACAAGGAGACGAAAAACTAATTTCACCTGAATGATTAATGGAGAATTTGGGTCATTTATAAGCACCATAATAGCAACAATCCTTAGGGAAAGTTTTTAGGTGAATACAACCCAAGATTACTCCAACAAATAAATTGAAAGGTTGGAAAGATCTCCTGAACAAAGAAAATGATGGGTTTTAAATATCTCATTCTTGACAACTTGTGAATCATGAAACATGAAGGAAAATTGTCAAAATGACATAACACCACCTCAAAAGATAAGGGAGCAAGAATTGCACTTGGAAATCATGATGAAGAATGCTTGAGCTTCAACAAGAATCTTGATGAAGACTTCGAGGATGAATTAAATCATGATGAACCACCATGAAAACTCCGGTAATGAAAGCATGAGAAGTGAAAGATGAAAATAATAAGATTCAAGGCCTGCAATGAATTAGATGGAGCTTGAAATGATATAATTGAAATAACATGGAGCTCCGGAAAACAAGATGAACAACTTAGAACCAAGAATATGATATGATGAACAAGCTCCAGACAAAAGAATTAAATCACCTTGAAGGAATAAGAATACGAATTATGTCATGCATCTCCTTCACCAATTTAAATTGATGACAACCAAAGGATTTGGCATACTACTTATTCTCGTTGGAAAGAATTAAAGAGATATCTAGCACAACCTTGGATAATTATTCCACGAAGCACCGGTAGGATTGTGAAAAGAGCAAATGAATTAAAACGATAACAACGGAAGGGTACTCTTGAAATATCCACCGTAAAAATATGGAGACGAACGAAGAGGCATCAATGAAGAATATCTGGAGGCCGAAGTTGCAAACTGAGAACGAAGAAATATTCTGAAATGATGGCCTTCAGAGGAACACAAAGAAAAAAATTCATGAAATGCTTCGAATGGGTATGAAAATAATTCCTCACAATCGAAACAATAATGAGGATGACATGAAGCTAGAACCACGAATCTTTAGAAGACCGGGTAAGGATTCAAGAGGAACTCGTCTTCGGTTCTTCAAAATCTGAGAAGACGATGAGATACACCACCATGAATTGTTGAGCACTCCGGAATGAAGAATTAAAAAGGTTGAAACGATGATGAAAAGAATTTGAAAGCGATCTTGGAGAAGGCATGTGACTGATGGAAATCATTCTTACGTCACACTTTGAAAAGAATTTGAGTATAACTCCAGAAAAATTAGAAGAGTTAGGTAAGATCCTGGGAAAAGACCTGTGGGTTAGGGCCCACTAAAGAAATCACCACTGAAAAAGATTGCTTAAGAGATGTTGCACCGGTTGAATTAAATGGCTTGAAGCTCATAATAGTTTGAACGGATTAAGAATGGAATTATGAACCTTCTGAGATACCTTGTAACACACCGGATATGGATAGGAGATGAATGAATAAGAGAGCCTTCGGATAAGAATTCCACATTGGAAAACATGTGAAACAAGAGGCATGGATATGATCAATACGGAAGCTTGGATTTAGTCCACCGGAGAAGAATATTGAAGGAAATGAATGAAGAACATCACATGAATAGAATGGATATTTCATTTGAGAATTTCTGACTCCAAGAAGAAGAAGGGTGGGAGGGTGGGGAAAACAAGGACAACTTGGAATGAATGAAACAGACAAATCGTCAGATTTCTCAACGGGGTCCGTATGGAATAACTTGAAGAGAAGGCACACCGGTTGAAAAGGATTAACATGAAGATCTCGATGGTCAAGAAGAATTAGCACTCCCATAGAAATATGATAACACCGATTAGGAAGGGTATGGAATCAACATTTGACATCGAAGCAACTCGAATACCAGAATCAAATCAAAAAAACGGATAGATATGTTGCAACATAGTCTTCACAATATCATTCGAACAGAGAATTGAACGAATGAATTCCGTAGGTACATCAACTTGACGAGAAGCCACTTGGGAGAACAAAAGGTAAATAAAAGCAACAAGGATCAGATAGAACAAATACAAGATAGAAGCTTCGTTCGACATATTCATGCTGAAAGCTCATGGAACGTGTTACAAAAGGGTTTTGCAATCCCCAGATCAGCATAGCCAAGGACCCTTTAAGATGCAACTCCCGATCGGAACAACACCCATAAAACCACTTCACTCAATGTAGAACCCCGAACTCCATATCATGCATTCATTGGAAGAATGCCTAGAACTACTGGATGAACCCACCTATTAATTTCCGAAAGTTTCCAGTTATGCAATCAGGTGTTGGGGATACAGGGGAAGCACCGCGCACTCAACTCTAATCCTACATCCAGCTGTATCCATCCTTCAACACATAACCAGTTGTTCTCGGAAACCGTTTACCTCGGACCTTCGAAACGCATCTACTATACAAGCTATGGCAATACTCCTGAACTACCTCCCCAGTACTGGGTGATGTCGGGGTTATCTTGCCACTAACCGCATAGGAGAGTTTTCGATGTCGGCCATCTTAAGTATTCTAGTACTGTCGCGATGGATTTGTGACGACAACACCTCGGAGCTCAACTCCCCGGGACACTGCCACAACCCCTAATGTCAGGAGGCATCAAGAACAATGTTCTCGTCACAAAGACATCGGAACAATCCAAACAATACTCGCGTGATCCTAAAAAAAATTTGGTGAAATTTTGAGAGTAGAAGAGATAAAAGTAATCGTCAGGAGTCCTCACCAGAGTGAAAGGGGATGAGGAGCAAAAGAAATCCTACTCTCCGATATATATATATATATATATAT
>LR738714.1:55486912-55566092 GCA_902687465.1 Secale cereale | reverse complement strand
ATAGGACTCAAAACATTTTCAAGTGTGTGCCTAGACTCAACCGTCAACGATTCGATCAATCAGCGGGGGCTTCTAGGTCGGAGAAGGCTCTGAATACCAACTTGTAAAGCCCAGGATGGGACTATACCTTCTACGTGTCGAGGCACGACTTAAAGGTATAAGACCATTCTGGAATGATCTCAAGTAGACCCGGGCATGGACAGCCCGGCCCGACGACCCGGCCCGAGCCCGGCCCGAAAAACCCGGGCCGGGCTTACATTCGGGCCGGGCTCGGGCTTTGTTTTGCAGCCCGAAAGATAGTTCGGGCCGGGCTCGGGCTTCAATTTTTCGATATTTCGGGCCGGGCTTTCGGGCTTCGGGCCGGGCTTGCACGTGCGCGTACTAAAAAACAACATTCGGGCCGGGCTTTCGGGCTTCGGGCTTGATTTCGGGACGGGCTCGGGCTCGAAGACAGGGAGTATTTCGGGCTTCGGGCCGGGCTCGGGCTTGAGAAATGAAGTTCGGGCTTTCACAAGCCCGGCCCGAAACCCGGCCCGGCCCGACGTTTGCCCGGGTTTAATCTCAAGTTTGGTATCTTTGCACGACTCATGTAAAAGAGGGATGAAATTGCAAAAGGAGATAGTTGGCTTACACTCGCCACTTCACACAATACGTTACATAAGCAAAACATCATTCAAAACATCACAACCCGACTACGGGCGAAGATCGAAAAGAAAGATCCCAAAACATAAAGCCACAGGTCTGAATCGCCCCTAGTAGAAACCACTACTGACCGTCGAAAACGTCACAAGCATACGGGCACTCTCTTCATCGAGCTCCCAGTGAAGTACTTGAACCATCTCCTGCATCATTCTCGGCTGAACCTGCATCTGGTGTTGTAGTATCTGTGAGCCACGAGGACTCAGCAATCCCATAACCATGGGTATCAAGACTAGCAAAGCTTTATGGGTAGGAAGAGGTAAAGTGGTGAGGTTGCAGCAGCGACTAAGCATAATATGGTGGCTAGCTTACGAGTACAAGAATAAGATGAGCATCTACGCAAACGGTCGCAAAAGGTGATCGCTAAAGATCCTGAACTACATACGATCAAACATAACCCCACCGTGTTCTCTTCTCAAAGTGAAAAGAGACAGTCACGGTTACTCACATAGTTGTGTGTTTTACTTCAGATCCTCTGTCAAGTTTTCTACAACCGGACATTAACAAACTCCAATCTGCCACATAACCGCGGACACGGCTTTCGAAAGATCATAACCCTGCAGGGGTGTCCCAACTTAGCCCATCACAAGCTCTCACGATTAGCTGAAGTGATAAATATAATATCATCACCCCTTATCTTAGGGAAAACCGATCAGGCTCGGCATCCCGGCGCACAAGACATTTCGACAATGGTAAAACAAGTCCAGCAAGACCTCCCGGCGTGCCGACACCCTGATAGTAGCCGCGCGTATCTCGTGTCAGGCCACGTCCGGATAGGTGAGCCTACGGGAGCCAATCCTCGAGTTTCCCCATGGTGGCCCTGCAGTCTCCCCGTTTGGGACCAACACCATCAGCACTGGCCCCCCTGCTATGTAGAATTAAGAACCCGGGGACGCGACCCCCTATGCAAATTTAATTATTTAATTAAGTTGTTATTATGAGCAAATTAAAACCAATGTTGGGCCTTGCTGGAGGAGTTTTATTCAAAGTCGAACTGTCAAGGGGTCCCCATCCACCCATCGTGTAAGGAACGCAAAATCAAGGAACATAATGCCGGTTTATCGGCACCTAAGGTGGCATGAGTGGAACAAAACACCGAGCAAAAGGCCAAGCCTTCCACCCATGCCCAGTATATAGGTGTGTTAATAATAATTATAGATATTGTGATATGCCAACACAAGTTCCCACCTGGAACGATCTCCATCTTCACCTGCAACTAACAACGCTATAAGAGGGGCTGAGCAAGCGGGTAACATAGCCAAACAGTGGTTTTGCTAGGAAGGTGTCAAAGGTTAGAGGTTCATGGCAACAAGGAGAGGCTAACATAAAAGATGGGTAGCGCGACATGTAACGATAGCATCGAGACAACTAAGCATGGCAATGGTAGTAAAGGTATCCAAGGGTATGATCATCTTGCCTGGGATTCCGCAAGGGAGAAGAACAAGACCATGAAGTAGACGGAGCAACATAGCCGAGCGAATCCTCACAACTCCGGAACGAAACCGAAGCTAACAAGAGAAGCAATCGGAAGGAAGCAAACAACACGGTAAGCACACAAGCATAAACATGGCATACGATGCACATCCAAGTATGATGCATGTCCGGTTTAAATATGCATGGCATGGCAAAATGCACAAACAAAACTACAAGTTAAGTGGAGCTCAATATGCAACGAGTTGCATATTGACGAAACACCACATTTAATTATTTAATTGACTCTCGTTTATTTACAAGACAAGATTAAATGTTTTTAACATAGCAAGAGGTGAAGCATAATAAAACTACACTATTTAGGCATTTTAAATGAGGCCGGAAAAACAACAACAATTCCGGGGAAAACCCCATAAGCATGTTTAGCAATTTTAAGCAAACAACAATTCACACATTTTTAATGTTGTTAACATGATGCGGATGACATGATCAAGTTTTATGCAATTTTTATTAAAAGTTGACATGAAGATGATAAGAAGTATTTGTCACCGTGGTGGAAAGAAAAGGTGCCACGGTGATGGCTTCTCGCCCCTCGTTGGTTACCCCAAGTGGAAGGTTTGAGATGTAGCGTAACGGCAAGTTTCCCTTGGCAAGGATACCAAGGATCGAATCCTGTGACACTCCGAGGGTCGACAAGAAGGTGTCAACTGCTAACGGCGCCAGATACTTAGCGGTTGACAGGACCTGCACACAGATACAAATAACTTTGCTCCCAACGAGTACAGAGAGGTTGTCAATCCCTCCGGCCTTGTCGTTTACAAAGGATCAAACACAAGAGATAATAGTGATAGGTATGACTGCAACTAGGAAATAAGAACAGGAAGTAAATAGCGGGTGTGATCAGTGATGGTAATATGGACCGGGGTCCCATGATGTTCACTAGTGATGTCTCTCTCCCAAAAGACGATAAAACAGCAAAGCGAGGTAAACAAATTACAACTGGGCAATTGACAGGATTATGTGCGCAAACCAATGCTAACTATGCTGTAAAGAAAGGTAGAGGCTGAAAAGCATGGGCGGTACGCCAAGGCAAGTAGACCGAAATCCATCTGCATCTACTACTAATCATCCACCTTGAGATATCTATCCAGAACATCTCGTTGGTATTAAGTTGCGAGTCCCACCCAAAGTGTAAACTCAAAGCAACAGACAACCACATTAAAAGAACTTTGCGTAAAGTAAACAATCCTTTCACCCGCAAGTACAAGCACCGTTGTTTTCCCCCTTGTGGCAACAGCACATCCCCTAGACTCATGTTTCTGTCACTCAAGCTAGCCATCAGGGGGCATGAACCCACAATCAAGCATAACGTTCCCTCTTGGAGTTACTACCTACTACTCGGCCAAAGCAATATACATCAACGAAGAACATGCAAGAATTACTCAAGAACTAAAATATAAAAGAGGTGAATCAAATATATTACTCACACACAATCTGAACATAATCTCATAATCCATCGGATCACAGCAAACTCAGCAGAGCAACAACATAAAGATTACATATGTGCCTCGATCATGTAGGGTAGCTCACGAGGTCGAATCCATGAAGAACAAAGAGGGGAGGAGAACATCACATAGCTACTGTTCATGGACCCATGGTCCAAGGAGGACTACTCACGACTCATCCGGGAAGCGTCCATGATGGTGGAGAAGCTTCCGGTGGTGGTTCTCCCCTCCGACAGGGTGCCGGGAAGAGTTCTCTTGCTGCTCCCGATCTTGGAAGCGCGGCGTCGGCGGAACAGAGGCGTGATCGTAAAAAGGGGTTCCGTCCTCGAGGGTTCGGGACGCGAGGAGTATATATGCCAAAGGGGGTCACCAGAAGCGGAGAGAGGGGCCCAGGCGCTCCCCCTAGGGCGGCCAGGGGTGGGGCCGCCTGGGCTGCCCCTGGCTCCCCTCTGGCCCTGCCTTGGTTTTTCTTGAAGCTCCCGGTACGCTGATTTTTCCTGTATTTTTCCCGGAATTTTTAGGGCACTTTTAATATGGGGGAAACCTGAAATAGAAAAACAGCAGAAAACAGGAACTGGCACTGTGGTGCACTGAGTTAATAGGTTAGTCCAAATATGATCAAAAGTGTATGGAAGTGCATAAATATCATAGCAATATCACACAAAAGAGGCATGGAGCAAGCAGAAATTATAGATACGTTTTGGACGTATCAACATCCCCAAGCTTAATTCCTGCTCGTCCTCGAGTAGGTAAATGATAACAAGCATAATTTCTGTGGTGACATGCTATCAACCATATAAGAACTTTTAAGTAAAGCAATCAAGGCATGTAATTCAATTGAAGTCATAACAAGCAAGAGTCTATATTAGCATTGTAACAAGTAACATAAGAACATAAAGGTGCAAGAGCTCTCGCTGTCCGTGACTCGAATGTCTCCAAATGGTGTTTGCGTGCAAGAAAGGGGATAGGGATATATGAGAGAGTAAAACATAGTTTTTGTATTGTTGAGAACTTAATCTACTAAAGTTTCACACTTGGTCTTCTTTGGAATCTTATCATGACTCATCCGCAGACCGTCAGCCAGGTACAAGTCAAAATGATGCACTCCCTTTCGGTATTTTGAGCACTCATGCAATGGATGAGCGTAAGCAAGAAAGTCTACACTTAGGATGGCAAAGAGAGAAAAATGATAGAGGGGGAAGAAAAAAAGGGTGTGAAAGGCTCACATCAATGAGGACAATCATCGGCGAGAGAAAGCCAAATGATAGATATGATGTGAGGAGTAGGGATTGCCATGCAACGGATGCACATATGAGCTAAGGTAAGCTCTCCAATGGAACTAGTGGGGGTGCATCCAACTTGCTTGCTCAAGAAGACCTAGAGATCTTTTTAGGAGGCTCATCATTGGAATATACAAGCCAAGTTCTATAGTGTAAAGGTCCCCACATAGCTATATGCATGAATGATAATCTCTATGGTGTACAAGGTATAAGATGGAGTACGAGTGTGGATCTCTCAAAAGAAATAGTAGTGTGCCCCCTTCTCTCTTTTTATTTATTTTTCTCTTTTATTTTTATTTTTTTGTGGCCTCAATGGCTCTTTCTATTTATCTCTCATTTGTCCTCTTTGGGATCTTTTGATTTTGTCCTCTTTGGGATCTTTTGATTTGTCCTCTTTGGGATCTTTTCCTCACTGTAGGGGCAACACTCTATATATTACAAAAAGTATAGAAGATCTTTCACACTTTACAAAAGTACTCAACATAAAGAAAATGAAACTATCATGATGTATGCAAATGTATGCCTCTGCCAGTGTAGCAGGATATGCAATGATACTAGCGCGTCATGTAGCAATGATTAGGGCAAGGCCCAACTAGCATGCGGCTCATCGATCAAGCAAAAAGCATGTATGACATGAAGATCAAGTCATGAGAAGATGGATGTTGCATGGCAATGTATCTCGGAAAGGCTATGGAAATGCCTTGATAGGTAGGTATGGTGGCTGTTTTGAGGAAGGATATAATGAGGCTTATGATGACAGAGCGCATCGTGCCAAGGATTTGGATGCACAGGCGAAGTATGCGTCAACTCTCGAGGAGATAAAGGGCAATGCACGGTATCGAAGAGGCTAGAAAAATATGGTTAGGTGGAAGTGTCAACCTTCGAATACTCACATTAGTCCGAAGAACTCATGCACTTATTATCGGTAACTCTCAATCTAATTAGGAGGTTCACAAAGAGACAAGTACCCCGAGGAGGAGTGTATGGGGGTTTGGTTACCCTTGCGCATCCTCGACCCATGGTACGTGAGTGTACTCTAATATTCGATCCCTCCAAAGATTAGTGATCCATTTAGTAGCTAAAGTTCTCAACTATTTTGTAGGTTTTCGAAAATAAACACGGATTGCCCAAAATACAAAATCTATCACTAATAGGCTAAAGCTCTTGACACCAAAAGTTCAGACATTACTCATGGCAATACCTCAAAACTATTGCAGGTTACTACTAAAATTAAATAGCAACCTCAATTACCTACTTTAAGTTAAGACACACAACTCAGTGCAACAGGCAAACTCTCTTAACAATATAAACATGAAAACTCAAGAGAGTTCACCAACCAACTAAACAAAAGCTCTTTAAAAAAGAAAAGCATGAATACTAAGAGCTAAACATGACAGTAGCTATGGAAAGACAAAGAACACACACAACAAAGATAAGCATGAAAATCCTATGTTATGTTCTAGGTTGAAGTGGAGCATGTTTCTCTCCCACACAAAGAAAGCTGGGTTCTAACTTGTTATGAACAACAAGCAAAGCTAAAGAAAACTAAAAAGAAAACTAAAAGCAAGACGCTCCAAGCATAGCACATAACACATGAAGTGATAAGAATATAGTGGAACGAAAGACAAACTGATAATTGTTGATGGAGAAGGGGATGCACGGGGGCATCCCCAAGCTTAGACGCTTGAGTCTTCTTGAATATTTCTTGGGGGTGCACGGGGGCATCCCCAAGCTTGAGCGTTTGACCCTCCTGGATCTTCTTTTATCATCTTCCCTCGCACACTTGAAAACTCCCTTCATACATAACTCATCATAATCTGATTAGCGAGGTTAGTACCCATAATAAAATAATTTTCCCTACTGGAAATAAGGATAATCTTGAAGAGCTACTGTTTCTCAAGATTGCCAAAAGGTTTTTGCAAAGAAAAAGCAAGCTCAAGGTTTGCAAAACGAAGAAAAGGCAAAACAGGACATAATCTGTGAAAAACAGACCAGCAGGTAGTAAATAATTTTTTCGGGGCACTTCTGCCACTCAAATCAAAAAAATCAGAACAGACACCCGAAAGCCAATTGTATAGAGCACGATGTCAAAAAAATTCAGATCGAAAAGATGATCTGGTGATTTTATACGAATTTTTCTGTCCAAGGACATAATCTGTTTTCTGGACTGCACGTCACAACTTTTGAACTTTCTTGCAATCGGAGGCTAAACTTGGCACAAAGCTGAAAAGAAAAGATACAATGATGATGCTACTGTAGTAACAAACATCAAGACACAACAAAAGCAAAAAATAAATCCTAATTCGTTGTGGGCTGCCTCCCAAAAGCGCTTTCTTTTATGCCTTTAAGCTAGGCATGATGCAAAAAGAGAGGATCAAGTTTTATCAAGAGTAAAAGAATAGCTAGCCCGTATAACGGACTCAAAAGGCAACTTAATCTTCTTTCTAGGGAAGTGTTCCATTCCTTTCTTGAGAGGGAATTGGAATTTTATATTCCCCTCTTTCATGTCAATGATAGCACCAACGATGCGAAGAAAAGGACGTCCCAAAATAATTGGACATGAAGGTTCACATTCAATATTCATAATAGTAAAATCAACGGGAACATAATTGTCATTGACAATGATAAGAACATCGTCGATCTTCCCCAAAGTTTTCTTTACGGAAGAATCAACAAGACGAACACCAAAAGAACAAGGATCAAAAGATTTCAATTTAAACATATCATATATTCTTTTGGGCATAACGGAGGTACTAGCTCCAACATCACATAAAGCATAGCAAGAGAAGTTATTCAACTTAATTTTAATCATAGGATCCCAACCATCTTCTAGCTTTCTAGGTATGGAGGCTTCTACCCTAAGCTTCTCCTCCCTAGCTTTGATGAGAGCATTAGTGATATGCTCTGTGAAGGCAAGATTAAGTGTGCTAGTGTGGGGATCTCTAGACATCTTGTGAAGAAAACTAATAACTTCAGAAAGGGTGCAATTATCAAAATCAAGGTCACTACTATCAAGTAAAGTGGTAGTGGTGTCCTTTAGGCTCACTTGTTTGGTAGCTTCTATGGTCATAGGAGTTTCTTCTTCTACGGTTGAGGTCATAGCATCACCATTAATAGGTCCAATGGGACTAGGAGTGCATTGGGTGCTAAGAGTTTGGATATCCTCAACAACTTGGATAGTAGCAACAATGTGGTGGGTAGGAAGGCTCTTAATTCTATCTTCTTCCTCCTTTTCTCTAGCCCATCTCTCTTTAAGTTTAGCCATCATCCTAATGTTTTCATTAATTTGCACTTGAATAGCATTCATAGGAGTGGTCTTCCTCTCCTCAAGAGGAGAAGTTCTAATTTTAAGCAACTCTACCTCATGGGCTAAATTGTCTACCTTCGAAGAGAGATTATCTAGTTTGTCTAGTTTTTCTTCTACACTCTTATTGAAGGATTTTTGGGTAGTGATGAAGTCTTTAAGCATAATCTCTAGTTCAGAAGTGGAGTTCTTGGTGCTAGGATAAGCATTGTTGTTCCCATAGGAATTCGAGGGGAACGGTCTAGGGTTGCTACCAAAATTACTCCTATAAGCATTGTTATTGAAATTGTTTCTAGAGATAAAGTTCACATCTACTTGATCTTGAGCAATCAAAGAATTTAAAGGAACATCATGAGGATCAATAGAAGATTGCTTGGAAAGTAGAGACATGATCAAGTCAACTTTTTCATTTAGGGAGGAAATCTCCTCGACAGAGTTTACCTTCCTACCTGTTGGAGTGCGTTCGGTGTGCCATTGGGAATAATTGGTCATCATCTCATCGAGAAGCTTCGTGGCAGCACCAAGTGTAGTTGACATAAAGGTTCCTCCCGCGGCCGAATCTAACAAGTTCCGCGAGGTAAAGTTCAAACCTGCATAAAAAGTTTGGATAACCATCCAAGTAGTCAAACCATGAGTAGGGCAGTTCTTGACAAGAGATTTCATGCGTTCCCAAGCTTGGGCAACGTGTTCATTATCCAATTGTTTAAAATTCATTATGTTACTCCTTAGTTGGATAATTTTAGCAGGGGGATAGTACTTCCCAATAAAGGCATCCTTGCACTTGTCCCAAGAATCTATACTATTCCTAGGCAAGGATTGAAACCAGATTTTAGCTCTTCCTCTCAAGGAGAAAGGAAAAAGCTTAAGCTTAACAATATCACCATCTATTTCCGTGTACTTTTGCATATCACAGAGCTCAACAAAATTATTTAAGTGCAAAGCAGCATCATCTCCAACACAGGAGAATTGATCTTTCATAACTAGGTTCAATAAAGCAGGTTTAATCTCATAAGAAGGTCCTGAAGTGGCAGGTGTAGCAATAGGCGTGCAGATAAAGTCATTGTTGTTAAGACTAGTGAAGTCACACAACTTGGTGTTCTCGGTGGAACCCATAGCAACAGCAAGCAAGATAACTATTTTTGTGATTTTTGATAAAGGACACTAAAGCAAAAACTGAAAGGTAAACTAACAAGACTAAAAAGCGAAGATAAAAGATAGCGTGCAACTCCCCTATCTTGAAGAGTGGAGTCCCCGGCAACGGCGCCAGAAACTTTGCTTGATGGCTTCTCGCCCCTCGTTGGTTACCCCAAGTGGAAGGTTTGAGATGTAGCGTAACGGCAAGTTTCCCTTGGCAAGGATACCAAGGATCAAATCCCGTGAGACTCCGAGGGTCGACAAGAAGGTGTCAACTGCTAACGGCGCCAGATACTTAGCGGTTGACAGGACCTGCACACAGATACAAATAACTTTGCTCCCAACGAGTACAGAGAGGTTGTCAATCCCTCCGGCCTTGTCGTTTACAAAGGATCAAACACAAGAGATAATAGTGATAGGTATGGCTGCAACTAGGAAATAAGAACAGGAAGTAAATAGCGGGTGTGATCAGTGATGGTAATATGGACCGGGGTCCCATGATGTTCACTAGTGATGTCTCTCTCCCAAAAGACGATAAAACAACAAAGCGAGGTAAACAAATTACAGCTGGGCAATTGACAGGATTATGTGCGCAAACCAATGCTAACTATGCTGTAAAGAAAGGTAGAGGCTCAAAAGCATGGGCGGTACGCCAAGGCAAGTAGACCGAAATCCATCTGCATCTACTACTAATCATCCACCTTGAGATATCTATCCAGAACATCTCGCTGGTATTAAGTTGTGAGTCCCACCCAAAGTGTAAACTCAAAGCAACAGACAACTGCATTAAAAGAACTTTGCGTAAAGTAAACAATCCTTGCACCCGCAAGTACAAGCACCATTGTTTTCCCCCTTGTGGCAACAACACATCCCGTAGACTCATGTTTCTGTCACTCAAGCTAGCCATCAGGGGGCATGAACCCACAATCAAGCATAACGTTCCCTCTTGGAGTTACTACCTACTACTCGGCCAAAGCAATAAACAGCAACGGAGAACATGCAAGAATTACTCAAGAACTAAAATATAAAAGAGGTGAATCAAATATATTACTCACACACAATCTGAACATAATCTCATAATCCATCGGATCCCAGCAAACTCAGCAGAGCAACAACATAAAGATTACATATGTGCCTCGATCATGTAGGGCAGCTCACGAGGTCTAATCCATGAAGAACAAAGAGGGGAGGAGAACATCACATAGCTACTGGTCATGGACCCATGGTCCAAGGAGGACTACTCACGACTCATCCGGGAAGCGTCCATGGTGGTGGAGAAGCTCCCGGTGGTGGTTCTCCCCTCCGGCAGGGTGCCGGGAAGAGTTCTCCTGGTGCTCCCGATCTTGGAAGCGCGGCGGGGGCGGAACAGAGGCGAGATCGTAAAAAGGGGTTCCGTCCTTGAGGTTTTCGGGACGCGAGGAGTATATATACCAAAGGGGGTCACCAGAAGCGGAGATGGGGGCCCAGGCGCCCCCCTAGGGCGGCCAGGGGTGGGGCCGCCTGGGCTGCCCCTGGCTCCCCTCTGGCCCTGCCTTGGTTTTTCTTGAAGCTCCCGGTACGCTGATTTTCCCTGTATTTTTCCCGGAATTTTTAGGGCACTTTTAATATGGGGGAAACCTGAAATAGAAAAATAGCAGAAAACAGGAACTGGCACTGTGGTGCACTGAGTTAATAGGTTAGTCCAAATATGATCAAAAGTGTATGGAAGTGCATAAATATCATAGCAATATCACACAAAAGAGGCATGGAGCAAGCAAAAATTATAGATACGTTTTGGACGTATTACGCGGCAACGATCCGAAAATGATGCAACGGCAACATCTCGGTTCCGGTAACTCGTTGAGAGAGACCGGTGCAAAAGGTGACGGAGAGCGAGCGAAACAAGAAGAAAGGTGGGGTGATCCCATCTCCGGGTTCCCACGGGTCAGCGACGAGGCAACCGAGGAGCACGCCAAAAGATGAAACGGGCACGGTGCACACAAGGGAAAACATCTCATACAACACAAGCATTCCACGGGCACGTCTCGGGGTTATACCTTCGAAGCATTCGTTTTCGAAGCGGTTCGAGTCGTCGAGGGACGTAGTGGAAGTAGTGGTACATGGGTCGTAGAGGAAGTAGTTGTTCACGAGGTCGGTCGTTGTCGAAGTTGTCGTTCCCGTTGCCAAAAGGAAGTAGTCGTACACGGCGACGGTAGTGGTACATGTTTCGTAGCCGTTCACGTTCGTCGAGGTACTTGTCACGTTGTGGAACTTGATGGGCATCGACGTCGTGGTACTCGTTTCTTCACCGGAGGTAGTCGTTCCGTTCGTAGTCGTTCAAGTCGTCGGTAGAGGTACTTGGGGTCTCGGCGACGGTAGTGGTACTTGGCGGCCTCCGGACTTGTCAACCTCGTAGATGGCAGTAGAGGTACGGGGTCATCTCGGCGCTTGGAGAAAAACATCGGAGATGGAGCTTGGCGATCCGGGGATACTAGCTGGACCAAAACAACACACCGAGGCCGACGGAAGAAGCGCAGCAGCAGCAGGTCTTGGCACGCCGGTGGCCGGAGCAGAGGCCCAGAGGAGGAGGCTGCAGGGGCGAGGTCGGGCCGCACGGGAGCCGGTGGCCGGCGCGAGACGAGGAGAACGGAGGAGCTGTGGTGGCCGCGGGGCTGCTGCCTTGGCGCGGAGGGGGCGCCCTGGACGAGGTCGGCGCAGGGCCGGCTGCTTGCGCTGGCGGAGGGGAGGAACGGCGCTGGAGGCGCAGCTCCTGGCCGGCATCCGCGGCCAGAGGCGGACGGCGGGGCGGCGTCGGGAAGAGGCCCCCGGTGGCGTCCATGGCGAGGAAGGAGGTCCAGAGGCGCGGAATCCTGGCCGGCTCGCGGGCGAGGCTGGAGACGGGGCGCCGGCGGCGCAGGAGGGTGGCACGCAGAGGAGAGGGCGCGACGAAGCAGGGCTGCTGGGGCTCGGGAACGAGAAGCTGGCGGCGCTGTGGCGCTGGGGAGGTACGAGGGGCGCGCGAGGGATGCGGGATGAGTGCGGCGGTGAGGGAGGAAAGGATCGAGGGGACGGGAGGAGAGCAACGAGGGGATCGGGCACGGGCTGCGTGAGCGTGTGTGCGGCGGCGGCGCGAGGGGATGAGGAGGAGCGATCGGTGATGCGGCTAGGTTAGGCCGAGGGAGTAAGGGAGGCTGGGCCACGGGACCTGATGGGCCGGCTGGGCTGGGAGCAGGCCGAGCGGCCTTAGGGAGGCCTGGGCCAAAGGAGGCTGGCGGCTGGGCCTCTCTCTCCATATATTTCTTAGCAGAAAAATAAATAGAGAGAGTCCAACAAATTAAGAAAGGAGGCCATGAACAGTAAATAAATGATGGAACATTTTTGTAAGGCTTTAAGGAATAAAACCAACCCAACAAAAGTGGTTCCAACAAAATAGGGAAAATATGCAAGTGTGTTGGGTTAATTCCAAACAAACGGAATATTTTATAATATAGCTCCCTAAATATTGGGAGGATATGTTATAAAGAGAAGACACTCTTCCCTCGATTTAAATGGATCGAAGATCCACACGATTTATTTAAGTGAGATGCAAAGATTAAAGACATGATGGCATGATGACATGATGCAATGCAAAAATAAATAAAACAAGCACAAATGAAACACAAGGGGGAACCCGGAACATCTGGAATCTCTGGAATCTTGTGGGACATCGGTCTTCGGGCGTTACACGCTCAGACGCCCGACTGTGGCATGTTCGTTAGTTACCTTATTATCACTCCCTAATTGCATATGCCTTTTTATACAAATGACCAGCTTGCATTAGGGACTGTCATATCATTATTAACATAGTGATCATCAATTATTCTCGAGCATGATTATATCTCACCCATGTTCAAAATGTTTGCGAGTACATTCAAAGTACTCACTGGCTTGTCCCTGGCTATTGTCTTAGCCAGATTCCATGCGTGGGAAGGAATGATGCGATGACAGCCCCAGAACCTACGCTAATGGAGATAGCAGCCTCGCGAAGATAGGAGTTAGCCTGGTCAGCTGTTCCTGTGGGAAATGGAGTCCTATAGTCACCGGCGTAACAGAAACCGCTTCCGCCATCAGCCATTAGGAACCTTGTGTTGTACTCACAGGCCAGAATGGTCTTGTACTACATATTTTTGTACTTTGCTTGGAGTTTCTGTAACAAGTTGGTGCCTCATCAGCTAACAGTAATCCTGGGGCTGGTGAGCACAAGGGCCGCTTTTGGGAAAATTAATATCCCGAAAACCCGGTCCTGACAACAGTATCATGTTTTCACCACAAGTTTGTGCAAACGAGATCAAAAGGTTCTGAAGCGGGCAGTACACGCAGTTGAACCGGCGACGCCACGTTTTATACGTTGGTCTGTACAACCCATTGTGTGGAGCAGAGAGGATCACCCGCCACGGGTTGATAATCCGGGCTAGTTGGCCCTAGTGGTGGCACCACAGGTGGGTGGCTACAAGTTCACGAAGGTACTTATGGACGGCGGCAGCAGTATCAACATCCTATACTATGAGACTTTCCAGCGTATGGGGTTGATAGATAAGAAGTTGAGACAGTCCAACACAGTATTCCATGGAGTTGTGCCAGGTAAATCGGCTTACCCAGTTGGGAAAATTGATCTGGAAGTCACCTTTGGGGATGAGCAGGATTCTAGATCAGAGACGGTGACCTTTGAGGTCGTAAAAATCAAAAGCCCGTATCATGCTCTGTTTGGAAGGCCGGTTTACGCCAAGTTCATGGCTAGACCGTGTTATGTTTATCCGCAGCTTAAAATGCCGGGTCACAAGGGAACCATCGCGGTTCACGAAAGTCGCAAGATAGCATTGGAATGCGAGGAAGGAGATGCAACTTATGCATAAGCAGTGTGTGCTACGGAGGAGTTGAAATTCTACAAAGACAATGTTGATCCGGCAGATATGTCCCCGTTAAAGAAGCCAACCATAGAGCATGATCCGGCGTTGAAGTTTAAATCGGCAGAGGAAACTAAGCAGATTGACTTTGTGCCAGGAGACTCATCCAAGCAGTTCACTATCAGTGCTAACCTAGACCCCAAATAGGAAAGCGCGCTCATCGAGTTCATCCATGAGAACCGGGATATCTTTGCATGGAAGCCTTCTGACATGCCAGGTATACCGAGGGAACTCGCTAAGCACAGTCTTAATATTGATCCGAAGTTTAAACCGGTCAAGCAGTATTTGCGCCGCTTCAATGAAGAAAGGCGCAAGGCTATAGGTGAAGAAGTGGCCAGGCTTTTGGCCGCAAGATTCATAGTCGAAGTGTTTCATCCGGAGTGGTTGGCTAATCCGGTACTGGTGTTAAAGAAAAATGGAACGTGGAGGATGTGTGTGGATTACACAGACCTAAACAAGGCTTGCCCAACTGATAATTTTCCTCTCCCTCGTATTGATCAGATTATTGATGCTACGACAGGATGTGAGCGGCTAATTTTTTTGGATGCATATTCAGGGTATCATCAAATCAAGATGGCAGTTAAGGACCAGGAAAAGACAGCTTTCATAACTCCCTTTGGAGCCTTCTGCTATGTATCCATGCCTTTTGGGCTCAAGAGTGCCCAAGCAACTTATCAGCGTTGCGTACAGAACTGTTTCAAAGGACAGATCGGAAAAAATGTCCATGCTTATGTTGATGACATTGTGGTGAAATCAAGGAAGGAGGAGACGCTAATAGAGGATTTAAAAGAAACCTTTGACAACCTCCGGATTTATAAGATGATGCTTAATCTGGAGAAGTGCGTCTTCGGTGTTCCAGCTGGCAAGATCGTTTGATTCTTAGTATCAAACAGAGGAATAGAGGCTAATCCGGAGAAGATCAAGGCGATCACATCCTTGACCAAACCGGCTTGTATCAATGATGTCCAGCGCATAGCAGGCCGGATTACAGCGTTGAGCCGATTCATCAGCCGTTTGGGAGAGAAGGCAATTCTGCTTTATCAGATGCTAAAAAAGACAGATCGGTTTGTATGGAGCGATGCTGCAAAATGCTGCGTTTGAGGATTTGAAGCGGCAATTAGCAGAGCCGCCAGTTCTTGCTGCCCCTGTTGACAACGAGCCGCTACTGTTATACGTGGCCGCCAATGCCCGTGCAGTTAGCGTGGCAATTGTGGTGGAACGCAAGGAAGTAGGCAAAGAATATCCGGTTCAACGCCCGGTTTACTACATCATTGAGGTTCTCACTGAGTCAAAGCAAAGGTATCCGCACTGGCAGAAGCTGGTATACGGCGTGTTCATGGCAAACCAGAAGCTGAAGCACTATTTCCAGGGCCACCCAATCACTGTGGTCAGCTCAGCTCCATTAGGGGATATAATCCAGAACGGAGAAGCCACTGGCAGAGTGGCGAAGTGGGCCATTGATCTTAGGCCACACGGATTGAAGTATGTACCCGTACTGCTATTAAATCCCAAGCACTGGTAGATTTCATCAATGATTGGACAGAATTGCAAGCACCAGAAGAGAAGCTGGATCATACATACTGGACTATTCACTTTGACGGTTCAAGGCAATTAGAAGGCTCGGGGGCTGGAGTCGTGTTAACTTCCCCACGAGGTGAAAAGTTTTGTTATGTCCTCTGACTAATGTTCCCTTGCACTAACAATGCTGCTGAGTATGAAGCTCTCCTTCACGGCCTACGGATGGCTAAGGAGATGAACTTGAGCCGAGTCAAGTGCTTTGGTGATTCAGATCTAGTGGCACAACAGGTGTCTGGCAAATGGGACTCTAAAGATCCGCTCATGGCAGCTTACAAGCGAGAAGTTGAAGCGGTTGCAGGATATTTCAAAGGATATCAGGTGGACCACATAGACCGGCGGAAAAATGAAGCGGCCGATGCATTAAGCTGGCTGGGCTCTCAGCGTAAACCACTTCCACCAAATACCTTCTTGGATGAATTACACAGTCCATCGGTACAGGTACCATCGGAGGAGGATTTGGCTGTTCCTGATCCGGAAGCACAACTAGTTGCAACATTTCATGTTATTCCGGATTGGACACTCCCTTACTTGGCATACCTGAGCCGAGGAGAGTTGCCAGATGGTGAGGTTGAGGCTAGGCAGATAATCCGGCGATCCAAATCTATGACCATCGTCAGCGGAGAACTTCATCACCGCAACGTTTCTGGGGCATTTCAGCGATGTGTATCATCGGAAGAAGGCTGTGATATTCTTCAAGAGATACACGAAGGAGATTGTGGTCATCACGCCGGTTCAAAGTCATTGGTAGCCAAGGCCTTTCGTCATGGGTTCTACTGGTTAACGGCTCATGCTGATGCGGAGGATCTAGTCCGGAGATGCGATGCTTGTCAAAATTTTTCACGGCGTGCTCATGTTTCAGCGCAGGAGCTACGGATGATTCCAATTACTTGGCCGTTTGAAACCTGGGGGCTTGATATGGTTGGACCCTTTAAGCGATCCCAAGATCAGAAAACCCACCTGTTGGTAGCAGTAGACAAGTTTACAAAGTGGATTGAGGCAGAGCCTGTCAGTAAGTGTGATGCGGCAACAATGGTTAAATTCATCAAAAAGGTAATTTTCCGGTTTGGCTTTCCACACAACATCATTACTGATAATGGCACCAACCTATCTAAAGGAGAGATGGAAAAGTTTTGCCAAAGGGAACATATTTGCCTGGATGTATCTTCAGTAGCTCACCCTCAATCCAATGGTCAAGCTGAGAGGGCCAACCAAGAGATCTTGAGAGGCATCAAGCCCCGGCTTATGGTTCCTTTGCAAAGAACACGAGGTTGCTGGGTTGAGGAGTTACCTTCTATCCTCTGGAGCATCAACACTACACCTAACAGGTCTACAGGTTATACGCCCTTCTTCATGGTATATGGTGCTGAAGCGGTTCTCCCTAGTGACATCTGGCATGACTCACCACGGGTGGCAACTTATGTTGAAGCGGCTAATGAGCAAGCAAGACAAGACAACTTAGACCGGCTGGATGAGGAACGGGACACAACAGCATCACGATCAGCAATTTATCAACAAGACCTGCGCCGATATCACAGCCGCCGGGTTAAGACTAGGACGTTCCAGGAGGGGGATCTGGTGCTCCGGCTCATCCAAGACCAGACAGATATGCACAAGTTATCCCCACCTTGGGAAGGACCCTTTGTGGTCAGCAAGAACCTACACAACGGTTCATACTACCTAGTTGACGTTCGAGAGCATAAAGACTCACGTACAGCAGAGGAAGAGACGAAGCGGCCGTGGAACATCGCTCTTCTGCGACCTTACTACACTTGAGCCATTGGCTCCGCTTTATGTATCATGTACATATTATGATTAATAAATAAACCGGCGCCCCCAGTAATCTGGGGAATCAGCCATCTTCAAAAAGAGTATCATATGGCAGTTCGCTCATGTGACATCCATCTAAAGTTTATTTCTCTTGATGTATATCATTTTCATCAAGAAAATAATTGCTTTGATCTATATATTTTGACATGCAGGGCAATTATTTATTAAGGGGCCAAAGAGGGTTTGTCGCATAGCGCAACTCAAACATAGGTACCCGGCCTCCTAAACCAGCGCCCTTGATGCGTCAAATATGGAGCCTGGCAGCTCGTAAAAAGCCATTGACAATCATCGAATCGATCACCTAAAGACAAGATCCCTCAGAGGACTTGAAACATTGGGTAGTATTGATGACAACGTCAATTATAGAGCCTAAAGGCAGCTCATAAAAAGCCTAGAGCTTAAAGGCCGCTCACAAAAAGGCTGGAGCCTGGCAGCTCGCAAAAAGCCAAGAGCCTAAAGGTAGCTCATAAAAAGCCTAGAGCTTAAAGGCTGCTCACAAAAAGCCTGGAGCCTGGCAGCTCGCAAAAAACCAGGAGCCTAGCAGCTCGTAAAAAGCCTCGATTTCGAGCCTGGCAGCTCATAAAAAGCCTCGAATTTGGAGCGTGCAGCTCGTAAAAAGCCTCGACTACATGGTCTTATTTTCCAAAAAAGCTTTGTTTCTGTGATTTTACAAATTTTTGTTTTTAACCAAGTCTATTGATCCGGGATTGGCCAACTGCAAAGTTGACCATATATCTGCAAAATTAAAAGTCTGGGTCATGAACACCAGCATGAGTTAAAAGTGTGGGTCATGAACACCAGCATGAGTTAAACTGGTGTTCATTATAACCCGGATCAGTCATCAGGCAAAAGCCAAGTAAAAGGGCCAAGAGCCTCATAAGCATCTACGCTTTCAATTATGCCTACCGGATTAAGGACGTCAGGCACACTTAATCAGAGCATCGTTTATGCAGGCACAGATAATAGAAACAGATCAACCATGGCAAAACAAAGGATTAAATTGGCAGACGCCAAGTCAAGCTGTGACATCCATATTGGGATAAAGACAATGTTTCAACTATCCTATTACAAGGCACCTGCAGGCCCGAATAGATTAAAGTTTTGACAAAAATATTCGGCAAGCTACAAATTAAACCGGACAGTTTATGACTCCTCTTCACGCTGCGAAGGCTGAGGGTCGACTTGTTCCGGGTCTTCTTCATCTTCAGGTAGTGGCTGGAAATCAGGAGCGCGCCAATCAATCTTGGAGAGTGCACGTAAGTACATGTCCTCATTAATAAGATCCGATGGATCAATATCTGGAGCGTAAGTATGGCCACGCACTAGTGGGATCAGATTCTCGGTGTCGTAAACCGGCCGATCTACCCGCTCATTTTCTAAATCATAGGCCGGATGATACCTTGTCAAATCCGCTTCATCGGCAAGCTTACTGGCAAGTGGGTGCACGTCCTTAGTCAGAGCACGGAGGTCTTCGGCAGAAAAGACTGACCCGTCCTCTTTATTGCTGGGGTAACCGTTCATAGCTTCAGCCGGGTCAAAGTCAGGGACCCATGCTTTGGCCCAGGTCAGCGCTATAAGAGAACCAGCCCGTGCAGCAGACTTCTTCACCTCCACCAGACGCACAGGCATGACAGATAGCTTCTCCAAAGTGCCTTGGATGGTAGTTGGTGCTGGTTTGTTATGGGACATCGCACTAATAACCCTTTGAGCGTCGGAATAAAGCTACTCCACCAGGGTATAAGAGGCCTTGAGCTTCTTCCGGACATCATCTCCAAGATGAGTTATGCGCCTCCCTATGTATGTTTGTCGAGTTAAACCGGAGCGGAACAAAGTTTGCAACGATGAAAAACATATACAGATGGGGACTCACCGAAGATAGCAGAGGTCATGAGTTCTATTTGCTGTTTTAAACCGGTCAACTCCTGTGTAACCGGATTAAGAGCAGCTTCAGTGTCCTTTGCTGTTTTTTCAAGAGCATTCCTCTGCACTTCCCATGTGGACCGTTCTGTTTCAAAGTCCTTCAATTTCTCCATGTTGGTCAAGGTAAGCACAAGTTCTTCCTTGGCTTTGGCGGAGGCAGTTTCATTAACAGCCAAGCTATTCCGGAGTTCAGTTACCTCCGAAGCCCTCCGGGTCAAGTCCGCCTACAAGGAAATCAAACGGATTAGAAAGACAGAACAATCAAGTCTCAAGCATATAACAAGTTATACACTTGACACTTGGGGGCTAATGTACAATTGAAGTAACGAAAGAGAATTTCAGACAAGTCCCAAGCGCATAAAACAAGTTATACCCTTGGCACTTGGGGGCTAATGTAAGTTCATTTTCAGATACAATGGAAGTCCCGGTTCACCTATAATGAAGCTAGACCGGCACTTGGGGGCTACTATGGCCTAAACACAGGATTGCAAGACTACAAAGCAGAGACAAGTAAAAGGAAAGAAAATTACCGCATACTTATCCTTCATCATATTAACCAATCCAGCTTCATAATCGCGGCTGGTAAAAAGCCGGTTCAGATACCCGGAATGAAGTTCCTGGGCACTCAAATGGGCATAGCTGGATAAGTCTGTGCTCCACTTGCCTTTGTCTTGTTGAAGAGTTTCTTCCTTGGCAGTATGCCTGGCCAAAGTGACAGGCTCGGTGGGAGCAGTGAAGCCTAGACCGGTTATTACAACATATGCGGATGAGGTAGCAGTTGGTTGGAGGGGGACAGCAGTAGGCGCCGGACTGATAGGAGCCGGGTTAGTCCGAGGAGGGCTAACCCGGACAGGGCTCGCCGGTTCAGCCGCATTCTCCATATTGTCACCTCCTGGAGCAGCGACATCATCACGATCCATAGGAATAGGATAATCAAACTGAGCTTCAGGGATATCTTCTGGAAGGATAGCCGCTTCAGGGTCATCAGCCGGTTCAGCGGCAGTGGTTTCAGCAACCGCTTTATTTGCTTTTGCCTTCTTGCTAGGCTTCGGCTTTCTGGTAAATATCAAAGGAACAATGAGAATCATGAAAGTTAAAAACATGAAGGTAAACCGGATGTTTGAAAAAAGGACTTACCCAGGCATGGTCTTCAGCACGGGGACCTGCGTAGTAGTTGACTCGCCGGAAGAGGACAAAGGAGCCTCCTGATAGTTAGGATCAGACGGTTTAAGCGGTTTACGTATGAGGCCGGCTTTTGGATGAAGGAGAGTTGGAGAAAGTAAAACCTCGGAGCGACGCCTGTGAGCCGGCGTAAGAGGTATTTCGGATGACTCCACTACATGCCCACTATGGCGCGTGGTCCGGCGTGCTTCATGCTGCTGTTTCTTCAAAAGAAAGTTGGGATCCAATTGAGCGTAAGGATGAGAAAAGGGATATTTCCGGGACACCCGGCGGATTTTGGGGGGCAGCGGCTCTGAATCAGAAGAGAGAGAAATTACCTCAACTCCCGCCGCTTTACTTCCTTCCGCCAGATCCTGTGGAAAGGCACTGTTAACATAAACTTAGACAAAGGGAGGTTAAAGCATATAAGGTTTAATCCATACCTCTGAATCCGGATCATCCTCTTCAGGGTGTGAACCGGAGGCAGCAACAGCCTTCTTCTTCTTAACATCATAAGTTTTCCGGCGTGGTTGCCTGGCCGGTTTATCTTGAGATTTCCTTTTCTAGAAGGGATCGTTGGCCTGTGTAGAAGATAAGAAATAAATAGAAGACAATTGATATGGCCGGATCAAAAAAACAGGAAAAGATCGGAAAATTACCGCTGGCGGTTTATTGGTTTCGCAGAACGGAGCTAAACCGGTCCGACTACACTCCTCCAAGGGGATGTTTAACATTTTATTCGCGGACTCAGTAACTTCGTCTTCAGGAAGTATTATGTCAATGTGGCGCTGAGGATCATCCGGTTTGCCAGAGTATTCACACATCAGACCTGAGCGCCGGCTTAATGGAAGGATGCTCCAAGAGAGCCAACAGCGAACAAAGTCGACTCCGGTTAAGCCGTTGGCTACGAAGGCCCTGAGCTTAGAAAGCTGAGGGGCAAACCGGGCACGAACCGGGGTGCTGAGGCGTTGCGGCAAGGGGTGATCCGTAGCCAGGCGATAGGCGCGGTAACCCGACAGCGGGTTCTATCCTTCAGGTGAAGTGTCCCTACAATAGAACCATGTTTGGTTCCATTCTTTGGGGTGGCTGTGAAGGGCAGCATGAGGGAAACTCACATCCTTTCTCTTTTGGATACTGACGCCGCCCAACTCCTGATGCGGCCCGTCAGTAAACTCTGTCAGCCGGTTCAGATGAAAAAAGTCTCGAAAAAGGTCCACTGATGGTTCTTCTTGAAGATATGCTTCTGAGAAGACTTGAAAATTGCATATGTTTGACATAGAATTTGGGCCTACATCTTGAGGGTGGAGTTGAAAGGCCACTAGTACATCCCGGAAGAATTTTGAACCGGGAGGACTGAACCCCCGGGCCAGGTGATCAAAGAAAACTACAACTTCTCCCTCCTTAGGCGCAGGAGGGCATTCTCCTTCAGGAGCTCGCCAGCGTAAAGTTTCCTTGGAGCCCAGGATGCCAATGGAGACCGCTTTATCTAAGTCATCTTCCGTAATCTGGGAAGGAACCCAGTTGCAAGCGACGAACTGCTTGGCCATCGTTTGGAATAAGGAAGTGCTGAAAAGTCAAGTACAAAACCCGGTTTACCAATTGCTAAAGCATAAGCCGGAGCATTGTATAAATTTATGGACCTAATTGTCGGTTTAAACAAGGGACTAATGGTATTAATAATCCGGAAGCATATATGAGTGAGGCTGTTACCGGTTCATGATGATAGGAAAAGAAGAAGCTAAACCGTCAATTAAGGGATGCAGGCTTACACATAAACCGTCAGGAAAAGCATATGACGTACAGGTTATGGCTAAACCAGGGAGATGAGCTACAGATCTAAAATATGAAGAAACAGTTTTCACAGAAAGACAAGGTAAACTTGGATCTAAGGCGCAAGGAAAAAGATGGAATAAATACAGGAAAGGCCGCAGAGGTTCTCTACAGATCAAATCTAAGCTGATAAACTAGAAGAACTAAAGACGCGAGGATGGAGCAGGAGCGCATGGATTCAGGTCGAATCTAAATAAAGTTTGAATCTATAGTAAGGCTGACCTACGGGGATGAACAGCAAAAGCTTCAAGGTTTCATGGCGGAGCTACGGAAGAAACCCTAGATTGAGATCTACAGGGAAGAAGAAGGAGTACCTGACGAAGTAGAGGGCGGCGGTGAAGTGCTCTGGTAACGTTCAGGGTGATGCAGCGGCCTGGCTCGAGGACGACGATGAGATCGAAGAGCGGCGGCAGAGCTTCGAGCGATGGAGATGAAGGAAGACGAAGGCAGAAGGGGAAAAGAGGCATGCCCCAGTGGTATTTATAAGCCGAGGAGGTGAAAACGGTAAGCGCGGGAATCGAGGAGGTCAGAGATTGGATAAAGATCGCGCTGTCGCCTCGATTTTCGGTGCAGCATTTAATAAAAGTAATAGATAGAGGCGAGCATTAAGTGCGGAGATGACGTCACGATGGATTAAGGCGATTCCAGGAGATGACGTCATAGCCGGTTTATGAAGCAGATAAATTGCAGAGAGGAGATTTGTGCAAGATTCAGAAGACTGACATGAACAAGTTCAAATCAATCTAGGGCCTAATGTCAGGGATATTACTAGCAGGTATAAACCGGACAGGAAGATCCGGATTACACTGACATAATTGTATTATTACAAGCCCAGTAGAATATGTACAAAAGGTTACAGCCCATAGAGGTTTAGGGCCCATGTGTAAGGCCCACGGTTTGTAAACCGTCATATCATGTAACTTGGGATGTAAGATAGAAAGAGTAGAGACCAAGGCGGACACGTTTATGAGCCGGCCTCGGGACTCTGTAAACCGGACCGGGCGTCGCCTCCTATATAAAGGGACGACCCGGCGACGGTTCAGGACGAGAAACAACAGCTAGAGAGACAGGCAAGCGATTCGCTCCCTGTTCATCGACGCACAAGCAATACCACACCAAACTAGACGTAGGCTTTTACCTTCATCGAAGGGGCCGAACTAGTATAAAAATCCCTGTGTCCTTTGTCCGCTTTAACCTCTTCAAGCTAACCCGCGCGATGGCCTCACACCTAAGTCCCCTAACCCGGACATCTGCTGTGCTAATTCCACGACAGAGTGTTCTAACTATTTCTAGGCCATGTTTAACTCTCTCAAATAGGTGTGTCCAGCAAGGATGATTGTGGCAAACTAACAAGCAAAGACTCAAATTATACAAGACGCTCCAAGCAAAACACATAACATGTTGCGAATAAAAATATAGCTCCAAGTATAGTTACCGATGGATGAAGACGAAAGAGGGGATGCCTTCCCGGGGCATCCCCAAGCTCAGGCTTTTGATTATCTTGAATTTACTTGGGGTGCCATGGGCATCCCCAAGCTTAGGCCTTTTCTACTCCTTGTTCCATAGTCCATCAAAGCAATACTCAAAACTTGAAAACTTCACAACACAAAACTTAGACAAAAATTCTCGTGAGCTCCGTTAGTATAAGAAAGCAAACCACTACTCAAAGGTACATCAATGAATTCATTATTTGTTTATACTGATGTTAAACCTACTGTATTACAACTTCTCTATGGTTCATATCCTCCAATACTACTCATAGATGCATCAGAACAAGCAAACAACACACGAAAAACAGAATCTGTCAAAGACAGAACATTCTGTAGTAATCTGCAGGGTTCGCCTACTTCTGGAACGCCAAAAAATTCAAACTAAATTGGTAAATTTTCGGAATTTGTCTACCAATCATCTTCAAAAAGAATCAACTAAAAAGCACGCTCCAGTAAAACCCCACGACTACTTTAGCAAGCGCTAACAATTCTGTTTTTCACAGCAAGATCACATAAACTTCACACAAGTCTTCCCAAAGGTTCTACTTGGCACAAACACTAAACAAAACATGAAACCACATCTAATCAGAGGCTAGATGCAATATTTATTCCCTAACAGCAACAAAAACAAAAAACATAAAATTGGGTTGCCTCCCAACAAGCGCTATCGTTTTACGCCCCTAGCTAGGCACGATACAAGATAGATCTAGGTATTGCCATCTTTGGAAGGCAATCCATAAGTGGCTCTCATGATAGATTCATATGGTAATTTGATTTTCTTTCTAGGAAAGTGTTCCATGCCTTTCCTTAAAGGAAATTGGAATCTAATATTTCCTTCCTTCATATCAATAATTGCACCAATCGTTCTAAGGAAAGGTCTACCAAGAATTATAGGACATGAAGGATTGCAATCTATATCAAGAACAATGAAATCTACGGGCACATAATTCCTATTGGCAATAATAAGAACATCATTAATTCTTCCCACAGGTTTCTTAATAGTGGAATCCGCAAGATGCAAATTTAAAGAACAATCATCAAGCTCATGGAACCCTAGCAAACACACCAAGTTTTTGGGATAGTGGAGACACTAGCACCCAAATCACACAAAGCATAGCATTCATGATCTTTTATTTTTATTTTTATAGTAGGTTCCCATTCATCATAAAGCTTTCTAGGTATAGAAACTTCTAACTCAAGTTTTTCTTCATAAGATTGCATCAAAGCATCAACTATATGTTTAGTGAAAGCTTTATTTTGACTATAAGCATGCGGAGAATTTAGCACGGATTACAACAAGGAAATACAATCAATCAAAGAACAATTATCATAATTGAATCCCTTGAAATACAAAGCAGTGGGTTCATCAATATGCAAATTTTTAATCTCTTCACTCCCACTTTTAGCAATTTTAGCATCAAGATCTAAAAACTCCGAATCATCGGGACACCTTAAAGCAGAATTATCTCCAATCCTATCTTCATCAAGATTAATGCTAGAAAACAAGGATCTAATAGGAGACACATCATTAACTTTCAGATCTTCATCTTTATTTTCATGATAACTAGCAGAACACGATTTAATATAATCTTATCTTTTAGCACGCATTCTAGCAGTTCTTTCTTTGCATTCATTAATTGAAATTCTCATGGATTTGAGAGACTCATTGATATCATGCTTAGGTGGGATAGATCTAAGTTTCAAAGAATCAACATCAAGAGTAATTCTATCCATACTTCTAGCCAATTCATCAACCTTAAGCAATTTCTCTTCAAGCATAGCATTGAAATTCTTTTGCGAGATCATAAACTCTTTAACACTAGTTTCAAATTCAGAAGGCATCTTTCCATAAGAGTTGTTGTACGAATTACCATAATTATTAGAGGAATTACTAGGAAAAGGCCTAGGATGAAAATTACCTCTATAATCATTGTTACCAAAATTATTCCTACCAACAAAATTCACATCCAAAGATTCATTGTTATTCTCAATCAAAGTGGACAAAGGCATATCATTAGGATCAGAAGAATCACTCTTAGCAGCAAACAATTTCATAAGTTCATCCATATTTCCACTCAAACACTAATTTCTTCGATAACATGCACTTTTTTACTAGTAGATCTTTCGGTGTGCCATTGAGAATAATTAACCATAATATTATCTAGGAGTTTGGTAGCTTCTCCTAAGGTAGTTTCCATGAAAGTGCCTCCGGCGGCCGAATCTAAAAGATTTCTAGAAGCAAATTTCAAGCCACCATAAAAGTTCTGAATAATCATCCATAGATTCAAACCATGTGTAGGGCAATTACGTATCATCAATTTCATTCTCTCCCAAGCTTGTGCGACATGCTCATGATCTAGTTGCTTAAAATTCATAATATCGTTTCTAAGAGAGATGATCTTAGCAGGAGGGAAATACTTAGAGATAAAAGCATCTTTGCACTTATTCCACGAATCAGTACTATTTCTAGGCAAAGAGGAAAACCAAGTTTTAGCACGATCTCTAAGTGAAAATGGAAATAACTTCAATTTAACAATATCCTTATCCGTATCCCTTTTCTTTTACATATCACACAAATCAATAAAGTTGTTTAGATGGGTAGCGGCATCTTCACTAGGAAGGCCGGAGAATTGATCTTTCATGACAAGATTTGTCACATCCCCAGCTTCACCTTGTTTTAGGATAGGACCTGTCTGTTGCATCATGTTTATTTTCAAAGGAAACCTGAAATGGGGATGCTCAAACCCTAGCACTAAATGAATTTAACTAGGGTCAAATTAAAATCTTTTCAATGAACCCAAAATGTCCCTTGGAAAAGTTCATCATTTTTGGATTGATTAAAAACCTCTGCCAAAAATGTTGCACATATTTCTAGGACCATTCAGGATTTTTGAATTAAATCATATCCTACTTGCATTTGGGCATTTAAATTTTATATATTATTTTAAATTCTCAAATAATCCTAAACTGAAATGTTCCATGTTGGTTATATGCTAAACAGTGGGCATGAGCAGTTTGGTGATTTTTTGTAAGTGCCTAAGTATTTTTAATAAAGCCCAGAACAAATTAACAAAATAGAATAACAGAAACTAAATAGAAAAACAGAGAAAGAGGAAGCCCACCTGAGCCACTTACCTGTGCGGCCCAGCACTGTAGCGACCCAGCCCACCTCCCCTCGCGCGTCGTCTTCCTCGCGCCTACTGGCTCGGTGCGTGGCGCGCGCACAGCCGAGCCGCGGCCACCTCCTGCTTCGCGGTGGCAAGGCCCCGACCCCTCTCTCCTCGCCAGCGCGATGCCCTGGCCGCCCTGGTTCTTTCCACTCCCTTCGGTGCTTCCCCTCTCCTCTGCTCTCTCTCCCTCTCGCGACCGAACGGAGCCGTCGCCGCCGTTCGTCACCATCGCGGCCACCATCGCCCCCTCGCTGCAGCGCCATGCCCGAGAGCTCCGCCGCGTCCTCCTGGTCCTCTCCACCGAGCTACGGGACGCCGGGAGGCTCTGCTTCGCCGTCACCGCGCTCGTCCTCAACCTTCGGCCATCAACGGCCTCGCCGTCGATTTGGCACCACCAGGACCTCCCCGGGCTCGATGACCCCCTCTTCGGCATCGCAGTGAGCTTCTCCGCCGTTTTCCCCTGTCCCCGTAGCCTGCAACTCGCCGTAGCCGTCGCCCCCTTTCTTACCGTACCCGCCGCCGCCACCGCACGTCGCCGACGTGGCCACAACCACGTTGGTTTGATTCCAAGCACGGCATCGTCTTCACCGCACCCGTAGAAGCCCGTAGCACCTCCTCGCCCATCTCCCCGAGCCCCGCAGCGCCTAGCTCGACGGAGCCCGAACTCCGGCGCCGCCGCGAGCTCCGTTCCGACGAGCTCTGCCGTCCCCGTGTCCTCCCGTTGCCTCCATTAGATGCGCGAGCTCCCCAGCTACGCGTAGCACCAAGCCGCCGTCCAAATGGTCGCCGGAGGGCGATTCCCGAGCACCGCCGCCACGTTTGGCCTCGCCGACATCGAGCCGTCGGTGGTTTTGACCATGTTTGACTCCGGCTGGACCCCCCCTGTGTCCATGACATGTGGGGCCGGCCGTTGATTAGTTTCAGTTAGGTTTTAATTAGGTACTAATCTCTGTGCTTAGCTCTATGAGTCACTGACACGTGGGGCCAACCCCTGTTAAATTAGTTTAGTTAAAACTAAACTTAATTAGGCCCTGAGAGACTGACATGTGGGCCCAGGCCCCACCAGCAGTTTAGTTAGTGTTAGTTTAAAAACTAACTAACTCTGTTAGCTAGTGGGTCACTGACCAGTGGGCCCCACTGGTCAGGTTTGACCCGAACAACCCCTGTTGATTTGCTGACGTCACAGAGACGTCATGCTGATGCAATAAAGCCTTTTCTGAAATTTTATATAAATCTAAATGATTTATTTATTTCAGAAAATAGCCAAAACCTGTAAAAATCATATAAAATCAACCATAGCTCAGATGAAAATAATTTATATATGAAAAATGATCAGAAAAATCCAAGGAATCTGTTTATGGCACTTTCATGCATGTTTGAACAAGCTAAGCCTGCTGATCAGGTCAAATCAATTAAATGACAATTAAATAATCACATATGGAGTTTGAATTTGAACCTTTGGTTCAAACCAACTTCATTTAATTGTGTTGCTAGTTGCATTAGCTCAATCAACAGCATATTGCCATGTCATGATCATGCATCATATTGTTGCATTGCATTGATTGTGTTCTTTCTCTGTTTGTCGGTTTTGTCCCCTCTCAGTAGACGACGTTCCGACGATGAGTTCGATGACACCGATGAAGACTCATTGTTATCTTCAGAAGTGCCAGGCAAGCAAAACCCCATTGAGCATTCTGATACAATCCCACTCTCTCGCTCTTGCTCTCTTTTACTGCATTAGGACAACAACGCTTCAACTGTTACCTGCTGCGGTAGTTGAACCCCTTTCCACTGCATGACCTGTCATTGCCACAGTAAATAGTTGAAACCCACTAGTATGAGTAGGAGTTGTTTGAGCCATGTTGTGCCTACTCATTCATGTTATATGGTTATGCCTGCTATTGCTTAGAGTTGTGTCAGGTCTGATTCATCGGGGATGAATTGGAAGGGTGATGAACATGTCCTACTGTGAGTGAGCTAAGTGTGTGAACACGATTTGGTAAAGGTAGCGATGAGAGGCCATGTAGGAGTACATGGTGGGTTGTCTCATTGCAGCCGTCCTCAGGAACTGAGATCTGTGTTGGTTGGTCCATGAAACAGCTACTACCACACATTGGGATCCTTAATTGACTCTCTCGACTTATTAATCAACATGATCTCTGTCCAGGAGTTGCAACTAGTTTATGGTGTTTGTAGTTTACTGGAGGTCGTGTGCAGCGCTGACCCTCGGGGTGGGCTGTGACGCGGCAGGTACGCGGCACGGTGTACCGATTGCCCGTTTGGTGATGCGGGAACCCTGTACACATCGTTTGGGGCCGTGAGCGACACCCCGGCCGGATCTCCCCACGGATGGAACCCAAATAGGCGATAAACCTGGACGAGAGACTTGTGTGGTTAGTCAGGTCGTGGCCGACACCCTCGCTGGGCCTCCGCTTGAAGGTTGCCGAGTACATGTCGTGTAAACGGCGGTAAGTGGTGAGAGCGTGTGTGAAGAAGTACACCCCTGCAGGGTTAAATATAATCTATTCGAATAGCCGTGTCCGCGGTAATGGACTTCTGGGTTGCCTATTACAGTTCATAGACAAGTGAAAGTGGATACTCTAAAATGCGCAAGATAAGCGTGAGTGCTATGGATGGCCTTCTCGTAGGGAGACGGGAGCGGATCCATAGTGGTGTATTGATTGGTGAATATGTGGACTCGTGTGCGCCACCTCAAAAGAGTTACTTGCAGTCGTAGTTTAGGATAGCCACCGAGTCAAAGCTGGCTTGCTGCAGTCAAACTCCACCACCCCTTTGTTGATACTGATGCATATGTAGATAGATCTGATGTAAGTCTTGCTGAGTACCTTTGTACTCACGTTTGCTTAATTTATGTTTTTGCAGAGAGACTTCAGTCTCGCTAGTGGTTCCGCGTGGACTTCGACGTTTAGCTTGTTACCTCAGCTACGATCTTGAACCCTTGTAGGATCTGGTAGATAGTCAGGCTTCTCAGCCTTTTCCATTTGTAGATGTCTGTACTCAGACATGTAATGCTTCCGTTGCCTGTATGCTCTGTATGTTGGGTCATGTGACCTCTGTTTGTAATAAATGCTATGATGGCTCTTCTGGGCCTTATCTATATGAGTTGTTGAGTTATGTTGTGATGCCATGTTGTACAACACATACTTGCATGTTATGCATACGTGTAATGTGTATTGCTATGTGTGGGATCCGACACCTAGTTGTTTACCTTTGGTAGCCTATCTTACAGGGAAATGTCTCCTGGTGCTTCCACTGAGCCTTGGTAGCTTGCTACTGCTCCGAAACACTTAGGCTGGCCGGCATGTGTCCTTCTTCGTTCCTGTGTCTGTCCCTTAGGGGAAATGTCACGCGTTGTTCCTTTAAGTCCTTGTAGCTTGCTACGACTTGGGTTCATACGTTGATGACCGACACGTTCGTTGCTGGGTCATGTATGCCTGTCTCTGTAATTTAGTGCCACTTCTGGTTTATCACTAGTCATGTCGGCCCGGGTTCTCTGTCATATGGATGCTAGCGACACTATCATATACGTGTGCCAAAATACGCAAACGGTCCCAGGCCAGGTAAGGTGGCACCCGTGGGGATACCGTGCGTGAGGCCGCAAAGTGATATGATGTGTTACAGGCTAGACCTGTGTGACTTAGGATCGGGGTCCTGACAGCTTTGGTATCAGAGCCTGACTGCCTGTAGTATTAGTAAGCCAAACTGGTCGAAGTCGTGTCTAGAAACTCTTTAGTTATGTAAGGGAATTGTTTGTGGAAGGGAACGTAAGGCTCTTTTTACTCCTTTACCTATTGACCTTCTGATCTGAGTCACCTTCTTCTTCTATGGGGATTAAGAAACTAGGATTCTCATTCTATTTATCAGGATCTCGTTATTGTGGTTTCAATCCTCAGTTCAGTTTCTTCTACTTCAGTTTGTTCAACTGTTGGTCTCAGAACCTTGACATGATAATGTTAAGTGGTTATGCTACCCTTTTTGCTTGGATCTCAAAAGTATTTTCGAGCATTTGCAGCCGTTATGCTGTCCGAGTCATCCCAGGTTTCTAAATAGTCTGATGCATTTGCAAACCATTCCTATCTGTTCTTAATGTCCTTTTAGGCCAGATTAACTACACTAGTCGTTGTGTTGAGGTACTCTGCTACCTCGACATATATGTTGGAATTATAACTATGACCCTAAGTATCTTAGAAGATCACCCAGTAATCCAGCAATGTTTTATATTCCAGTGTGATGATTTTGGCCATCATTCTCGAAAGCATCCCGTGATGCTATTTAGTTGGTAGGTATTCTATTTCTGGGTTCTTGAACCCAAGATTCACTCTACTTACTTCATGTTGATAGTATTGCTCGTTCCTTTAGGATATTAGTAACCTTGTGATAGTCCTCGAGGTCCGTGGTATATCCTTCTTCCAAATACCATGAACCACCCTTGGCAGAAGTTCTCCCGAACCAAAAGATCACAACCCGAGTGCTCTTGAGTAGTACTCCATTCATATGTGACTCTGCCAATTCTACTTTCTGCATGGGTTATCCGGAAGAAATATGTTGAACTCGTTCGACATGTTAATCTATGCATCCAGAACTCAGAAATTATATGTTCCTTGAGTTGTCGCCTTTTAGTTGTATTATGACCCTCGTCTATCAATTGAAAGTCAGGAGTAGTTGTGCACTCGTGTTCATCGATGCCTTTTACTCTTGTGATCCGTCAATTCATTCTATCTCGGAATGACTAGGAGAAACAAACTCCAGTACCCTATCCATATCCCGGATTTGGTCAAAGAAGTTGTACTTCGCAGATGAAGAATGCTAATGCAGCTTCTAAACTGTTCTATCCTAGAGTATTACCATCTTTATGTCAAGAATGTCGTGAGAATTGCACATCATCCTATGAACTCTTGATACAGTAATACTTCTCACCATCATCGTCCATTCCTCGGTCTCCGTGTTGTTGTAACCGGAATACTGACAAGTGAAATGTGATGTGTGAAATCAATACTCCAAGCAACTTCGTTGCTTGGTAGCAAATGGACGATAATCTCATTCTTAGTGTGTTGGTTACCGAATCACCATCCTAAGATTGATCGTGCTACCTAGTCCACTTTCCTGGTGCACTCCTTGATTGATGAGTTAGGATTTTGTTAAGTCCTTGCTCATTTGATCATATCGTCTTGCCTTGAAAAGCAAGATTGTTCTCGAGCTTAGCAACATATCGGTGGTTCATGATTTTCCGAATATCTTCTCGGAAGTATTACCAGGTTGTCACCTGACCGCTATGTTGAGTTCGTGATCAAGCTGGTTTCTCTCTAAACCACCCTTTCTCCAAGAATCTGTGTTGGATACCCTGAATTAGTTGGTTAAGCTAAACAACAACTTGGAGAGTTGGAAGATAAGAGCTTGCCTGACTTAGTTCCTTCTAAGGTATATCTTTTGTGTGTGTGTGTTGAAGAAAGATGATATCTTGATCGGTTGATCCTTGTGATCAATTGCTGGATCTATTGTCTTGTCCAAAACTTTGATTTGAGTATGGGCTATCATCAAATCAAATCAGAACCAACGATGTTCATAATGTTGTCTTACTCGGGGATGATTCCTCGAGCATACACCATTATATTCCCTTGGTCTGACCAATACTATCACTTGTTCACATAATTATGGAATTCCATCTCCATGGAAACCTGGATGAATTGTTGTTGAGCCCATCAGCAACACTGTTATCTCCTCCATGATTTTGTAGGACATTAAGCTAGTGTTGGAAACTTTGTAAGCATTGCCTTCGTGTCCCGTTCTTGAGGTATATGTCGATGAGAGAAGAGACTTTCCCTAATTCATGTGTAATTGATGTAAGTTGCCACCGTGAGTTTGAGAAAGTTGTTTTGCTTCCTGTGGAATCATCCCAAGTCAGTCATGCATACGTGCGAAGTATTCTGTGGTTTGGAGACTTGCAACCTTCACTCTATATGTATCCCTGGCACACCAAGCCACAGATTGATTTGTTCAAGGAGAAGAAGTTTCTTCTTAAGAGCTAGACTTACGCAAGGACTTCGATATCCTTGATGATGGTTCCCACCTGAACTCGGTAGTGTTTTATCATAAGACTACTACGTGGTCATGCTTGTCTTGGACAACGTGTTCACAGGTTATGTAGCAGAACCAGCTCATGTTTTGGAGCTTGCTACCGTAGTTCACCTCCTGAGAATCTCGCAACACTATCTCGTCGAATTGTCTTGTAAACTTTCATTTTCCTTCTAGACTAGATAAGTCTAGAATATCCTGACACCAACCAGAACTAAATCTCAGGCAGATATGATGGTTGGTGCATTTCCCAAGAACTATAATATTGGTCTCTCGATTACCGGTAAAGTGGATGTCGTGGCCAACACACCTAGCCGGAAGACCTATTGATGTAGTATCTTGATTGAAGAAGTTGGCCACCTCCCCATAAGGACTTCGTAGGATTTACTCCCTAGTTGTTCCTTATGGATTCTTGTGCTCCCGAAGTCCGACCTTTATTTGATGTTCGAGATGCCAAACATATCTATGAATGGCTTACGCTAACACGTCAAGGAGAACATTAGAAGCGGAGTGCTAAATGTCTCTCGGTCGATCATCCAGGTTTTGCCCTTTGATTCCGTTAAGGTGAAACCCGAGAAGGTGTTATCCTCGACACTAACCGGGATTGCTCCCAGTGTTCTTGGTTATGCTATAACCCCTCCAGAGTAGATTTACTCTCTACTGTTGGGATTCACCCCAGTTACCAGAATCATTCCCAGCATTTGCATTTTGTTCCCAGCTTGCACCGCCAATGTGCCAATTTTCCATGGGTTGCCATTCCCAGCATCTGCTGTTCAGGATTATCTTCAAAAGTGGTCTTACCATGGGTCCCGTTCATTTCCGATGATAAGCAAAATCAACCTTGGCATTGTATTTTACAAGGCAGTCCACATCATCCATTCTAGATGGAGAGTGTCATTCCTTTGGACTCCGTCAAACGATCGATTGTGATTTGCCCCCGGCTGGTATAGAGAATTTCAATGATCCCTATATCAAAAGTAATTCTTTCTGCCACCTAAGGGGATAACTCTACGAGTCACTTTCTCTAAGGTGCCCCGTCTGGTGGTAACGATTACCATCTTCTTAGGTGTAGAATTATTGCCACTAGGTGAACCTTCATCGTTTGTTTCACTCCATCCCCCTGGAGGTGTACTCCGTGTCTCAGCTCGAGAGATGTTTCAACGTCTCACTCCAAGAGCTGATCTTGAGTTGCTCGATCTTTCCGAAGATCAATTTTGTAGAGTTTCTCTCATTGTCACCGGTTGGACAAAGATCTCGAAAGCAAGGATGCCAGGATCAACATGATGCTATCAATCAACATTCATATGAAGGGCACCTGGATCATGAAGATTGTGTTAGTTAGTGTCCTCTCTGATTTCTTATCGCACGTCCTGAATCTCGGGACGAGATTCTTGTTTAGTGGGGGTGAGTTGTCACATCCCCAGCTTCACCTTGTTTTAGGATAGGACCTGTCTGTTGCATCATGTTTATTTTCAAAGGAAACCTGAAATGGGGATGCTCAAACCCTAGCACTAAATGAATTTAACTAGGGTCAAATTAAAATCTTTTCAATGAACCCAAAATGTCCCTTGGAAAAGTTCATCATTTTTGGATTGATTAAAAACCTCTGCCAAAAATGTTGCACATATTTCTAGGACCATTCTGGATTTTTGAATTAAATCATATCCTACTTGCATTTGGGCATTTAAATTTTATATATTATTTTAAATGCTCAAATAATCCTAAACTGAAATGTTCCATGTTGGTTATATGCTAAACAGTGGGCATGAGCAGTTTGGTGATTTTTTGAAAGTGCCTAAGTATTTTTAATAAAGCCCAGAACAAATTAACAAAATAGAATAACAGAAACTAAATAGAAAAACAGAGAAAGAGGAAGCCCACCTGAGCCACTTACCTGTGCGGCCCAGCACTGTAGCGACCCAGCCCACCTCCCCTCGCGCGTCGTCTTCCTCGCGCCTACTGGCTCGGTGCGTGGCGCGCGCACAGCCGAGCCGCGGCCACCTCCTGCTTCGCGGTGGCAAGGCCCCGACCCCTCTCTCCTCGCCAGCGCGATGCCCTGGCCGGCCTGGTTCTTTCCACTCCCTTCGGTGCTTCCCCTCTCCTCTGCTCTCTCTCCCTCTCGCGACCGAACGGAGCCGTCGCCGCCGTTCGTCACCATCGCGGCCACCATCGCCCCCTCGCTGCAGCGCCATGCCCGAGAGCTCCGCCGCGTCCTCCTGGTCCTCTCCACCGAGCTACGGGACACCGGGAGGCTCTGCTTCGCCGTCACCGCGCTCGTCCTCAACCTTCGGCCATCAACGGCCTCGCCGTCGATTCGGCACCACCAGGACCTCCCCGGGCTCGATGACCCCCTCTTCGGCATCGCAGTGAACTTCTCCGCCGTTTCCCCTGTCCCCGTAGCCTGCAACTCGCCGTAGCCGTCGCCCCCTTTCTTACCGTACCCGCCGCCGCCACCGCACGTCGCCGACGTGGCCACAGCCACGTTGGTTTGATTCCAAGCACTGCATCGTCTTCACCGCACCCGTAGAAGCCCGTAGCACCTCCTCGCTCATCTCCCCGAGCCCCGCAGCGCCTAGCTCGACGGAGCCCGAACTCCGGCGCCGCCGCGAGCTCCGTTCCGACGAGCTCCGCCGTCCCCGTGTCCTCCCGTTGCCTCCATTAGATGCGCGAGCTCCCCAGCTACGCGTAGCACCAAGCCGCCGTCCAAATGGTCGCCGGAGGGCGATTCCCGAGCACCGCTGCCACGTTTGGCCTCGCCGGCGTCGAGCCGTCGGTGGTTTTGACCATGTTTGACTCCGGCTGGACCCCCCCCTGTGTCCATGACATGTGGGGCTGGCCGTTGATTAGTTTTAGTTAGGTTTTAATTAGGTACTAATCTCTGTGCTTAGCTCTATGAGTCACTGACACGTGGGGCCAACCCCTGTTAAATTAGTTTAGTTAAAACTAAACTTAATTAGGCCCTGAGAGACTGACATGTGGGCCCAGGCCCCACCAGCAGTTTAGTTAGTGTTAGTTTAAAAACTAACTAACTCTGTTAGCTAGTGGGTCACTGACCAGTGGGCCCCACTGGTCAGGTTTGACCCGAACAGCCCCTGTTGACTTGCTGACGTCACACAGACGTCATGCTGATGCAATAAAGCCTTTTCTGAAATTTTATATAAATCTAAATGATTTATTTATTTCAGAAAATAGCCAAAACTTGTAAAAATCATATAAAATCAACCGTAGCTCAGATGAAAATAATTTATATATGAAAAATGATCAGAAAAATCCAAGGAATTTATTTATGGCACTTTCATGCATGTTTGAACAAGCTAAGCCTGCTGATCAGGTCAAATCAATTAAATGACAATTAAATAATCACATATGGAGTTTGAATTTGAACCTTTGGTTCAAACCAACTTCATTTAATTGTGTTGCTAGTTGCATTAGCTCAATCAACAGCATATTGCCATGTCATGATCATGCATCATATTGTTGCATTGCATTGATTGTGTTCTTTCTCTGTTTGTCGGTTTTGTCCCCTCTCAGTAGACGACGTTCCGACGATGAGTTCGATGACACCGATGAAGACTCATTGTTATCTTCAGAAGTGCCAGGCAAGCAAAACCCCATTGAGCATTCCGATACAATCCCACTCTCTCGCTCTTGCTCTCTTTTACTGCATTAGGACAACAACGCTTCAACTGTTACCTGCTGCGGTAGTTGAACCCCTTTCCACTGCATGACCTGTCATTGCCACAGTAAATAGTTGAAACCCACTAGTATGAGTAGGAGTTGTTTGAGCCATGTTGTGCCTACTCATTCATGTTATATGGTTATGCCTGCTATTGCTTAGAGTTGTGTCAGGTCTGATTCATCGGGGATGAATTGGAAGGGTGATGAACATGTCCTACTGTGAGTGAGCTAAGTGTGTGAACACGATTTGGTAAAGGTAGCGATGAGAGGCCATGTAGGAGTACATGGTGGGTTGTCTCATTGCAGCCGTCCTCAGGAACTGAAATCTGTGTTGGTTGGTCCATGAAACAGCTACTACCACACATTGGGATCCTTAATTGACTCTCTCGACTTATTAATCAACATGATCTCTGTCCAGGAGTTGCAACTAGTTTCTGGTGTTTGTAGTTTACTGGAGGTCGTGCGCAGCGCTGAACCTCGGGGTGGGCTGTGACGCGGCAGGTACGTGGCACGGTGTACCGATTGCCCGTTTGGTGATGCAGGAACCCTGTATACATCGTTTGGGGCCGTGAGCGACACCCCGGCCGGATCTCCCCACGGATGGAACCCAAATAGGCGATAAACCTGGACGAGAGACTTGTGTGGTTAGTCAGGTCGTGGCCGACACCCTCGCTGGGCCTCCGCTTGAAGGTTGCCGAGTACATGTCGTGTAAACGGCGGTAAGTGGTGAGAGAGTGTGTGAAGAAGTACACCCCTGCAGGGTTAAATATAATCTATTCGAATAGCCGTGTCCGCGGTAATGGACTTCTGGGTTGCCTATTACAGTTCATAGACAAGTGAAAGTGGATACTCTAAAATGCGCAAGATAAGCGTGAGTGCTATGGATGGCCTTCTCGTAGGGAGACGGGAGCGGATCCATAGTGGTGTATTGATTGGTGAATATGTGGACTCGTGTGCGCCACCTCAAAAGAGTTACTTGCAGTCGTAGTTTAGGATAGCCACCGAGTCAAAGCTGGCTTGCTGCAGTCAAACTCCACCACCCCTTTGTTGATACTGATGCATATGTAGATAGATCTGATGTAAGTCTTGCTGAGTACCTTTGTACTCACGTTTGCTTAATTTATGTTTTTGCAGAGAGACTTCAGTCTCGCTAGTGGTTCCGCGTGGACTTCGACGTTTAGCTTGTTACCTCAGCTACGATCTTGAACCCTTGTAGGATCTGGTAGATAGTCAGGCTTCTCAGCCTTTTCCATTTGTAGATGTCTGTACTCAGACATGTAATGCTTCCGTTGCCTGTATGCTCTGTATGTTGGGTCATGTGACCTCTGTTTGTAATAAATGCTATGATGGCTCTTCTAGGCCTTATCTATATGAGTTGTTGAGTTATGTTGTGATGCCATGTTGTACAACACATACTTGCATGTTATGCGTACGTGTAATGTGTATTGCTATGTGTGGGATCCGACACCTAGTTGTTTACCTTTGGTAGCCTATCTTACAGGGAAATGTCTCCTGGTGCTTCCACTGAGCCTTGGTAGCTTGCTACTGCTCCGGAACACTTAGGCTGGCCGGCATGTGTCCTTCTTTGTTCCTGTGTCTGTCCCTTAGGGGAAATGTCACGCGTTGTTCCTTTAAGTCCTTGTAGCTTGCTACGACTTGGGTTCATACGTTGATGACCGACACGTTCGTTGCTGGGTCATGTATGCCTGTCTCTGTAATTTAGTGACACTTCTGGTTTATAACTAGTCATGTCGGCCCGGGTTCTCTGTCATATGGATGCTAGCGACACTATCATATACGTGTGCCAAAATACGCAAACGGTCCCGGGCCAGGTAAGGTGGCACCCGTGGGGATACCGTGCGTGAGGCCGCAAAGTGATATGATGTGTTACAGGCTAGACCTGTGTGACTTAGGATCGGGGTCCTGACAAGATTCAACAAAGCATCATTGATCTCACAAGATTCAGCATCGGTAATAGGAGCAATCGGAGTGCTAATAAAATCATTGTTGTTGGTATTGGAGAAGTCACACAATTTGGTATTGTTCTGAGTCACAGTGACAAGCAAGCAATCCAACACACACAAGCAGACAAGAAGCAAGCGAACGAAAAACACACGGCGGAAGAAGGGCAAATAAAACGGCAAGGGTGAAGTGGGGGAGAGGAAAACGAGAGGCAAAAATGTAATGCGAAGGATAAGGGTTTGTGATAGGTACTTGGTATATGACTTTTGCGTAAGCCTCCCCGGCAACGGCGCCAGAAATTCTTCTTGCTACCTCTTGAGCTTGCGTTGTATTCCCTCAAAGAGGAAAGGGAGATGCAGCACAGTAGCGTAAGTATTTCCCTCAGTTTTTAAGAACCAAGGTATCAATATAGTAGGAGACCACGCGCGAGTCCCTCGCACCTGCACAAACAAATAAGAACTTCGCAGCCAACGCGATAAGGGGTTGTCAATCCCTTTACGGTCACTTACGAGAGTGAGATCTAATAGAGATGATAGTTTATATTTTTGGTATTTTTGGTTTAATAAAACAGCAAATAAAAGTGGTAAAAGTAAAGTAGATGTAGATTGATATGTTGAGAATAGACCCGGGGGCCATAGTTTTCTCTAGTGGCTTCTCTCATGATAGCGATATTCTACGGCGGGTAAACAAATTACTATCGAGCAATTGATAGAAAAGCAAATAATTATGAGACTATCTAGGCATGATCATTGTATATAGGCATCACGTCCGAGACAAGTAGACCGACTCTTGCCTGCATCTACTACTATTACTCCACACATCGACCGCTATCCAGCATGCATCTAGTGTATTGAGTTCATACGAACAGAGTAACACCTTAAGCAAGATGACATGATGTAGAGGGATAAACTCAAGCAATATGATGTAAACCCCATCTTTTTATCCTCGATGGAAACAATACAATACGTGCCTTGCTGCCCCTACTGTCACTGGGAAAGGACACCGCAAGATTGAACCCAAAGCCAAGCATTTCTCCCATTGCAAGAACTACAGATCTAGTAGGCCAAACCAAACCAATAATTCGAAGAGACTTGCAAGGATATTATGAGCACACATAAAAAGTTCAGAGAAGAACCAAATATCTTTCAGAGATAACCTTGATCATAAACTCATAATTCACCGGATCTCGACAAAGAAACCGCAAAAAGAGATTACATCGAATAGATCTCCTCGAAGACCGAGGAGAACTTTGTATTGAGATCCAGAGAGAGAGAAGAAGCCATCTAGATACTAGCTATGGACCCGAAGGTCTGTGGTAAACTACTCACAACTCATGGTGAGGGCGATGATGATGATGATGATGATGAAGGCCTCCGTGATGGATCCCCCTCCGGTGGAGCTCCGGAACAGGCTCCAAGATGGGATCTCGACGGGAACAGAAGCTATGATGGTGGAATTAGGGTTTTTTCTCTGTTCACAGAGTTTCTAGGGTACGTGGACTTATATAGGAAGAAGGAGGGCACCGGGGATGCTCGAGTAGGCCTCGAGGCAGGGGGGCGCACCCTGGGAAGGGGGGTGCCCCCCCACCCTCGAGGACCACTCGATGCTTCCCTGACGTGGTTCTCAAGTTCCTCTGGCGTGATTTTCTCCAAAAATATCTCTCGCGAAGGTTTCATTCCGTTTGGACTCCGTTTGATATTCTTTTTCTGCAAAACCCTGAAATAGGAAAAAAACAGCAATCTGGATTGGGCCTTTGGGTTAGTAGGTTAGTCCCAAAAATGATATAAAAGTGAATGATAAAGCCCATTAAACATCCAAGACTTCATAAATAATAGCATGGAACAATAAAAAATTATAGATACGTTGGATACTTATCACTGTACACCATGGAAAAAGGTGTATATCCGGTCGTATGATTGGGTGTGGTCCGCAGCCCCCAGAGTACGGAGTCAAGCCCCCCGACTCAGTGTTTATCAGACTACCGTAGGGAGAGCACTAGTTGGGGTTTAATGCCGCTCATAATCAGACCATTGGCCCTTTTGACTTGACCATTTGTTTGAGGGTGGTATACGAAAGCGTAGTCGAATTTTATACCTAACTTTGGACACCAATTTTTAACCTCGTCAGCTGTGAAATTGGAGCCATTATCTGTGATAATACCATTGTTCAAGAAATCTTCCGATTCAGGAATTTATCGTCCGATTTATCGCTACTCTTGGGGTAACTGATAAGATTATGCCTTATCTTTACCATTTATCGTTTGGGCTGATTTATCGCCATGACAAGCGATTTATCAGGAATCTGCCGATAAATCAGGCCTATTAATAGCACTATGTTTGCAAAAACTATATTTATTTGCATTTTGTGGACCTTGTTACGCAATACGTATTGTTATCCTATTTTGTTCGTCATTATACAAGGATTCAAAGGCTAGGAATCAAGGTAACACTTATCCAATATTGTTTTGATGTTGAATATAACATATTCTAGTATTGTTTACCTGAGATTTGCAAATATGGCCGATTAATAGTCCACCGATAAAATTGATTAATCGACCGATTTCCGATTAATCTCTAATCCACAGGTGTCCGAGATGATAACGATAAGCGATATCCTCAACATTGGATAATACTACGCAGGACACCATAACGGTGTACTACGCCGGATATGAAATCTATCACAGGTCCTGCTTTAGCTATTTTTACTGGCTTGGCTTCTATCCATTTAGTGAATTTGTCCACCATCACTAGTAAGTATTTTCTTTTATGACTTCCCCCTTTAAGGGGTCCGACCATATCAAGCCCCCAGACCGCAAAAGGCCAAGTAATGGGTATTGTTCTCAGTGCGGTGGGAGGCATGTGACTTTGATTTGCAAAGAGCTGGCAGCCAACGCAATGTTGGACTAAGGTTTGGGCATCTGCTCGGGCAGTAGGCCAGTAAAAGCCAGCGCGAAAAGCTTTACCTACGAGCGCCCTTGCTACGACATGGTGACTGCCCATTCCAGCGTGTATTTAAGTGAGAATTCGCCTTCCCTCTTCTTCTGAGATGCACCTTTGGAGAATATCAGATGTGCTTTTCTTGTATAGTTCACCTTCGTGAACTTTGTAGGCTTTAGAACGCCGGACTATGCGACGGATCTCATTCTGGTCATCGGGGAGTTCCGACCTATTAAGGTAAGCTAGGAAAGGCTCTGTCTAGGGGGCTATAATAGCCCTGATTTCATGAGCCGAAGGAGTTATATACATGCTTGGCTCGCCGATGACTTCATGATTGAGTCCGACTGGGGGTGTGTTCGGATCTGAATTTGTATTGCCACTCGTGTTCTGCCATGTTACTAATGGCTTAAATAGCCATTCCACAAATGTGTTTGGTGGGACGGGGTCGCGTTTAGCTCCCATGCGAGCGAGTACGTCAGTGGCCTGGTTATTATCCCGGGCTACATGATGGAATTCCAACCCCTCAAATCAAGCCGATAGTTTTAATATGGCGTTGCGATAAGCTGCCATTTTAAATCCTTCACATCAAAATCCCCATTAATCTGGGATATGGTGAGGTTTGAGTCTCCGCGCACCTCGAGGTGTTGGATGCCCATGGATACGGCTAGTCGGAGACCATGCAATAGGGCCTCATATTCGGCCGCATTGTTCGAGTCCATATACATAATTTGTAAAACGTACCGAACTGTATCCCCTGTTGGAGACGTCAATATTACACCGCCCCCCAGTCCGGATAGCATTTTGGAACCGTCGAAGTACATCATCCAGTGGGAGTATGAGCCGTACTCTTTAGGGAGTTCGACTTCGGTCCATTCTGCGACGAAGTCGGCCAACACCTGGGATTTGATAGTCCAGCGCGGCTTGTAGGATATTTCGAACGGTAAGAGCTCAATGGCCTATTTGGCTATGCGTCCCGTGGCATCTTTATTATTGATAATATCATTGAGTGGTACCTTGGATGCCACTGTGATCAAACACTCTTGAAAGTAGTGCCGGAGTTTCCGAGATGACATGAAGACTGCATAGGCAATTTTTTGATAGTGGGGGTACCGTGATTTACACGGTGTGAGAACCTCGGATACATAGTATACGTGCTTTTGAACGTGGAATTTATGTCCCTCTTCGGCTCGTTCGACGACGAGCACGACACTCACCACCTGGTGAGTGGCTGATATGTACAGCAGCATTGGTTCGCCAACACCGGGGGCGGCAAGGATTGGGTTGCTTGCTAGTAAAGCTTTTATTTCTTCCAATCCGGCTGTGGCCGCAGTTGTCCATTCAAAATTGTCAGTACACTGTAGCAATCTGTAAAGTGGCAATGCTTTTTCTCCTAACCTGGAGATATAGCGGCTTAAAGCTGCTACGTAGCCTGCTAGTTTTTGCACTTGCTTCAGATCGGTTGCTATTTTGAGTTCTGACACGGCCCGGATTTTGGCTGGGTTAGCTTCGATTCCTCTATGGGATACGATGAACCCTAATAACTTTCCGCCTGGAACGCCGAAGACAAATTTTTCCGGATTGAGCCTTATGTCATATTCTCAGAGGTTGGCAAACGTAAGGTGGAGATCATCCACCAAGGTCTTGACGTGTTTGGTCTTTACGACTATGTCGTCAACATATGCCTCCACTATTTTGCCAAATTTTTTCTAAGCATGTTTGAATCATGCGTTGATATGTGGCACCAGTGTTTTTGAGTCCGAAAGGCATAGTGCTGAAACAAAAAGGGCCGTACGGGGTAATGAATGCCGTTGCGGCCTGATCGGATTCTTTCATATTTATCTGATGGTATCCAGAGTAAACATCAAGGAAGCACAGCGAGTCGTGTCCGGCTGTTGCATCGATAATTTGGTCATTGCGGGGCAAAGGAAAGGGATCCTTTGGGCAAGCCTTATTCAAGTCTGTTAAATCGACACAGAGGCACCAGGATTTATCCTTCTTCAGTACCATGACTAGGTTGGCTAGCCTATCCGGATGTTTGTTTTCTCTGATGAATCCGGCTTCCAATAGTTTGGCTAACTCTTCTCCCATTGCTTGTCTTTTGGTTTTGGAAAATCGTCGCAGTGACTGCTTGACTGGTTTGAACCCTTTTATAATATTGAGGCTGTGTTCGGCCAGCCTACGTGGGATTCCTGGCATGTCTGACGGGTGCCAGACGAATATATCCCGCGTAACGCGCTGTCTACCGCCGGGTCTATCTGTGCCCCGATGGATGCTGTTTTGTTAGGGTCCGTGGGTGCACTTGGAATTTGATGATTTCATCGGCGGGCTTGAAGGAGGTAGACTTCGATCTTTTGGCGAGGATGACATCGTCGTCATCCACTTTTGATCATAGAGTAGTTAGCTGTTCAGCCGCGAGAGCTTTGGATAATGCCTCTAAGGCTAAGGATGTCATTTTATTTTCGGCGCGGAGTGGTCTATCCGGATCACTTATTATCGTGATCACCCCATTGGGCCCTGACATTTTAAGCTTCATGTACCCATAATGGGGTATAGCTTGAAAGCGTGAGAAAGCGTCCCGTCCTAGAAGGGCGTGGTATCCGTTGTGAAAGGGAACAATGTGAAAGAGTAGTTCCTCCGATCTATAGTTGTCGGGTGAGCCGAACACTACGTCGAGCTTAATGCTTCCCGAACAATTGGCCTCGTGGCTTGGTATAATTCCCCTAAAGGTTGTGTTGGTGTGCTCAATGCGGGATTTCTCGACCTGCATTTTTGCAAGCGTTTCCTCATATATGAGGTTTAGTACGCTTCCTCCGTCCATAAGTACTTTAGTGAGGCGAAAGTCATCTACTATTGGGTCTAGTACAAGAGCTGCTAATGCTCGGATCGGCCGGACTCGAGGTGCGTCTTCGGCAAAAAAACTGATTGCCGTGTCGCTCCATGGGCTTGCAGAGCTAATTTGGTAAACCTCGGCAAGTTCGCGACTTGCTCTCTTGCGACGGTTATTTGAGGAGAACGTCTCGAAGATAGTGAAGACATTGATGTCATTCTCCCTTGGTGCGGTGGTGGCAAGAAGTGCCGTACCGCCTTTTGCTACCTGCCGGAGTACCCAGCATGCTCTAAGGCGATGGTTTGGGAAATTATCCGGGGTTGCGTGTATTTGGCAAGGTGTATCGAGTAGTTTGTCCAGTTTGGACCTATGCCTTGAAATAGGCTTGTTCTTCTTGCCAATAGGGATGCTATCGGATGACCAATTAGGGTAAGTCCGTTTAACTTTGGTAACGTACTATCCAGAGATGGACCGTTCCAAAGGTGTATTCTGGGCTTCCCAAGTATTTTCCATTGTGCAGTACTTCCGTACTAACTGCGATAATTCTGTGAAACTCGGAACACGACGTCGGTTGAGGGTGTTCAAGACTCCCTCGTCCGCGCAATTGGGGTGAAATAAAGAGACCACTTTGTCATCGCAGCAGTCTCTGATCTTGTTTTTAACAAGTAGGAATCTGGCCCAGAAGTGGTTGACCGTTTCCCCGTGCTGTTGTTGTATGTTCGTGAGATCATCTATGTCCGGGATTCCGGATTTACTTGAAGAGTTTTTCCCAGGGCGGGTGGGTGTTGGAAATTTTGAATCCCGACCCAGAGTGATATTCGGGTTTTTTTACAACCTCCATTGGTGACAATCCGGATTCGATGGGGTCTGATTGCCCTTCGGGTCCTGCGTCGGTCCCAGAGCTCAAAGAACATAGTGCGTCTCCTAACAGGGAGTGTTGGAAATATGCCCTAGAGGCAATAATAAAAGAGTTATTATTATATTTCCTTGTTCATGATAATCGTTTATTATCCATGCTATAACTGTATTGATTGGAAACTCAAATACACGTGTGGATGAATAGACAGACTTTGTGTCCCTAGTGAGCCTCTACAGGACTAGCTCGTTGATCAAAGATGACCGCGGTTTCCAGGTCATAGACATGAGTTGTCATTTGATAACGGGATCACATCATTAGGAGAATGATGTGATGGACGAGACCCAAACGTAAACATAGCTTTTGATCGTGTCAGTTATCGCTATAGTTTTCTGCATGTCAAGTATAAGTTCCTATGACCATGAGATCATGTAACTCACTGACACCGTAGGAGTGCTTTGTGTGTGTCAAACGTCACAACGTAACTGGGTGACTATAAAGGTACTCTACAGGTATCTCCGAGGGTGTCTGTTGAGTTGACATGGATCGAGACTGGGATTTGTCACTCCGTGTGACGGAGAGGTATCTCCGGGCCCACTCGGTAATACGTCATCTCAATGAGCTCAAAGTGACTAAGTAGTTGGTCACGGGATTATGTATTACGGTAACGAGTAAAGAGACTTGCCGGTAACGAGATTGAACTAGGTATAGAGATACCGACGATCGAATCTCGGGCAAGTAACATACCGACGAGACAAAGGGAACTGTATACGGGATTGCCTGAATCCTTGACATCGTGGTTCATCCGATGAGATCATCGAGAAACATGTAGGAGCCAATATGGGTATCCAGATCCCGCTATTGGTTATTGACCTGGGAGTGTCTCGGTCATGTCTACATGGTTTCCGAACCCGCAGGGTCTACACACTTAACGTTCGGTGACGATAGGGTTGTTAGTGAGAAGAGTGCATGGTTACCGAAGGTTGTTCGGAGTCCCGGATGAGATCCCGGACATGACGAGGGTCTCCGGAATGGTCCGGAGACGAAGATTGATATATAGGATGAAAGGTTTCGGAATACCGGAAGTGTTCCGGGGAGCATCGGGAAATCGGCGGAGTACCGGGAAGGTTTTCGGGGGGTCCGGAAGGTGTTCTGGGCCTATTGGGCCACAAGGGGGGACACCACAGCCCTCAGGGGGCTGTGCGCCCCCCCTGGGCCCTCTCCCCATGCGGCTAAGGGGGTGGGACCCCCTAGGGCTGGCCGCACCCTTTGGGCTTGGGGGGCAAGGCACCTAGGGGGGAAACCCTAGGGCCTGGGCGCCTCCCCCTGCCCTGGCCGCCGCCCCCTCCCCTTGCCCTGGCCGCCGGCCCCTAGGGGGAAACCCTAGGGCGCCCTAGCCTCTCCACCCCCCCTATATATAGTGGGGCAAAGGGAGGGCAGCCAACACAGTTTGTGCCTCGGTGCTGCCCTCCCTCTCCCGTCATATCTTCTCCTCCCGCAGTGCTTAGGCGAAGCCCTGCTGGAGTTCTTCTCCACCATCACCACCACGCCGTCGTGCTGCCGGTTCTCCATCAACCTCTCCTCCACCCCTTGCTGGATCAAGAAGGAGGAGACGTCCCCGAGCCGTACGTGTGAAGAACGCGGAGGCACCGTTGCTTCGGTGCTAGGTCTTCGGCGATCTGAATCGCGACGAGTACGACTCCATCATCCGCGTTCATAATGCTTCCGCTTAGCGATCTACAAGGGTACGTAGATCACACTCCCCTCTCGTAGTTGCTTCTACTAGATTGATCTTGGTGAACGGTAGGAAAATTTTTGTTTCCCATGCAACGTTCCCCAACAGTGGCATCATGAGCTAGGATCTTACGTAGATGCTTTCTCGAGTAGAACACAAAGAAGTTTGTGGCGTTGATGTTTAAATTGCTGCCCTCCTTAGTCTTTCTTGATTCAGCGGTATTATAGGATGAAGCGGCCCGGACCAACTTTACATGTCCACGTACATGAGACCGGTTCCATCGACAGACATGTGACTTTTGTTGCATAAGATGGCTGGCGGGTGTCTGTCTCTCCTATCTTAGTTGAATCGGAATAGAACAAGGCGGTCCTTGTAGAAGGTTAAATAGCAACTTGAATATCACCGTTGTGGTTTTGCGTAGGTAAGAAGCGTTCTTGCTAGATACCCATAGCAGCCACGTAAAACATGCAACAACAAATTAGAGGACGTCTAACTTGTTTTTGCAGGGTATGTATGTGATATGATATGGCCAATGACATGATGAGTTATATTTGATGTATGAGATGATCATGTTGTAATAGTTAATATCGACTTGCATGTCGATGCATACGGCAACCGGCAGGAGCCATAGGGTTGTCTTTAATTTTTGTATGACCTGCGTGTCAATCATTAAGCGCTTTGTAATGCTTTACTTTATCGCTAAACGGTAGCAATAGTAGTAAGAGCATGGTGGGCACCGACAACCCCGATGGCGACACGATGATGGAGATCATGATGATGGAGATCATGGTGTGGCGCCGGTGACGATGGAGATCATGCCGGTGCTTTCGAGATGGAGATCAAAAGCACGAGTTGATGGCCATATCATGTCACTTATGATTTGCATGTGATGTTAATCCTTTTATGCATCTTATTTTGCTTAGGACGACGGTAGCATTATAAGATGATCCTTCACTAAAATTTCAAGATAAAATTGTGTTCCCCCCGAGTGTGCGCCGTTGCGAAGGTTCGTCGTTTCGAAGCACCACGTGATGATCGGGTGTGATAGACTCTACGTTCGCATACAACGGGTGCAAGCCAGTTTTGCACGTGCAGAACACTCGGGTTAGACTTGACGAGCCTAGCATGTACAGACATGGCCTCGGAACACGGAGGACCGAAAGGTCGAGCATGAGTCATATAGTAGATATGATCAACATGTTGATGTTCACCATTGACACCACCTCATCTCACGTGATGATCGGACTTGGGTTGGTGAATCTGGATCATGTCACGCTCGAATGACCGGAGGGATGTCAATTTGAGTGGGAGTTATAATTAATTTGATTAGGTAATAACTCACTTATCATGAACAATAGTCTAAAATGTCTTTGCAAATTTTGGTTGTAGATGGCTCGCGCAGTAGCTCCCCTGAATTTTAATGCGTTCCTAGAGAAAGCTAAACTGAAAGATGACGGGAGCAACTTTGTGGACTGGCTCCGCAATCTGAGGATCATCCTCACAGCTGCCCAAAAGGTTTATGTCCTAAATGCACCGCTAGGTGACCCCCCCGCTCCTGGAGCCTCTACGGACGTTATGAACGTTTGGCAGACGCGTTCGGATGACTATTCGATAGTGCAATGTGCCATGTTGTACGGCTTGGAAGGAGGACTTCAAAGGCGTTTTGAACGTCATGGTGCATATGAGATGTACACGGAGTTGAAGTTCATCTTTGAGAAGAATGCTAAGATCGAGAGGTATGAGACCACCGATAAATTCTTCGCTTGCAAGATGGAGGAGAATTCGTCTGTCAGTGAGCACTTACTGAAGATGTCTGGGTACTATACCCGCATAGCTGATCTGGGACTTGTGTTCCCGGATGAGGCTATCATTGACAGAATTCTCCAGTCACTCCCTCCAAGCTACAAGAGCTTCGTCCAGCAGTACAACATGCAAGGGATGAATAAAACCATCGCCGAGCTGTTTTCGATGCTGAAAGTCGCTGAGGCAGACATCCAGAAGGAGTATCAAGTGTTGATGGTCAATAAGACCACCAGTTTCAAGAAGAATGGCAAGGGCAAGAAGGGTAACTCTAAGAAGGGTGGCAAAGCAGTTGCTAATCCAGTGAAGAAACCCAAGGCTGGGCCCAAGCCAGAGACTGAGTGTTTCTATTGCAAGGGGAATGGCCACTGGAAGCGGAACTGCCCCAAGTATCTGGCGGACAAGAAGGGGGGCAACAACAACAAAGGTATATATGATATACATGTTATTGATGTGTACCTTACCAACTCTCGTTGTAGTGCCTGGGTATTTGATACCGGTTCGGTTGCTCACATTTGCAACTCTAAACAGGAACTGCGGAATAAACGGAGGCTGGCGAAGGACGAAGTGACGATGCGCGTGGGAAATGGTTCCAAGGTTGATGTGATCGCCGTCGGCACGCTCGCTCTTCGATTACCATCGGGATTAGTTATGAACCTGAATAATTGTTATTTAGTGCCTGCGTTAAGCATGAACATTATATCTGGATCTTGTTTATTGCGAGACGGTTACTCATTTAAGTCAGAGAATAATGGTTGTTCTATTTATATGAGTAATATCTTTTATGGTCATGCACCCGAAGTTAGGGGTTTATTCTTATTGAATCTCGATAGTGATGATACACATGTTCATAACATTGATGCCAAAAGATGTAGAGTAGATAATGATAATACCACTTTCTTGTGGCACTGCCGTCTCGGTCATATCGGCGTGAAACGCATGAGGAAGCTCCATGCTGATGGACTTTTGGAGTCTCTTGATTTTGAATCACTTGACACGTGCGAGCCGTGCCTCATGGGCAAGATGACAAGGACCCCGTTTTCAGGGACAATGGAACGGGCAAGTGACTTATTGGAAATCATAGATACTGATGTGTGCGGTCCGATGAGTGTAACGGCGCGCGGTGGATATCGTTATTTTCTCACCTTCACTGACGACTTAAGTAGATATGGGTATATTTACTTGATGAAGCATAAGTCTGAAACTTTTGAAAAGTTCAAGCAATTTCAGAGTGAAGTTGAAAATCATCGTAACAAGAAGATCAAGTTCCTACGATCTGATCGAGGGGGAGAATATCTGAGTTATGAGTTTGGTGATCACTTAAGAAAATGTGGAATTGTTTCACAGTTGACACCACCTGGAACACCACAGCGTAATGGTGTGTCCGAACGTCGTAATCGAACCCTATTAGATATGGTACGTTCTATGATGTCTCTTGCCGACTTGCCACTATCGTTTTGGGGATATGCGTTAGAGACAGCTGCATTCACTTTAAATAGGGCTCCATCTAAGTCCGTTGAGACAACACCGTATGAACTGTGGTTTGGTAAGAAACCTAAGTTGTCTTTTCTCAAGGTTTGGGGTTGCGATGCTTATGTCAAAAGGCTTCAGCTAGAAAAGCTCGAACCCAAAGCGGACAAATGTGTCTTCATAGGATACCCAAAAGAAACAGTTGGGTACACCTTCTATCTCAGATCCGAGGGCAAAGTGTTTGTCGCTAAGAACGGGTCCTTCCTCGAGAAAGAGTTTCTCTCGAAAGAATTGAGTGGGAGGAAGGTAGAACTTGATGAGGTTATTGAACCTCTGCTTCAACCAGAAAGTAGCGCAGCACAGAAAGATGTTTTTGTGGAGCCTACAGAGGTTGAAGAGGAAGCCAATGATGATGATCAAGAAACTTCCGATCAAGTTACTACCGAACCTCGTAGGTCGACAAGGGTACGCACTGCACCTGAGTGGTATGGTAACCCTGTCTTGGAGGTCATGTTGTTGGACAACGGTGAACCTACGAGCTATGGAGAAGCGATGGTGGGCCCAGATTCCGACAAATGGTTAGAGGCCATGAAATCCGAGATGGGATCCATGTATGAAAACAAAGTATGGACTTTGGAAGTATTACCTGAAGGGCGGAAGGCCATTCAGAATAAATGGATTTTTAAGAGGAAGACGGACGCTGACGGTAATGTCACCGTGTATAAAGCTCGACTTGTGGCAAAGGGTTTTTCACAAGTTCAAGGGATTGACTACGATGAGACTTTCTCACCCGTAGCGATGCTTAAATCCGTCCGAATCATGTTAGCAATAGCTGCATTTTTTGATTATGAAATTTGGCAGATGGATGTCAAAACAGCGTTCCTTAACGGTTTTCTTAAGGAAGAGTTGTATATGATGCAACCAGAAGGTTTTGTCGATCCAGAGAATGCTGACAAAGTATGCAAGCTCCAGCGTTCCATTTATGGGCTGGTGCAGGCGTCTCGGAGTTGGAATCTTCGCTTTGATGAGGTGATCAAAGCGTTTGGGTTTATACAAGTTTACAATGAAGCTTGTATTTACAAGAAAGTGAGTGGGAGCTCTATAGCGTTTCTAATATTATATGTGGATGACATATTGCTGATTGGAAACAATATAGAATTTTTGGATAGCGTGAAGGGGTATTTGAACAAGAGTTTTTCGATGAAAGATCTCGGTGAAGCTGCTTTCATATTGGGCATCAAGATCTATAGAGATAGATCAAGACGCTTGATAGGACTTTCACAAAGCACGTACCTTGATAAAGTTTTGAAGAAGTTCAAAATGGATCAATCCAAGAAGGGGTTCTTACCGGTATTGCAAGGTACAAAGTTGAGTAAGACTCAATGCCCAGTGACTGCGGATGATAGAGAAAAGATGAGTGTCGTCCCCTATGCTTCAGCCATAGGCTCTATCATGTATGCAATGCTGTGCACAAGACCAGATGTCAGCCTTGCCATAAGTATGACCGGAAGGTTTCAAAGTAATCCTGGTATGGATCACTGGACAGCGGTCAAGAATATCCTAAAGTACCTGAAAAGGACTAAGGATATGTTTCTCGTTTATGGAGGTGATCAAGAGCTCGTCGTAAAGGGTTACGTCGATGCAAGCTTTGACACTGATCCGGATGACTCTAAGTCACAAACCGGATACGTGTATATTCTCAACGGGGGAGCGGTAAGCTGGTGCAGTTCCAAGCAGAGCGTGGTAGCTGATTCTACATGTGAAGCGGAGTATATAGCTGCCTCGGAGGCGGCTAAGGAAGGTGTCTGGATGAAGGAGTTCATGACAGATCTTGGAGTTGTGCCTAGTGCACTGAACCCAATGACTCTGTTCTGTGACAACACTGGTGCCATTGCTCTAGCCAAGGAACCAAGGTTTCACAAGAGGACCAGACACATAAAGCGACGCTTCAATTCCATCCGCGATTCGGTCAAGGAGGAGGACATAAACATTTGCAAAGTACACACGGATTTGAATGTTGCAGATCCGTTGACTAAGCCTCTTCCACGGGCTAAGCACGATCAACACCAAGACTCTATGGGTGTTAGATTCATTACCTTGTAGTACTAGATTATTGACTCTAGTGCAAGTGGGAGACTGTTGGAAATATGCCCTAGAGGCAATAATAAAAGAGTTATTATTATATTTCCTTGTTCATGATAATCGTTTATTATCCATGCTATAACTGTATTGATTGGAAACTCAAATACACGTGTGGATGAATAGACAGACTTTGTGTCCCTAGTGAGCCTCTACAGGACTAGCTCGTTGATCAAAGATGACCGCGGTTTCCAGGTCATAGACATGAGTTGTCATTTGATAACGGGATCACATCATTAGGAGAATGATGTGATGGACGAGACCCAAACGTAAACATAGCTTTTGATCGTGTCAGTTATCGCTATAGTTTTCTGCATGTCAAGTATAAGTTCCTATGACCATGAGATCATGTAACTCACTGACACCGTAGGAGTGCTTTGTGTGTGCCAAACGTCACAACGTAACTGGGTGACTATAAAGGTACTCTACAGGTATCTCCGAAGATGTCTGTTGAGTTGACATGGATCGAGACTGGGATTTGTCACTCCGTATGACGGAGAGGTATCTCCGGGCCCACTCGGTAATACGTCATCTCGATGAGCTCAAAGTGACTAAGTAGTTGGTCACGGGATTATGTATTACGGTAACGAGTAAAGAGACTTGCCGGTAACGAGATTGAACTAGGTATAGAGATACCGACGATCGAATCTCGGGCAAGTAACATACCGACGAGACAAAGGGAACTGTATACGGGATTGCCTGAATCCTTGACATCGTGGTTCATCCGATGAGATCATCGAGAAACATGTAGGAGCCAATATGGGTATCCAGATCCCGCTATTGGTTATTGACCTGGGAGGGTCTCGGTCATGTCTACATGGTTTCCGAACCCGCAGGGTCTACACACTTAACGTTCGGTGACGCTAGGGTTGTTAGTGAGAAGAGTGCATGGTTACCGAAGGTTGTTCGGAGTCCCGGATGAGATCCCGGACATGACGAGGGTCTCCGGAATGGTCCGGAGACGAAGATTGATATATAGGATGAAAGGTTTCGGAGTACCGGAAGTGTTCCGGGGAGCATCGGGAAATCGGCGGAGTACCGGGAAGGTTTTCGGGGGGTCCGGAAGGTGTTCTGGGCCTATTGGGCCACAAGGGGGGACACCACAGCCCTCAGGGGGCTGTGCGCCCCCCCTGGGCCCTCTCCCATGCGGCTAAGGGGGTGGGACCCCCTAGGGCTGGCCGCACCCTTTGGGTTTGGGGGGCAAGGCACCTAGGGGGGAAACCCTAGGGCCTGGGCGCCTCCCCCTGCCCTGGCCGCCGCCCCCTCCCCTTGCCCTGGCCGCCGGCCCCTAGGGGGAAACCCTAGGGCGCCCTAGCCTCTCCACCCCCCCTATATATAGTGGGGCAAAGGGAGGGCAGCCAACACAGTTTGTGCCTCGGTGCTGCCCTCCCTCTCCCGTCATATCTTCTCCTCCCGCAGTGCTTAGGCGAAGCCCTGCTGGAGTTCTTCTCCACCATCACCACCACGCCGTCGTGCTGCCGGTTCTCCATCAACCTCTCCTCCACCCCTTGCTGGATCAAGAAGGAGGCGACGTCCCCGAGCCGTACGTGTGAAGAACGCGGAGGCACCGTTGCTTCGGTGCTAGGTCTTCGGCGATCTGAATCGCGACGAGTACGACTCCATCATCCGCGTTCATAACGCTTCCGCTTAGCGATCTACAAGGGTACGTAGATCACACTCCTTCCTCGTAGTTGCATCTACTAGATTGATCTTGGTGAACGGTAGGAAAAATTTTTGTTTCCCATGCAACGTTCCCCAACAGAACTGTTGGAAATATGCCCTAGAGGCAATAATAAAAGAGTTATTATTATATTTCCTTGTTCATGATAATCGTTTATTATCCATGCTATAACTGTATTGATTGGAAACTCAGATACACGTGTGGATGAATAGACAGACTTTGTGTCCCTAGTGTGCCTCTACAGGACTAGCTCGTTAATCAAAGATGACCGCGGTTTCCAGGTCATAAGACATGAGTTGTCATTTGATAACGGGATCACATCATTAGGAGAATGATGTGATGGACGAGACCCAAACGTTAACATAGCTTTTGATCGTGTCAGTTATCGCTATAGTTTTCTGCATGTCAAGTATAAAGTTCCTATGACCATGAGATCATGTAACTCACTGACACCGTAGGAGTGCTTTGTGTGTGCCAAACGTCGCAACGTAACTGGGTGACTATAAAGGTACTCTACAGGTATCTCCGAGGGTGTCTGTTGAGTTGACATGGATCGAGACTGGGATTTGTCACTCCGTGTGACGGAGAGGTATCTCCGGGCCCACTCGGTGATACGTCATCTCAATGAGCTCAAAGTGACTAAGTAGTTGGTCACGGGATTATGTATTACGGTAACGAGTAAAGAGACTTGCCGGTAACGAGATTGAACTAGGTATAGAGATACCGACGATCGAATCTCGGGCAAGTAACATACCGACGAGACAAAGGGAACTGTATACGGGATTGCCTGAATCCTTGACATCGTGGTTCATCCGATGAGATCATCGAGAAACATGTAGGAGCCAATATGGGTATCCAGATCCCGCTATTGGTTATTGACCTGGGAGTGTCTCGGTCATGTCTACATGGTTTCCGAACCCGCAGGGTCTACACACTTAACGTTCGGTGACGCTAGGGTTGTTAGTGAGAAGAGTGCATGGTTACCGAAGGTTGTTCGGAGTCCCGAATGAGATCCCGGACATGACGAGGGTCTCCGGAATGGTCCGGAGACGAAGATTGATATATAGGATGAAAGGTTTCGGAGTACCGGAAGTGTTCCGGGGAGCATCGGGAAATCGGCGGAGTACCGGGAAGGTTTTCGGGGGGTCCGGAAGGTGTTCTGGGCCTATTGGGCCACAAGGGGGGACACCACAGCCCTCAGGGGGCTGTGCGCCCCCCCTGGGCCCTCTCCCCATGCGGCTAAGGGGGTGGGACCCCCTAGGGCTGGCCGCACCCTTTGGGCTTGGGGGGCAAGGCACCTAAGGGGGAAACCCTAGGGCCTGGGCGCCTCCCCCTGCCCTGGCCGCCGCCCCCTCCCCTTGCCCTGGCCGCCGGCCCCTAGGGGGAAACCCTAGGGCGCCCTAGCCTCTCCACCCCCCCTATATATAGTGGGGCAAAGGGAGGGCAGCCAACACAGTTTGTGCCTCGGTGCTGCCCTCCCTCTCCCGTCATATCTTCTCCTCCCGCAGTGCTTAGGCGAAGCCCTGCTGGAGTTCTTCTCCACCATCACCACCACGCCGTCGTGCTGCCGGTTCTCCATCAACCTCTCCTCCACCCCTTGCTGGATCAAGAAGGAGGAGACGTCCCCGAGCCGTACGTGTGAAGAACGCGGAGGCACCGTTGCTTCGGTGCTAGGTCTTCGGCGATCTGAATCGCGACGAGTACGACTCCATCATCCGCGTTCATAACGCTTCCGCTTAGCGATCTACAAGGGTACGTAGATCACACTCCCCTCTCGTAGTTTCTTCTACTAGATTGATCTTGGTGAACGGTAGGAAAATTTTTGTTTCCCATGCAACGTTCCCCAACAGGGAGGTGTTCAGCTCGATGGGTTTGGAGATCCGGACTGTGGCGGTCTCCGCCTGGAGAGGAGAAGTTTCTATGGCTCTGTCCTCGACTGCTGCTACCAAATGAGTAATCAAAAAAGGGTCGATCTTCTCATGGCCGGATTTAAGTCCGGTCCGATTTCCTGGCGATGAGAGCCCCAGGGCGGTGATGCGATCTAGCAGCTCGTTTAAGGGTGAGAGTTCTGCCAAAGTCGCGTCATCGGAATAGCCGGAATCGGCGTAAAGGTGATGCTCGATGGCCGCATGGGGTGTGGCTGGCCCCAAGGCCATGTGGGTGCGTATGGTGAACCCGCCGAGCTGGAGAACCTGGCCGATAGCCAAGTTGTTTCCGAGGGTGATCTCATCGTTGATGACGAGGCATGCCATCGATCGCTCATTGCGAGCGCACAACGGAGCTCTCAATGAAAGCACCATTGTCGGTGTCAAAACCGGCAGATCTCGGATAGGGGGGCCCAAGCTGTGCGTCTGGAGATCGATGGTAACATGAGGCTGGGGACACGGTGTTTACCCAGGTTCAGGCCCTCTTGATCGAGGTAAAATCCTACTTCCTGCTATATTAGTATGGATGGATATGTGTACAAGAGTTGATCTACCACGAGATCGTAATGACTAAACCCTAAGTCTAGCCAATTGGGATATTGTAATGATGATGATCCTCCTACAGACTAAACCCCTCGGCTTATATACACGCCTGAGGAGACCTAGGGTTACAAGGGTGACTTGGGGAGGAAGTAATTGATGCATGCAGACTCAAAGCCTGCCTTTCTACGTACATAGGAGTCGTGACCGAATTCGGGGGAAGGTCTTCTGCTTCTTCTTTATGCGGCCCACCAGTGCGGCCCAGCTTCCTTGACCTAGATGCGTGAGGACCCCTGAATACAGGACTCCCTCACCCGTAGTCCTGCAAGATCTACTAGATGGATCACAAGAGGGTTACAATGGTGCTCCTTGAGCTGTGTTGGGTGGAGGGGGGAGAAGAGGCTAGTCTGTCTACTTCTCCTTGCGCATGAGTGTGTGCGCGCATGAACTGAAATGAACATGAACCCCCATGCATGGAGGGCTACAGAGGGTCTTATAGGCCCCCCTGGGTACAATGGTAACTCAACACGGGCACAAGGCCCGGTATCATCATCTTGGTCTTCTCATGGTGCTCGCCGGTAGGACGTCTTCGTGGCACGTCTCCGCCTGCATCACGGAGTGGTTTGTACAGCGTCGGGCTGCATGGACGCCAGTCGCCCGGGTCGGCGGAGCGACGCGCACTGTAGCCATGCTTCCTTCGTTCTACGGTGAGGAATGCACTATTGTCATGCTCTAACGTTGTGGAGGGGTTGTCTTTTCGTACGGCTAGATGTGACGGATGATGACCCGCCGTCTGCCGGCTGTGGCCAACCAACCCGTGGCGTCGCACCATGCCCAGCTGGACCACCCGAGCCGGCGGGTCGGCTGGATGGCTAGCCGAACTGAGGGGCGCTCGCCTCCCCGATGTTTTAGAAAAATGTTTAAGTGTTAATGCATCTACCCGGGGTCATCCCCCCGATAGTAGTCCCCGAAGCTGGTGGGGATTGCCGGTTTCTAGGGGGTCCCTGGCAGCTTTATCTTGCATGGGTGTGATCGATGTTGCTAGCCGTCATGGCTGGGGCCGGCTTGTCTCGCACCTGGCTAGGGCGGGGAAACCGAACGGGCCGCTGGCTTCTCCCGCCGGTGTTAGAAAGATGCACCTAGAGTGCGCCACGTGTGACCTAGAGGTAGGCCTCGGCCTGCCAGGCAATGCACATGATGGGACGATGCCGCGGACCGGGCCTAGCAGCACACAACCTCGGTCTACACGCGTGATCCGCTGCAGCCTAGCCTGGGCGGTTGAGCTTCCCTGGGTAGTTAATGCGCCAGTGTAATGCGGGGGAGTGGGGATTGTGGGTGCAAATGATCCCACTCCAACACGATCCACGTGGAGTTTAAATGGAGCGAGAGGGGAAACGACTGCGGCTCACTCTGGCATTCACTCTTGCCCTGCTGCTCCTTCTTCTTCGTCATCTTCCTCACGTGCAGTGCTCGACCGCCGCCGTGCTACCACAGCGTCGAACCGCTGGGACAGCTCATCGCCACCCTTCGCCATGCATGGCACCGTTCCCGCACCTGCGCCGCGCCCAGAGTTGACGACGCCGAAGTGCTCATGGGAGGGTTCCGACGTCCCGCAGGAGTTCCTCGAGCACCTTCATCACCGCGGAAAGTTGCTGGCAGTGTAGGACGTGGAGGTACGCAGGGCCAACCACGAGGCCGCGTCTGATCCGCGAGAAGGCGAGGTCGTCGTCTTCGCCGCGCATTTCTCCCACTGGTTTGGCCTTCCCACGAGTACTTTCTTCCATCACTGTCTTACTCACTTTGGCCTTCAATCCCACCTTCTTGGGCAAAATTTGATCCTCCAACTCGCCGCATTTGTTGCCTTCTGCGAGGGCTACATCGGGCTAGAGCCGTCGGTGGACATCTGGAACAGGTGCTTCTTTCTCAAGCCTCAGATGGTGCCGGTGCCGGAGGGGACGGTCATGAATGCCTGCGGGGCGGCCCTCATGACCATCCGGCAGGTCAGAAGCTTCCCCAAAATGCCGATGCTCGAGTCGGTGAAAAAGTGGTAGCGTTCATTCTTCTACATGAAGAACGTGAACCCGGCGGCCGACTTCATCAATCTTCCGCCGTTCGTGGACAACACAACATGGAGTGGCAAAACCGGACCTTCGAGTCCTATAGGTCGACGGAGGAGGCCACGACGATCTCCTGCCGGCTGGGCCATATGATCAATGATGAGCATCTTGTCCACAAGGACTTCAATGCGGCCTTCTGCTACTTGTCGAGCTTGCGTTGTATTCCCTCGAAGAGGAAAGGGAGATGCAGCACAGTAGCGTAAGTATTTCCCTCAGTTTTTGAGAACCAAGGTATCAATCCAGTAGGAGACCACGCGCGAGTCCCTTGCACCTGCGCAAACAAATAAGAACTTCGCAGCCAACGCGATAAGGGGTTGTCAATCCCTTTACGGTCACTTACGAAAGTGAGATCTGATAGAGATGATAGTTTATATTTTTGGTATTTTTGTTTATAAGAACAGAAAGTAAAAGCGGTAAAAGTAAAGTAGATGTAGATTGTTATGTTGAGAATAGACCCGGGGGCCATAGTGTTCTCTAGTGGCTTCTCTCATGATAGAGATATTCTACGACGGGTAAACAAATTACTGTCGAGTAATTGATAGAAAAGCGAATAATTATGAGACTATCTAGGCATGATCATTGTATATAGGCATCACGTCCGATACAAGTAGACCGACTCCTGCCTGCATCTACTACTATTACTCCACATATCGACCGCTATCCAGCATGCATCTAGTGTATTGAGTTCATAAGAACAGAGTAACACTTTAAGAAAGATGACATGATGTAGAGGGATAAACTCAAGCAATATGATATAAACCCCATCTTTTTATCCTCGATGGCAACAATACAATACGTGCCTTGCTGCCCCTACTGTCACTGGGAAAGGACACCTCAAGATTGAACCCAAAGCCAAGAAATTCTCCCACTGCAAGAACTATAGATCTAGTAGGCCAAACCAAACCAATAATTCGAAGAGACTTGCAAGAATATTATGAGCACACATAAAAAGTTCAGAGAAGAACCAAATATTTCTCATAGATAATCTTGATCATAAACTCACAATTCATCGGATCTCGACAAACACACCGCAAAAAAAGATTACATCGAATAGATCTCCTCGAAGACCGAGGAGAACTTTATATTGAGATCCAGAGAGAGAGAAGAAGCCATCTAGATACTAGCTATGGACCCGAAGGTCTGTGGTAAACTACTCACAACTCATGGTGAGGGCGATGATGATGATGATGATGATGAAGAACTCCGTGATGGACCCCCCTCCGGTGGAGCTCCGGAACAGGCTCCAAGATGGGATCTCATGGGAACAGAAGGTTACGGCGGTGGAATTAGGGTTTTCTCTCGGTTGCTGATGGTTTCGGGGTACATAGACTTATATAGGAGGAAGGAGGACACCGGGGGAGTCACGGGGGCCCCATCCCAGGGCGCGCCCCCACCCTCGTGGCTCTTATGACGTGCTTCTCAAGTTCTCTGAGCGTGATTTTCTCCAAAAATATCTTGCAAAGGATTCATTCCGTTTGGACTCCGTTTGATATTCTTTTTCTGCAAAACCCTGAAACAGGCAAAAAACAGCAATCTGGACTGGGCCTTTGGGTTAGTAGGTTAGTCCCAAAAATGATATAAAAGTGTAAGATAAAGCCCATTAAACATCCAAGACTTCATAAATAATAGCATGGAACAATAAAAAATTATTGATACATTGGAGATGTATCAAGCATCCCCAAGCTTAATTCCTGCTGGTCCTCGAGTAGGTAAACGATAAAGAAAGAATTTTTGATGTGGAATGCTAACCAACAAAGTTTTTCAACGTAATTCTCTTAATTGTGGCATGAATGTTCAGATCTGAAAGATTCAAGATAAAAGTCTATATTGACATAAGAAATAATAATACTCAAGCATACTAACAAAGCAATCATGTCTTCTCAAAATACTATGGCTAAAGAAAGTTCTCCCTACAAAATCATATAGTCTGGCTATGCTCCCTCTTCATCACAAAAAATATTCATATCATGCACAACCCCGATTTCAGCCAAGCACTTGTTTTCATACTCTATTCTTTCAAAACTTTCAACTTTCACGCAATACATGAGCGTGAGCCATGGACATAGCACTATGGGTGGAATAAAGGTGGTTGTGGAGAAGACAAAAAAGAGGAAGATAGTCTCACATCGACTAGGCGTATCAACGGGCTATGGAGATGCCCATCAATAGATATCAATGTGAGTGAGTAGGGATTGCCATGCAACGGATGCACTAGAGCTAAAAATGTATGAAAGCTCAACAAAAGAAACTAGTGGGTGTGCACCTAACTTGCTTGCTCATGAAGACCTAGGGCATTTGAGGAAGCCCATCGTTGGAATATACAAGCCAAGTTCTATAAATAAAATTCCCACTAGTATATAAAGTGAATAAGCATGAGACTCTATACAATGAAGAACATGGTGCTACTTTGAAGCACAAGTGTGGAAAAAAAGATAGTAGCAATTGTCCCTTTTTTTGGGCCTTTCTTTTTTTTCTTTGGCATTTTTTTTGCGGAGGGGCTTTATTGATTTAGCCTTTCCACCCATGGGACAATGATCTAATAATGATGATCATCACACTTTCATTACAACTCGATACTACAACAAAGCATGACTCTATATGAATGCCTCCGGCGGTGTACCGGTATGTGCAATGAAACAAGAGTGACATGTATGAAAAGTTATGCATGGTGGCTTTGCCACAAATACAATGTCAACTACATGATCATGCATGGCAATATGACAATATGAAGCGTGTCATATGAATGGAACGGTGGAAAGTTGCATGGCAATATATCTCGGAATGGCTACGGAAATGCCATGATAGGTAGGTATGGTGGCTGTTTTGAGGAATAATATGGTGGCTATTTTGAGGAAGGATATATAGTGGGTTTATGGTACCGGCGAAAGTTGCACGGTACAAGAGAGGCTAGCAATGGTGGAAAGGTGAGAGTGCGTATAATCCATGGACTCAACATTAGTCATAAGAACTCATATACTTATTGCAAAAATCTACGAGTCATCATAACAAAGCAATCAACGCATGCTCCTAGGGGTGAGGTTGGTAGGAGTTAACCATCGCGCGCCCCCGACCTCCACACAAAGATTGACACTTTACAAATACCTCATGCTCTAACTTCGTCACATAGCGGTTCACCATACGTGGATGCTACGGGAATCAATAACCTTAACACAAGCATTTCTCAATTTCATAATAACTCCACTAGCATGACTCTAATATCACTATCCTCATATCTCAAAACAATTATCAAGCATCCAACATCTCATTCTATTCAATGCACTTAGTGTGATTATTTTACTACATTGACATTGGATGTCTATCATGTGAAGACTAGTTTTTTTAGCCTAATGAAACTACCATGCTGTTTTAATAGACTCTCAAATAGATATAAGTGAAGCATGATAGTTCAACAATTTCAACAAAATATAACCACCACCGTGCTCTACAAGATATAAGTGAAGCACTAGAGCAAAAACTATTCAACTCAAAAGATATAAGTGAAGCACATAGAGTGTTCTAACAATTCCTAGGCCATATTTAAATCTCTCAAATAGGTGTGTCCAGCAAGGATGATTGTGACAACTAACAAGCAAAGACTCAAATTATACAAGACGCTCCAAGCAAAACACATATCATGTGGTGAATAAAAATATAGCTCCAAGTATAGTTACCGATGGATGAAGACGAAAGAGGGGATGCCTTCCCGGGGCATCCCCAAGCTTAGGCTTTTGATTATCCTTGAATTTTACTTGGGGTGCCATGGGTATCCCCAAGCTTAGGCCTTTGCTACTCTTTGTTCCATAGTCCATCAAAGCAATACTCAAAACTTGAAAACTTCACAACACAAAACTTAGACAAAAATTCTCGTGAGCTCCGTTAGTATAAGAAAGAAAACCACTACTCATAGGTACTGCAATTAATTCATCTTTGTTTATATGGGTTTTAAACCTACTGTATTCCAACTTCTCTATGGTTCATACCTCCAAATATTACTCATAGATGCATTGAAATAAGCAAACAACACACGAAAAACAGAATCTGTCAAAAACAGAACAGTCTGTAGTAATCTGCAGGTTTCGCATACTTATGTAACTACAAAAAATTCAAATTAAATTGGTAAATGTGGGGAATTTGTCTACTAATAATCTGCAAAAAGAATCAACTAAATAGCATGCTCCAGTAAAATCTGACGACCATTCTAGTGAGCGCTAACGATTCTGTTTTTCACGGCAAGATCACATAAACTTCACACACATCTTCCCAAAGGTTCTACTTGGCACAAACACTAAACAAAACATGAAACCACATATAAAAAGAGGCTAGATGCAATATTTATTCCCTAACAGCAACAAAAACAAAAAAAATATAAAATTGGGTTGCCTCCCAACAAGCGCTATCGTTTTACGCCCCTAGCTAGGCACGATACAAGATAAATCTAGGTATTGCCATCTTTGGAAGGCAATTCTTTGATTAAGCACTTATGATTCTTAGGCACTTCTTTGTCCCTATTAATAATCAAACTCTTGGGCAAGAAATCAAGAAATTCTAAAGTGTCAAAAGGGTCTCTTGCAAAAGTAAGAAAATTAGGGTGAACACTTATGGATTTGAGATCCGCAATTCTAGATGTTCCACCCTTGTCTTTAGGGACATACATGAACTTAGATAATTTAGTGGTAGAGGTATTTGGAGTAGGTTTTATAGCAGAAAGAGTAGAGCCCACATTAGTAATAATATCCTCAAGCTTATTGATTCTAGTGGAATCCTGATCTAGCTTTTCTTTAACTATGGGCTCCTTTTCCTTAAGATTTTTCAGAACAACTCCTACCTTAGATCCCTATTGAGTTATTTCATTATGGATTTTTCTATCCAAGTTCTCTACTAGTTCTACCATAGCAACTTTTTTCAATGATTTCTAACCGTTGCATAACATGCTCCAAAGTTAAAATGGTCCCATTAACCATAAGAGGTGGTGAGCCAAATAACTCAGTCATAGCATTATAAGAATCAAAGGTATGGCTACCCAAGAAATTCCCTCCGGTAATGGTATCTAAGATAAATCTATTTCACGGAGTTATGCCAACATAAAAATTGCGAAGAAGCACGAAAGTGGAAAGCTTCCTAATAGATCTATTTTGAGCATTGTAAATTCTATACCAGGCATATTTTAAGTTTTCTTCCTCCCTTTGATTAAAGTTGAGGACCTCACTCTCAGGAGTGTTGATAATGATAGGTGTGCTAGACATGATGACAAGCAAGCAAGCGGCAGACAAGCAAACAAGAAGCAAGCGAACGATAAACACAAGTCGGAAGAAGGGCAGATAAAACGGCAAGGGTGAAGTGACAGAGAGGAAAACGAGAGGCAAATAAATGCAATGCGAAGGATAAGGGTTTGTGATAGGTACTTGGTATATGACTTTTGCGTAAGCCTCCCCGGCAACGGCGCCAGACATTCTTCTTGCTACTTCTCGAGCTTGCGTTGTATTCCCTTGAAGAGGAAAGGGATATACAACACAATAGCGTAAGTATTTCCCTCAGTTTTTGAGAACCAAGGTATCAATCCAGTAGGAGACCACGCGCGAGTCCCTTGCTCCTGCACAAGCAAATAAGAACTTCGCAGCCAACGCGATAAGGGGTTGTCAATCCCTTTACGATCACTTACGAAAGTGAGATCTGATAGAGATGATAGTTTATATTTTTGGTATTTTTGTTTATAAGAACAGAAAGTAAAAGCGGTAAAAGTAAAGTAGATGTAGATTGATATGTTGAGAATAGACCCGGGGGCCATAGTGTTCTCTAGTGGCTTCTCTCATGATAGCGATATTCTACGGCGGGTAAACAAATTACTGTCAAGCAATTGATAGAAAAGCGAATAATTATGAGACTATCTAGGCATGATCATTGTATATAGGCATCACGTCTGAGACAAGTAGACCGACTCTACCTGCATCTACTACTATTACTCCACACATCGACCGCTATCCAGCATGCATCTAGTGTATTGAGTTCATAAGAACAGAGTAACGCTTTAAGAAAGATGACATGATGTAGAGGGATAAAATCAAGCAATATGATATAAACCCCATCTTATTATCCTCGATGGCAACAATACAATACGTGCCTTGCTGCCCCTACTGTCACTGGGAAAGGACACCGCAAGATTGAACCCAAAGCCAAGCACTTCTCCCATTGCAAGAACTATATATCTAGTAGGCCAAACCAAATCAATAATTCGAAGAGACTTGCAAGGATATTATGAGCACACATAAAAAGTTCAGAGAAGAACCAAATATTTCTCATAGATAATCTTGATCATAAACTCACAATTCATCGGATCTCGACAAACACACCGCAAAAAGAGATTACATCGAATAGATCTCCTCAAAGACCGAGGAGAACTTTATATTGAGATCTAGAGAGAGAGAGAAGAAGCCATCTAGATACTAGCTATGGACCCGAATTTTTGTGGTAAACTCCTCACAACTCATGGTGAGGGCGATGATGATGATGATGATGAACTCCGTGATGGATCCCCCTCCAGTGGAGCTTCGGAATAGGCTCCAAGATGGGATCTCACGGGAACAGAAGGTTACAGCGGTGGAATTAGGGTTTTCTCTCAGTTGTTGATGGTTTCGGGGTACATAGACTTATATAGGAGGAAGGGGGACACCGGGGGAGTCACGGGGGCCCCACGAGGTAGGGGGGCGCGCCTTGGGAAGGGGGGCGCGCCCCACCCTCGTGGGCCCCTCGTGGCTCTTCTGACGTGGTTCTCAAGTTCTCCGAGCGTGATTTTCTCCAAAAATAACTCTTGCAAAGGTTTCAATCCGTTTGGACTCCGTTTGATATTCTTTTTTGCAAAACCCTTAAACAGGCAAAAAACAACAATCTGGACTGGGCCTTTGGGTTAGTAGGTTAGTCCCAAAAATGATATAAAAGTGTAAGATAAAGCCCATTAAACATCCAAGACTTCATAAATAATAGCATGGAACAATAAAAAAATTATAGATACATTGGAGACGTATCACCTTCATCAACCATCGGCTAGAGCTGCTGCAGAGCCGGCCGCACCAGATGTGCGATATAAGCCGACCCGTGCCGCATGTCAACCATTAGGATGTCGCCGGCCTAAGTCGCCAAGCGATTGAACCAAATCACCTCCGCCAGGCTCGACTCAAGCACGTAATTCTATTACATGGAGCCTTACAGCCACGCCAACTCGGCGCCACAGGTACGCCTTCAGCCGACATGGTTTCGGTTTTTTGTCTCCCATCGCATTGTATATGTCGGCGTTCTAGGAACGGGGGTACCCAGACTTGCCTGCCAGTGGCCCAGGGCGTGGCTCGTCAGGCGGCCTGGTATGGCCCAGCATCTTCAGCAACCACTCAAGACCCTCGCGAGGGGCCGAGCCTCGCGAGGCGGACGACGCAAGACATCCCCTGGGGCAGCCTCACTAGGCCGGCTCATGAGGATCGGAGATATCAAGGCAAGGGGTACCTCGCGAGGTCTTCGTGACGTGAGCAGTGATGACCAAGGCCAGGTGGGCGCTAGCGGGCGCAGAGTGCTAGTTTTCTCTTTGGTGCTAAAGAAGCAGGTGCAGGCGAAGAGTCCCGAGGTATCAGGCAAATGTTTCCATATCGGTGCAACAAGAACAAGACCAGCAGGACGGCAGAGCAGAGGTCATTGCGGAGCCCACGGTAGCGTCACCACCAGAGCCTTTGGCAGGCGAAGAGCACCTTTTGTCAGGATAGCTTGTACTAGCCGCCCCCTTCAAATTTGGCCGTTGTGGGATCCCTTTCCGCTCAATATTTGGGAAGAGGACCCGGGCTACTATAAATAAGACTAGCCACCACCATTGGGATCATCGGATCAGATCATTTAGACCACCCTCACACCCACAAGCTCACCCGAGCTCAAGAACACCTCACCTCAGGAGGCAGTTCATCCATGTACTAGTTCTTCCTCAACCTACAAGGCAATCCACCACACCACACTGGATTAGGGTATTACACCACAACGGCGGCCCAAACCAGTATAAACCTTGTGTCCCTTGTTCTTCGGATTTGACGAGCTAGGCCTTGGGAATGGCGAGTAGACGAGCTAGGGCGGAAGGAGAGATCTTCGTGCACACCCCAGAGTTCGAACCTCAAGGGTTTTGCCGGAACCCGAGATTCGACATTTGGCGCGCCATGTAGGGGTGTGCCGAAACTTCCCTTTCGTCGATCCAGGCTCCGTCGCCCCATCGGTTCCATGGACGACGCTCGCAGAGCCCATGCTGAGCGGCGGGCTGCCCTTGCCACCCGCATTGCTCAGACTACTCCTGCCGGCGGACCACCCCACCGTTCTCCATCGCCTGCCGCCAACGCCGCCACTGGCCCAGCGCAGCATGAACATCATACCTAGTCCCTGCACCCCTCCGTGCGGCAAGACGGTCGCACCGCGACCCCGTTGCTAACCCCAGCAGTCTCGTCATCCCATGCTCGTCGCGGACCCGCGGACGCACAGGCTGCGTTACTCATGGCATGCGAGCTCCCGCGCTACCGCCCCGTCGACGACTTCTACGAAGAATGCCTCGACTGCATCGCCGAGCTCGTCAGCGCTGCTGGGGGCTCTCCAGCGCGGCCCTCTCCCTGCCTCGTCCGCCTCCCCATGCGGACGACAAGGTTCATGAAGCTCCACTTCTACCCCCGCGTCAAGGCGTCGTCCAAGACCCAAGGTACGTGGCCCCGCGGCGTGACCGCCCACGTGGGGCACCAGTTCACGAAGAAGGAAGCTGCCAAGAGATCCAGCGGCCCAGCGGGGGAGCACCAGCTCTCCCTCCACTGATGCGTCGAGACTGCGCGCCCCCCGCAGCGGTGGCGCGCGAGGACCAAGATCAAGTTCCGCCTCCCCAACAGGCTCCGGTGTCGGCAGCAGGCTGCAAGGCGCTCGCCCCCGAGCTACGCAACGTCAACTGGCCTAGGAAGTTCAAGCCCGACCTGCCTCCACGCTATGACAGCACCCACGACCCTGCGGAGTTCCTGCAGCTCTACGAGCTGAGCATCGAAAGGTCCGGCGGCAATGAGAATATCATTGCGATCTAGTTCTACATGGCCCTCAAAGATGGTGCGCACTCGTGGCTCCTGAACCTGCCTGCGGGATCGATCTCCACCTGGGGCGAGATGCGCGAGCGATTCATCGCCAACTTCCAAGGCACCCGAGACCGCCCCCCCGGCCGCGGGTGACCTACGGCGTATCAAGCAACAACCAGGAGAAACCCTACAGAAGTTCATCCAACGCTTCAACAGTGTCCGCGTCAAGATTCCCAAGGTCACGGACGAGGCCATCATTTCGGCGTTCTCAGATGGTGTCCACGACGTGAAGATGAAGGAGGAGCTCGCTATCCATGAAGATTTGTGCACGTCCCTGGAGATGTTCAGCCTCGTGACCAAGTGCGAAAGAGCTGAAGAGGGGCACCTCTCCCTCGTCGAGGTCCCCGCTGTTGAACCAGAAGATAAGAAGGCCAAGAGCAAGGATGTAAAGCGCAAGGGAGCAGCAGTACTCGCGGCTGAACCAGAGATGAAGCGCGGCCGCGACTACCCAGAATCATCCAAGAACGGCCGGGCATTTTGCGCCTTCCATAACATGCACAACCACAACACCCACGACTGTCAAGAGCTCAGGGCCCTCCGCGAAGGACGCGTCATTCCAGGCCCCGAGCGCGGCAACCGCGGCTATGGCCGCCGGGGAAGTCAGACCGGGGGACGCTGGGACGACCGCGGCCCCTGCCAGGAGTGGCGTGATCAACCTCGGGAGGATTGTTGGCGCGGTCAGCCCCGTGAGGACGCCTGGAGGGACCAGCCTCGTGAGCTCAGGGCAGGGCCGACCTCCCACCTCTGCCACCACCAAGGAGAAACGACGACCAGGATGAGGGGGCTGGGGGCTTCCAGGAGCCACGTGCCATCGCCTGCATCTTGGGCGGAGCACAGGCCCCAGCTTCTCAGCGCCTCTTCAAGCAGTTCGCTCGGGAAGTAAACACGGCTCCCCCCAAGCTCAAGTCTACTCGCCCACTCAGGTGGTCCAGATGCCCCATCACCTTCAGTTCGGCAGACCAACTCAAGTGCGCGGCTACGGCCGGCGCCCTCCCGATGCTTTGTTCGCCCGTCATCAGCAACGTCCAAGTTACCAAGACCGTCATCGATGGTGGCGCAGGGCTCAATGTCCTATCCATCGAGACATTCGATAGCCTCCAAGTACCCTACAATCAGCTGCTGCCTACCAAGCCCTTCTCCGGAGTGACTGACGACTCCACCACCCTAGTACGGCAGGTCCGCCTGCCTTTCAGCTTTGGCAAGCGCGAAAACTACCACACTGAGCTCATCGACTTCGATGTCGCCCACATCCATCTCCCTTACAACGCCATCCTTGGGTGCCAACCCTGGCCAAGTTCATGGCAGTGACTCACCATGGCTACAACGTCCTCAAGATGCCGGGAAGCGGCGGCGTCATCACCATCGCCTGTGAAGAGAAGGATGCAGTGTGCTCACTCGAGCGTGCTTACCAGGCAGCAGCAGTCGAGGATCCGGACAATGATAGCACCATCTACCCACCTGAGGTCATCCCCAAGAAGAAGAAGCAGCTGCTCGCCCTGGAGCCTCACGGGGATGCAGCACCAGGCGATAGCACCTCGGGACCTACACCTAGGGAGGGGTCGCCTCCCTCCCTCGCATAGGAAGGCGCGCCCGACGCCCCCCTCAGGCTGGGCTCGGGGGCTCTCCTCTGGAGGGCCTTTGACTTAGCCAATGTTAGGAGGGAGGCGCTCGGGCACCATGTGGAAGAGTGCTTCGCCGTAAACTTCCCTCCGGAGGCCTCAAGGCGTGAGGCACCAAGCGCTCAGGAGTTCATCAGCCAGACCATCGAAGACCTACATGTGCCAAGAGCAAAGCGGGGCGAGCGCCGCCCCGTGCCTCTGAGTGCAACTGTCGGCCCAGGCTTAAGCGATGGGCTGCGTGTCTGCGTCAACATCCCCGCCCTCAACAGGATCGCATATCAGGAGCTCTACTGGCCTTCCCAGGTGGGCCGGTGCGAGGGTCCCCCTCATAGCTACGTTCGCATGCCCTTCGGCCTGCCAAACCAAGCGACCCTGCACCAGCGCCATATGCAGGAAGTCCTGGCGGCTCGCGAGGCCAGACATAAGGATATCGAGGCGGAGTTGGACTTGGCCCTCCGTGAGGTCCGGGGAACCCTAGAGCCTCACGAGGTGCCGGAGCCAGACGGCGCGTGAAGAGCAGCATCTGCGTCGAGCATCTTCAGTTGCCCCAACGCTACTTCAGCAACTGTGCCAGGTGACATTTTTCGGTTTTTGTTCAACTGGGAGCGCCCCTCGGGCTGCATCATTCCCAGGTCGCACGGGCATGTCCCTGCGGCGTGTATCTTTTTTCACCTTAGCTCACCTTGTTGGGGGCACCCCTCGGGCTGCATCATCCCCAGGCCGCACATGTCCGTCCTTGTGGCATGTACCTCCCTTGAATTTTACCTGAGCTAGCGTTACCGTTCTATCAGCTTCATTAGGATCACTCATCTATCTGATCGTCACTCCTATACCATGAACATCTTGCACCCTCGCAAGCTTGCGTGCACCCGTCTTATGATCGAGGGCGGGCACGGCGTCTGTGCTTGGGTCCGTCCCACCAGCGTCGCCAAATCCAAGCGGCTGAGCTTTGGCTCGCGGGCCAGCCCCGTGTACGTCACCTCCCGTGGCCCTTGATGCCTCACCCATGCTCGAGCCAGATGTTAGCAAGTGAGTTGGGGCGCACGATACTGTGCGCCGCCGTTGCGGGAGTCGCGCGCCGATTGTCTTTTCTTAGGACATCCACATGAGAAGACTAGGCACGGCGTCTGTGCTCGGGTCCATCCCTGCAGCATCGATAAATCCAACAACTAAGCTCTGTCTGGCGGGCCGGCCCCATTCACGTCACCTCCTGGGGTCGTTGGTGTCCCGCCTTCTCATATGGCGGCCTCGAGGGATTCACCCGACGCAGGTTACCTAACCATCTTGCAGGGTCACCTCAAGCGCTCTCATTCAAGACCAGGCGCAACCCGCCTTGAGGTAGGGCCTCGAGAGTCCCACGCTGGCTCACAGGTGCCCAGATACGCCTCGTCTAGCCCCATCTTGCCAGCCATGCGTCCGGGCGGGGCTGTATACGCCCGGGGGCTCTCCGTAGTAGGGAGTCCCCTCCCACGGTCCAGTGAAAGCACCATCCTCCGCGCTGGCAGACGACACGGTCGAGGAGCGGCTATGCCCGTGCAAGAACGGTAGTGCCATGCTCCGCGCTGGTGATAAACAACTGGGGGTGGCCTCAGGGCCGCATTAACCTCCGACAGCCCCTCGGCTCAGTGACCAGCCCCACCGCACTGCGCTCCCCTCGGGATGGTAGCACGAGGGTGCTGGGCAAGGGGGCTGCGCTCAGGTCACGCCTGGCGTACGCCCCACCAGGTCCCCCGGGCCTGGTCGACACGCAACCCTCCCAAGCGCAAGCCCGGCGAGGACAAGTATGAGGTCTGTTCGTACGTCAAGGGGGACCCTCGGGCATCGCGACCCAAGGGCCTAACTAGTCCCATAACCCCTCACTCCCTGGTCTTGTCCTGGTTTCCAATCAAGCCAGCGGAGGCTGAGGTACGCGCGGGGCCAGGCCCTGCCGACGAAGAACACTAAGGCCGGCTCACGCACCACTTCCCTTAGGGTTGTTCGTACGTCAAGGGGGACCCTTGGGCATCATGACCCAAGGGCCTAACTGGTCCCGTAGCCCCTCACTCCCTGGTCTTGTCCTGGTTTCTGGTCAAGCCAATGGCGACTAAGGTACGTGCGGGGCCGGGCCCTGCTGACGCAGAACACCAAAGCCGTGCCTAGCGCTCCCTACCTAGGGGCCGTTTGCACGTTAAGGGGGACTCCTGAGCATCGCGACTCAGGAGCCTAACTGGCCACGTAGCCCCTCACTCCCTGGTCTTGTCCCAGTGACCTGAACAAGCCAGCGGCGGCTGAGGTATGCGCGGGGCCGGGCTCTGCCGACGTAGAATGAGAAATAGGAAGGGAAGCGCGAATATCTAGAAATTTTTACAAGCCAAATTGTCCTTCAAACATCAAAACAAAGTTTTAATGCCTCCACGAGGCCCGTACATGTCGCAGGAAAACGGAGATAGGGAGGAGCACCGTCACTCACCAGCAGGCCCTTCCTTGAGCCCTGGGCGTTGCCGCCAGGAAGCGCCCCCTCGCCAACGACATCGCCGCACCCTGAGGAGTCGGTCTTGACCACATGATCGGTGGCACCATTGGCTGGGGGAGGCGGGTTGATGACGAGGAACTTCTTCAGCAAGGCCTCCACATGGTCCTTCACGGCTTCAGTGGCGGCCTCGCAGTGCTCCGCCTCCACGCGCTCGAGCGGCCCCCTCGGTGGCATCTCCGTGACAAATAATAGAGGGAAGTGTATCCATGATCTAGGAGGCATCACCGCCCATACCACGAACTCACGAGAGGAGCCTCTGGCGTGCGCTCGCGGGACGACGACGTGCACCACTACAACGCGATCGATGCGGCCATGGCACGGGTAGCGCTGGGCGCCAATTCCCCCTCCGTGGCCTAGTGCCCTGGCGTACAGGGGCGGCGGGTAGCCAGGGGGAGGCCGCTTGTGCCAAGACCTCGTCATTTCCGGCCTCATGGCGGCGCATGAGGGCGGAATGGTCTTTTCTTCGGAGGGAGAACCTCTGGCTCCTCGCGAGGAGTCTTCCCGTTCTCAGCGGCAGAAAATCGCTGGATCGGCGCCATGAGCAGCTCGGCCGAGCAAAGGGCAAGGAAGAAGAAGAAGCAAGAGGAACGAAGGAAGAAGAAGGGCAGCAAGAACCCCGCCTGTCGCCTTATTTATAGCCGGGAGAAGGCCAACCGTCGGCCAACATAATCGCAGGTAATGGTGACCTTTTGTGCATGCAGGGACTTGTCAAGTCACACAGTCTCCGAGGCTGCGTGGGGAAGTGGAGACGCCTACGTCCAATCAATCACCACGCGTAAGTCAAGACAGCAGGCTCTTGGGCCCCGCGGCGCTCCACACTTGACCCTTGGCTTTGCCACGAAGCCAAGCCCGAGCGCACCTTGGGACCAGGGGCTACTGTCGGTGTTCTAGGAACAGGGGTACCCAGACTTGCCTGCCTGCGACCCAGGGCGTGGCTCGTCAGGCGGCCTGGTACGGCCCAGCATCTTCAACAACCACTCAAGACCCTCGCGAGGGGCCGAGCCTCGCGAGGCGGACGATGCAAGACATCCCCTGGGGCGGCCTCACCAGGCCGGCTCATGAGGATCGGAGATATCAAGGCAAGGGGTACCTCACGAGGTCTTCGTGACGTGAGCAGTGACGACCAAGGCCAGGCGGGCGCCAGCGGGCGCAGAGTGCCAGTTTCCTCTTTGGTGCTAAAGAAGCAGGTGCAGGCGAAGAGTCCCGAGGTGTCAGGCAAATGTTTCCGTATCGGTGCAACAAGACCAAGACCAGCAGGACGTCAGAGCGAAGGTCATTGCGGAGCCCATGGCGGCATCACCACCAGAGCCTTTGGCAGGCAAAGACCACCTTTTGTCAGGATAGCTTGTACTAGCTGTCCGCCTTCAAATTTGGACGTTGTGGGATCCCTTCCCGCTCAATATTTGGGAAGAGGACCCGAACCACTATAAATAGGACTAGCCACCACCATTGGGATCATCGGATCGGATCATTGAGACCACCCTCACACCCACAAGCTCACCCGAGCTCAAGAACACCTCTCCTCAGGAGAAAGTTCATCCATGTACTAGTTCTTCCTCAGCCTACAAGGCAATCCACCACACCACACTGGATTAGGGTATTACACCACAACGGTGGCCCGAACCAATATAAACCTTGTGCCCCTTGTTCTTCGGATCTGACGAGCTAGGCCTAGGGATCGGTGAGTAGACGAGCTAGGGTGGAAGGAGAGATCTTCGTGCACACCACAGAGTTCAAACCTCAAGTGTTTTACCGGAACCTGAGATCCGACAGTCTTGACGCATGATCTTGAATCTTGGTGCAGAGGTTCTCGTGCCTGATAGCACATGACGGGGCGAACTCGTCGGTCTTCAAACCGAACTGGGAGGCCTCGAACGGAAAGGCCGGGCCAGACGACAAGCTGGACGAGCCTCTCGAGGATGCTGAGTCAAAGGGTCAGGTCATGTCGGTGAGTCGTTCGCTTCTTGCCCTTTGCGTGACTAGACGAACAACGACGCAAATGACATCGATGAGGCGTTTTGTGCAGCCTTCTCGACCATGACGACATATATCACTCCCATCCCGAGGAGGCAGCTATGCAAGGCGGCGTACGTCGCGCCGGGCGGGCATCCGGCGGCCACGATGCCGTCCAGGAAACGCTAGGTGGGGGAATAGCCGGGGGCGGACGCAAGGGTTCAAAGAAAGCACACCGTGCCGCCCCAATGCCATCCCCAAGACAGACGACCCCAACGAGCGCCGGATGAGTGCCCCTACTTTGGTCTCGTCTTGAATTGGTTCCACCTTTGTGTTTTCCTCCCTCCTTTCAACCTTGGGTGCGTCGGCAGGGCCCCTCTCAAACTCCTGGAAGCGGGGGCGCCGGCCCGCCTGAGGACGACGCATCAGAGCGTGAATGGGCCGACGTCACCACACAGGAGTAAGAGGCCGAACAGTTTGTCGCCGCCGCATATGAGGAGACCGGGAACTGGCCGTGAGGCAGGAGTCGGAGGCCTCCTCTAAGGCATGGCAGGACACCGCGAAGACGCGGGAGGGCACCGCAGACCTGAATAGGGCAGAGGACGCCACATGGGCACCTTGGGAAGCAGACTCGCCTCCGTCATTGCCACCGCCAGCGCGCCAACCAGAGGCTGATGTGCATGTCTCCCTGGAGGCGACCGACCGGAGCGCAGGAGGCCCTCACCAGCCGGCCATCGGTCCGACAAGCGCATCTAATGCCACGTCAATTATGGACTGGGACTCAGTGGCCGACCTAAGCGGACGAACATGCCATAACGGGGGAGGCGTCGCTAAGGGCGTGGCCGGCCTAGCTGGAGGAGTGCCGTCAGGTGGCACGAGAACTACGCCTGGAGGCGGTGGTGCCATTGTTACTTCGTTCGGCCGGCGGTGAGCGAGACGAGCGTGAGTTCGGCGGCCCAGTTGCAAGTGAACTGCGCGAGTGCCGACAAGGCTACCAGCAGGGCTCCCCGGGGATCCTAACTGCCTCCCTAAGAAGGGTGCGCTCGCAGTTTGCCTGCTACGGCAGCTTCCCGCGGGAGTCCGCCCAGGGGGCGCAGAGCCAGCTCGTCTAAGTCGAGTTGTCCGTCGCACTATGTGCTTTTGCTTTTTGAAATGCTTTCTAGTGAGGGCGTACCAGGGCACCCACTGGGTGTAGCCCCCGAGGCTCAGGCCGGCTGCAGCGCAAGCGGCTCGAGCCATTCAGAATTTCTTCTTGTTCTCTACTTCCAATTCTTCCTTCGCACACTCTTCACGACCAACGTGAGGTAGCCTACAACAAGCTTCTTGGCGTGTACCGAGCAGCCAAGGCCGAGCTCGTGGTGAAGGAGGCGGAGCCGCAATGGCTCAGAGGTGAATGACTAGCTTTCTTCCAATGGGGGCACGCCAGCGCACTCATTGTGTGTAGCCCCCAAGAACCGGGCCGACTGCTCCACAGTCAGGTCAGATCTTCTTAGAATTTCCCGATTGCTTCTTTGTCCTCCATATTCTACCATGCCGCTCACCGGGAATTCCGCCCGCCGTACAGTTACCGTCGCTGACCCAACGGAAATCCAGGACCTCCGACGCCCTAGGACTGGCCGGCGAGACGCACGATTGTAGGATCACAAGTATGTCTGGAGGGGGGAGGTGATTAGACTACTTGACCAAATAAAATATAGCCTTTTCCCAGTTTTAGTTGTGGGAAGATTTTAGGAAGTTGAACAAGTCAAGCAATCTTCCTACACATGCAATTCTAAGAGTATAGCAACAGAAAGTAACATATTGCATATGAAGGTAAAAGGTAAGGTTTGGAGAGTGCAAATGCAATGGAGACACGAAGATTTTTGGCATGGTTCCAATAAGTGGTGCTATCGTGCGTCCACATTGATGGAGACTTCAACCCAGGTTTCACAAAGAAGCAACCTTGTCTATCCCACCATGGCCATCGTCCAGGAAGGACTTGCCTCACTCGGGCAGATCTTCACGAATTAGGCCATCTCCTTGCCCTTACAAACTTCTTGGTTCAACTCCACATCTCTTGACGGAGGCTCCCAAGCGACACCTAACCAATCTAGGAGACACCACTCTCCAAAAGTTAATAGATGATGTGTTGATGATGAAGTCCTGGAAAGCAACTTGGGGAAGGATAGAGATGAATATTATTGTGGTAGGATTGGAATATCTTGATCTCAACACATGAGTAGGTGGTTCTCTCTCAGAAAATAAATGGTGGAAGTGTAGGCACATTCTGATGGCTCTCTATAGGATCAAAAGTAGGTCTAGAACGGGGGATTAGACTACTTGACCAAATAAAAATCTAGCCTTTTCCCAATTTTAAGTGTTGGCAGATTTTAGCAATTGGAATAAGTTAAGCAACCAACCTACACATGCAATTCTAAGAGTGTAGCAGCAGAAAGTAAAACATTGCATATGAAGTTAAAGGGAAGGGTTTGGAGAGTGCAAACGCAATGGAGACACAAAGATTTTTGGCGTGGTTCTGATAGGTGGTGCTATCGTACATCCAGATTGATGGAGACTTCAACCCATGAAGGGTAACGATTGCGCGAGTCCACAGAGGCCTCCACCCACGAAGGGTCCACGAAGAAGAAACCTTGTCTATCCCACCATGGCCATCGCCCACGAAGGACTTGCCTCACTCGGGTAGATCTTCACGAAGTAGGAGATCTCCTTGCCCTTACAAACCTCTTGGTTCAACTCCACAATCTTTGTTGGAGGCTCCCAAGCGACACCTAACCAATCTAGGAGACACCACTCTCCAAAAGGTAATAGATGGTGTGATGATGATGAACTCCTTGCTCTTGTGCTTCAAATGATAGTCTCCCCAACACTCAACTCTCTCTCACAGATTTGGATATGGTGGAAAGATGATTTGAGTGGAAAGCAACTTGGGGAAGGCTAGAGATCAAGATTCTTGTGGTTGGATTGGAATGTCTTGATCTCAACACATGAGCAGGTGGTTCTCTATCAGAAAATGAGTAGTGGAAATGCAGGCACGTTCTAATGGCTCTCTCTCAAATGGAGAAGATGGTGGAGGGGCATATATAGCCTCCACACAAAATCCGACCATTACACACATTTGACCCAACTCGGTCAGACCGAATAGAAGAACTCGGCCAGGCCGAAACAGTTCAAAATGTGAACGTTAGGAATCTCAGTGGGACCGACTGGAATAGCTCAGTGGGACCGATGTGCTAGGGCTAGGGTAAAACCTCATCTTGGTGAGACCGATTGCATGAACTCAATGAGACTGATTTCAGCAAAGAGCAAACTGAGAGTTGGTCAGGCAAACTCGGCGGGATCGGTCGCTCTTTTCTATGAGACCAAAATGTTACGAAGGGAAACAAAGAGTTTACGATGCAAACTCGGTGGGACCGATCGCTCTTCTCGGTGAGACCGAAATGTTATAAAGGGAAAAGAGAGTTTGCAAAACCATCTCGGTGGGACCGAGATCCGTATCGGTGTGACCGAATTGTCTAGGGTTTCTAGAAGTGGCTATGTTAAATGAACTCGGTGACGCCGGATAGATCAAATCGGTGGGGCCGTGTTTTACTTAGGTTTTTGGACATATGTGAAATTTGAGAAAGTGGCTGAGGGTTTTGCAGCAATATCACTAAGCACTTGAGCAAGTAGACCATTGAGCAACACCTCATCCCCTTTTAATAGTATTGGCTTTCCTATGGACTCAATGTGATCTTGGATCACTAAAATGAAAAAGGAGAGTCTTGAGCTTTTGCCAATCTATGTCCTTAGCATTTTTGAGGGGTCCACAACTCTAGTCCATGCCATGCCAATCATTGAACTTCCTGAAATATTTAACTTGAATGGATATTGGTTCAATGAGCTATACTTTGTTATGAATTACCAAAACCACCCGAGGATTAGTTGCACTTTCAATCTCCCCCTTTTTGGTAATTGATGACAACATATAGATCAAAGCTTTGACAAATGATAATATGAATAAAATACATCGTCGCTTTGAGAAGTATGTGATAAACAAGAGCTCCCCCTAAATTTGTGCATTATTTAAAATTTGCCGTTGAATGCAAATGCACAATCGATTAGTATCATGAGTCTTCCATGTCACATACATCTTGGTGGAGCGCTGAAAAATGATAAAATTGAAACAACATGCACTTATCACCAAAAAAAAACTAGACACAATCATGCAAGAACACATTAAGCGTAGTACGATCAACCACATAAGCATCTCACGAGCATAACCAAACTGTAGCAGGGGTAGCAATAACCAAACAAACCAAGTAGCAAGAGATAAAACCAACAAAAGAGGCAAAACACACTCTCTCTCTCGAAGCCTAATGATCTATACACTTTCTCGCCCTTTGGCAACAAGTTACCAAAAAGCTTGAAAATGCATATTGCTATGCGGCACTCTAGGCACTATCTCTAGGAGCTCCTCAAGGGGTCTTCTGGCTTGTAGCTCTGGTGTGCGTAGACGACATGGAGATGAGAGCATCTGCAAATGCTTCTGAAGATGTCTGAGGAGCTGGAGGAGTTGACACTGGAGGAACAACTGTGGCAGTGGCTGCAGGTGCTAAAAGTGTAGTTCTGGGCTCAACAACTGGCACAACTGATGATCTTGGTCCTCTTGGGACTCTATGAAAAGCATCAATGGTTGGTCTGTCATTCATCTCCTTAGCTTCTTCCTGGATCTTCTCAATAGTGGTATGGATCTCTGTGACCTTCACATCTAAATCATGGAATTTTATCTCGATGATCCTCTCAAGACTCTCTTGATTCTGAGTCAATGTGGCTAGGCTCTTCTCAATCCTCATGGTAGCCTCAAGTAGATAACTGAGTTGATCTTGCTTGGTCTTTGGCATCACCGTTGAAGCATCTGGTGCACTAGCTGCCTTTGCTGCTTTTGTAGCCTTTGATCTCTCTCTCTCTCTCTCCCTCTCTCT
>LR738714.1:55462743-55486800 GCA_902687465.1 Secale cereale | reverse complement strand
CTCTCTCTCTCTCTCTCTCTCTCTCTTTCTCTCTCTCTCTCTCTTCTCCTGAGCTTCTGCACATGTAGGATGAGATGCATCCATGATAATCTCATTGTCCTCAAATTCTGGCATCAGGGGAAGGTGCTCTTTATCTAGGAGATATGTCTCTGTTCCCATCTTAGAATTGATCAACATCTGTATATGAGGGGCATATCCACATGATCTCTTTTAATCAGCTGAAGTTCTCTTCACAGTTTCAACAATCAAGCTCATCTCTTTGAACTTCTCTTTCACATCAAAAATATGGAGCAAGTTGATGGAGTGACCATGAATCATTCTATGATCTCCTAACTTGGGCAAAAGAGTGTACCTCCGAATGGTGTTGATGGTGGTCAGACCTAACATTAGATAGTATATGGAACCAAGCTTGTGAGTATCCAAGGCTTTATCAGGATTTTCCTTGTACAAATTGGCCATAGAGTTGTGATCCTTTCTAGGCTTAGCATATACATCAATGTCGTTCTCATCTTCCTTTAGAGCATTGATAAACTTGGCCCATTCAGAAATAGTTGATTGATACCTTGTACCTTCAGTCATCCAGACAATCTTTCCATCCGAATAAAAATGAACTATTGAATAGAATTTCATTATCATTTCATCATTCCATTTAGTAAACTTCTGACCATCAAACTTGTCCACATCATTCATCTTAAAGCTCTCATGCACACATGGGAAGTAGTCTTCATTGTCATCAATGTAATCCCAGTCAACCCACTTCATATCACATACTATGGGTTTCTTATCCAACAAGACTGTCTCATAGAAGTCCTGCTATTCCTTGGTGTGGAAACGATAATCTACAACAGTCCTTCTCCTGGTGGCATAGGGATCAGTCTGTCTCCACAATCTCAGACATGCATCCTTCCTTTCCTTCATATTTTTAGCCACCGGATAATCATCATTATGATCTGGAATCTTAGGCTTCAATCTTCTGAGCACTTGCTACTCTTCATCTTCTTGAGCATCAGGCACTGGGGCTTTGTTCTTCTCAGCAGGAGATATGTTTCTGGTGGATCTCTTGGGTGCAGTAGACTTGGAGGCTTGAGCTTGAGTTGGAGGCTTGGGGCGGACTTGGGATTTGATGGTGCAGCCCTAGTCCTTATGGCATCCCCCATAAGCTATTGAGTCTTTGCAGGAGGTGCAATATGCTCTTCCTCCTCTTCTTCAGATTCTCTCAACATGGATGGTTTGCCAATAACTCTGGCCATAGTCTTCTTGACTCACCCCTTCATATTCTTTCCTATAGCAGCCTAATCTTCTCTTGGTTCAAGAGTGAACTCCATAGTTTCTTGAGTGGAGGCTCTGGCTTTTGACATGGGAATCCTCTTGGCAGGAGCTTTCTTCTTCAATCCTGGCTTGACAGAACCAGCATCAGCATATTCCTTCTTGAGTACCTTCTTCTTTGAGGTGACTTCTGAGGGGGTTCCTTGAGTTGTCTCCTTCCCCCCTTAACCCACGGATAGGAAGTTTTCGGCAAGAATTTCACTACAATCAGATGGCGCCCTCCACCTCCACCCCTCCCACCCATGGCGCCCCCACCTCCACCTCCACCCGGGCTCTCATGGCGATCTCCACCTCTAACCCTTCTCCTAGATCGTGCATGGTAAGTTCTGTTTCCACCAAGATCCAATGGCAAACCTCCTTCATTGGGATTTTGCACCGGGACTTAAGGTGGAACAAAAGGTACGTGACAAGTTTAGATCTACGGTTCATTTCGTCAAGACTCCCGGATCCAAGGAATTCTTCTTGGTCGTCTCCTTCTCCTCCACCTCCTTCCCTCTTTCAGAGGAATCGGTTGGAGTGGTCTTACAATGTTGTATTGGAGGTTTGGCAAAGGGTTTCAACGTGAAACAGCTGGGCAATAGATCATTCAGATTTTTGGTGGCATCCAATCGCGTTGGACATTTTATCTATGGGCTGAAAGATCGGGTCTGGCCAAACTTTGTTTGTCATTTTCAATTATATAAACCTTCGGTGGATCATGCATGGCAAGCTGAGAATTGGCATCTTGATGAGGTTATCCCGGAGGTGTCGGCCAGATCTCCTGTGGCTATTAGATGTGACCTTGATTTTCTTCGATCTAGTGCCCATGGTGATTGTTCCTCCAGGTTTGAGCTGGCCAAATTTAATCTGGTTACTAATGCCCCCGGTGATTCCGACGTCCTTAAACCCTTACATAACAAGTTATACTCTGGGCCTTCTATTTCCTCAAAGACTGGGACTGGCATTCAAGTTATTTTGGGGAGTTTTGATCCAATTACTTATTCGAAGAATCTACATGTCATCGGTAAACGTTTCTATGGTGATAATTTTGTTACTTATTATTGGGATCAAATTCCTACGTTAAAGCTCGAGGAAGTTCTTGACCTTCGGCAAGCGGGTTATTCTAATGATACAATTTCCTCGGTCCTTAATCTTCGTTCACTGCCTCCGAAGGACTTCATCTATCAAAAGTTACGTGTTTGCCTACTATGTGAAAAACGTGGTCATGTCAAAGAATTTTGCTCCAACACAAATAAGTTTGATCCATCTAGCAGTGCTTCAACTTCTTCAGCATCAAACAGCACCAAAGGTATTCCATGCAACCTCACCAATGTTAAAAGCTGTAATATATGTGGTGCTAGTGGACATCTACGTTGGGACTGTCTGGCTAGAGTTTTTCCTGCTACGCATTTTGCATGGGTACAAAAAGATGTTTACCCAAAGGCAAAGCTTTCTTCTTCTTTTTGGAAATACCCATCTCAAAATACCTTGATTTGGCAGAAACGAAACAAAGGCAGATTTTCAGGGATTTCTTACCAATAGAAGGTTTACAACAAGCAAGTTTGGAGAGTCAAAAGGAAAATCGGGATTACTAAGAAGGTTTGGATTGCTAAACGAAATAACAGGGACGTACCTACTTCTTTGCAACAGAATGCCGATTCTGCCCCGGACGTTTCGCATACCTGCCAACCTATCTCCGCCCGCCCGATTCCCGAGGACATAGCCAAAGCTCTGGCCCAGCCGTCACCTTGCACCCCATTGCTCGGTTCTGCCTCCCACCTCGACCTCCCCTCCTCGCCCCTCCCCTCCATGGCGAACCTTCCAGTGCTTCCCTTCCAGTTCCTCCCTGGGGAGATGGATATCCAACTTAGCCCGGCTGGGCGGCTGCAGCGCAACATGGTGGTGGTCGATGATCCTCCGCTCGACCATTCGCACCATGCTCTCGTGGTCGTGGAACCACCGCCACCGGATCTGCAGCGTGAGGAAGTGCTTGCTGAAGTTCGACGTGTGCTGCTAGAAGATCATGGTGCTCCGACATCTGAGGGTGAGATCTATCCTTTCTGCGTAGGTCTGATTCGCTTCAATGACAGTGTTGTTCGGGATACGCTGATCAATAGGGGAGCCCAACCTCTCGATGAGCATTCTACTTTCTCCTTACTGCGGCATGATGAGGGCCCTAACATGCGTAGGCCTGTGATTGAGCGTGATGCCTGGGTTATGATGCTTGGGTTCCCCCTCAACTACCAAACAGAACATTACATTATCAAAGCGGTTTCGTGTTTTGGGAGATGCATGTACTGGCACCGCCCTGGTCATCATAAATCTAGAGTGCTAGTTCGAGTTCTTATCAATGAGCTTGCTTTGGTCCCATACAGTCTGATCATCAAGCGCTTTACAGATATTAGTGGTCTTGGAACATCTTGGACAGTTCCTATTTATGTGCTCAATGGCAGAAACCCGAGCCAGGGGCTTGTTGGAGATGAAGAAGCGCCTCCTCCTATGGGAGCATCCCCACACCCCAATCATCTTCCTTTCCTGACTGCCATGCAGCAGCAACATCATGAAGCTCAGGTTTGGCAATTACAGAATGCGGCAAATGCTTGGGAGGCTGCTCCTCCTCCTCCTCCCCCACAACAGGGTTGGGGGGAGTGGCCAGTTTTGCCCCCAGTGCCACCAGCCTATCATGGTTTCAGCTTCCGAGCTTTTACTGGTTATGAGGGTCCTTCTATGATGGATGGTATTCAGCAAGCAGATTCGGGTTTTGATGATGGTCTGAGAGTTTGGAACGAACATGTTCACATGATTGAAGATGCTGCCGAGCGACTCATACATGGCTCTCCACAGGGGGATCTGAACTTTGTGCAGTTCAATGAGCATGTCACTACCATGGAAGTAACTGAACCAGAAGATAACTGGTTCAATTTCGTTCTCTGTTTCTACTGTTCTGTTTTTACACCCAGGATTGGATGGATGGCTGACAAGGAAGATACTGATGAAACTTGGTTCTGGTTTGCTGAAGGGCTTCAGAATGTGCTGGTAGGCCTTGTGGGTAGTGCTTGTTTCTCGGTGTTCCCTTTCTCACCGTTTCATCCGGGAACCTCTTCGATTCTCTTTCCAGCTGCAGTCTGGTCCCTATGCTCTGAATTCTTCTCTGAACAATTGCAACTGCTCTGCGCCAACTTGAGGGTCGAGGATGGGACTGGACACAGAGAAGCACCGTGGCACAATGATTTGCATTCACAGGATATGGATGTGGAAGTCTGTACCAATAAGAGAAAGCGTCAGGTCTTCACACCACTGGATGTGTCTGAAGTTCGCCGAAGTGTACGTACAACTCGTTATCAGGGTTTTAAACCTCCTTCGATGGCGGATGTGAAGCGCAAGACATCATATGTCAAGCCACGCCGGGACCCTGCCTTTCCTCAACTCCAACTCGTCGTGCCCTCGGAGGGCCACTCTGCATCGGTTCCAGCCCACACATCAATTGCAACTCTGCAGAGGCTTGGAACTTCGCTTTGTGCGATTCCTGCAGAAGAACTCACTGAAGATAAACTGCTTGCGCCCCCGAGTGGAAGCAAGCAGAATGAAGCCTGAAGAGTTTATCTTTGAGTTATTTTTCTTTGAACACTGTTCTAAGTTTCTTTGATCGCTATCCGTACTATTTGTGATGGTTGCTTTATTGTGGAATATTTTGTGCTGGAATATTCGTGGTTTAAATTCTACTGCTAAGTGTGATGCCTTACGTAACAAGATTGATGAATCGAACTGCTCCATTATATGTCTACAAGAAACGAAGAAGGCAGATTTTGATCACTCCTTCCTTCGGAAATGCTGCCCCAGGCGTTTTGATAAGTTTGAATTCGTTCCATCGGAAGTCGCCTCGGGGGGTCTTCTCATAGCGTGGTGTAGTAGTCAGTTCTCAGGACAAATCATTCATCACTACCCTTTTGCTATAACTCTGAAACTGACTTCGATCCAATCTAATGACAGTTGGTTCTTATCTAACATATATGGACCTTGTGCTGGACCAACAAGGGCTACTTTTACTGATTGGTTGGATAATATTACATTTGAACCTGAAGATCTTTGGTTATTCATGGGGGACTTTAACTTCATGCGCTCGCTGGAAAATAGAAACCTACCTGGAGGCAATATTGAGGATGTGATCAGATTCAATGAAATCATTAGTCATGTGGGTTTGATTGAAATACCTATCAAGGGTCGTCGATATACTTGGAGTAACATGCAGGAGTGTCCTCTTCTTGAGCAACTCGACTGGTTCTTTTCTACACCTGAATGGACTCTGAAGTTCCCTAATACCACTGTTAAGCCTCTTGCTCGCCCGATTTCGGACCACGTTCCTTGTGTTTTATCGGTGGAGACAGCGATCCCTAGGTCAAAAATTTTTCGGTTTGAAAATTACTGGGCCTCTCACCCTGGGTTTTTGGACGTGGTTAGCAATTCTTGGAATGCTCCTCTCAATGCATCCTCAAGTGCCACTCTGATATCTGCTAAGCTTAAAAGACTCCGATATGCTCTGAAGAAATGGAGCAGATCAGTCTCCAAATTTAAAATGTTGCTTGAAAATTGCAACCATCTGTTGTTACAATTGGACAATTTGGAAGATCTCAGACCACTGTCAATTCCAGAGGCAAATTTCAGAAACATTTTAAAAAAACATGTCATGCGGTTACTGAAATACCAAAGTGATTATTGGAAACAACGCTATACTGTCAGATGGGCAGTTAAGGGTGAAGAAAATACTAAATATTTCCAAGCACGTGCTACCGAACGATTAAGAAGAAAGTCTATTGCTAATTTGGTTTTGGAAAATGGCCAGGTGATTGAACATCATGATGAGAAAGCAAGTGCTTTCCTTGCTTGCTTCAAGAGCCGGATGGGAATCTCCATGCCCCCGGTCTATGATTTCGAGCTTGCTGACATTGTTCTTAAGTGCCCTGATCTGGAAGACTTGTCTGCGCCTTTTTCAAAGGAGGAGGTGGATAATGTAATCAAAAACATGCCGGCTGATCGCGCACCTGGTCCGGATGGTTTCAACGGCCTTTTTTTAAAAATATCATGGGATATTATAAAGGAGGATTTCTACAAACTGATTGAGGACTTTTGGGCTGGAAAAATCAATCTTCAATGCATCAATACCTCTCTAATTACTTTGATCCCCAAAAAACTTGTCCCCGAATCGGTAAATGACTATAGACCCATCTCTTTGATGAATTGTGTGCTAAAGGTGCTTACGAAAATCCTTGCTGAAAGGCTACAACGAAGGATCCTGCAAGTAGTGCATCGAAATCAGTATGGTTTTATCAAAACAAGAACCATACAAGATTGTCTGGGCTGGGCCTTTGAATACCTACATCAATGCAAGCATTCGGGTAAAGAGATTGTTATCCTCAAGCTAGACTTTGAGAAGGCGTTTGATACAATGGACCACTCTTTCATCCTAAAAATGCTCCAGTGTAAAGGTTTTGATGATCGGTGGTGTACGTGGATTCAAAAGATCCTTCAGTCTGGCTCCTCATCTATTCTCTTAAATGGGATTCCTGGTACTGAGTTCCAGTGCAAACGTGGGGTTAAACAAGGGGATCCAGTGTCGCCCCTTTTGTTTGTGCTAGCGGCTGATTTGCTTCAATCTTTGATCAATAGAGCATGGAGGGAAGGTCACATCACACTACCTATATCACAACCTGACTCTGAAGATTACCCTGTGATTCAGTATGCGGATGACACCTTAATTGTGCTGCCAGCGGATTCGCGCGAGTTGAATACGATAAAGCTGATTTTGGACTCGTATGCCCGAGCAACTGGACTGAAAATCAACTACTCTAAATCGCAGCTAATGCCTATAAATGTAAGTGTGAGTAAAACAGCGGAATTAGCTACTGTTTTGGGATGTCAGGTGGGTTCGATGCCGTTTACTTATTTGGGGCTACCGCTGGGCACGACCAGGCCAACTGTCAGGGATCTAATGCCTCTGGTAGACAAGATTGAACGGAGGCTAACAGCGACTGCCATCTGGCTATCTTACGGTGAGAGGGTGCAACTCATTAACTCAGCGCTGTCATCGCTGTTATCCTTTGCGATGTGTGTGCTCAAGCTACCGCTGAAGCTGATCAAGATTTTCGATCGTGCGAGGAGACACTGTCTATGGAGAAAAGAGATTGATCGAGATGCAAGAACAAACTCTTTGGCAGCCTGGGATATGGTCTGCAGACCAAAGAAGAAAGGTGCATTGGGAATACTTGACCTGAAGATTCAGAACAAAGCTCTGCTGCTCAAATACATACACAAATTCATTCATAAGCATGACACTCCCTGGGTCCTGCTAGTCTGGAATGCTTATTACGACGAAACGCCCCCGCATGCCAAACCCCCATGTGGATCGTTCTGGTGGCGTGATGTTTTTTCACTAATAGACATCTACAGAGGTATCACCACTTGTGTGCCAGCTGCGGGTGACACGATTCTGCTCTGGAAGGACGTGTGGATCAATGACAGACCTTTAGCAGAAACTCACGACCATCTTTTTTCGTTTACACTTAACGAGGACATCTCTCTGGCCCAATTCTACCATAATGATACAGCTGCAGACAACTTCATGCTCCCTCTGTCTGTGGAAGCCCGGGAAGAGCTAAACGATCTGCACCAGGTGGTGGCTGAAATGACCTTGGACCCATTGGAAACCGATGAATGGATCATGTGCTGGGGGGATACACAATTCAAACCGAGGAAGTTTTATGCCTATGTTTCAGAAACATAACGGTCCCACAATACATCGCCTCAATATGGAAAACAAAATGCATCATGAGGCACAAGGTTTTCGCGTGGTTAATGCTTAATGATCGGGTAAACACCAGAGATCTCTTGCAGCGGCGACACTTTCACATTGGGGATGATCATGATTGTCCCATGTGTAACTCCAGAGTGCTGGAAACAAACAAACACTTATTCTTTGACTGCCCGTTCGCGAGGACATGCTGGGACACAGTGGGTATAAGTTGGGGCGATGATCAAGACTTGCAGCGCAAGTTTGACACGGCAAAAGCTGGGTGGCATGGACCTCTCTTCAAAGATTTAACCATTTTGGCAGCCTGGAACATTTGGAAACAAAGGAATAACAAGGTCTTCGAAGGAGTGATCCCCACACATATAGACTGGCTGAGGAGACTTAAAGAGGACTTTGTGATTTTAGGCTATAGAACCTCCCCTCAAAACCTAGCTTTCTTGAGGGTTTTTAGCAACTCTCTCTCTATCTAGCACCCCACCTTCTATTTTTTTGGTCACCTTTTGCTGGTGACAGCCCCTCCCTGTATTTTACAATGTAAATTCTAGCTTTTGAGTGCCAACTCTCTGTTTGCACTCATAGCATATTTAATGGAAAAGCAACAGTAGGAGTCTCTCCTGCTGTTTTGATGTGTCAAAAAAAAAAGTCCGGGATTAAGGGGTCCTTAGGTGGCCGGATTGCTCGTTATGGGGATGGAATGGTGGGCCATAAATATTATTGTTGAAGACTATCTCCCGTATCCAGATAGGACTCCCATATGTGTAAAATAGCAAGTTTAGAGTCCGGGTGTAATACTTTCCTTCCTCTGCAAGATGGTCATGTACAACCCTAGGTTCCTCCAGTGCATATATAAACCAGAGGGTTTAGTCCGTAGAGACAACAATCACAATCGCATAGGCTAGACTCCTAGGGTTTTAGCCATTACGATCTCGAGGTAGATCAACTCTTGTAAACCCATATTCATCAAGATCAATCAAGCAAGAAGTAGGGTATTACCTCGATCGAGAGGGCCTAAACCTGGGTAAAACATCGTGTCCCCAGTCTCCTGTTACCATCAATCCTCAGACGCATAGTTTGGGACCCCCTACCCGAGATCTGCCGGTTTTGACACCGACATTGGCGCTTTCATTGAGAGTTCCACTGTGTCGTCGATAGAAGGATTAATGGATCGGTTCGTCATCAACGACGATGCCACCGTTGAGGGAATTTTTCTCTGCGGTTAGCTTTTCGTGTTCGGTGGCTTCACGCTTCGTGCCAACATGGAAGGCCACCTCGAGCAGGTTGACAGCTACGCCCTAGGTCATCATATCAGATTTGGAAGCTTGAACTATGTTGCTGACGTCCGTGGAGATTTAACCTTCGACGGATTCGCACCCACGGCGTCTACTCCATGCCTCCACGATGAAGACTCTTTAGATCTGTCATCGGACCCCGTCTAGGGGTCAACACCTGTAACAGCTCTGGCCTTAGATCGGGAGCAGATCGCCTCATTCGAGGACGGGAGGATCAATCCCGCCACGGAAACCACAGACTTCGTGGCGCTTGAGCCGCACACAGACCGAACCTTAAGCGTGGTTCTCCCCGCCGCTGGAGCACCGGACTCGTCTCCGATCACGAGTCCAGAACTTTCAGGATCCACACTTCTTGGGCTCGATCGAGCGGTTGTCACCGAACTCTGCCCCAGGATGGCCAAACATACGTCCGACACTCGCCTTTAGACGAAGCGCTGGACTTATTAAAATCTCTCTACCTAACAGAGGATTCAGAGCCAAACTATGCCCATCCCGAACTGGGGGCTGGGGACAGGGAATCTTGCTTCCCACCCACCACTCACTTGGTAGACACAGTCGAAGACTTAACCGATCTGCTAGACTACGCTTCCGAAGACATCGATGGGATGGACCACGGTGTCGAGGCTGATCTAGTGCAAACCCGCCTGCAACCTGGCGATGGACGGCTACCTCTACATATGATGTATACATGGTGGACACACCCAATGAGAAGGACGGCGATGACGGTACAAATCTAGAGTAGGAAAAGCCTGTCGATGCACCTCCTAAGCGCCGATGTCAGAAACGTCGATCTCGATCCCGTAAAGGGAAAGAGAGTAACACTGTCACTTAAGATGATGACGATCCGGAGGAAGCCGATGACCTCGTAGAGCTAGTGGTTGAGCAGGACGAAGAGGAGGATGTCAAACACAGTCCCGAACCGCTGGTTGACCACAGTGATGCCGAAGACATCAGTTATCAACCTGTCTCCGAAGAGGACGTCAGCCTGAAAGACGATGATTTCATCGTCCCATAAGAACCTCTTGAATAGAAACGTTTTCAACAACAGCTCATTGCCACAGCAAGGAGCCTGAAGAAGCAGCAGCAACGGCTTAGAGCCGAACAAGATATGCTCAACGAGAGATGGAACGAAGTGCTAGACACTGAAGAAAGATACAGCCATAAGCGCCAAACAAAGAGCTATCCTAAGCGCAAGCTGCTGCCCCAATTCGACGACGAGGCCCCTGCGCCAATCCCGCGGAAGTATGATTAGTCCAATCAACCGGACCGACCACCCCGTGGACGAGACAAAGTGGCCAGCAATGCCGTACACCAGCGTGCACCTCCTCACCATAAAGGAAAGGATACAGCGGCTCAGGGCCATAAGTATGATCTATGTCAGGGACCTGAATAAAAAAGCTGGTCAGGCCAGATCAATCTACAGATCAAGGGAACATGATCACACACGGGATGACGACTATCAAGCCAAACACGCCGGTCACAATCAAGTTAGGAACCAACACCAAAAACAAACACCGTCCAAACTACACCACAATATCACAAAATACAGGGGTGCCGCACACCCTCTGTGCTTCACCGATGAGGTGATGGATCATGAATTTCCAGAAGGGTTTAAACCCGTAAACATCGGGACGTATGATGGAACAACGGACCCCGCTGTGTGGATTGAAGAATTTATTCTTCACATCCACATGGCTCGTGGAAATGACCTCCACGCTATCAAATACTTACCTCTCAAGCTGAAAGGGCTAGCTCGACACTGGTCAAACAACCTCCCAAAGAAATCCATTGGAAGCTGGGAAGAACTTGAGGATGTTTTTCGGGCTAATTTTCAGGGGACTTATGTCTGTCCCCCGGATGCTGACGATCTAAGTCACATAATCCAGCAACGCGGGGAGTCAGGCCGCAATCTTTGGAATCGGTTCTTAACTAAAAAGAACCGAATTGTTGACCGTCCGGACGCCGAGGCTTTAGCAGCATTCAAACACAGTGTCCGGGACGAGTGGCTGGCTAGACACCTCGATCAAGAGAAGCCGAGGACAATGGCAGCCCTAACTACACTCATGACCCGCTTTTGCGCGGGCGAGGACAGCTGGCTAGCTTGTAGCAGCAATAGCACCAGCGACCCTGGCACCTCCAAAGTCAGGGATGTCAATGTCAAGCCACGACGCAATAAGAACAAGCGTCGAAACAATACTGGAAGCATAGATGACACGCCAGTAAACGCCGAATTCAGTGGCTCTAGGCCCGGTCAATGGAAGAAGCCATTGAAAGGCAATAGAGATAGTCCATCTAGCTTGGACAAAATACAAGACATGCCTTGCCAGATTCATGGCACCCCTGTTAAACATGCAAATCATACCAACCGAAACTGTTGGGTCTTCAAGCAGGCCGCCAAGTTAAACGCTGAACACAAGGGGAAAGGACCTCAAAGCGAGGACGAGGATCAACCTCGCCCGCCGAACACTGAGGGACAAAAGAAATTTCCACCAGAGGTAAAAACTGTGAATGTGATTTACGTCACCCATATCCCCAAGATGGAATGCAAGCGCGCACTTAGGGACGTTTACGCCGTAAAGCTTGTCACCCCCAAGTTCAACCCATGGTCAGCTTGTTCGATCACCTTTGATCGCAGGGATCACCCAACCAGTATCCGTCACGGAGGTACGGCGGCCCTAGTGCTGGATCCTATAATCGAAGGATATCATCTTACTCGAGTCCTTATGGACGGCGGCAGCAGTCTCAATCTGATATACCAAGACACTGTCTCCAAGATGGGGATAGACCCGTCAAGAATTAAGCCCAACAACACTACCTTTAAAGGGGTGATACCAGGCATAGAAGCCCGCTGCACATGCTGATTAGCACTGGAGGTCATATTCTGCTCTCCTGACAACTTTTGAAGCAAAGCGTTAATCTTCGACAACGCTCCTTTCTAAAGTGGCTATCACGCACTACTCGGAAGAACGGCCTTCACCCACTTTAATGCGGTCCCACATTATGCTTACTTAAAGCTCATAATGCCCGGACCACGCGGCATCATCAAGGTCAATGGAAACATGGAGCGCTCCCTCCGTACGGAGGAAGACACTGCGGCCCTAGCAGCTGAGGTCCAAAGCGGCTTATTCAAGCCGAGCAGTTCATTGGTCGTCAAGACCACAGACATGGCTAAACGTGTTCAGCCCGCACTACAATGCAGCAACTCAGAGGAACCTGAGCTCGATTACCAGTTGTGCCCCTGTCGACTGCCCCATAAGGTGGTAGCACATGTACCTCGCGTACACAATTATGCCCTTAAAATACCTTGGGCGGCGCTGGGGACGCACCACATACAAATAGTCCATAGTTTGGCTTGACCCTATTCGGACTTTAATTTTCTGATGGTTCATTTAAAAGAACCTACATTGTTTACGGCTGTGCATGACATTCTTTTCCAGAATCCTTTTTCCTTTTTTACAGGTGGCCATCATAATTAACCTTTTCAAGGACACATTACCAAGGAGAAAACGGTGCAGACGTGCAGCAGGGCCCCGCGTGGAGGTTTCTTTTTAGATTCAGGCTCTGTGTAAACCTTTTTTCTCTCTTTTATTTTTACCTTTTTGCATGTAAAATGCCCAAGGATGTTATCGACATTATCTATAACCACACGACTTGCCATATTAAATGAGATATAAAAGAAGCAGTTTGGTTCCAATTCGCTTGGAGTTTGTTTTATTACCACCTGTGTTCTCTCCCAACGTCAGATTGCCACATGTGCCTTAATACCTGAACTTAATATCAGGGGCTGTATTCGGCCTGGCATACCCCCAAAAATGTCCGAACACCTATAGGGAACTGTTCGATGTCCCGGATATTGCATTATTTGCATCGGCTCTGAATCATGTCTTGGGTCTATAGTTGGGTTGCCCAGATCCTGTGCTTACCACCTTACGTTACGCATTGTTCGGCTAAGGTAGTAAAGGGAGAACTACTGCGATTGTACTTCTGGCTTGTCCGGTCAAGTACCTCAATAGAGAAAGCCGAAAACTGACTGTCATGATGAAGCGAGAGCCGGTCGAGCGATTCGGTGACGTAGTGCTATACTACGATCGATAGAGATCCACTTCGTGTTATACGAGAGGCTGGTCTTTGCCCAGCCGCGTACAACGGGCACCATAATAATTTTTTTCATATAAAGTGCATTAAGTATTATGAGAAGTTTGATAGTTTATGATTGTTTTGAGACATGAGGATGGTGATATTAGAGTCATGCTAGTAGAGTAGTTGTGAATTTGAGAAATACTTGTGTTGAGGTTTGCAAGTCCCGTAGCATGCATGTATGGTAACCGTTGTGTGACAAATTTGAAGCATGAGGTATTTCTTTGATTGTCATCCTTGGTGTGGAGGTCGGGATCGCACGATGGTTAAGTCCTACCAACCCTTCCCCTAGGAGCATGCGTGTAGTACTTTGTTTTGATGACAGGTAGATTTTTGCAATAAGTATCTGAGTTCTTTATGACTAATGTTGAGTCCATGGACTATACGCACTCTCACCCTTCCGCCATTGCTAACCTCTCTTGTACCACACAACTTTCGCCGGTACCATACACCCACCATATACCTTCCTCAAAACAGCCACCATACCTACCTATCATGGCATTTCCATAGCCATTTTGAGATATATTGCCATGCAACTTTCCACCATTCCATTTATTATGACACGCTTCATCATTGTCATATTGCCATGCATGATCATGTAGTTGACATCGTAATTGTGGCAAGTCCACCATGCATAATTTTTCATACATGTCACTCTTGATTTATAGCACATCCCGGTACACCGCCGGAGGCATTCATATAGAGTCATATTTTGTTCTAGTATCGAGTTGTAAATAAATAGAAGTGTGATGATCATCATTATTATAGCATTGTCCCGAAAAAGGCCAAAAAAAGAAAGTCCAAAAAAGAAAGAAAGAGAAAGGCCAAATAAAAAAGGGAGGCCCAAAAAAAAGAAGGGGACAATCCTACTATCTTTTTCCACACTTGTGCTTCAAAGTAGCACCATGATCTTAATGATAGAGAGTCTCTTGTTTTGTCATCTTCATATACTAGTGGGATTTTTCATTATAGAACTAGGCTTGTATATTCCAACGATGGGCTTCCTCAAACGCCCTAGGTCTTCGTGAACAAGCAAGTTGGATGCACACTCACTTAGTTTCTGTTGTTGAGCTTTCATACATTTATAGCTCTAGTGCATCCGTTGCATGGCAATCCCTACTCACTCACATTGGTATCTATTGATGGGCATCTCCATAGCCCATTGATACGCCTAGTTGATGTGAGACCATCTTCCTCTTTTTGTCTTCTCCACAACCACCACTCTATTCCACCTATAGTGCTATATCCACGACTCACGCTCATGTATTGTGTGAAAGTTGAAAAAGTTTGAATTTTTTAAGTATGAAACAATTGCTTTGCTGAAACCGGGGTTGTGCATGATTTGGGTATTTTATGTGACGAAGATGGAGCATAGCCAAACTATATGATTTTGTAGGGATGAACTTTCTTTGGCCATGTTATTTTGAGAAGACATAATTGCTTTGCTAGTATGCTTGAAATTTTATTATTTTTATGTCAATATTAAACTTTTGTCTTGAATCTTTCGGATTTGAACATTCATGCCACAATAAATAAAATTACATTCAGAATTATGTTGGGTAGCATTCCACATCAAAAATTCTGTTTTTATCATTTACCTACTCGAGGACGAGCAGGAATTAAGCTTGAGGATGCTTGATACGTCTGCAACGTATCTATACTTTTTGATTGTTCCATGCTATTATATTATCTATTTTGGATGTTTAATGGGCTTTATTATGCACTTTTATATTATTTTTGGGACTAACCTACTAACCCAAGGCCGAGTGCAAATTGTTGTTTTTTTTGCCTATTTTAGTGTTTCACAGAAAAGGAATATCAAACGAGCCCAAATGGAATGAAACCTTCGCGAGGATCGTTCTTGGAACAAACGCAACCTAGAAGACTTGGAGTACATATCTGGGAAGCCACAAGGCGGCCGCGAGGCAGGAGGGCACGCCCAGGGGGGTAGGCGCGCCCCACCCTCGTGGGCCCCTCGTAGCTCCACCGACGTACCTCTTCCTCCTATATATACTCATATACCCTGAAAACATCCAAGAGCACTAGGAAACCCTATTTCCACCACCGCAACCTTCTGTACCCATGAGACCCCATCTTGGGCCCTTTTCCGGAGCTCCGCCGGATGGGGAATCGACCATAGAGGGCTTCTACATCAACACCATAGCCTCTCCAATGAGTTGTGTGTAGTTTACCACAGACCTTCGGGTCCATAGTTATTAGCAAGATGGCTTCTTCTCTCTTTGGATCACAATAAAAAGTTCTTGTCGGTGTTCTGGGAACGGGGGTACCCAGACTTGCCTGCCTGCGGCCTAGGGCGTGGCTCGTCAGGAGGCCTGGTACGGCCCAACATCTTCAGCAACCACTCAAGACCCTCACGAGGGGTCGAGCCTCACGAGGCGGGCGACGCAAGACATCCCCTGGGGTGGTTGCACTAGGACGGCTCATGAGGATCGGAGATATCAAGGAAAAGAGTACCTCGCGAGGTCCTCGTGACGTGAGTAGTGACGACCAAGGCCAGGCGGGCGCTATCTGACGCAGAGTGCCAGTTTCCTCTTTGGTGCTAAACAAGCAGGTGCAGGAGAGGAGTCCCGAGGGGTCAGTCAAAGGTTTCCATATCGGTGCAACAAGACCAAGACCAGCAGGACGACAGAACGGAGGTCATCGCGGAGCCCACGGCGGCGTCACCACCAGAGCCTTTGGTAGGCGAAGACCACCTTTTGTCAGGATAGCTTATACTAGCTGCCCCCTTCAAATTTGCCGTTGTGGGATCCCTTACCACTCAATATTTGGGAAGAGGACCCGACCCACTATAAATAAGACTAGCCACCACCACTGGGATCATCTCATCGGATCGGGAGTTGATCTCATCTTGAGTTGATCAGATAGAAGGCCACACACCACAAGCTCACTCGAGCACAAGAACCCCTCTCCTCAGGAGGCAGTTCATCCATGTACTAGTTCTTCCTCAGCCTACAAGGCAATCCACCACACCACACTGGATTAGGGTATTACACAACAACGGTGGCCCGAACCAGTATAAAACTTGTGTCCCTTGTTCTTTGGATCTAACGGGTTTGGCCTAGGGATCGACAAGTAGACGGGCTAGGGCAGAAGGAGAGATCTTCGTGTGCACCCCAGAGTTCGAACCTCAAGGGTTTAGCTGGAACCCCAGATCCGACATTTGGCGCGCCAGGTAGGGGTATCCCGAAACTTCCCTTCTGTCGATCCGCACTCCATCGTCCTATCGGTTCCATGGCCGACGCTCGCAGACCCGTGCTGAGCGGCGGGCTGCCCTTGCCACCCGCGTCGCTCAAACTGCTACTGCCGACAGACCACCCCGCCGTTCTCCATCGCCTGCCGCCAACGCCGCCACTGGCCCAACGCGGCGTGAACAGTAGGCCTCGTCTCCGCATGCTTCCATGCGGCGTGACGGACGCACCGCGACCCCGTCGCTAACCCCAGCCGTCTCATCATCCCATGCTCATCACGAACCCGCGGACACGCAGGCTGCGTTGCTCATGGCACACGAGCTCCTGCGCTACCGCCCCATCGACGATTTCTACAAAGAATGGCTCGACCGCATCGCCGAGCTCGTTGGCGCCGCTGGGGGCTCTCCAGCGTCGTCCCTCTCCTTGCCTCATCCACCTCCCCATGCGAACGATGAGGCCCATGAAGCTCCACTGCTACCCCCGCATCAAGGAGTCGTCCAAGAGCCAAGGCACATGGCCCCGCGGCATAACCGCCCACGCGCGGCGCCAGTGTAGGATCGAAAGTAGGTCTAGAGGGGGGGTGATTAGACTACTTGACAATATAAAAAATCTGCCTTTAGATCATGCAATGTTTTTGGCAGTTTCACAATTAAGATCAACACAAGTATCACCCTACACATGCAATTCTAGAGTATAAGCAGCGGAAAGTAAATTGCACATGTAAAAGAGAGGTGGAGAAAATCAAACGCAGTTTGGTGACACGGAGATTTTTGTCGTGGTTCCGATAGGTGGTGCTATCGTACATCCACGTTGATGGAGACTTCAACCCACGGAGGGTAACAGCTGCGCGAGTCCACGGAGGGCTCCACCCACGAAGGGTCCACGAAGAAGCAACCTTGTCTATTCCATCACGGCCTACGCCCATGGAGGACTAGCCTTACTCGGGGTAGATCTTCACGAAGTAGGCGATCTCCTTGCCCTTACAAACTTCTTGGTTCAACTCCACATCTCAAAGACGGAGGCTCCCAAGCGACACCTAACCAATCTAGGAGGCACCACCCCCCAAAAGGTAATAGACGGTGTTGATGATGATGAACTCCTTGCTCTTGTGCTTCAGATGATAATCTCCCCAACACTCAACTCTCCTCACTGATATGGCTGTGGTGGAAGAAAGATTTGAGTGGAAAGCAACTTGGGAAGGCTAGAGATCAAGTTTCATATGGTAGGAATGGAATGGCTTGATCTCAACACAAGGGTAGGTGGTTCACTTCTCAGAAAGTGTGTGGTAGAAGTGGTGGTACTTTCTGATGGCTCTCTTCACGAATGAAGAGGGGATGGAGGGGTATATATAGCCTCCACACAAAATCCAACCGTTACACACACATTTGACCAATCTCGGTGAGACCGAAGTGAAAACTCGGTCAGACCGAAAGTTCAAATATAGTGAACGTTGGGATTTTCGGTGGGACCGAAAATACCATCTCGGTGTGTCCGAAGTGAGTCAAAGGTTAGGGTTTGCCATCTCGGTGTGACCGAAAACAACAACTCGGATATTCCGAAATGCTGTCAATTGGTTACAGAAGGTTGGCAGACCATTTTCGGTGAGACCGAAAATCAGAATCGGATGGACCGAGAAATTAGGGTTTGGGGAAATAACTGAAGTGGTTCATCTCGGTGGGACTAAGTTTGCAGAATCGGTTTGTCCGAGATTACTTATGAGTGTGTTGAATAGTGAAGAGTGCTGATAGTTGAGGGAGCTAGATCACCAAGCACTTGAGCAACAAGAACATTAACACAACCTCATCCCCTTTTAATAGTATTGGCTTTTCCTATGGACTCAATGTGATCTTTGATCACTAAACCAAAAATAGAGTCTTGAGCTTTTGCCAATGCTTGTCTTAGCATTTTGAGGGGTCCACTTCTTCAGACATTTCCATACCCATATCATCGAACTTTTCTGAAATGATTCTCAAGTGAATATTAGTTCAATGATATATATGTTGTTATTAATTACCAAAACCACCCGGGGATTAGTTGCACTTTCAATCTCCCCCTTTTTGGTAATTGATGACAACATATAGATCAAAGCTTCGACAAAAGATATAATCAAGGAATAATATCGTCGCTTTGAGAAGTATGTGATAAACAAGAGCTCCCCCTAAATTTGTGCATTATTTAAAATTTGCGTTTGAATGCAAATGCACAATCGATTAGGATTTTGGGTCACTCTTCCATGTCACATACATCTTGGTGGAGCGCACAAAATGATAAGAATGAATAACATGCACTTAATCACCAAGACAAGAGTAAATAGCCATACACCAAGGAATAGCATATGATAAGCAATAAGCACACATTAAGCATAGTATGACTAAGCACTCATTAAGGTAGCATCAAACGTGGTAGCAAGCACACATAAAGTATCAGGAACCAAAAGAAACCAATGTATCACAAAGAAAAACCGGCAAAAGAACGAAAGACGAAAGAGCACTGTCTCTCTCGAAGCCCTATGATCTATAACAATTTCTCCCCCTTTGGCAACAAGTTACCAAAAAGTTCGAAAAGGTATAGAGCTAAGCGTCACTGCGGGCTCTGCTGGCGGCTCCCGTCTGGGTAGATGTCGGTGTAGAGATAGCTGCATCTGCGAAGACTTCTGCTGAAGTCTGCGGTGGAGGAGTGGATGCTGGAGCTGGAGGAACTGCTGGAGCTGTAGCTGGTGCTGAAGTGGTAGCCCTGGAGTCTGTCACTGGGATAGCTGCAGATCTGGATCCTCTGGGAATCTGAGCAGTCTGGCGATGAGAGTCCTGGACTAGATCATCCTGCATAAGCTCTGCTCTCTCCTGCCTAGTCTCCTCCATGTCTGCCTCAAGCTTGTTGACAGACACCTGAATCTCAGTCAGCTTCACGTCCAGAGCGTGGATCTTGTCCTCGACAATCCTCTCAAGGCTCTCCTGAGATTGCTCAATGCTGGCCAGGCGTCGTTCAATCCTCTGGGTAGCTTCAAGAATTTGTTCTCCAAAGCTCTTTGGCTTAGCTGCTGCTGCTGCCTCTTTGTCAGCTTTAGCCTTCTTTGCAGCTTCGATTTTGGCTTGTCCTTCAACTGAGGTAGGATCCTCTTCATCCATCACAACTACGTTGTCCTCATGCTCTGGCTGCAGTGGCAAGTGCTTCCTATCCAACATGAATTTGCCCGTGCCAAACTTGGCGTTGATGAGCATCTGTATCTGCGGTGCAAACCCACACGACCTCTTCTGGTCAGCTGCAGTCCTCTTAATGGTCTCTACCATCAAGTCCATCACCTTAAAAGGTGCCTTCTCATCGAGAATGTGCAGCATGTTGATAGAATAGCCTCGTATCATCCGGTGGTCTCCAGACTTAGGCATCAATGTATGCCTCAGAATAGTGTTAGTGGTGGTCAGACCTGCCTGGAGATAATACACTGAGCCTAGCTTCCATCCTTCCAAATCAGCAGCTGGGATCTCCTTGTACATATTCTTCATGGAATCATGACTCTTCTTAGGAATCCCATAGACATCAATGTCGTCCTCTCTCTGCACTGGAGCGTTCAGAAGTTCTGCCCATTCTTCAACAGTCGAAGAAAACCTTTGACCTTCAGTCATCCAGGTGATCTTGCCATCAGGATAGAAGTGGGCTGTGGCATAGAACTGCATAATCATCTCGTCATTCCAAGCTGTCAGCTCTTGACCCACAAAATCAGCAACTCCACATGCAGTAAAGCTCTCATGCACATGGGGAAAGAAGTCCCGGTGCTCTTCACTGTCAATGTACTTCCAGTCAACATACCTGGTGTCAGCAACAATGGGCTTCTTATCCATCAGCACGGTCTCATAGAAATCCTGCTGCTCTCTGGTGTGGAATCTGGGGTCCACAGCAGTCCTTCTCCTTACAGCATATGGATCAGACTGTCTCCATAGCCTGAGACCTTTGTCCTTCCTTGCCTTCATGTCCTCAGCTTGAGGATGAGCATCATTGTGAAGTGGCAACTTGGGACGGAGCTTAAGCAACACATGCTCTTCATCTGATTCAGACGGTGGCATCTCACCTTTGTTCTTCTCAGAAGCTGGAATGCTTCTGGTTGTTCTCTTGGGCTTGGCTGGAGCTGCCTTGACTGGAGCAGGCTTCTTGGGCTTAGAAGAGGCTTGAGCCCGAATAGCATCACCCATGAACTTAGCTTTCTGAGGAGGAGGCTGGGGTGCTTCTTCTTCTTCTTCTTCAGCATCATCCTGAGGTTCAGCATATACTACCCTCTTCCTTTTGGAAGTCTTCTTCACCTTGCTTGCAGCAGGCTCTTCCAAGTTAAGCTTCTTTGCGACTGCTGACTGCTTCACTTTGCTTGTGCCTTTCCTTGGCTGCTGCCCTTGGTGCTCTTTGGCAACCACATTCCTCTTGGGCTTGGAGGTAACTTCCTCAGCAACAAAGTCAGAGTCCTCATCATCAGAAGTTCTCTTCTTCCTTGTTCTGGTGGCTGCAGGAGGCAAACCACTAGGGGTGCTCCTCTCACCATCATCACTAGAGCTGCTCGCAGGACTTGTGTCTGCCTCTGGAATTTCAGCAAACGGTGATTCAGACCTGTTCTGGCTGTCACTGACATCTGACATGGCTGAAAAACCTGTGAAAAGATAAGGTATAGGCAGAGTAGAAGAGTTATCACAACTGCAGAGGTTTTTGCAAAAAAAATGAGTTCAAAACTTAGTTTTGAGTTTTCACAGAATGTATTTCGGTCAAACCGATTTCAGGTTTCGGTGCAACCGAAGTGCTCAACAGAAACCTACACACCACTTTCGGTCAGACCGAAATGGGTTTCGGTCCTACCGAAAACTTAGGGTTTCACTGAAACTACTTTTCGGTCGTTCCGATTGGCACAACTCGGTTAAACCGAACTATGCAGTGCAATGGCCAGAGGCCAAATCGGTCATTCCGATTTTCAAAATCGGCTTCACCGAGATGCATTCCGTGGAAACCTAAACCTAAGAATTTTCCTCGAAACTAGAAGATCTGAACTATTGTATGGGGAACATATCAAACATGGAATGAATCATGGCAACCTATCGTGCAAGAATCGGAAGTGGAGCACGAAAAGGGGTCGGGACACACCCTAACTTGGTGGTGTCCCTCTACGGCGGCAACGGTGGAGATGATTACCGTTGACGGCGGCGGAGACCTGCGGCGAGGGCGCACAGGCGACGAAGGCGACGATCCGTAGACCAGGGCGGCGGCAGCAGGGGTCTTGGGGGCGAACGGTTTGAAGAAAGAAATCGCGCGCAGCCCCTCAGGTATGTATAACCCCATGCTGTCGGTGGGACCGAGTTGAAAAACTCGGTGTCACCGAGATGTATAACTGCTGTGCAGTTACGCATATCGGTCAGACCGAGAGTTTGAACTCGGTTTCACCGAGATGAAACCTAGATCAGTCTAAGCGTTTCGGTTGGACCGAGATTGAGAAACCGGTCAGACCGAAATGGACTTAGAAGGTTTTGGAAGTCAGCCTTAGACGAATCGGTGGTTCCGAGTGCTCCTCACTCGGACTGTCCGAAAAAGACTTGTTCAAAGTTGTGATATGAGCATGAATAGAATTTTGAGACAAGAAAGCATAGATAGCTAGGGAAGGTGCTTAGGCATTCTTGTCCATCCATTTGGCCAGAAAAAAAATCAAAACAATCAAAACAACAAATGGATGTCCTTGAATGGATGAAATCATGCATTCAACATGCTCACACAATAAGATAGCAACTGAAATATGTGTCAAACATGCACAACCAATCACTCTAGCTACTAGCACACAATTTGTCGATGACTAGGTCATCTATATATGAGTATATTGACTTAGGAGCCAAATGAGAACATTTGATCATAGGTCATACTCATCGTTTAAGCACAAGTGGGGTTGCCACTTTTACATAAAGCATTTATGTGTTCACATCACTTGAAGATGCTTTAGCTCAATTTTTTGAGCAAAGCTCCCCCTAGATGTGAGAACCCCTTTTAAAGGGTCAAACTAACCTTGGGTTGTCGTAGAAGACTTCATGTAGATGTTGAAGATGTGGATGCTCAATGTTGATGCAGATCATCAAAAGTTGGGAGCAATCCTTTGGATTAGGGCACTTTCAATACCTACATGGGTTAGTCCCACAAGGAACAAACAAGAATATCCATAGACATAGAGTGAAGTTCACAAAAGATGATGTCCATGAAAGCAATGATTACCTTGTCCCTTGACTTACCAACAAGAGGGTTTGTGACTCCATGAACAAGTGCATGATGTGGAAGTTGATTGCACAAGTTCTTGCCAAAATGAATATGAGTGAAGTTTGTTGGCGGAGTCACCCTCAAGAACCTACTAGTTCTTCTTCTTTGGGATCCACATCATCTTGATGGGAATCCTTGGTGTTGTAGTTGAGCTTGACGAAGTAGAACTTGATGTGTCCTTGGGAACCCACTTGACCGTGGCTTGAGGTGCTTCAATGAATGCATCAATCTCCTCTTGAAGCTTGTCCTTGGCCTTTAGCTTGTGGTCTTGTGGTGGAAGGTCATCTTGAGCTTGTTCCACATTGGAAGAAGTAGGATCATACTTCTCCTTTTGTGAGACAAACTGTGGAGTAGGGTATTGACCTTCTTCCCACTCAACACCTTTGGCGTTGAACCTTCGCTCAAAACCAATCACTTGGTTCTTCCGGTGTCTTCCTTGTTTGCGAACAATCTCCTCAAAGTTCTTGCTTCCGGCAAGACTCTTGTAGACACCTTTCTCTATGATTTCCTTCAATAAGCTATTTTCTTGCTCAAGTGTAACTTGGCTTGAAACATTGTTAGTGGAATCAAGAGAACTACTAGAAGCAACAATATTGGATTTAACATTGTTATTGTTACTATTGGAGGAAGAATTTTTCTTATGCTTGTCATGCTTAGTCTTAATAGGTGGCAAGAAATTAGACAAGAGAAGTCGTTTGGCAAGATATGAAGAACTCTTCTTTCGAAGATCGTCATTGATCGCTTTTAGAAACTCATGTTCTTGCTCTAGAGTGAGCTTCTCGAAGCGTAGCTTCTCATGAGATCTTAGGAGCTCTCTATGATCTTCTTGAGTTGTTTCATGAGCTAACTTAAGAGTGTTTAGTTCTTTAGTTAGACGCTCAATCTCCTTCATAGCATTGTCATTCGACTCTTCTCGACTATAAAGACTACTAGCAATTTCATCATTACTAAGCTCACTAGATTTATCATGCAAGAGCTCATCTTCACCAAGCAAGTCATCCTCATCACTATCAAAGTCAATGAATTCAGGGTGTGTTACCTTGGG
>LR738714.1:55333338-55462195 GCA_902687465.1 Secale cereale | reverse complement strand
TTCCAATTCCCTCATTTGGTGAATCAAATAAGTCGTAGGAGTTGGAGTTGGAGGATACTAGTGCAAGTCCGGCAACACCTTCATCTTGACTATAGTCGGAGTCGGAGTGATAGCTTCCATCGGATTGATTGTCAGAGTCGGAGCCGGAGACCCATTCACCAACATGAGCTTGATGTCTTCTTCTTGTGTAGCTCCTTGATGACTTGTCTTTCCTCTCCGAATCCTTGCTTCTCCGAGAGGGTCTTCGTTCATAACGATCATCTCTGCTCCTTCTCTCTCTCCGAGGTGACTCATCTCTTGCTCTTCTTCTTGGAGATTCTTCTCTTCTCTTGTGGGGAGCCGTACACTCATTTGAGAAGTGTCCGGGTCTTCCACAATTGTAGCAGTTTTGATCACGGCTAGAAGATCTCTTTTCATCATATGATCTAGACTTTGAGCTTCTTTCTTTGCCTCTATTCTTGTAGAACTTGTTAAAGTTCTTGACCATTAGGCTTATCTCTTCATTGGAAATTAGCTTGTCACTTGAGGTAGTAGGAGCATCACTTGTAGCTTTGTAAGCACCACTTGACTTGTTGTGGAGCTCTTCCTTATCCTTAAGTGTCATCTCATGAGCAACAATTCTTCCAATGACTTCAGTTGGCTTGAGAGTCTTGTAGTTTGGCATCATTTGGATCAAAGTGCACACGGTGTCATACTTTCCATCCAAAGCTCTGAGAATCTTCTTAATGATGAATCGGTCGGTCATTTCTTCACTTCCTAAGCCAGCAATCTCATTTGTGATGAGAGCAAGCCTAGAGTACATTTCAGCGACTCCTTCACCATCCTTCATCTTGAACTTGTCAAGTTGACCTTGAAGAATATCTAGCTTTGATTCCTTCACAGATTTAGTACCTTCGTGCATTTCAACCAAAGTATCCCAAATCTCTTTAGCATTCTCAAGACGGCTGATTTTGTTGAACTCTTCGGGACACAAAGCATTGAAGAGAATGTCACAAGCTTGAGCATTGTTTTGCAACATCCGCAACTCTTCGGGTGTAGCTTCGCGATCCGGAACTTTTCCTTCTTCAAAGAAATCACCTTGCATGCCAACACAAATAATGCCCCATGCGGCTGGGTTATGACCAAGAATGTGCATTTTCATTTTATGCTTCCAACTAGCAAAATTTGTACCATCAAAGTAAGGACCTCTACGATAATTACCCTCACTAGACGCCATACTCTCCTAGGTTGTGAAACCAAGCTTATGGAGTCCAATGCAATGGAAACCAAGGCAATGGAGACCAAAGCTCTGGTACCAGTTGTAGGATCGAAAGTAGGTCTAGAGGGGGGGTGATTAGACTACTTGACAATATAAAAAATCTGCCTTTAGATCATGCAATGTTTTTGGCAGTTTCACAATTAAGATCAACACAAGTATCACCCTACACATGCAATTCTAGAGTATAAGCAGCGGAAAGTAAATTGCACATGTAAAAGAGAGGTGGAGAAAATCAAACGCAGTTTGGTGACACGGAGATTTTTGTCGTGGTTCCGATAGGTGGTGCTATCGTACATCCACGTTGATGGAGACTTCAACCCACGGAGGGTAACGGCTGCGCGAGTCCACGGAGGGCTCCACCCACGAAGGGTCCACGAAGAAGCAACCTTGTCTATTCCATCACGGCCTACGCCCACGGAGGACTAGCCTTACTCGGGGTAGATCTTCACGAAGTAGGCGATCTCCTTGCCCTTACAAACTTCTTGGTTCAACTCCACATCTCAAAGACGGAGGCTCCCAAGCGACACCTAACCAATCTAGGAGGCACCACCCCCCCAAAAGGTAATAGACGGTGTTGATGATGATGAACTCCTTGCTCTTGTGCTTCAGATGATAATCTCCCCAACACTCAACTCTCCTCACTGATATGGCTGTGGTGGAAGAAAGATTTGAGTGGAAAGCAACTTGGGAAGGCTAGAGATCAAGTTTCATATGGTAGGAATGGAATGGCTTGATCTCAACACAAGGGTAGGTGGTTCACTTCTCAGAAAGTGTGTGGTAGAAGTGGTGGTACTTTCTGATGGCTCTCTTCACGAATGAAGAGGGGGTGGAGGGGTATATATAGCCTCCACACAAAATCCAACCGTTACACACACATTTGACCAATCTCGGTGAGACCGAAGTGAAAACTCGGTCAGACCGAAAGTTCAAATATAGTGAACGTTGGGATTTTCGGTGGGACCGAAAATACCATCTCGGTGTGTCCGAAGTGAGTCAAAGGTTAGGGTTTGCCATCTCGGTGTGACCGAAAACAACAACTCGGATATTCCGAAATGCTGTCAATTGGTTACAGAAGGTTGGCAGACCATTTTCGGTGAGACCGAAAATCAGAATCGGATGGACCGAGAAATTAGGGTTTGGGGAAATAACTGAAGTGGTTCATCTCGGTGGGACTGAGTTTGCAGAATCGGTTTGTCCGAGAGTACTTATGAGTGTGTTGAATAGTGAAGAGTGCTGATAGTTGAGGGAGCTAGATCACCAAGCACTTGAGCAACAAGAACATTAACACAACCTCATCCCCTTTTAATAGTATTGGCTTTTCCTATGGACTCAATGTGATCTTTGATCACTAAACCAAAAATAGAGTCTTGAGCTTTTGCCAATGCTTGTCTTAGCATTTTGAGGGGTCCACTTCTTCAGACATTTCCATACCCATATCATCGAACTTTTCTGAAATGATTCTCAAGTGAATATTAGTTCAATGATATATATGTTGTTATTAATTACCAAAACCACCCGGGGATTAGTTGCACTTTCAGCCAGTGCACGAAGAAGGAAGCTGCCAAGAGATCCAGCGGCCCCGTGGGGGAGCGCCAGCGCTCCCTCCATAGCTGTGTCGAGACCGTGCGCCCCCCGCCGCGGTGGCGCATGAGGACCAAGATCAAGTTCCACCTCCCCAACAAGCTCTAGTGTCGACATCAGGCTGCAAGGCCCTCGCCCCCGAGCTGCGTAGCATCAACTGGCCTAGGAAGTTCAATCCTGACCTGCCTCCACGTTACGATGGCACCCTCGACCCTGCGGAGTTCCTGAAGTTCTACGAGCTGAGCATCGAAGCATCCGGCGGCAACGAGAAGATCATGGTGAGCTGGTTCCCCATGGCCCTCAAAAATGGCGCGCACTTGTGGCTCCTAAATCTGCCCGCGGGATTGATCTCCACCTGGAGCGAGATGCGCGAGCGGTTCATCGCCAACTTGTAGGGCACCCGAGATCGCCCCCCGGTCGTGGGTGACCTGCAGCGTATCAAGCAACAACCAGGAGAAACCCTACAGAAGTTCATCCAACACTTCAACAGTGTCCGCGTCAAGATACCTAAGGTCACGGACGAGGCCATCATTTCGGCATTCTCAGATGACGTCCGCTACGTCAAGATGAAGGAGGAGCTCGCCATCCACGAAGATTTGTGCACGTCCCTGGAGCTGTTCAACCTTGCGACCAAGTGCGCTAGAGCTGATGAGGGGGCGCCTCTCCGCCTCTCCCTCGTCGAGCTCCTCGCTGCTGAACCTGAAGACAAGAAGGCCAAGCAAGGACGTAAAGCACAAGGGAGCAACAGTGCTCGCAGCTGAACCGGAGATGAAGCGCGACCGCGACTACCCAGAATCATCCAAGAACGGTCGAGCGTTTTGCGCCTTCCACAACATGCACAGCCACAACACCCACGACTGTCAAGAGCTCAGGGCCCTCCACGAAGGACGCGTCATCCAACGCCCCGAGTGCGGCAAACGTGGCTACGGCCATGGGGGAGTTGGACCGGGGGACGTTGGGACGACCGCGGCCCCCGCCAAGAGTGGCGTGATCAACCTCGGGAGGACCGTTGGTGCCGTCAGCCCCATGAGGACGCCTGGAGGGACCAGCCTCGGGAGGACCGTCCTTAGGGCAGGGCCGGCCTTCCACCTCTGCCACCACCAAGGAGAAACGACGACCAAGACGAGGGGGCTGGGGGCTTCCAGGAGCCACGTGCCATCACCTGCATCTTGGGCGGAGCACAGGCCCCTGCTTCTCAGTGCCTCTTCAAGCAGTTCGCCCGGGAAGTAAACGCGGCTTTCCCCAAGCTCGAGGCTACTCGCCCACTCAGGTGGTCCAGGTGCCCCATCACATTCAGTTCAGCAGACCAGCTCAAGTGTGCGGCTACGGCCGGCGCCCTCCCGATGCTTTGTTCGCCTGTTATCAGCAATGTCCAAGTTACCAAGACCCTCATCGATGGTGGCGCAGGGCTCAATGTCCTGTCCATCGAGACTTTCGACAATCTCCAAGTACCCTAGGATCAGCTGCTGCCTACCAAGCACTTCTCCGGAGTGACTGACGGCTCCACCACCCCCGTAGGGCAGTTCCGCCTGCCTGTCACCTTTGGCAGGTGCGACAACTACCACACTGAGCTCATCGACTTTCATGTCACCCACATCCATGTCCCTTACAACGCCATCCTCGGGTACCCAGCCCTGGCCAAGTTCATGGTAGTGACTCACCACGGCTACAACGTCCTCAAGATGCCGGGAAGCGGCAGCGTCATCACCATCGCCTGTGAAGAGAAGGATGCAGTGTGCTCGCTTGAGCACGTTTACCAGGCGGCAGCAGTCGAGGATCCAGACAATGACAACATCATCTACCCACCTGAGGTCGTCCCCAAGAAGAAGATGTAGCTGCTCGCCCTGGAGCCTCACGGGGATGCAGCACCAGGCGGCAGCACCTCGGGACCTACACCTAGGTAGGGGCTGCCTCCCTCCCTCGCATTAGGAAGGCACGCCGATCGCCCCCCTCAGGCTGGGCTCGAGGGCTCTCCCCTGGAGGGCCTCTGACTTAGCCAATGTCACGAGGGAGGTGCTGGGGCACCATGTGGAGGAGTGCTTCGCCGCACACTCCCCTACATAGGCCTCAAGGCGTGAGGCACCAAGCCCTCAGGAGTTCATCAGCCAGACCGTCGGAGACCTACAGATGCCAAGGGCAATGCGGGGCGAGCGCCGCCCGATGCCTCCGAGTGCAGCTGTCGCCCCAGGCTCAGGTGGCGGGCTGCGCGTCTGCGTCAACGTCCCCACACTCAACAGGATCGCATCTCAGGAGCTCTAATGGCCTTTCCAGGTGGGCCGATGCCAGGGTCCCCCTCACAGCTACGTTCACATGCCCTTCGGCCTACCGAACCAAGTGACCCTACACCAGTGCCATATGTGGGAAGTCCTGGCGACTCGCGAGGCCAGGCATAAGAAGATCCAGGCAGAGTTGGACTCGGCCCTCCACGAGATCTGGGGAACCCCAGAGCCTCACGAGGTGCGGAGCCAGACGGCACGTGAGGAGCAGCATCAGCGTCGAGCATCTTCAGCTGCACCAACACTACTTCAACAACTATGCAGGTGAAATTTTCCGGTTTTTTTTCAACTGGGAGCGCCCCTCGGGCTGCATCATTCCTAGGTCGCATAGCCCTGTCCCCGCGACGTGTATCCTTTTGCATCTTAGCTCACCTTGTTGGGGGCGCCCCTCGGGCTGCATCATCCCCAGGGCGCACAGGCCCGTCCTTGTGGCATGTATCTCCCTTGCATTTTACCTGAGCTAGTGTTACCATTTCCATCAGCTGCATTAGGATCACTCATCTATTTGACCATCACCCATTCGGGTCTCCTTCGCTACCTAATGGACTTCCGCTCATCTCGCAACGGGGGCTGCATATGTTGGCATGACGCTTGTGCTTGGGTCCATCCCTGCAATGCTGACAAACCCGAGGGACCGAGCTCTGACCCGTGGCCCGCTCCGCAAGTGTCACCTCACCAGGTCCTCGGTATCTTCATCTTCCTGCGGAATTATTGGAGTCCCAGCGCGGGCGCAACCCTAAGTCGTTCCGCTGCAGGCTAACCCACCGGAGTCTCAGGAGCATGACGACAGGCAACCCCGATGGTCTCCCCACCTCATGTAATTTGGTTGTGCGTTAAAGGGGGGTCCCTAAGCATTGCGTCTCAGGGGCTCTTATCGACTCTCCAACCCTCACCCCTTGGCCTTGACCGCGACATCGCGACCTGGCATACCAACGGCGTCTGAGCATCGCTCGAGGGTCGGGACCCGAGGACACATATCATCAAGAAGGATGGGAGAAGGGGAGGCCGGCTCAGAGAGCTCGGGCCAGTTCGTACGTCAAGGGTGGTCCTTGGGCATCGTGACCCAAGGGCCTAACTGGTCCAGCAGCCCCTCACTCCCTGGTCTTGTCCTGGTTTCCGGTCAAGCCAGCGGCGGCTGAGGTACGCGTGGGGCCAGGCCCTATCGACACAGAACGCTAAGGCCGGCTCACGCACCACTTCCCTCAGGGCTGTTCGTACGTCAAGGGGGACCCTTGGGCATCGCGACCCAAGGGCTTAACTGGTCCCATAGCCCCTCACTCCCTGGTCTTGTCCTCGTTTCCGGTCAAGCCATCGGTGGCTGAGGTACGCGCAGGGCCGAGCCCTGCCGACGCAGTACGCCAAGGCCTGAGTCCAGCATTCCCTTCCCGAAGGCCGTTCGTACGTCAAGGGGGACCCTTGGGCATCGCGACCTAAGGGCCTAACTGGTCCTGTAGCCCTTCACTCCCTGGTCTTGTCCTGGTTTCCAGTCAAACCAGTGGCGGTTGAGGTACGCGCACGGCCGGGCCCTGCTGACGCAGAACTCTGAGGCCAGCGGGGAGGAAATTGCAAAATCTCAGCCTTGTGACAGCGGGAACAAACCAGGCACGCCGCTTGAATAATCACCTCATGCTTATCAAGATAAGTCATTAACTCTTTGGTGCCCCATCCCCCCTCGCAGAACGGGATTCGGTAGTCACATGTCAGCAACGCCGCCTCACTTTTTAACCTTCAGGAGCCACTTGCACGCCAAGGGGGACCTCTTGAGCATCGCGCCTCAGGAGCTCTTACCGGACCTTGGGCTGCTCACCTCATGGCCTTGACCACGGCATCGCGACCTGGCATACCAGCGCCGACCGCAGCTTGCCTTGGGACTGGGGCCTACCGGCGTATAACACTATGCAACCAAAAGGGTAAAAAAGGGGTGATATTGCTGGAACGAGGCTCACGAATAGGGTGTACTAGCGAGGACAACAAGATAGAAGTAAAAATATTACAAGTTCTTTACATACCCCGTGGGGTTGGCTTCGAATCCTCGCAGGAAACGCCACAAAAGGACTTCAAGGGATCCTAACTACGGCCGCCATCGTCGATGCCATCATCAACAGTGGGCCACGGTGGCCCACCTCCGACCTTGAGCAGATCACCACCAGCGACGTGCTCGCAAGCCCGACGCGTATCGGACGTGCCACGAGCTGGGGGGGCGCGTAGCTGTCGTCACTCATCTCCGGAGACTCATCAGACTCAGGAGAGCTGCTGGACCTCCGGAGCCCATCGCTGCCGCTGGACGAGCTAGTGGTAGGATCGACGGCTGGCGTGGCGCCAGCCGCAGCGTCGTCCCGACGGCCCCCTCCAGGGCAGCATTCCAGGCAGCGTCCCTCCTCGTCGAACGCCTTGAAGTGCTACGCGAAGGCGCCGTCGTACTTGAAGTGGATGGTGAGGGCGCCTTCCACGCCGTAGACGCGGGCGACCTCGCCCCATCTACAGGTCAAGAAGACCTTGCTCGGGGAGACAACCTCAACCTCAACCCTCGTCGCCGGGGCTCGACACTCAGCGTGTCGCAACCACAGCCCGAGCGGCCCCCTCGGCGGCATCTCCATGGTGAAGAATGGCGGGAAGCGTATCCAGGATCTAGGAGGCATCACCGCCCATACCACAAACTCACGCGAGGAGCCTCTGGCGTGTGCTCGCGGGACAGCGGCGTGCACCACTACAGCGCGATCGGCGCGACCATGGCGCGGGCGGCGCTGGGTGCCGACTTCCCCTCCGTGGCCTCGTGCCCTAGCGTAAAGGGGCAGCGGGTAGCCAGGGGAGGCCGCTCGTGCCAAGGCCTCGTCACTTCCGGCCTCATGGCAGTGCCATGAGGGCGGAATGGTCTTTTCTTTGGAGGGAGTACCTCTGGCTCCTTGCGAGGAGTCTTCCCCTTCTCAGCAGCTCGGCCGGGATAAGGGCAAGGAAGAAGAAGAAGCGAGAGGAACAAATAAAGAGGATGGGCGGCGAGGACCCTGCTTGCCGCCTTATTTATAGCAAGGAGAAGGCCAACCGCCAGCCTCCGTAAACGCAGGTAATGATGATATTTTGTGCATGCAAGGACTTGTCAAGTCGCGCAGTCGCCGAGGCTGCGTGGGGAAGTGGAGACGCCCATGTCCAATCAATCGCCATGCGTTGATAAAGGCCACATGCTTTTGGGGCCAGCGGCGCTCCGCACTTTACCCTTGGCATCGGCACGAAGCCAAGCCTGAGCGCACCTTGGGCCCGGGGGCTACTGTCGGCGTTCTGGGAACAGGGGTACCCAGACTTGGCTGCCTGCGGCCCAGGGCGTGGCTCGTTAGGCGGCCTGGTACGGCCCAACATCTTCAGCAACCACTCAAGACCCTCGTGAGGGGCCAAGCCTCGCGAGGCGGGCGACGCAAGACATCCCCTGGGGCGGTCGCACTAGGACGGCTCATGAGGATCGGAGATACCAAGGCAAAGAGTACCTCACGAGGTCCTCACGACATGAGCAGTGACGACCAAGGCCAGGCGGGCGCAGAGTGCCAGTTTCCTCTTTGGTGCTACAAAAGGAGGTGCAGGCGAGGAGTCCCGAGGCGTCAGGCAAAGGTTTCCATATCAGTGCAACAAGACCAAGACCAGCAGGACGACAGAACGGAGGTCATCACGGAGCGCACGGCGGCGTCACCAACAGAGCTTTTGGCAGACGAAGACCACCTTTTGTCAGGATAGCTTGTACTAGCTGCCCCTTCAAATTTGGCCATTGTGGGATCCCTTCCCGCTCAATATTTGGGAAGAGGACTCAAGCCACTATAAATAGGACTAGCCATGTCAGGACCGGATTCTCGGGATATTAATTTCCCAAAAGCGGCCCCTATGCTCACCAGCCCAAGGATTACTGTTAGCTGATGAGGCACCGACTTGTTCAGAAACTCCAAGCAAAGTACAAGTATGTAGTACAAGACCATCTTGGCCTGTGAGCACAACACACGTTTTTCTAGTGGCTGATGGCGGAAGCGATTTGAGGTGCGTCGGTGACTATGGGACTCCATTTCCCACAGGAACAGCTGACAAGGATAACTCCTATCTTCGTGAGGCTGCTATCTCCATTAGCATAGGTTCCGGGGCTGTCGTCGCGTCGTTCCTTCCCACGCAAGGAATCTGGCCAAGACAATAGCCAGGGACAAGCCAGTGAGTACATTAAATGTACTCGCAAACATTATGAATATGGGAGAGACATCAACATGCTCGAGAATGATTTATGATCACTATGATAATAATGATATGACAGTCTATAATGCAAGCGGGTCATTCGTACAAAAGATATATGCAATCGGAGAGTGTTAATAAAATAAATAACGGGCATACCACAGTCGGGCGTCTGAGCGACGCCACAGAAAGGGCTTATAAAAAGAAATTTAAAGACGAGAATGCCACCGTCGGACGTCTGAGCGACATCACATAAAGGGCTTATAAGGAAAATAAATAACAAGAATGCCACAGTCGGACGTCTGAGCGACATCACATAAAGGGCTTAAAAGGAAAATAAATAACAAGAATGCCACAGTCGGACGTCTGAGCGACATCACATAAAGGGCTTAAAAGGAAAATAAATAACAAGAATGCCACAGTGGGACGTCTGAGCGACATCACATAAAGGGCTTATAATAAGAGTAGATAACATTGAATATCCAGGAGGTAGAACCGTCCCAGGGATACTCAAAAAAAAATCCAAAGAAAACAAATGGTTAGCCCACAATATAAATCACCATATATCACAGATCATACTCAAAGTTTTGGTTTAGTAGTTTTCTCCTCCGAAGACCGACACTAAGACCGACACTCGACCCATCCCAGACTGTAGTCCTTAACCATGGACACGGCTATTCGAATAGGTTTGATATCTCTGCAAAGGGTGTAATCTTTACCCACAAGTAACGGTTTTCTTTAGTCCATCGAAACTAATGCCGTCTATGGTCTTTTAGTCGAAAACCCGCCTGACTTACAGACACCAGATTAACTTTACTTGTGTCTGGAATCACCCACGACACCCGTCAAGTAAACTCTAAGTGGGGAGGCTACAACCTCGCGTAGCATGGGATCAAATTTCTATCGCGCGCTCTAAGGGGTGTCCCCCCTCTCGGTCCCAACCGGAAACACCCATGCCCCCAGACCAGGTGGCATGCCTACCGGATGCACCCGGTATCTTCCACCATGGCCTCTCTGTACGGTGTGTGCCAAGAAAGGGGTTGACGAATTACTAAACCGTATCCTGCCAGTGGCAGGGACAAGTGGTAGTACGAAACAAGTATGGGGGTTACTGGAGCAGGACTTGATCTATGGTCGACTCAGGAGGTTTATGTATTCCCTGTATGGTTGGTGCCATAATGCTTTTCACAGTTTCCTGACAGGGTCACCACCCCTCATGCCCCATCCTGCCTTAGTGCACATCCTTGCCACAACGAGATGTCAGTCCCGTGGTTGTGTTCACCGGAACACAACTTTCCCTCGGACTCCAGGCATATGTGGCATGTGAAGTGGTTACTATCACCAATATCACATACTTAACAGAAACGGAATTTACCATATGCAGATATGCAAGAGTATGCCTTCCACATGAAATAATGTTACTCCGCTTTGGTATATTGATGAAGTCCTTATATTTTAGCACACAACGAATACTATAACGGGGTTCAAGATGCTTGCCTTCAGGTAGAGGGGAGGAGAAATGCATTCCAAAATTTTTGGAAGTTTTCTCCCTCTTCAAAATCCTAAAAGAAATAATAAGAAATCAATACATAGACTCAAACAGCCCAAAAAATAAGTTGTCTGGAAATTTTTCATATAAATATGAAAATAAACTATACAATATTTGGGGAGCAACAGAAAAAGCATCAAGTCAATTGGATTAATATTTAAGGAGATATTGCCAGTCAAAGTTCAGTCAACTCTGTTTTTGTAATAAAAACAGAAATAGGAAAACGTTTCGACTGGAATACGCTTTCGGAGTGGGGGAGACGTACTAGGGGCTTTGCGTCTTCACTTATGCCGGCGTGGGCTGGCGCTGGCTCACTGACAGAGGGCCTAGGGTGCCCACTGGTCAGGTTTGACCAGTCGCCCCCGCCTCCTTCTTCCTCTGGCCGAACCGAGGCGGGGCTCCGGCGATCAACGCCGGCAAACGGCGGTTCCTTGAGGGTGTCCGAGTGCAGGGATGAATCCGCCGGACTGGGGCGGTCCTCCCGGTGGTCGAGTGGGTGACGGAGGTGTAGGAAAACGACGGCGGCCTCGGGTGGTTTTGGGGCTTCGTACTACGGTGGCTCCCGAGCCAGTTTGAGGTGATGGGCGGCTCCGCAGGATCATAGGGAGTCAGACGGTGGTGCTGGCTAGACGGGAGGGGCGCTGGTTGCGACGGATTGGACTGGAGTGCGGCGGCGGCCGTACTCGCCGGAGATTAAGAAGAGAACTCCCCGGGGACGAATGGTTGCTACGGGGTTGCTCTGCGGGGTGGCTAGTGACGGTCTGATGCTGCGGAGGGGTTCGGGGCACCCTTAAATAGGCGATCAAGGTCGGTTCGATGATGGCCGAGGATAAGGACGATGGCGGCGGCACTATTGCAGAGCAGGGGAGGTGGGGACTGGTTGGCAGAGCTTGTAGAGGTAGACGACGAAGTTGCGGATGAGCACGACAGTCTGGGGTGCTCGGGGACGCGCCAGGTGGCCCGTACGGCACCGACCACAGCAGGCAACGGTGGCGGCTAGCTCCTGGCTTGCCGGAGACGTGGCGAGGCGCTGTGGTGCCTGTGGGAGAGTACGGTCGGGGCTTGGCTCCATGCTGCGAGCCGCAGAGGGTTTGGATAAGCTCGGGGGAGACAGGCCAGGGGCGCGGCAGCTCGGGCGCGGCACGTGCAAAACGCGCGCTCTGGCCGCGCTCCGTGCACGCATGGCAGGCGTTCAACGAAATGCCAAGGCGGCCAAACCTGCTTGGATGCCAAAGCAAATCAGCGGACTTAGGTTAGAGGTAGCTAGGAGGTTAGTGGACATGTCTGCTAGGCCAGGGGATCAAGTCCACAACGTCAACTAAGAACTATGCCAAAACTGGCCATGCACACAAGGTGCTCGGCAGAATGCTATGGACATATGGGCATCTCTTCTGGTGTCTAAAATCTCCAGATCAGAGTCTCTCTAGGAGGATGTGATGTTGGCATAGCTAGCTGGGCAAAACCAGAAACTTGCTAGTGCAAGTTTTGCAAATCTTCAGATCTGGACAGAAAGTGTAGGGCATTGTTTCATGAACGAAAAATGTCCCAATAGGCCCACTCTTCTAGACTTAAGGGTTTTGCAAGAAGGGCTATAAGCATCAAGAATCTCAAGGGTACTAGAGAAAAATAAACTACGGTTGCAGTGCAAAATACCAAACTGGACCAGAATGAAAAAGAGGCTGGTTCACTCAAATTTTCCAAAGAGCCTAGAAGGGTTTTTGCATAAAGTTGAATAATATACTCCCATGAACATCCCATAATTTTGGTGGAAGCATTAAAGGAATATTCATAGGGGTTGTAGAGCAATTTTACCCACCGGACAAGATTGGAAATCATGGTGTGGAGCTCAAAATATTATATGAAATAAATATATTCTTGCATAAAAGTGATCTAACAACATCACATGACATCTCTAATTTTTGGTTGAAATTTTAAATAAATTCATCAAGTGGTTGCAGTACAAAAGAGGGCCTAAAACTAAGGGAAACCATTTTTATAGAGAAGAAAATTAGGGAGACAAATATATAATTAATTCTACTGATACAAGAAAAGTTTTAATGAGTGCATATGATAATCTAACATTAGCTGGAACGTTTTTCCCCTGAGGTAAAAACTCCAACATACAAGAACAAGAATGGTCCTGGAATCTAAAGGAACATCCAGCAAAAGAAGATTTTAATTTTCTTGGCAAAATTTTAATCAATAAATCCTGGTTAATATTTTTGGGGTGTTACAACACTACCCCCCTTAAGAAAAATCTCGTCCTCGAGATTTGTTAAGGGCTGCTATAAAATCTACTACTGCCACAAAAAAAATACTACCAAAATTCCACCGCTCTAATAATGCAAATAAAAGCCACTACAGTGCATGCGCAAACAGTGGTGTAAACTGCAGTGTTAAACACTGGTGCGGCAAGGAAAAATCTACGGTCGTGGAAAACAAGATATTTCTACTCTGGGCTATAGTAAACTTAGAAATGGTATTTCTCTAAATTTACAAATACGCTGGTTGCACCCGAGAGCACAGTGCTCTCACTGACTGACAGGTGGGGCCTGGACCCACTGTCAGCCTCTTCTTCTACCTCTGGTTCTCTCTTCTCCTCTCTCCCGCGTGCTCTCCCGCACTTTCTCCACCGGCGACGGCTAGCTCGTAGGGAATCTAGGCCGTACTGCAGTAGTGCGCGGCACGCTGGCTGTCGGTGCAGCGTGCACTCACCTCGCGGGCCAGCGTGCTGTCGGCACTGCTCACGGATTCGCCTCCGAACACCGGCGGTTGAGCGATGAACGGCGCTGGTGGACTCCGCCCACCGTACACCAATCTCGAGCTATAAAACGGCCGAGGTGCTTCTTCTTCCTCCTCACACCTGGCCTCTTTCCTTCTCCTTTCTTCCTTCTCCTCCATTTGTGTTTGTAGGAGCTCGGGTCGAGGCTCTAATGGTGGAGGTGATGCCGGACTGGTGTATGATCCTAGTGTGCGTGGGGTTGGCACCATTGCTAGGAGTATCCGTGCTCTTGTGTGCGATGATCCTCGACGATCGTCATGATGCGGCGGCTCGAGTACTAGCTCTTCGCGGCGGCGGCGATCACGAAGATTAGGCGTGGGTGTCGGGTGCTAATGGTGGTTAGTGCGCGGTAGGCAACTAGTGTTTGAAATAAACTCCCACGGGTTTCTCATCAAGAGACTGTGGTGCGCTAGAGAGGTGGTTAATTAGATGAAGTAGGTGTAGGAGGACTAGCAACTTAGTGTACTGTGTGGAGCGGCCGGAGTTGTAATCCTGCTGTCACGGTGTTGCGTGATAAAAATATCTATGTTATGCAGATGAACAAGATGCAACAACTCAGGAATTTTTTTTATTTAACACACGATACGACACACAGTTCTCATAAAAAGATACAGGTACAACCACATAGCAGTTTCGTCTAAAACATAAACGGTAAATGAACAGGGTCCTAGGAAAAGGTCTCTGGTGCTGGGGGACACTCTTCTTTTATCGGTGGGAGCGGGTTGACCAGTCGATGAATGTGCTTCTCCTGCCCGGGCCTCAGTGATCCAAGGATTTAAATCGGCAAGGCTCTGGAGATAACCCATTATCCGCTGGGTCAGACGCTCTTGCGCGATGACATATTGCGTAAGGTTGGCTAGCACTGGGTCTCTCTCAATTCGTCCACCAGGAAAAGATACTGCTTCTCCGGGTGCTGCGCGGCTGGGAAAGTAATAATACCCTCGTTCGCTGGCATAGGGCACCGCGAATCGAAGGCGAGCAAGTGCTTCACAAGCGGCAGCCTCTATGGCCATCTGGGGAGTTGGCATGGATTTCCCCATGAAGGAAACTTCTGTGGGGTCTTGGTTTGGGTTGGCGGGAGGGATGTGTACCACTACCCAATATTTCGAGGTGGAGGGCGTGATCCTCGATTTGAGTAGCTCATATTGGGGTGGACGGGTAGCGCTCAGGGTACTGCAGGTAAAATCCCACAATATCTTCACGAAACTACCTGGGGATGCCTCTAGAGTTCTCAGATAGATACTAGGGATCGGCATGGGGAAGGAAAAGATTGTGAGAGCAGGGCACCAGGTAAGGGATGCTTGGCAAAGTTACGCTGCGGCCTATATATAGCAACCGGGCTGGTTTATAGGATTATGGTGAGGGGCATCTATTTTGTTGGATTCGCTTTATGGGGTCGGGGTCAATGCTACAGGTACTCACGTCTCGCAAAGTGACGTGTTACTGTAGGGGTTGTCGGTGAGGTGCTCTGGGAGTTACACCTGAGAAAAGAAGAAAAAGCATTCGTACACTGACACAACTGTGCACGGGTGCTATATGGGTGCAAAAGTAAACTGTATATACATATCGGCATACAGGTTACAACGCCACGGTGTGTGGACTAGATAAGGCTTGGCACTACTCGGGTGATCTAATCAACCTCGTTTATATCCAAGCGGCCTTGCCTTGTGGATGCTGAAGCTTCTCCAAGAGCTTCATCGTTGGTGTTGGCTGGAGGTGGCCGAGGGGGTGCAGGGTCGGGGCAGTGATGATGACCCTCGCAGGGATTATTGGCTACAGCCCCGTTGGAGCGTGCACCAAACAGGCGACGCATCACCTCTGGAGACACCAAGGCATTCTGGTCAATGACTGAGGCAGGCCTCGGGGACTCGATTGGTTGTCCGAACAACACGACTGGGTTGTCGGTGCCGGACTCGTCTCGTCCTCTTGCCGGGGCTCGGCGAAGCAGTTCTCCACGAGCTGCGATCAGATCAAGAGTGATTTGATCAAACAGTTCCTCGAGCACACTAACATAGCGTACCAGATGCAATAATGCAGGATCTGTCTCGTGGTCTCCGCTCGCAACTCGGGGAGGCCTACCATACCCATTGCGAGTGGGGTAGTAATAGAATGAGCGACAATTAACTCTGGGCGACAGGTGCCGGAGTTGAACTATAGCTTCTCGAGTAGCTAGTTGGATAGCTTGCGGCTCAAAAGAAGTTGTCCTTCCGGTGAACCTGTAGGGGCGTTCTGGTAACAGACCCCTACCGTAGATGTGTATAGTGGCCCAGAATTGACGGCTTTCACCGCCCATGGAGTCTTGGTACACAACATATTCTGGGGGCTCTTCTAACGCAAAGGCGCGACGGGTGAGGTTTGCGAGCACGGTCACAAAACCTCCAAGGTTGGTTGCTATGGTTTCATTGTGAATGATGGGTCCTGGCATTTTAGCTCGGTCTGGGGTAGAGGCTGTGTTGGGTTGGGGGCTAGCGTGCCCTATTTATAGGAAAGGACGAAGTCTTCCTTCGCACGCTTGCGAAGGGAACTGTTTAGGTGTTGGTCACTGGCGGTTGATCGACAGGCTAGACTGATAGGTTGGGCACCGACTACCAAAGGTGTCGGCCCTCTGTGGGGGTATCTTATGCGAGAAGCTTGGCCTGGGTTTGGTTAAGGTCTGGTGGGTTGGTTTACCTAGGTTTTTGACCGGGCTAAGATAGGATTAGCCAGTGGTCAGCCTGGCTCTGATACCAAGGTTGTCAGGACCGGATTCTCGGGATATTAATTTCCCAAAAGCGGCCCCTGTGCTCACGCCCCAGGATTACTGTTAGCTGATGAGGCACCAACTTGTTCAGAAACTCCAAGCAAAGTACAAGTATGTAGTACAAGACCATCTTGGCCTGTGAGTACAACACAAGTTTTTCTAGTGGCTGATGGCGGAAGCGGTTTGAGGTGCGTCGGTGACTATGAGACTCCATTTCCCACATGAATAGCTGACCAGGATAACTCCTATCTTTGCGAGGCTGCTATCTCCATTAGCATAGGTTCCGGGGCTGTCATCGCGTCGTTCCTTCCCACGCAAGGAATCTGGCCAAGACAATAGCCAGGGACAAGCCAGTGAGTACATTGAATGTACTCGCAAACATTATGAATATGGGAGAGACATCAACATGCTCGAGAATGATTTATGATCACTATGATAATAATGATATGACCGTCCATAATGCAAGCGGGTCATTCGTACAAAAGATATATGCAATCAGAGAGTGTTAATAAAATAAATAACGGGCATACCACAGTCGAGCGTCTGAGCGACGCCACAGAAAGGGCTTATAAAAAGAAATTTAAAGACGAGAATGCCAAAGTCGGACGTCCGAGCGACATTACATAAAGGGCTTATAAGGAAAATAAATAACAAGAATGCCACAGTCGGACGTCTGAGCGACATCACATAAAGGGCTTAAAAGGAAAATAAATAACAAGAATGCCACAGTCGGACGTCTGAGCGACATCACATAAAGGGCTTATAAGGAAAATAAATAACAAGAATGCCACAGTCGGACGTCTGAGCGACATCACATAAGGGGCTTAAAAGGAAAATAAATAACAAGAATGCCACAGTCGGACGTTTGAGCGACATCAAATAAAGGGCTTAAAAGGAAAATAAATAACAAGAATGCCACAGTCGGACGTCTGAGCGACATCACATAAAGGGCTTATAATAAGAGTAGATAACATTGAATATCCAGGAAGTAGAACCGTCCCAGGGATACCCAAAAAAAAATCCAAAGAAAACAAATGGTTAGTCCACAATATTAATCACCATATATCACAGATCATACTCAAAGTTCTGGTTTAGTAGTTTTCTCCTCCGAAGACCGACACTAAGACCGACACTCGACCCATCCCAGACTGTAGTCCTTAACCATGGACACGGCTATTCGAATAGGTTTGATATATCTGCAGAGGGTGTACTCTTTACCCACGAGTAAAGATTTTCTTTAGTCCATCGGAACTAATGCTGTCTATGGTCTTTTAGTCGAAAACCCGCCTGACTTGCACACACCAGCTTAACTTTACTTGTGTCTGGAATTACCCACGACACCCGTCAAGTAAACTCTAAGTGGGGAGGCTACAACCTCGCGTAGCATGGGATCAAATTTCTGTCACAACCCTAGTTCTGGTATGCACTAGGCTAGTCTTGATGTTTGCATTATGATTAAATTTCAAATGAAATTGAATTGAGGACTTGTGAAACCCTGAGAAAACCCTTTTGAAAAATGACCGAAATAAAAATTGCTCCCAAAAGGTCCAAGAAAATGTTCATGTTGCTCTCTGAAAATATTGGCCAGAGATAAAAATCAAACCAATATTTTTAGGAGCTCATAAATATTTATTTTGGGCTTTTGGAATTAATGCAATAAATATTTGCATTGGATATATATATTTATTATATATTTTATATATGTCCAATAATTCTGGATTTTGTGAGGGGCTTGGGTTTAATCCTTAGGACCCTGCAAAATTGTCAGAATGATTTAAATGATTTTCTTTAAAACCAAACAAATGTCAGAAAAATAGAAAAGAAAAATAAAAAAAGGGTTATAGTTACCTGGGCCACTTGCTGGCCTGGCACTGGGCCGGTCCAGCGGCCAGTCATCGTCATCCTGGCGATGACAGGAGGCACGGGCACGCGCCCGCCGCTCTCGCGCATGGCCGCCACGCCTCCGGCCTGCCTGCCCCTCCCTTTCGCCGCCTGGAAGACGCCACGCGACGCCACGCACCTCCCCAAACCTCTCTGGACCTCTCTCGTCGCCTCTCCCCTCCTCTGTCTCCCTCCCTCGCTCGGACCCGACCGCCGCCGTCGCCGCCGGTCGCCGCTGCCATGGCCACAGGCCACCCCATGCCCAGCCTGAGTGCCCGAGAGCTCCGCCACCTCGTCCCCGTCCTCTACGTCGAGCCACGCGTCGCCGGACACCCTGAGGCCTCGTCCTCGAGCTCGTCTTCACCGCCGGCCGCCGTGGATCTCCCTCGCCGCCCCGACCGCTCCAGGACCTCCCCGAGCTCGCCGTTCGTCGCGTTGCAATCGCCGTGAGCTCCTTTTTCTTCCCCCTGTCCCCTCACTCTCGCGCGTGCTTTAGCCCCGATCCTCTCCGTGACCGCAAGCTCACCGCCGCCGGCGATGCCGCCGCCGTGGCCACAGCCACACACGCTCAAAACCGAGCACGTCCCCGCACTCAGTGCTCCACTAGGAGGCCGTATCACCTAGCCGTTCGCCTCCCCGTGCCCCGTAGCTCCATTTCTGACGAGGGCCGAACTACGGTGCTGCCGCGAGCTCGTTTCCGGCGAGCTCCGGCCGCCTTAGCTGCTGCTGCTTGCTGGAATGGGCGTGGGTGAGCTCCAGCTCCTCGCTCGTGGTCTCCGCTGCCCAAATGACCGCCGGAACGGCGATCCCGTTCCCCTCCGCCACGTCTGTGGACGCCGGCGTCGAGCCGCCGGTGGGTTTGGCCCGCTGACCGGCGTGGTTTGACCCCCACTGCCCAGTTGACCTCCCCTCTCTCTCACTGACATGTGGGCCCTGCCCAGCTAATTAGTTGTTAGGATTAGTGTTAGTACTAATTAACTTAGTTAGGTTAGTCCTACAGTCACTGGCTAGTGGGCCCTGCCCAGTTAGTTAGGGCTAACTAACTCAGTTAGTTTACTAAAGCCACTGACGTGTGGACCCCACACGTCAGGTTTGACCTGAGTCAGCGCTGCTGACTTGCTGACGTAAGCATGACGCAGTGCTGACGCAATAATTTTTTTCTGGAATTGTTTTTGTTTATGAAAATCCAGAAAATTGGTTTAAACTTCAAAATCACAGAAATTCAACCATAGCTCAGAATGAAATAATTTATATATGAAAAATTATCAGAAAAATTCAATCTATCCATCTATACCATTTTCATGCATGACAAATGAAGTTATACCTACTGTTTATATGAAAACACATAAATGGCATCTAAAAATGCTTATTTTAGAGTTGCATTTGAACCCTTGGTTCAAATGGAATTCAACCAATTAAAATGCTAGTTGCATTAGCTCAACAACATCATATCTTCATCCCATATTCATGCATCATATTGTTGCATATGCTTGTGTTTGATTGTCGGCACCGTTCTTCTCGATAGGTCCAGCTCCGGAGACCGATCCAGAGTACCCGTCAAAGGAGCAGTGCGCTGCATGTTGTTTTACCAGGCAAGAAAACCCCCTTGTTCATTCCGATACAACCCCTCTCTCACTCCTGCTCTCTGTTATTGCATTAGGATAACAACAACTTCAACTGCTACATTATGCTGCGGTAGTTGAACCCATTCCTCTGCATGACCTGTCATTGCCACAGTAAATAGTTGAAACCCACTAGCATGTGTAGGAGTTGATTGAAGCCATGATGTGATCTTACCATGCGTTGCTTGCTATTGCTTAGAGTGTGTCAGGTCTGATTCATCGGGAATGAATTGGAGTGCAGTGAAATGTTCTGATGCTGAGAGTTAAGTGTGTGAACACGATTTGGTAAAGGTAGTGGTGAGAGGCCATGTAGGAGTACATGGTGGGTTGTCTCACTGGAACCGTCCTTAAGCACTGAGTTCTGTGTATGTTTTCCAATGACTAGCTACTACCACACATTGGGTTCCGGTAACTCGACACCTCTCGACTTATTAATCAACATGATCCCTGTCCAGGAGTTGCAACTAGTTTCTGGTGTTTGTAGGTAGTGTTAGTAGTCTACCAAGTGGCACTCGGCCAGGTGGGCTTGGGACAGACTAGGCACCATGGCACGGTGTACCAAGCGTAGATCCACTCGGCGAGGTGGGCTTGGGAACCCTGCGCACATCATTTGGGGCCGTGAGCGACACCCCGGCCGGATCTCCTTGCGGATGGAACCCGAATAGGCGATAAACCTGGACTAGAGTCTTGTGTGGTTAGTCAGGTCGTGGCCAACACCCTCGCCAGGCTTCCGCTTGAAGGTTGCCGAGATACACGAGATGTACATGGCGGTAAGTGGCGAGAGCGTGTGTGAAGAAGTACACCCCTGCAGGGTTATCATGATCTATTCAAATAGTCGGGTCCACAGTTATGGACTTCTTGGATGCTTACGTGGTACATAGACAACTTGAAGTGGATATTCTAAAATACTCAAGACAAGTGTGAGTGCTATGGATGGCCTTCTCGTAGGGAGACGGGGATGAATCCATATTGGTGTATTGTGTGGTGCTTAGTGGACTCGTGTGCGCCACCTCAAAAGAGTTACCAGCAGTCGTAGAATAGGATAGCCACTGAGTCAAAGCTGGCTTGCTGCAACTAAACCCCACTCTGCCTCCTTGATACAAGTGCATGTATGATAGGATCTGATGTAAGTCTTGCTGAGTACCTTTGTACTCATGTTTGCTTAATTTATGTTTTGCAGATGAGATTGATGTCTCACTAGTAGTTCCGCTTGGACTTCGACAAGTAGCTTGTTACCTCAGCTACGATCTTGGACTAGTGTTGTAGATAGTCAGGCTCTTCAGCCTTTTTCATTTGTAGATGTCTGTACTCAGACATGTTGTGCTTCCGCTTGTTGCTTGTATGCTCTGAATGTTGGGTCGTGAGACCCATGTTTTTAATATTTGGCTCCTCGGAGCCTAATGAATAAATACTTTGTTTATTAGAGCTTGTTGTGATGCCATGTTGTATTTGCACATATTGAGCATATTGTGTGTATGTTATTGAAATGCTTGGTATGTGTGGGATCCGACACCTAGTTGTTTACCCTTGGTAGCCTATCTTACAGGGAAATGTCTCCTAGTGCTTCACTGAGCCTTGGTAGCTTGCTACTACTCCGGAACACTTAGGCTGACCGGCATGTGTCCTTCTTCGTTCCCGTGTCTGTCCCTTAGGGGAAATGTCACGCGTTGTTCCTTTAAGTCCTTGTAGCTTGCTACGACTTGGGTTCATACGTTGATGACCGACACGTTCGTTGCTGGGTCATGTATGCCTGTCTTTGTAATTTAGTGCCACTTTTGGTTTATAACTGGTCATGTTGGCCCGGGTTCTCTGTCATATGGATGCTAGCGACACTATCATATACGTGAGCCAAAATGCGCAAACGGTCCCGGGCCAGGTAAGGTGGCACCCGTGGGGATACCGTGCGTGAGGCCGCAAAGTTATATGGTGTGTTACATGCTAGACCGGTGTGACTTAGGATCGGGGTCCCGACAGCTTTGGTATCAGAGCCTGACTGCCTGTAGGATTACCAAGCCAAACTGGTCGAAGTTGAGTCTAGATATTCCTTAGTTATATAAGGGAATTGATTGTGGAAGGGAACGTAAGGCTCTTTTTACTCCTTACACCTCATGTCTTCTGATCTGAGTCATCCTACCTTTCGTACGGGGATAAGGAACTAGGCTATCTCTTCCGTCCATCAGGATCACGAGTTACTACTCCGTAGTTCCATAGGATTGGTTGATCAGAGTCCTACTCTTGTTTCAAGTTCTTCCGGTGAAGTTGTTTTAGTACCATCACAGAGCCTTGAGTGATGATGTTGAGTTGTTATACTACCCTTTTTGTTAGCAGGATGTCTCATTCTGAGCATTTTACTGCCGTTATGCTGTCGGAATTATCCTAGTAGTTCGAGAGATACTAATTTCTTGTTCTACCTTTTGCATCCTATAATTGTTGATGTTTCCGTCCTCGGTTTCGCTTCTCAGGATGTCTTCAGTTAAGCGAAGCTCAGCTGCTCGTAGACAGAACCACGGAGGTGATAGGGATGAGGAGGATCCTCCCGACCAGCCTTCGTTGGCAGAGTTAATGTTTGAGATGGAGAGAAACAAGCGTGAGTCTAACCGCTTGTTGGCACGTATTGAGGAGAACACCGCACATCAGTGCAAGGAATGAGCAACCATCCATGACTTCATTCGTCTGAAACCACCCACCTTCCATCATCCCATTGAGCCACTCGATGCAGATGACTGGCTCCGTAGTATCACTCACAAGCTGCGTTCTGCAAACGTAGCTGAAGGAGATAAGGTCATCTATGCCACATATCACCTGGAAGGTCCCGCTAGTCTCTGGTGGCAGAACTATGAGGCCATGACTCCAGCTGGCCAGATTCCTACCTGGAGAGATTTCACTGATGCTTTTCACGAGCATCACATTCCTCAAGCTCTCATCGATCGCAAGAGAGAAGAGTTCTGTAGTCTTACCCAGGCTAAGATGGCTGTTGATGCTTACAGTAGAGAGTTTGAGAACCTCGCCCGCTATGCTACAGAAGAAGTGTCCACGGACGCCAAGAAGCAGGCTAGATTCCGGAAAGGTCTCAATCCCAAGCTGCGTCGTGATCTTCACTTGCATCATTGTAATACATTCCTGGCTCTTGTGAACAAGGCCATCAATGCAGAGACCGCTCAGCTCACTTACGATGAGTCTCGTAAGCATACCCGTGAATTGGGATCTTGCTCCAGCACTAGTTCCCAGAAGCATCGGATTTGGGTTCCGAACTCTGTTCTTCCACCCAGTTGTACACCGATGCCATCTTATGTGGTACCTCTTCCAGTTCAGCAATATGCTCCACCCAGGTCTATTGGTGGACCGTTTGCCAATGTGGGTCCACGTCCTACCTCCAGGATTTGTTACAAGTGTGGAGAGCCGGGCCACATTGCCCGTACTTGCACTCAGACCCGTGTTGCTCCACCCTAGTCCGAGAAATCTGTTAGCCGTGATAAACCATCACGCAAGATGATCAGTGTCAAGTCAGCTCCCACTGAACATGGACGTGTGCATCACGTCTCAGCCAAAAATGCTCATGATGATCCCGATGTCGTTCTTGGTACACTCCTTGTCAGTTGTCATCCAGCATCGGTTCTATTCGATACTGGAGCATCTCATTCTTTCATTTCCGAAAGTTATGCCCGCTTGCATGACATGTCATTTTGTGATATGCCCTCCCCACTACTCATTCAAACTCCTGGATCCAAATGGCAAACTTGTAGTGTAAGCCATGGAAATGAAATCCTTGTCGACAGACTTGTGTTCCTTGCATCACTTGTAGCCCTCAAGTCTTCAGATATTAATATCATCTTGGGTATGGACTGGATGACAACTCATCATGCCAAGATTGATTGCTTCACTAGGTCTGTTCAGCTTACACACCCATCTGGCAAGATAGTCACTGTCACCACTAGAGTTGCAAAGCATCAACTCTATTCCCTTAATGCCAGCCCTCTTCCAGATCTTGAAGATGTTCCGGTAGTCCGTGACTTTCCGGATGTCTTTCCAGAGGAACTGCCAGGTGTTCCACCTGACCGAGATGTAGAGTTTGTTATAGATCTTATCCCAGGAACCGCTCCAATCTCTAGGAGACCTTACAAGATGGCACCCTTAGAACTAGCTGAGCTTAAGAAACAACTTGATGAGTCCTTGCAAAAGGGTTTCATCCGTCCTAGTTCTTCTCCTTGGGCTTGCCCCGTCCTCTTCGTTAAGAAGAAGGATGGTACGGATCGGATGGTTGTAGATTATCGTCCCGTTAATTTGGTCATGGTAAAGAACAAATATCCGCTTCCCAGGATCAACGACCTGTATGATCAGCTCACTGGATCCTCAGTCTTCTCCAAGATGGATTTGAGGTTAGGCTACCATCAAATCAAGATCAGAAACGGAGACATTCCTAAGACGGCTTTTGTCACTCGTTATGGCCAGTACGAGTACACCGTCATGTCCTTCGGTCTAACAAATGCTCCAGCCACTTTCTCCCGCTTGATGAACTCGATCTTCATGGAGTACTTAGATAAGTTCGTCGTGGTTTACCTCGATGATATTCTTATTTACTCGAAGAACGAGGAAGAGCATGCCAAACATCTTAGACTTGTTCTAGCAAAACTCAGAGAGCACCGCCTTTATGCCAACTTCTCCAAGTGCGAATTTTTGTTGCCAGAAGTGACCTATCTCGGCCATGTAATCTCTGGTAAGGGCATTGCTGTCAACCCTGAGAGAGTTCAGGCCGTCCTTGATTGGACTCCACCTGAAACAGTTAAACAAGTTAGGCGTTTCCTTGGTCTAGCCAGTTATTGTCGCCGCTTTGTTGAGAACTTCTCTAAAGTGGCCAAACCTCTCACGGAACTTCTCAAGAAAGATAAAAAGTTTGAGTGGTCCCCATAGTGTGAGCACAGTTTTCAGGAACTGAAAAGACGCCTGACTTCTGCTCCCATACTTGTGCCACCGGATTTCACTAAGGACTTTGTTATCTACCGTGATGCCTCACGACCGGGACTAGGTTGCATTCTTATGCAGGATCGTCATGTGATTGCCTATGCATCTCGACAGTTGCATCCACATGAGGAAAATTATCCTACACATGATCTAGAGCTTGCAGCCGTAGTCTACGCACTTAAGACCTGGCGACATTACCTCCTTGGTAACCGTTGCGAGATCTACACCGATCACCAGAGCCTCAAGTATATCTTCACCCAACCAAATTTGAACCTTAGGCAAAGACGTTGGTTGGAGTTGATCTCAGATTACGACTTAGGGATTACCTACACCCCAGGCAAGGGAAATGTTATGGCCGATGCGCTAAGTCGTAAGTCCTATTGCAACAATCTCATGTTGCAGCAAGGCCAACCACTTCTCCATGAGGAATTATGTAAGCTTAACCTTCACATTGCTCCTCACGGATTCCTTTCTACCTTGGTGACGAAACCTACCCTTATGGATAATATCATAGAAGCCCAGAAGCATGATACGAGGATTACCCGGATCAAGAGAAACATAGCCAAGGGTATTGCTGGTAGTTTCTCCATAGATGATCGAGGTGTTGTTTTCTTCCAAAACCGGCTGGTGGTTCCCAAGAAGCAACATCTTCGGCAACTGATCCTTAAGGAGGATCATGAATCTCCTCTCACGATTCATCCCGGTAGTACTAAGATGTATCAGGACCTACGTCAGAGGTTCTGGTGGACTAGGATGAAGAGATAAATTGCTGAGTTCATTGCTAAATGTGACGTTTGTCGTCGCGTTAATGCAGAACATCAAAGACCTGCTGGCACCCTTCAGCCTTTAGCTATTCCTGATTGGAAATGGGATAAAGTCGGTATGGACTTCATCACCGGCTTTTCCAGGACCAAGAGAGGGAATAATGCTATCTTCGTAGTCATCGATCGTCTGTCCAAAGTGGCTAACTTTCTACCTGTTCGAGAGAGTATCACTGCCAGTCAGCTTGCTGACTTGTATATTTCTCGAATAGTGTCACTTCATGGTGTTCCACTAGAGATCAATTCAGACCGTGGTAGTCTTTTCACTTCACATTTCTGGGAGAGTTTCCAGACTGCCATGGGCACCCATCTTTCTTTCAGTACCGCTTTCCACCCTCAATCAAGTGGTCAGGTGGAACGGGTTAACCAAATTCTCAAAGACATGCTTTGAGCTTGCGTTATCTCATTCGGTATGGATTGGGAGAAATGTCTTCCTTTTGCCGAGTTTTCTTATAACAATAGCTATCAATCCAGTCTCAAGCAAGCTCCTTTTGAGATTCTCTATGGACGAAGATGTCGAACACCTTTGAACTGGTCAGAAACCGGTGAAAGACAATTCTTTGGACCGGATATGATTCAGGAGGCAGAAGAGCAAGTTCGCATCATTCGTGACAATTTGAAAACAGCCCAGTCTCGTCAAAAGAGCCAGTATGATCGTCATCATAAGGAAGTGGCTTATGAAGTTGGCGACAAAGCTTACCTTCGGGTTACTCCTTTGAAGGGTACCCATCATTTCGGTATCAGGGGCAAGTTGGCTCCTCGTTACATTGGTCCTTTTCGCATTCTCTCTAAACGAGGAGAGGTTGCCTACCAGTTGGAACTACCCCCACATCTTTCTCGAGTACATGATGTCTTCCACGTCTCTCAACTCAGGCGTTGCTTCTCGGATCCCATCCGCGGAGTGGACCACGAAACGCTTGATCTCCAAGATAACCTCACATATCGAGAGTATCCCGTTCGCATTCTGGATCAAGCAGAACATGTCACTCGACGTCGTAACATCAAGTTTCTCAAGGTTCAGTGGTATCATCATTCCGAGAGAGAAGCTACCTGGGAGCGAGAAGATCGTCTCCGACTGGAGTACCCCACTTTCTTTCCACCGACTCCTGAATCTCGGGACGAGATTCTTTCGAGTGGGGGTGAGTTGTCAGAACCCTAGTTCTGGTATGCACTAGGCTAGTCTTGATGTTTGCATCATGTTTAAATTTCAAATGAAATTGAATTGAGGACTTGTGAAACCCTCAGAAAACTCTTTTGAAAAATGACCCAAATAAAAATTGCTCCAAAAAGGTCCAAGAAAATGTTCATGTTTCTCTCTGAAAATATTGGCGAGAGATAAAAATCAAACCAATATTTTTAGGAGCTCATAAATATTTATTTTGGGCTTTTGGAATTAATGCAATAAATATTTGCATTGGATATATATTTATTATATATTTTATATATGTCCAATAATTCTGGATTTTGTGAGGGGCTTGGGTTTAATCCTTAGGACCCTGCAAAATTGTCAGAATGATTTAAATGATTTTCTTTAAAATCAAACAAATGTCAGAAAAATAGAAAAGAAAAATAAAAAAGGGTTAGAGTTACCTGGGCCACTTGCTGGCCTGGCACTGGGCCGGCCCAGCTGCCAGTCATCGTCCTCCTGGCGATGACAGGAGGCAGGGGCACGCGCCCGCCGCTCTCGCGCATGGCCGCCATGCCTCATGCCTGCCTGCCCCTCCCCCTCGCCGCCTGGAAGACGCCACGCGATGCCACGCACCTCCACAAACCTCTTTGGCCCTCTCTTGTCGCCTCTCCCCTCCTCTGTCTCCCTCCCTCGCTCGGACCCGACCGCCGCCGTCGCCGCCGGTCGCCGCTACCGTGGCCACATGCCACCCCATGCCCAGCCTGAGTGCCCGAGAGCTCCGCCACCTCGTCCCCGTCCTCTACGTCGAGCCACGCATCGCCGGACGCCCTGAGGCCTCGTCCTCGAGCTCGTCTTCACCGCCGGCCGCTGTGGATCCCCCTCGCCGCCCTGACTGCTCCAGGACCTCCCCGAGCTCGCTGTTCGTCGTGTTGCAATCGTCGTGAGCTCCTCCTTCTTTGCCCCCTGTCCCCTCACTCTCGCGCATGCTTTAGCCCCGATCCCCTCCGTGACCGCAAGCTCGCCACCACCGGTGATGCCGCCGCCGTGGCCACAGCCACGCACGCTCAAAACCGAGCACGTCCCCGCACTCAGTGCTCCACCAGGAGGCCGTATCACCTAGCCGTTCGCCTCCCCGTGCCCCGTAGCTCCATTTCCGACGAGGGCCGAACTCTGGCGCCGCCGTGAGCTCGTTTCCGGCGAGCTCCGGCTGCCTTAGCTGCTGCTGCTTGCTGGAATGGGTGCGGGTGAGCTCCAGCTCCTCTCCCGTGGTCTCCGCTGCCCAAATGACCGCCGGAACGGCGATCCCTTGCCCCTCCGCCGCGTCTGTGGACGCCGGCGTCGAGCCGCCGGTGGGTTTGACCCGCTGACCAGCGTGGTTTGACCCCCACTGCCCAGTTGACCTCCCCTCTCTCTCACTGACATGTGGGCCCTGCCCAGCTAATTAGTTGTTAGGATTAGTGTTAGTACTAATTAACTTGGTTAGGTTAGTCCTACAGTCACTGACTAGTGGGCCCTGCCCAGTTAGTTAGGGCTAACTAACTCATTTAGTTTACTAAAGCCACTGACGTGTGGACCCCACACGTCAGGTTTGACCTGAGTCAGCGCTGCTGACTTGCTGACGCAAGCATGACGCAGTGCTGACGCAATAAACAATTTTCTGGAATTTTTTTTGTTTATGAAAATCCAGAAAATTGGTTTAAACTTCAAAAAAACTACAGAATTTCAACCGTAGCTCAGAATGAAATAATTTATATATGGAAAATTATTAGAAAAATTCAATCTATCCATCTGTACCATTTTCATGCATGACAAATGAAGTTATACCTACTGTTTATATGAAAACACATAAATGGCATTTAAAAATGCTTATTTTAGAGTTGCATTTGAACCCTTAGTTCAAATGGAATTCAACCAATTAAAATGCTAGTTGCATTAGCTCAACAACATCATATCTTCATGCCATATTCATGCATCATATTGTTCCATATGCTTGTGTTTGATTGTCGGCACCGTTCTTCTCGATAGGTCCAGCTTCGGAGACCGATCCAGAGTACCTGTCAGAGGACCAGTGCTCTGCACGTTGTTTTACCAGGCAAGCAAACCCCCTTGTTCATTCCGATACAACCCCTCTCTCGCTCCCGCTCTCTGTTATTGCATTAGGACAACAACGACTTCAACTGCTACATTATGTTGCGGTAGTTGAACCCATTCCTCTGCATGACCTGTCATTGCCACAGTAAATAGTTGAAACCCACTAGCATGTGTAGGAATTGATTGAAGCCATGATGTGATCTTACCATGCCTTTCTTGCTATTGCTTAGAGTGTGTCAGGTCTGATTCATCGGGAATGAATTGGAGTGCAGTGAAATGTTCGGATGCTGAGAGTTAAGTGTGTGAACACGATTTGGTAAAGGTAGTGGTGAGAGGCCATGTAGGAGTACATGGTGGGTTGTCTCACTGGAACCGTCCTTAAGCTCTGAGTTCTGTGTATGTTGTCCAATGACTAGCTACTACCACACATTGGGTTCCGGTAACTCGACCCCTCTCGACTTATTAATCAACATGATCTCTGTCCAGGAGTTGCAACTAGTTTCTGGTGTTTGTAGGTAGTGTTAGTAGTCTACCAAGTGGCACTCGGCCAGGTGGGCTTGGGACAGACTAGGCACCGTGGCACGGTGTACCAAGCGTAGATCCACTCGGCAAGGTGGGCTTGGGAACCCTGCGCACATCATTTGGGGCCGTGAGCGACACCCAGGCCGGATCTCCTTACGGATGGATCCCGAATAGGCGATAAACCTGGACTAGAGTCTTGTGTGGTTAGTCAGGTCGTGGCCGACACCCTCGCCAGGCTTCCGCTTGAAGGTTGCCAAGATACACGAGATGTACATGGCGGTAAGTGGCGAGAGCGTGTGTGAAGAAGTACACCCCTGCAGGGTTATCATGATCTATTCGAATAGCCGGGTCCACGGTTATGGACTTCTTGGATGCTTACGTGGTACATAGACAATTTGAAGTGGATACTCTAAAATACTCAAGACAAGTGTGAGTGCTATGGATGGCCTTCTCGTAGGGAGACGGGGATGAATCCATAATGGTGTATTGTGTGGTGCTTAGTGGACTCGTGTGCGCCACCTCAAAAGAGTTACCAGCAGTCGTATAATAGGATAGCCACTGAGTCAAAGCTGGCTTGCTGCAACTAAACCCCACTTTGCCTTCTTGATACAAGTGCATGTATGATAGGATCTGATGTAAGTCTTGCTGAGTACCTTTGTACTCATGTTTGCTTAATTTATGTTTTGCAGATGAGATTGATGTCTCACTAGTAGTTCCGCTCGGACTTCGACAAGTAGCTTGTTACCTCAGCTACGATCTTGGACGAGTGTTGTAGATAGTCAGGCTCTTCAGCCTTTTTCATTTGTAGATGTCTGTACTCAGACATGTTGTGCTTCCGCTTGTTGCTTGTATGCTCTGAATGTTGGGTCGTGAGACCCATGTTTGTAATATTTGGCTGCTCGGAGCCTAATGAATAAATACTTTGTTTATTAGAGTCTTGTTGTGATGCCATGTTGTTTTTGCACATATTGAGCATATTGTGTGTATGTTATTGAAATGCTTGGTATGTGTGGGATCCGACACCTAGTTGTTTACCCTTGGTAGCCTATCTTACAGGGAAATGTCTCCTAGTGCTTCCACTGAGCCTTGGTAGCTTGCTACTGCTCCGGAACACTGAGGCTGACTGGCATGTGTCCTTCTTCGTTCCTGTGTCTGTTCCTTAGGGGAAATGTCAGGCGTTGTTCCTTTAAGTCCTTATAGCTTGCTACGACTTGGGTTCATACGTTGATGACCGACACGTTCGTTGCTGGGTCATGTATGTCTGTCTCTGTAATTTAGTGCCACTTTTGGTTTATAACTGGTCATGTCGGCCCGGGTTCTCTGTCATATGGATGCTAGCGACACTATCATATACGTGAGCCAAAATGCGCAAACGGTCCCGGGCTAGGTAAGGTGGCACCCGTGGGGATACCGTGCTTGAGGCCGCAAAGTGATATGGTGTGTTACATGCTAGACCGGTGTGACTTAGGATCGGGGTCCCGACAATTTCTATCGCACGCTCTAAGGGGTGTCCCCCCTCTTGGTCCCAACCGGAAACACCCATGCCCCGAGACCAGGTGGCATGCCTGCCGGATGCACCCGGTATCTTCCACCGTGGCCTCTCTGTACGGTGTGTGCCAAGAAAGGGGTTGACGACTTACTAAACCGTACCCTGCCAGTGGCAGGGACAAGTGGTAGTACGAAACAAGTATGGGGGTTACTGGAGCAGGACTCGATCTATGGTCGACCCAGGAGGTTTATGTATTCCCTGTATGGTTGGTGGCATAATGCTTTTCACAGTTTCCTGAGAGGATCACCACCCCTCATGCCCCATCCTGCCTTACTGCACATCCTCTCCACAACGAGATGTCAGTCCCGTGGTTGTGTTCACCGGAACACAACTTTCCCTCGGACTCCAGGCATATGTGGCATGAGAAGTGGTTACTGTCACCAATATCACATACATAACAGAAACGGAATTTACCATATGCAGATATGCAAGAGTATGCCTTCCACACGAAATAAGGTTACTCCACTTTGGTATATTGATGAAGTCCTTATATTTTAGCACACAACGAATACTATAACGGGGTTCAAGATGCTTGCCTTCAGGTAGAGGGGAGGAGAAATGCATTCCAAAATTTTTGGAAGTTTTCTCCCTCTTCAAAATCCTAAAAGAAATAATAAGAAATCAATACATAGACTCAAACAACCAAAACAAAGTTGTCTGGAAAATTTTCATATAAATATGAAAATAAACTAGACAATATTTGGGGAGCAACAGAAAAAGAATCAAGTCAATTGGATTAATATTTAAGGAGACATTTCCAGTCAAAGTTCAGTCAACTCTGTTTTTAGAATAAAAACAGAAATAGGAAAACGTTTTGACTGGAATACGCTTTCGGAGTGGGGGAGACATACTAGGGGCTTTGCATCTTCACTTATGCCCGCGTGGGCTGGCGCTGGCTCACTGACAAAGGGCCCAGGGGGCCCACTGGTCAGGTTTGACCAGTCGCCCCCGCCCCCTTCTTCCTCTAGCCGAACCGAGGCGGGGCTCCGGTGATCAACGCCGGCGATCGGCGGTTCCTTGAGGGTGTCCGAGTGCAGGGATGGATCCACCGGACTGGGGCGGTCCTCCCGGTGGTCGAGTGGGCGACGAAGGTGTAGGAAAACGACGGCGACGAGCCTTGCGGCGGATGGTGGCCTCAGGTGGTTTTGGGGCTTCGTACTACGGTGGCTCCCGAGCCATTTTGAGGTGATGGCCGGCTCCGCAGGATCATAGGGAGTCGGACAGTGGTGCTGGCTGGACGGGAGGGACGCTGGTTGCGACGGATTGGACTGGAGTGTGGCGGCGGCCGTACTTGCCGGAGATGTAGAAGAGAACTCCCCGGGGACGAATGGTTACTACGGGGTTGCTCTGCGGGGTGGCTAGTGACGGTCTGATGCTGCGGAGGGGTTCGGGGCACCCTTAAATAGGCAATCAAGGTTGGTTCGACGGTGGCCGAGGATAAGGACAACGGCGGCGGCACTATTGCAGAGCAGGGGAGGTGGAGACTGGTTGGCAGAGCTTGCAGAGGTAGACGGCGAAGTTGCAGATGAGCACGTCAGTCTGGGGTGCTCGGGGGCGCGCCAGGTGGCCCGTATGGCACCGACCACAGCAGGCGGCGGTGGCGGCTAGCTCCTGGCTTGCCGGAGACGTGGCGAGGCGCTGTGGTGCCTATGAGAGAGTACAATCGGGGCTTGGCTCCATGCTGCGAGCCGCAGAGGGTTTGGATAAGCTCGGGGGAGACAGGCCAGGGGCGCAGCGGCTCGGGCGCGGCACGTGCAAAACGTGCGCTCTGGCCGTGCTCCGTGCACGCACGGCAGGCGTTCGACGAAGCGCCAGGGCGCCAACCTGCTTGGATGCCAAAGCAAATCAGCAGACTTAGGTTAGAGGTAGCTAGGAGGTTAGTGGGCATGTCTGCTAGGCCAGGGGATCAAGTCCACAACGTCAACTAAGAACTATGCCAAAACTGGCCATGCACACAAGGTGCTCGGCAGAATGCTATGGACATATGGGCATCTCTTCTGGTGGCTAAAATCTCCAAATTAGAGTCTCTCTAGGAGGATGTGATGTTGGCATAGCTAGTTGGGCAAAACCAGAAACTTGCTAGTGCAAGTTTTGCAAATCTTCAGATATGGACAGAAAGTGTAGGGCATTGTTTCATGAACCAAAAATATCCCAATAGGCCCACTCTTTTGGACTTAAGGGTTTTGCAAGAAGGGCTATAAGCATGAGGAGCTCAAGGGTACTAGAGCAAAATAAACTAGGGTTGCAGTGCAAAATACCAAACTGGACCAGAATGAAAAAGAGGCTGGTTCACTCAAATTTTCCAAAGATCCTAGAAGAGTTTTTGCATAAAGTTGAATAACATACTCCCACGAACATCCCATAATTTTGGTGGAAGCATTAAAGGAATATTCAAAGGGGTAGTAGAGCAATTTTGCCCACTAGACCAGATTGGAAATCTTGGTGTGGAGCTCAAAATATTATATGAAATAAATATATTCTTGCATAAAAGTGATCTAACAACATCACATGACATCTCCAATTTTTGGTTGAAATTTTAAATCAATTTATCAAGTGGTTGCAGTACAAAAGAGGCCCTAAAACTAAGGGAAACCATTTTTATAGAGAAGAAAATTTGGGAGACAAATATATAATTAATTCTACTGATACAAGAAAAGTTTTAATGAGTGCATATGAGAATCTAACATTAGCTGGAAGGTGTTTCCCCTGAGGTAAAAACTCCAACATACAAGAACAAGAATGGTCCTGGAATCTAAAGGAACATCCAGCAAAAGAAGATTTTAATTTTCTTGGCAAAATTTTAATCAATAAAACCTGGTTAATATTTTTGGGGTGTTACAAGCCACCACCATTGGGATCATCTCATCAGATCGGGAGTTGATCTCATCTTGAGTTGATCAGATAGAAGGCCACACACCATAAGCTCACTCGAGCACAAGAACCCCTCTCCTCAGGAGGTAGTTCATCCATGTACAAGTTCTTCCTCAGCCTACAAGGCAATCCACCACACCACACTGGATTAGGGTATTACACCACAATGGTGGCCCGAACCAGTATGAAGCTTGTGTCCCTTGTTCTTTGAATCTGACGAGCTAGGCCTAGGGATCAGCAAGTAGACGGGTTAGGGCGGAAGGAGAGATCTTCGTGCGCACCCCAGAGTTCGAACCTCAAGGGTTTTGCCGGAACCCCAGATCCTACAGTTCTCCTCGATCTTCTTGGAGATCTACTCGATGTAATACTTTTTGCGGTGTGTTTGTCTAAATTAGATGAATTGTGGTTTTATGATCAAGATTATCTATGAAAAATATTTGGTTCTTCTCTGAATTTTTATATGTATGATTTAATATGTTTGCAAGTCTCTTCCAATTATCAGTTTGGTTTGTCCTACTAGATTGATCTTTCTTGCAATGGGAGAAGTGCTTAGCTTTGGGTTCAATCTTACGGTTTCCTTTCCAAGTGACAGCAGGGGCAGCAAGGCACATATTGTATTGTTGCCATCGAGGATAAAAAGATGGGGTTTATGTCATATTGCATGACTTTATCCCTCTACATCATGTCATCTTGCTTAAGGCATTACTCTATTCTTATGAACTTAATACTCTAGATGCATGCTGGATAGCGGTCGATGTGTGGAGTAATAGTAGTAGATGCAGAATCGTTTCGGTCTACTTGTCGCGGACGTGATGCCTATATACATGATCATGCCTAGATATTCTCATAACTTTGCGCTTTTCTATCAATTGCTCGACAGTAATTTGTTCACCCACCATAGAATCTGCTATCTTGAGAGGTGCCACTAGTGAAACCTATGGCCCCCGGGTCTATCTTCCAACATATCAATCTTCCATCTACTAGTTATCTTTACTGTTCTTTTATTTTGCAATCTTTACTTTTCAATCTATACAACAAAAGTAGCAAAAATATTTATCTTATTATCTCTATCAGATCTCACTTTTGCAAGTGGCCGAGAAGGGATTGACAACCCCTTTATCGCATTGGTTGCAAGGTTCTTATTTGTTTGTGCAGGTACGAGGGATTTGCGTGTAGTCTCCTACTGGATTGTGTCGGGGAAACTGATCGCCCACGAACACCTATGGGACCGGAGCCCCTTTTCGGTCCGGCAAGGGAGCGGAGGGAGCACGAAGAGCAGATCGAGGGGGACACGCGAGTAGTTTACCCAGGTTCGGGCCGCACGGGTGCGTAAAACCCTACTCCTGCCTTGGTTATATTGAGTTCTTGGCTCGGGAGCAAGAAGATCTACAGTGCTAACTACACCGAGCGTGGGAGTGATCAAGTTTCTGGAACCGAACCCCCTCTACGTTGTGCATGGGCCTCCTTTTATAGCCCAAAGGGGTCACCGACAGGTGTCAACGTAGACGAGGGTAAAAGCGTAAAATAGGTGGTAGTTGTAACAGTGCATGTACAGTGGTCTATACCTAACCCTGACGGTGGGGGACAAGGGCATTGAATGCCCGTCGCCGTCACCCCAAAAGCGTCCGTCCGGGCGCCTCCGTTCGCCACGACGGAGGCCTCGTCATCGTGGCTTGCCACCGTGTACCCCCAGGCTGCACAGCCATCCGCCACGTGCCCCAGGAAGGGCCCCAGGGCGATGCGTGGCCAGGTGAGCTGGAGCGCAGGCACACAGTGAAAGCTTGCCGCGGCAAGCACCTTGCCGCGGTCGCTACCTTGCCGGGCCCGGAAGCTTGCCGCTCTCCGGGTCTTGCCGGGGCGCGCGATGTGCCACGGCAGGTCTTCTGAAATGCTGTTCTTTGGCCTTCCTGGCAAGCTCCTCTTGCCAGGGTCTTGTGCAGAAGGGATGGTCTTGAGCCTGGAGTGGCCTTCCCGGCAAGCTCCTCTTGCCGGGGTCTTGTTTCCTAACTTGAATACTTTGTTCTTGAATGGCTTCAAGGGAACTAGAGCGGGCTTTGGCGGGCACGTGGTGAGCCTGACCACGGGACGCTGCTACCGCCCGTGCACAAGTCGGGATACTAAGGTACCCCTACTTTAGTACACCGATAGGAGCCCCCGGGCCTGGGCCACACACGGTGCCGAGCGCTGTTGGGCCAGGCCCAAAACAGTGCACGGGCACACGCGGCCCACGGCGCGCCGTTTCCCACTCCGCATCCACCGCATCCCTCCCTAACGGCACGCGTCGATTGCGGCGTCGTGGGAGAGATCGTTGCCTGTTTCTTTAATGGGAAAATGCGGAACATCCCCCACTTCCCCCTTAAAAGCAGAGGAAGCAGGGGCAGTTTCCCCCCATTGCTTCATTGCGTCTTCAATCTCAGAAACTCCCGCCGCTCTCCGCCTCCCCAAAGGTCGACAGAGAGCCGAGCTCCACCTCCCTTCCACCGCCGCCCGCCTCCCCGGCGCTGCCGACCCCTCTCACCGTCCCCGCCATGGCCCCGAAGAGCAGCAAGACGAAGAGCAAGAAGTCCGACAAGGCGGCGAAGCTGGCCGCAATGCGGAAGAGGATGGTGGTCTTCCCGCCGAGGCTCGGCGCGAGGGAGCTGCGGGACAAGTATTACTTGTTTTGGGCGAGGGAGACGAAGGCTCACCCGCGCACCAGAGTCCTCCCCGCTGAAGCCTGCGACATGTACCCGGGAGGTTACCACTACTTCGCTTTGTTCTTCCACTGTGGCCTTTGTCCTCCGTACTCTGAGTTTTTCTGCGATGTGATGAACATCTACGGATTCCACCTCCTAGATTTTACCCCGAATGCTGTTCTCATAATGGCCGTTTTCGCACATCTGTGCGAAAACTTTGTCGGGGTCCACCCCAACGTAGCTCTCTTCCGCCACTTCTTCACACCTAGAGTAGAGTCTGGATCTCCACTCTCCGGTGGCATCTCCTGGATCTTCAGGCTTAACAAGAAAGAGGCGTACTTGATTGGAGAGCTCCGCGGCAAGTGGGAGGAGTGGAGAGCTGATTGGTGCTGGGTTGTGGAAGAGGAACCCCAGCAATTTACCTCTCCTCGCCGGGCCACAATAGTGCGCGGCAAGGATTGGAGCGATCTGGCCCCGGAGGATGAGAAGCTGGAGATAGCCGTCATTAGGATCCTTGCCTCCGGGACGCCAACCTTACTGTAGGTGAGGTCGGGGCGGATTTCCTTCGCCGCCGCATTGCCCCCTTGCAAGACAGGAAGAGGCCCGCTTGGGAATTCGGCAACGTGGCAGACTGCATGAGGCTGCGCCCCGGGCTGAACTACAACTTCACCGTCCTGGAACTCAAGGGGATGGTTCGCTCGATGTTCATGCATGACCCCAAGCACAAGGAGTGGTTTACCCCGTCGCGGGGAGTAGTTCCCTTGTGCAACAATTCTGCTCTTAGTGCCATCCGTGCGGCAATGCCTCAGTGCGACTCCCACGGGGTTGATCCCACTTGGCTGATGCCTTCAGAAGAGACCGTGCAGACCTTCTTCGACAACCTGGTTAAACGGCCGCGCAACCCCGAAGAGAAGAAGGGCCTCACCCGTGCGACCACCGATCGGGACATGGCGTATATCGCCAGCAGGATGGAGGAGGCGGCCGCAGCGGCGGCTGCGGGTGAGTTTGGGTACACCGTGGAAGAAGCAGAAGCAGCGGATGCAATGAGTCGGGCCGAGGAGGAGGAGATCCTCAAACTGCTGAGGCCCGCCGGGAAGCCTGCCGGGGAGCCTGCCGGGAAGAGCGAGGCTGCCGGGCAGGGGACCGAGTCCAGTGAGCCCGCCGAGGAGGATGCCGAATCGGGCGATTCCGACGAAGACTCTGGTGGGTCACTGAAACTTGACGACATTTCCTCATCCTTGGAGAACTCTCCGCCACCGCCAAGTCCTCCGCCACAGCCAAAGAAGTGCCCCCGCAAGACCACCGAGACGGTGAAGCAGCCGGCGCCCCGACAGCAGCCGAAGCGTCGTGCGACGCGTGCCACCACGACGAGCAAGGTCGTCAAGGAGGCGCCCCGTGTCCCAGCGGCAAGCGGAGGGGGATCTTCCCGAAGCGGTTCTGGTGTTCCTTCTACCCCTCGGTCCTCGGCGACGACCGGAGCGGGGTCTTCGCAACCCACGGCTCCGGAGCCCGCCAAGCGCCCGAGGGAGCCTACTCCTCCAGCTCCTCATGCTGGGACGCGCGAGGTGGAATTTGACTTCTCCGCCCTTAGTTCCGACGAGGAGGAGGAAGAGTAAGCATTTGCAACTTTTATTTCCATTAAATCTTGTTGCTCTTGTCTTGAATTCTCTTTGCCTAACTCTGATCTTGTTTGGCCTTCAGGACTCCGACCCAGAGGATGGCGAAGAGGGCCAAGATCCCTGTGGTTGACCTTGAGGACGACGAGCCCGTCGCCGTGGCAGGAGATGTGCCCGCGACAGGCTTGCCGGACCAGCCTGCTGCTCCGGAGAGCAGCCCCCAGCACAGCCCCCGGCGTAAGTTCCTTGTTCACTTTTCTGCTTATCGGGCGCGCTTGAGCTTCTTATCCTTCTTGATGTCTTGTTTGTTTGTTGAATTGTGTAGAAGTGGAGCCGCAGCCGCAGGAGCGTCAAGAGACTGCTCCCGACGAGCCGCTTGTCCCACCTTCCCCGCCAAGGAGGAGCTCCTCGACGAGGGAGGGTGTTCCGCCAAGGGCGGGTACTCCCCCAAGGGCGAGTACCCCGCCAAGGGCGAGCACCCCGACAAGGGAGGGCACCCCGCCAAGGGAAGGCGCCAGCAGCCCTCCGCCGGCGGGGGCCACTACTACGCCGCCAAGGGAGAACTCCCCGGCGAGGGACCCCGTTACTGAAGAGGCCCGCGCAGGTAAACCCTTGTACTTTCCTTCTTTTGAACTCTTCTTTTTTGGATATTTGCTTGACGATTCTTCTTTTCTTTTTTTCTGTTGTCAGATCCGCCTGCCCCGGAGCCGATGGTGACGGAGACCATCGCCGAGGAGGAAGTGCGCGACAATGCTGGCGACGCCGCCACTGCTGACGAGCCCGTCGCCGACGAGACCCCCGCGGCCACTGACGCAGCAGCTGGGGAGGAGACCGGCGACCGCACTGACGGCCCTGAGGCCGCAGGAGCGCCGGACGCTGCACCGGCCGCCGACCCCTCCGCTGCCGTGACTGGGCCGGGTATCTATCTGGAGGCCGCCAACGGGGTCTTCATCCAAGTCTCGTGGGCGTCCTCATCAAGGGAACCCGCGGATGGGGAGAGCTTCGATGGAGAAGTCCTCGCCTCCGCCGGGCTAAGGGTTCTCGATGCGCCCGGCAGCAGCAGTGAGCCCGAAGGGGAACAGCTCCTGCGCCGGCTTCTGGCCTTGTACCGAGCTAGGCAGGCCAAGCTGGAGTCCCGAGAGGCTCTGGCCGCCAAGGCTAGCATCGACTTGGAGAAGCGCGCCGCCGAGCTCCGCGCCGTCAACCAAGCGGCCCTCCGGAACTTGGCGGAGGAGCGGGAGGAGCTCGCCGGAGCGCATCAAGCTTTCATCCTCGAGAAGGCCGAGGTTGAGGAGCAGCAGCGTCTGGCCGCCGAGGATCTGGCTCGGAGGGAATGAGTGATGAACCAGCGGAAGGTCGACCTCGATAGCCACGAGGATGACCTTGCCGCGCGCGAGCAGTCCATTGGCGGGGCTCTGCAGGAGGCGAGGGACGCCACTGCTGCCACAGAGACCGCCAAGAGGGACCTGGAGGCGAGGGTGGCGCAGTTGGAGCTCAATCTGAAGACGAGCGAGGAGAAGGTTGCCGCGCTCAAACTTGAAAGGGAGAAGGACGCCCACAGCCACTCGGAGCTGCAGGTCCAACTCTCCGAGAAGGGCAAAGATCTCAACGATGCCAAGGACTCCATCGCATACTTGGAGCTAAAATTGTCCACCCTTACTGAGTCGCTTGACGGGGCCCGGAATAGGGAGTCCAAGTTGAAGGAAGATCTCCGGGCTGAAAGGGCGCTGCTGGACAGTGCCGCCCTGTCGCAGAACAACTTCCAGCGGACGGTGGAGCAGTGGACCGAGGAGCTCGTCGCCTCCGCCGCCAACATCGACAAGGAGATGGTGGCGCTGAGGGCGGATCACCTCGTGTACTCCCCCGATGAGAGCCTCCCCCACAGTGCCAAGCTGAACTTGTTCTTCAGAGGAGTGGCGCCGGCCCTCGCGCAGCTACGGGAGAGGGTCCCCACGCAGCTGGCTAACAAGGCGCGCCGGCTTTGCATGGGTACTATGGAGCGGGTGTTGACGAAGATCGTCTACCGCAACCCCGGGATTAATCTCGAGAACGTCCTCCGGACCTTGCCGCCCGAAGCTGACCTGGAAGCGTTGAAGGCACAAGTTGCCCACATCGTGGCCAAGGCGGGCATGATCAAGAGGGTTGACGGAGACCGTGTAGACTAGGCTCCCTTCTTTCTGCTTCCCTTGCCGCTGTCGATTAAGTCATGGGTAGTAGTTGATTAGAACAGCGGTAAGTTATCTTCTAATATAACTTTATTTTGGATAGTCAACGTAGTGTTATCTCTCTTGCTTGATCCCTTCACTATGTATGATTTCCACCTTACGCTTTTAGGGAACTTGCCGGCAAAGGGACCCTTGCCGCGAGCGCTGAGTGCGGGACCCTTAGCAGCCTGCTGGCAATGCCCTCGCCGGCAAGAAACCTTGCCGCAGCTAGTCGCAGCACACTTAGGTTGCTGAGCGAACTCGGAAACGAAATAAGGGTGCGACACTTGTCGCAGCTCACTTAAGCCGTTGAGCGTGCTCGAAACAAGGTAAGGGCGCGGCTAGCCACGGGTAGGTTCCTCCGCGCACAGGTTTTCCATACAAAGTGTGGTCGTTCAAGGAAGATAACTAAGAATTTTAAAATTTGAATGCTCAAACTTTGGCAACTTAGCTTTTGTGTTCTGTTTGCTTCTCGGCAAGGCTTTCCTTCCTTGAACAACACTTGGTCCATACCACTGTCTCCTTCCCCCCCGGCAAACTTGTGCGCGAGGAACACTTCTTCTGCTTGAGAGAAAAAGGAAGAGGGGAGGAACGCAGATATGGAGCCTTGCGGCTTGTTATCGCTTACCGGGATCGTGTGCTGCACAAAGTGTCAGATAATACATGCAATGAAAACAAGAATGCATGAAACGACAAGCTGTGCGAAGCACAAAAGTTTTACTGATGCACGGGGTCTGCGCCCGGCTTTGTACAAAGGTTTACATGCAACAGCGGCAAGACTTGTACAAAAAGGTGGTTGCCGGAACGGATCACGGCAACCGCGCCTTATGGATGAAACTTGCGAAGATGCTCAATGTTCGAGGAGTTGCTCACCGGTAAGCCTTCTTCGGTCTCAAGGCGGACAGCGCCGGGCCTTGTGACTTGTTTCACCCGATAAGGGCCTTCCCACTTCGGCGTCAACTTGTTGGAGTTCTTGGCGGACTGAACGCGCCGAAGAACAAGGTCGCCTTCCTCGAGACTCCTGGCCTTGACTTTGCGGCTATGGTAGCGACGCAAAGCTTGCTGGTATCGAGCAGCTCGTACAGCAGCCTGGAGACGGTCCTCCTCGAGGAGTAGTGCATCATCGTGGCGCAACTGCTCTTGCTCAAGCTCATCGTAAGCGAGCACTCGAGGAGACCCGTATACGAGTTCCGTGGGGAGAACTGCCTCTGCTCCATAGACAAGAGCAAAGGGTGTCTGTCCGGTGGCTCGATTTGGTGTCATTCTGATTGACCAAAGAGCCGCCGGCAACTCCTCGATCCAGTTTCTTCCGCACTTGTGCAGCCTGTCGATGGTCCTTCTCTTGAGTCCGCGTAGCACTTCAGCATTTGCCCTCTCTGCTTGACCATTGCTCCTCGGGTGAGCAACAAAAGTGAAGCAGACCTTGGCGCCAAGGTCCTAGACGTATTGCATGAAGGTGCGGCTTGTGAACTGTGTGCCGTTGTCGGTGATGATCCTGTTAGGGATTTTGAAACGGCAAACGATCGATCTGAAGAACCTGACTGCTGACTGTGCGGTCACCTTTCTCACTGGTTCCACTTCCGGCCACTTTGTGAACTTGTCGATGGCAATGTACAAGTACTCAAAGCCCCCGACAGCGCGGGGAAAGGGGCCGAGGATGTCGAGCCCCCAGACCGAAAAGGGCCAGGACAAAGGGATCGTCTGGAGAGCTTGAGCTGGCTGGTGTATTTGCTTGGCATGGAACTGGCACGCTTCACACTTGGTTACTTGTGCAGTTGCATCTTGGAGGGCTTCTGGCCAGAAGAAACCTTGCCGGAACGCCTTCCCGGCTAGTGCTCTTGCGCCAATGTGGTGTCCACATATGCCTCAGTGTATCTCTGCCAACAGCTTCTGTCCATCTTCCTGGGAAATGCATTTCAATTTGACACCATTGAGTCTTCTTCTGTACAGTTCATTGCCGACGAACTGGTACATACTTGACTGCCTGGTTATTCTCTCTATCTCTTCTGGTTCTTCGGGAAGTTCTCCAGTTTGAAGGAAACGGACAATTTGCTGTGCCCAGGCTGGAGCTTGAGGCTCAACAATAAGGACTAAAGGCATCAGTGCTGCTGTGGGAACGTCAGCTTCTACGGCAAGAACCTGCGGCTCTGCCGGAGCTGGACGTTCCCCGGCAAGCCTGCCGGAGCAAGACTTGCCGGGAACATCTGCTTCAACTGCACGAACCCTTGGGCCCGCAGGAGCAGACTGTTCCTCAGCAACTCGGTTGTCGATCTTGGGGATCTTGGCGGCGGCTTCAGGAAGATCCGCCGGCAAGTAGTCGCCGGAGACCAACTTTCTTTTCTTGCTCTGTCCAACTGATGGTGTAACGGATGGTTGAGTTAACTTGAGCAGGAAGGTCCCTGGTTCCACAGGTAACTTCATTGCAGCACACTTTGAGAGGCCATCTGCGATATCATTTTGAGCTCTTGGAACGTGCTCCATCTGCAGGCCTTCAAAGTGTTCTTCAAGCTTCCTCACTTCATCGACATAAGCTTCCATCAAAGGACTCTGGTAGCTCTTGTTTACTTGTCGGACCACCAACTGTGAATCTCCCCGAACAATCAGCTTCTTGATCCCAAGTTCGGCTGCAATTCTGACGCTGGCAAGCAAACCCTCATACTCAGCAGTATTGTTTGTCGCTTGCTCCTTGGGAAAGTGCATTTGAACAACGTACTTGAGGTGCTCCCCGGTGGGTGCTACGAGTAACATACCGGCACCGGCGCCTTGCAGCGAGAAGGCACCATCGAAGTACATTATCCATTCTTTGCTTGCTTCTTTGACGGGGATGTTTGTCTGGCGTTGGCGTCCATTCCGCTATGAACTCTGCCAAAGCTCTGCTCTGTATAGTTGAAGTGCTTTCAAACTTAAGACCAAAGCTTGACAGCTCCAGTGCCCACTCGATGATCCTACCTGTTGCTTCTGGGTTCTGCAATATCCTCTTCAGCGGAAAGCGAGTGACCACTGTTATCTCATGTGCTTGGAAGTAATGGCGCAGCTTTCTCGAGGCCATGAGGAGGCCGAAAAGCAGCTTCTGCACCCCAGAGTATCTTGATCTAGCCCCCTGCAAGAGGGAACTTACAAAATAAACTGGGCGCTGCACCATCTTCTTTCGCACTTCTCCTGGTACCTGCGCAGACTCGTCCTTGTCGGGGCCAGAGATTGTCGGGGAAGCCCCCTGCTTGCCGCTGGATGTGCTTGCCGGGGCTGTGGGCTCCTCATCTGCCTCCCTCTCTACCACCAACGCAGCACTAACCACTTGATTGGTTGCTGCTAAGTACAGCAACAACTTCTCTTGTGGCCTAGGTGCGACAAGTATTGGAGTGGAGGACAGGTATCCTTTCAAGTCATGCAGTGCTGCCTCCGCTTCTGGAGTCCATGGGGTTCGCCAGTTTTATTCGCCAAAAAGAGGGATGGTACCCTACGGCTGTGCATTGATTACAGGGCACTTAATATGGTCACTATCAAGAATAAATATCCACCGCCCAGAATCAACGACTTATTTGAACAGCTAGCAGAAGCCAAAGTCTTCTCGAAGATAGACCTGAGATCAGGTTATCATCAGTTAAAAATTCGGACGACAGACATACCTAAGACGGCGTTCACGACCAGATACGGATTATATGAATTCACAGTGATGCCATTTGGTTTAACCAATGCCCCGGCATATTTTGTGCATCTCATGAACAAGGTTTTTATGAAATATCTGGATAAATTTGTGGTGGTATTTATCGATGACATACTTATTTACTCTAAGACGCCTGAAGAACATGAGCAGCATCTTCGGATAGTACTGGAGGAGTTAAGAAAACATCAGCTATACGCCAAATTCAGTAAATGTGAATTTTGGTTAAGAGAAGTTGGTTTCCTTGGGCACGTATTGACCCAAGACGGAATCGCTGTAGACCCGGGAAAGGTAAAGGATGTGTTGGAATGGAAGCAGCCCACAAACGTGACGGAAGTCAGAAGTTTCCTCGGTTTAGCGGGCTATTATCGAAGGTTTATTGAAGGGTTCTCCAATATAGCCAGACCCATGACCCAGTTACTCAAGAAGGACAGGAAGTTTGAATGGACTGAAGCTTGTGAAAAGAGTTTTCAGGAGTTGAAAAAGAGGTTAACAACATCACCAGTTCTGGTCGTGCCCGATGTGCACAAAAATTTCGATATATATTGTGACGCATCCGGGAAAGGCCTTGGATGTGTGTTAATGCAGGAAGGAAAAGTAGTGGCTTACACCTCAAGACAGCTTCGGCGACATGAAGAAAATTACCCCGTTCATGATCTGGAACTCGCTGCAGTAGTACACGCACTCAAAGAGTGGCGACACTATCTTCTGGGGAACCGATGTGAAATATACACGGATCATAAAAGTCTTAAATATATTTTCACGCAGCCAGAATTAAATTTGAGACAACGGCGTTGGCTTGAGCTAATTAAGGATTATGACGTAGGAATTCACTATCACCCAGGTAAAGCCAATGTTGTGGCAGATGCCCTCAGCCGGAATCCATACGCTGGAAATGGCTGTGTACAACTTTCGCAACATGTGCTCAGCCAGGAGTTTGCCAAGCTCAACATGGCCCTAGTCACGGAAGGAACCATTTCCCAGTTGGAAATAAAACCAACAATAGAGGACCAGATCAGAGAAGCCCAGAAGGGGCACCCAAGTATTGAAGGGATTAGAAAGAAGATGAAATTGGGCAGGGCGCCCGAATTTATGGAAGACAACCAAGGGGTCATTTGGTTTGGACAGAGACTGTGCGTACCAAACATTGAAGATTTAAAACAACAAATAATGGCAGAAGCACACACCACTCCATATTCCATTCATCCCGGAGGGACCAAAATGTACAAGGATCTACAAGAGAGATTCTGGTGGCACGGGATGAAAAGGGATATAGCCATATATGTGGCATGTTGTGATACATGCCAACGTGTGAAAGCGGAACACCAGAGACCAGCAGGGTTATTGCAACCAATTAAGGTGCCTGAATGGAAATGGGATAGGATTGGAATGGATTTTGTTGTCGGCTTGCCAAGATCACGACATGGGAATGATGCTATCTGGGTAATAACAGATTCGCTGACCAAGGTAGCACATTTCATTCCGGTAAAAACCACCTACTCAACACAGAGGCTAGCCAGGCTGTATCTATCCAGGATTGTTTGTCTACACGGGGTACCCAAAATAATTGTCTCTGACAGAGGCACCCAATTTGTCTCTAGATTTTGGGAACACCTACAGCAAGCCTTAGGCACGCAATTGGCTTTCAGCACTGCATACCACCCACAGACCGGAGGACAGACAGAGCGGGTAAATCAAATATTAGAGGACATGTTGAGAGCTTGTGTGCTTACCTACGGAGTCAGTTGGGAGGATAGTTTGCCTTATGCAGAATTCTCCTACAACAACAGTTATCAAGCTAGCCTAAAAATGGCACCGTTCGAAGCATTATACGGACGACGATGCCGAACCCCATTGAATTGGTCTGAAACCGGAGACAGCCGAATTTTTGGACCAGAAATGCTAATAGAAGCAGAAACCAAAGTAAAGCTTATTCAGGACCAACTAAAGGCAGCTCAAAGCCGACAGAAGAGTTATTATGATCAAAAACACCGCCAGGTCCACTTTGAGCCAAATGACTACGTATACCTTAGAGTATCCCCGACAAGGGGGCTACAGAGATTTAAGGTTAAGGGGAAACTAGCACCAAGATTTATTGGACCGTTTAAAGTAACCGCAAGAAGGGGCAAGGTTGCCTATCAACTAGAATTACCGGCAGAATTATCAGATGTCCACGATGTGTTCCATGTATCCCAGCTTAGGAAATGTGTTAGCAACCAGGAGAAGCAGATCCAGCACCAGGAGTTGGATCTTCAACCAGATCTTACCTATCGGGAACGTCCCATAAAGATTTTGGAGGAGTCTGAACGGAGAACCCGACAGAGCGTAATAAAATTTTGCAAAGTTCAATGGAGTAATCACACCGAGGAAGAGGCAACCTGGGAAAGAGAAGATCATTTAAGGACTGAATATCCTTACCTGTTTGAGGGACAGCTGGAATCTCGGGGACGAGATTTTTCTTAAGGGGGTAGGTGCTGTCACACCCCAAAAATAGTTATTTGGAATTTTGAATACTTTTCAAAATTTTAGCTAAGATTTTAAAATTTTCTTGGAGGGTTCTGTTTGAAGGGTGGACTTATTTGATTTAATTGTTTTGGAGGTTTTCAAAAGTTTTTCTCTCTAAAGAATCTTTGGTTTTTAGCTATTTATTTTCAAAGGCAAAAATCCTTTTCACCCCTTCTAATACCATAAAAGTTCTCCAAATATTTTCTGTCACTCCAAAATTTTCCTCTCAAGTCATGCACACCTTCTGTGGTATTATTCAACTCCTTCCCACTCCACAAAAATATTCCTTCTAGATATTCTAAATTCCAAAAGTGGAATTTGAATTAATCATAGTTTCTTGACATTTACAAAGGAACTATATTTTCTATGACTCTTCTGCCTCTACCAAAATTATTCCTACATATATATGGTACCCTCAACCCATTTCTCCAAAAACATTTGGTCCCACAGTTCAAAAATTTCAAACCAAATTCAATTCAAATTTGGTCCAGAAGTCATATTTCTGCCCCAAACCATTTCCAAACTTCACCAAAATTCTTGGCCTCCTGGCAAACTCATTTTTGAGTAACAACACACCACCACACAAGACCCCATGATCAACCAAGTTGTTTAAGACCTCAAATCATTTCATCAAACAGTTGGCGGGCATACTGTTCCACACTGAATAAAATTCAGTTAACTGAATTTCGGCCGACAGGGACAGCGATGCCGTGCATCCATCGTCTTCCTCTTCCGCACGGCAATGTCGCCCGTTTTCATTACCGCAGCTCCCCCTGGCCCAGCACCCAGCCACTCCACTCCGGTGAGATGGCATCGGGCCGGTGCAGCCTCCCCGGGCTCGTCCACGGCGGAGCCGAGCGGAACGCCTCGGCCATCAATCGCTCCTTTACTCCACTTCAGCGCTCATACCTACCTCCCTGCACACGCGTCATCTTCCTTCGCCTCTACGCGCAAAGGACACACCGGCCACGCCGCACGGGGCCCGTTTGACAGTCGCCGGAGCCGGCCGCTCCGCCGCGCCCGTGCGGACAGCACACCGCAAACGTGTCAAGCAGGCACGAGCTCGTCCACGCGGAAGCATCGGACGAACACCACGGACCTCTTGAATGCTCCATCGCCCAGACCACCGGCCAGAACCAACCTCGGTGACCTCATTAACTCCGGCGATCTTCACCCGCTTCGGCTATCTTCGGACCGCCTATAAAAAGGGTCCCCGAGCCCCTCTAGAGCGAGCACTCGCCTCCACCACCACCCACACTCCCTCCTGACCACCCACCAGGCCCCGAGGGAGTCATCTTCTCCCTCTCCGGCCACCGCTCCGCCGCCTCTGTCCTCGAACCGAACCGAGCACGTACACCACCAGAGCAGCCCAAACTCCGTCGATCTTCCCCTTTTCCACCACCATGCCGAATCCCTAGATTAATTTACCTTTCCGAGCCCTCTCCGACGAGCCACCACCTCACCCGAATCTTCGTCCGCCGGCGACGAGCTCACCGCCGTTCAGGTGACCGCCGGTGGCCACCTCCACCACCCCTGGATGCGGAAGTCCACGCTGGTCACTTTGCGACCAGCGCCGGGCCCTGAGACCCCGGCGATCGTCGCCGGCGATCGCCGCCGCTTCTCTGTACTCGCGCGCGAGCGCGTTCAAATTTTAAACCTGACGGGTGGCCCCCACCCGTCAGCTCTCTCTCTCTGTTTCCGTTTTAAGTGGAAGCGCACTCTGCGCTTTACGTCTTCTACTCTGGAAGACGCACTCGTATCCGAAACGTTTTCTTTTAAAACAACTCAGGGACTTCTGTTTTACAGAAAAACCCCTGGTTTTGAAAAGCTAATAACTTTTAAAATATAAATCCAAATGAGTTGATTCTTTTTGCTAAAATTTTCTTTTCTGCTCTAGTTTATTTTAAGATTTATTTAAAAATATTTTGAGAACTTTTTCTGTTCTGTGTTTATTGTCTTATTCGAATTCAAATTTGAATTTTTCAGAAAAAGAAGAAGGAACTTTTGCTGGGATTTCTGAAGGGTTTTCTCCTGATTACTTTGGACAAGGCAAGCATTATTGAACTTGAGTTATGGTGTTGCTTCCTTGCATGGTTACATAAAATGGTAGTGCATCATATACGTTGCATGTTATATCACATGTGCATGCATGGTCAAGTCATGTTTGTTTTACCTTGGCTTGCATGTCACATTAGCTTGTCTGGCATACAAATGGTTACGTGAGGGCAGAGATGCTGCTGCTGGTTGGGACATGCTAGTAGGCATGGTCCTTTGTGACACAGTGGTGTCAGGTGGTACTGATGAGGAACACTGGTGTTATTTTTGACAATACCTCCTGAGTCTGCCTAGATCGAGTCTTGCTCTATACACCTAGCTGTACACCGTGCTGCCACGGGTCCTTCCGAAAGGAAGGTACGGCCTAGTAAGTTGATAACCCCTGTACGGGTGCACACCACACAGATACTACGATGAAGGTTGTAGCCTGTCATCGGGTCAGGGGCATGGGTGTTTCCGGTTGTAGCCGAGAGGGGGGCACCCCTTGTAATCCGCGCGTTTAATAGTGATCCCATGCTTTTCGGAGGTTGTAGCCTCCCTGACTTAAGGTCTCTGGAGCGATGCTCTGGGTGAGTCCTGGCATCCGGTCGGTGTGTATGCGCCAGGCGTGTTTTCAACCTAAAATCCGTATTGGGTATTAGTCAGTACACGGTACTGGCTAAGGACAGCCCATACGCGTGGGTAAAGAGTACACCCTCTGCAGAGTTATATCTATTCGAATAGCCGCGTCCACGGTCAAGGATTTAGTGGGTGGGTCAAGTATCGGTCTCGGTGTCAGTCTCTGGAGGAAAATAGACTACTTGAGCATGTTATGTTTGCAGGACATTTTCTTTGTCACAGTCAGTGTATTATCATAAATTTATTTATGGTGAATATTATGCTTATGGACTAACCTTGTGATTTTATTAATACCTTCGATAGTGTCTCAGGGGCTGGCTAGACTACCCCGGACACTCGCTTTTCTTTTAAAGTCCTTTTGAGGCGTCCCTCGAGTGTCAGGCGGTTTATCTCGCCACTACTCTTGTGGACACCCACTGGCATTTCTTTTAAAGTCCTTTTGAGGCGTCCCTCGAGTGTCAGGCGGTTTATCTCGCCACTACTCTTGTGGACACCCACTGGCACTTCTTTTAAAGTCCTTTTGAGGCGTCCCTCGAGTGTCAGGCGGTTTATCTCGCCACTACTCTTGTGGATACCCAACTGGCATTTCTTTTCAAGTCCTACCGTGATGTCGCTTGATATCCGACTGGCATTCCTTTTTTTTTTATATAATATAGTGACCAATATTTATTTTGAACTAACCATGTTTCATCATGCCAAGTCTTGATATTTGTTGCATGCATATAGTATTTCATCATGGCTTTCGCTTTAGTATACCTTATGTTCATAATGTTTGCGAGTACATTCAAAGTACTCACTGGCTTGTCCCTGGCTATTTACTTGGCCAGACTTGGAGGAGGACGAACCGTTGGAGGAGAATTGCGCTAGCGAGGCCGACGCTTAGAAGGTTTCCAGTCAGCACACCTGTGTCTTGGAGTCTATCACTTGTACCATCCGTCAAGCTTCCGCCACACCAATAAATTAGTCAAGCCTCACACTGACGCTTGACCCTATGCTAGTATATCAGTGTTGAGTTCCACTACCCACTGTCATATTCCACCCGCCTAGTACGTTGAAATGTTGTAATAAACTATTGAGTCACCCTGACTCAACCCTGTGTAATATTATTGTACTGGTTATCTATATCAAGGTTGTCCACTGGCTGTGCTTGGGAGCTAGTGTGACTTAAGGCTATTCTGTGATTTATTTCTCAGAAATGAGCCTGACAGGCAGCCACACAACCAGCAAGCCTCCGTACATCCTTGACGCGCCTTGGAGCTTCGATCTGCTCGATGGCTTTTATCTTGTCGGGATTGGCTTCAATCCCCCTCTGTGACACAAAGAACCCGAAAAGCTTGCCGGAGGGGACTCCGAAGACGCACTTCTCGGGGTTCAGCTTGAGTTGTATCTTGCGCAAATTTGCAAAAGTTTCATCCAGGTCTTGGATCAGGGTATCCTTGTCCTTGCTCTTGACCACTATGTCATCCATGTAGGCTTCTACATTCCTGTGTATCTGTGGCTCAAAAGTATTGTGGACCACCCTTGCAAATGTTGAGCCCGCATTCTTCAGTCCAAAGGGCATCCGTATGAAACAGTAAGTGCCACATGGAGTAATGAATGCGGTCTTCTCTTCATCTTCCTCAGCCATGAATATCTGGTGATACCCGGAGTATGCGTCAAGAAATGAAAGCAACTCACATCCAGCCGTGGAGTCAATGATCTGGTCAATGCGCGGCAAGGGAAATGGATCCTTGGGACAAGCTTTATTCACATCAGTGAAGTCTATACAAAGTCTCCACTTCCCATTAGCTTTGCGCACGACAACTGGATTTGCCAACCATGTAGGATGAAGTACACCTCTAACAAGGCCTGCTGCTTCCAACTTCTTGATCTCTTTGGCAATGAACTCTTGGCACTCCACCGCTTGCTTCCTGACCTTCTGCTTGACGGGCCGCGCATGAGGACAAACAGCAAGCTTGTGCTCAATTACCTTCCTGGGAACGCCGGGGATGTCAGACGGTTGCCATGCAAACACGTCGACATTCGCCCGTAGGAAGGCAACGAGCGCGCTTTCCTATTTGGGATCGAGCGTAGCACTGATGGTGAAGGTACCACCAGTGCCGTCCTCCATGGCGGACACCTTCTGGGTTGCGGGTGGAGCTGCCATTCCCTTCTTGCACTTGCCGATGGAGCTCGATGGTGCGTCCTCGACGGCAGCGCAGCACTCCGAAGAGGTGTGTTTGCTCGATGGTGCGTCCTCGACGGCAGCGCAGCACTCCGAAGAGGTGCGTTTGCCGGAGTGGACCCCAGAGCTCTTGCCGGATTGGTCTTCCCCCCGGGAGCTTCAGCGGCAAGTGTCTTGCTGTCTGCCGCGGCGGCCGCATCCCGGTAGATCTTGTCGGCGTAGATAAGCGCGTCCTTCTTGTCGCCGGGGACAGAGATGACGCTTATCGGGCCGGGCATCTTGAGCATGTTATATGCATAGTGAGAGGCTGCCATGAACTTGGCGAGCGCAGGACGGCCGAGTATTCCATTGTATGGTAATGGAATATCGGCGACGTCGAAGGTGATCCTCTCAGTCCTGAAGTTTAGCTCTCCGCCAAAGGTCACTGGCAGTGTGATCTTCCCCTTCGGCTTGCTCCTTCCCGGGTTGATTTCTTGGAAAGTCCCGGTTTCCTCGAGCTCGCTGTCGGGGATATGCAGCTTCCGGATTACAGCAGAGGAGATCAAGTTTAGGCCGGCCCCGCCGTCAACCAACACCTTGGTGACCTTGAGGTTGCAGATGGTTGGCGAAACCAACATCGGCAAGCATCCGACCGCAGTTGTGCGGTCGGGGTGGTCCTCAAGGTCGAAGATGATGGGCGTGCTGGACCACTTCAGCAGCTTGCGCGACTCGACGGGTGGCTTAGCTGCATTCACTTCCCGCACCCATTGCTTGAGTTGGCGGTGGGAAGTGTGCAGGGAGGCACCTCCATCGACGCACAAAACTTCTGTGGCCTTCTAGAACTCCTGCTCGCTGTTGTCTCCGTCATCCATGTCCTCGTCATCGTCTTCGTCTTCATCCTTGTCGCGGCCCCGGGGAGGTCTATCTCCTTGCCGCTGCTTGGCCTTGCCGCGGCGTCCTCCCCGGCCATTGAATGGCCGCTTCTTGCCGGACTCACCTCCGCCTCCTTGGGCCTTCTCCTTGTCGCGTCGCTCGTATTCAGCCTTCTGCTGCTCTACGAGGTATTCGACCCTCTTGCAGTTCTGGAGATCATGGCCCTTGGTGCGGTGGATCTTACAGTACTGCTTGTCGGAGCTGTCCTGCTTGTCGGCGGCGGCTACAGTGGTAGGCTCCTTGCCGGAGCCACCAGCCTGAGTTTTCTTGTCGCTGGCCTCCTTGCCGGACTTCTCCACAACCAGTACTTCCTTGTCCTTCTTCTTCTTATTGTTCCGCCGCCGGTTTTTCCTTGCCGGGGCGGCATCCTCGCTGTCCGTTCCTCCTGCTCCAGTATCCTCTCCGGGGAGTCTCCTCCCTTCTTCAGCGGGCGCACACTTGTCAGCCAGAGCGTAAAGCTCGCTGACGTCCCGGATCTTGGTCATCGCCATTTCCTCCCTCATCCGGCGGTTACGCACGTTCTGGTGGAACGCGCTGATAACTGCGGCAGGGTGGACATCCGGGATGTTGTGCTGAATGCGGCTGAACCTCTGGATGTACTTTCGCAGGGACTCTCCCTCCTTCTGGGCAAGAATGTGGAGATTGCTCTCCTGGCCGTGGGGTTTGTGGCCGCCCATGAAGGCGCCGACAAACTGGTGGCACAGGTCTGCCCACGAAGATATGGAGTTCTCCGGCAGGTGCATAAGCCAAGATCTGACGTTTGGCTTAAGCACGAGCGGGAAGTAGTTCGCTAGAATCTTCTCGTCGCGTCCCCCGGCAGCCTGCACCGCAATGGTGTAGATGCTGAGGAACTCCGAGGGATGGGTCTTGCCGTCGTACTTCTCGGGTACGTCGGGCTTGAAGTTCTTCATGCTAGGCCACTGGACTTGCCGCAGCTCTCGGGTGAACGCAGGGCAACTTGCCGCATACGGCAAGTCGCCTGGTTCACCGGGCGCGTGCAAGTCGACAGCGGTCCCAGCGCGCTGGTCGGACTGTCGGCGTGCTTCTCTTCGACGCTCGATGCGAGTTCGAGCGTCCTCTTGTCGCCTGTCGTCAAGGACTTGGCGCTGATCGCGGCGAGCTCGCGGATCCGACGACGCCGTGGAGTCGTCGTCGACGTTGATCCGGCGAGCTTGAGATTTTTGCTTCTGCGGCAGGGAGTGCACAGTAGTTGCACCCCCGGCGGTCTTGTCTCCATCAGCCATCGCTTGGCTGACTTGCCGCGGCCGTGATGTTGCCGGCTGCTGCGGAGAGTTGTTATTGGCGAAGGCGATGAGGCTCTGGATTGTAGCCCTCCAGTCTTCGGCCTTGTCCGCCGCCGGAGGGATGTCGAGGAGCAGCTGAGCCCTAGCTAGAGCTTCTGCTGGAGAGGAGGGAAGCGCTGGCGAGCGGTGTGAGGAGCGAGATATGCTCGGACTTCTAACGGGGTTAGAAGGAGCAGGGTCTCGCCCCGGCGACCGCGCCTTGCTCGTGCCGACGCGTTAGCCTTGAGCGTCCCGTGACCCGCCAGCTTGGCCACGTCCCAGCAAGCGTATGGTACCTTGGGTACCACGCCGCTGCTGGTCCGGCACCTCCTGAGAGGGGCGCGGTGCGTGCACGGACGCCGATGCCTTGGAATGGGATCGGTAGTCCGTCTTGTCCTTGGACTTGGCGGCGCCGTGAGTTTCCTCCCCGGCGTTCACCCTTCCGCCAGCGTCTACCGCACCAACCGTTGGTTCCGGTGGTGGAGGGATCGACGCAGACGGGCCTCCGACCTCCGAAGCTTTCTTCTTCGGTGGCATGTTGATGTAGTCGATGAGGTTGATGAAGCTGGTGAAGTTGCTGAAGATTGCGCCCGCGTGATCGCCGGATCAGGTTCGCACAACCTCGACGCCCCCTACCTGGCGCGCCAAAGATGTCGGGGAAACTGATCGCCCACGAACACCTATGGGACCGGAGCCCCTTTTCAGTCCGGCAAGGGAGCAGAGGGAGCACGAAGAGCAGATCGAGGGGCACACGCGAGCAGTTTACCCAGGTTCGGGCCGCACGGGTGCGTAAAACCCTACTCCTGCCTTGGTTATATTGAGTTCTTGGCTCGGGAGCAAGAAGATCTACAGTGCTAACTACACCGAGCGTGGGAGTGATCAAGTTTCTGGAACCGAACCCCCTCTACGTTGTGCATGGGCCTCCTTTTATAGCCCAAAGGGGTCACCGACAGGTGTCAACGTAGACGAGGGTAAAAGCATAAAATAGGTGGTAGTTGTAACAGTGCATGTATAGTGTATGTACAGTGGTCTATACCTAACCCTGACGGTGGGGGACAAGGGCATTGAATGCCCGTCGCCGTCACCCCAAAAGCGTCCGTCCGGGCGCCTCCGTTCGCCACGACGGAGGCCTCGTCATCATGGCTTGCCACCGTGTACCCCCAGGCTGCACAGCCATCCGCCACGTGCCCCAGGAAGGGCCCCAGGGCGACGCGTGGCCAGGTGAGCTGGAGCACAGGCACACAGTGAAAGCTTGCCGCGGCAAGCACCTTGCCGCGGTCGCTACCTTGCCGGGCCCGGAAGCTTGCCGCTCTCCGGGTCTTGCCGGGGCGCGCGATGTGCCACGGCAGGTCTTCTGAAATGCTGTTCTTTGGCCTTCCTGGCAAGCTCCTCTTTCCAGGGTCTTGTGCAGAAGGGATGGTCTTGAGCCTGGAGCGGCCTTCCCGGCAAGATCCTCTTGCCGGGGTCTTGTTTCCTAACTTGAATACTTTGTTCTTGAATGGCTTCAAGGGAACTAGAGCGGGCTTTGGCGGGCACGTGGTGAGCCCGACCACGGGACGCTGCTATTGCCCGTGCACAAGTCGGGATACTAAGGTACCCCTACTTTAGTACACCGACAGATTGATACCTTGGTTCTCAAAAATTGGGGGAAATACTTACGCTACTTTGCTGCATCACCCTTTCCTCTTCAAGGGAAAAACAATGCATGCTCAAGAGGCAGCAAGTAGCTACTTGGGATTGGATCAGTGGGCCATAGCCGGACTATCAAGTCCCTCATGGCCGTACCCTCCATATTATGGAGCTCGACTAGCTACTTCATTTGGTCATTGAGGGGCACCGAATGATTTGGCGCAAGAAACTGCGACCAGAACATCTTCTCTGTGCTGTTACCCTCCCGGGCTCAGAAGTATTGGGCAGCGTCGGCAATGCTCCTCGAGATATGCGCAAACATGCCTGGAGAACTCCATAATCGTGTCATCCCAAGATACCTTTGACCTCCGAAGATGCTCCGCAAGAGAAAAGTCTTACCAACTGCTATTAACCGCGCTTGTTTTATCTCCTCGTGAGCACTGCGCGACTCACTCCGCGCCTCCTTGGTAGCATTGACTGCCGCGATGAGTTCGGATGCTTGTTCCGAAGTCGTCTGCTCCAACGCCTCGCATTTGCGAATGGCATCGTGCAGCTCATCCTCGACTTCGGCCACCCGAGACTCGTGCTGCTGACGCACGACATGTTCGGCCTTCAGGTCGGCAGTCGCTTTGTCAGCGGGTGCCTTGCTCGCCTTGGCCTCTTCCTTGGCCTTTGCAAGCTTGCCCTTAAGGGCCTCGACCATAGCTGCGTCAGCTGTTCCACAAAACATGTAACACAAATAAGCTCACGCTCACACATATAGTGTGTTAAATTTTCAGTTCTTTGAAAAGCCGCATAACTTGTGTTTCATCAAAACGCTTGTTGATGAGGTTGAGGTGCTTGTCAGCTAGTTTCAGCTTCCGATTAAGCTTGGAAACCTCTACGGCCTGGACGGAGGCCGCTAATAGTGAAGCCTGTTCAAAAACATAATAGACAATTCAGCTCTGTTAAATACTAAAACATGGATACTTTGTCTGATTCTGTCCAGAATCAAGCAAAGCATTAGGGGCTACTGTCTATATATATAAAATGAAAAAGTTCTTTTTAGAACATTACGTTACATACCTCGAAGCCTATCAGTAGGCTGTTGAAGGCTTCATTCAGTCTGCCTTTGACGGACTGAATCTTTTCAGTGACCGCACTCATCAAAGTGCGATGGTCCTCTACGATGGAAGCACCTTGCAGTGCTTCCTCTAGAGTGTTCGGCGCCTCCGGATTGACGGCGGGCGCCAGTGGAGCAGTTGCTCCCTCCCCCATTACGGGGGGCTGATTTCTTGATTCTGGAGCTGCACCGGGCTATGGAATAGTGTTCGGCGTGGGCCTGGATTGCTTTCCCCCCGTCTTCGGTCACCATGGGGATTGCCCCCCCCCCTTGGTTGACGGCGGCCGAGGGATTGACCTCTGGCGCCTTCTCCTCCACCCCACTCCCACCTGCTCGAACATGAGGAGCTTGTAGAAAGGACACCTCGGCGTCCCCTAAGACAAGTGATGAGCCCCGTGGAGGAGTTTCGCTCTCCACCATCCCCGCCGCGAGGGAATTCCCCGATGATAGTGAAGCTTCGGGGATGTCCTGCGGAGGACTATATAAAGGCAAAATGACATTGTTTAGACACTGAAAAATAAAACCGAACATGAGCAGCTATTATCTGAGTACTTACGATTCGTCCAGGGGCTTAATCCTGGGTTGAACTCAGAAGCTGTGTTCGGACGTTGAGTCCGAACTATCCGGAAGATTCAATTTCTTCCTGGCCGCTGCCTTGCCCGCATCAGCGGGGGCCGCTCACTTTCTTCCCTTTACCTGGACGAGGGAGTCATCTTCTTCTTCTTCCTCCTCCTCTTCTTCTTCGGAGGAGAGGTGGGAGCCGGTTTCCCCGAAACTTGTGTCCGCGGGACCCTTAGGGCGGAGGTCGCTCTTGACCTCCTTTCCCTTCTTATTGGCATTCTTCTCTGGCGCCTTGTACGGCACCGGAACCAATATTGCCGTCAGCTGAGGCATCTCCGGGTCTTCTACCAAGGGAGCCGGACACTTGATCCGCTCCGCCTTTTTTGTCCAGGCCTGGATAGAACGCAAAAACTCTAACTCCTGTTATAATTGAAGTATGGACGGAGTATGTATTCGGCAGAAATTTTGATTACCTCTGAAGCAGTGAGCACGCTGCTAAAGCCCTTGTCCTTGGTCTCCGCCGGCCACCCCTTTTGGGCCTGGAAGAGCTGCTTCCAGATGTCTTCGTGCGTAGTGCCGAAGAGGTGCTTCAAGGGAAGGGGCGCTTCCGGATTAAACTCCCATAGATGAGAGTCCCGACGTTGGCAGGGAAGGACACGTCGTAAGGGCATTACTTGAATCACATTGGTGAGGAGGGTGCCCTTCGTTATCATGCTAGAGATGCGATTTTGGAGGGCCAGCACCTCCGGCTGAGACCCCTAATCCAGACTCTTATCGGTCCAAGAGGTTAGCCTCTCCTGGGGTCCAGATCTAAATGCGGCGGCCGCCTCCCACTCAGTGTCGCAAGGCTCAGTGATGTGAAACTACTCCTGCTGCCAAACCTTGTTTTTCTCCACAAAGCCCCCCTTTGGCCAAGTGGTGTTGGGGAGCTTGCTCACCATGGCCCCTCCGCAATCTGCGTGTTGCCCATCAACCGCCTTTGGCTTCAGATTGAATCTCTTGAGCCATAAGCCAAAGTGTGGGGGGAACGCAGAGGAACGCCTCACATACCACTATGAAAGCGGATATGTGGAGAATTGAGTTCGGGGCTAGATCATGGAAATCTAGCCCATAGAAAAATAAGAGACCCCGAACAAAGGGGTGGAGAGGAAATCCCAGCACTCGTATAAAGTGGATGAGGAAGAGTACCCTCTCACCCGCCTTATTGACAAGGATCACTTGGTCCTTTTCGGGGACCCAATGCGCTATATCGTCAGCGAGATAGCCCGCACTCCGGAGGTTATTCACGGTCTTCTCCGTGACGGTGGAAGCCTCCCACTTGCCCTTAGAACTAGATTCGGCCATTGCTGGGAAGGGAGGCGGTGGTGGAGGTGTCGAGAGTTGTGGGTACAAGAGCTGTGGGCGCTTGGGCTAGGGAGATTGGAGAGGTAGAGCTTGAGGAGAGTGTGGGGTTAATGGGAAATGTTTGAGTCCTTTTATAAGCGGTGAATGCTAAACGCCCCCACTCCAGCCGTAAACCTCACCAGTTCCCAACGTAATCGTGCGTAAGGCGCGGTTAGGATGCTCATGTCACATTGATAAGGATCCCGTAATAAGCGGGCACGATCTCTATTTTGGCAAGACATGCCAATGGGGCTATGCCTCGAAACGCGAAACTAGAGCCAATAAAATGATTCGATATATTAAAGGGACATACATGATGCTTTGCTGAAACGTTGTCAGTAAAGACAAAGTGTCCGTTTTTCGATACCTTGCCTTCGAGGCTAAGGGTTGTACTAACCATGCAGATCCGGACATAGTACCTTTGTGTAGGGAATGTCGCTTCAATATTTTCGGGAGGAGGAACCCGCCTTGCAATGCCGAAGACAGTACGCGAGCCGAACTCATCATCATCGAATACTGGTTCAGGTGCTACTGAGGGAGTCCTGGATTAAGGGGTCCTCAGGTGGCCGGATTGCTTGTTATGGGCCGGAATGGTGGGCCGTAAAGATTATTGCTGAAGACTATCACCCGTATCCAGATAGGACTCCCATATGTGTAAAATAGCAAGTTTGGAGTCCGGGTGTAATACTTTCCTTCCTCTACAAGATGGTCATGTACAACCCTAGGTCCCTCTAGTGCATATATAAACCGGAGGGTTTAGTCCGTAGAGACGACAATCACAATCACATAGGCTAGACTCCTAGGGTTTTAGCCATTACGATCTCGAGGTAGATCAACTCTTGTAAACCCATATTCATCAAGATCAATTAAGCAGGAAGTAGGGTATTACCTGATCGAGAGGGCCTGAACCTGGGTTCAACATCGTGTCCCTAGTCTCCTGTTACCATCAATCGTCAGACGCATAGTTCGGGATCCCCTACCCGAGATCTGCCGGTTTTGACACCGACAACTTCCTCAGCAACAAAATCTGCATCCTCAGAATCTGAAGTTTTCTTTTTCCTTTGTTTGGTAGCAGCCTTTGGCAAGTTGCTTGTAGTGCTTCTCCTACCTTCATCATGGCTGCTAGAGGGACTAGTGCCCTCACTGAGGTTCATCTGCTCTTCTGACCTGTTCTGGCTGTCACCACCCTCTAACATAGCTGAAACTGACCCTGTGAATAGTTGGGTATAGGTAGAGTGGATGAGCATAACAAAGAACAACTATTTTGCAAAAATATTGAGACAAAAAACTTAAATTTTAGTTTTCTGCAGAAAGCATTTCGGAGCTACCGATTTTTCAAACTCGTTGACACCGAAGCATAAACATAGTCTAAACATGCCGTTTCGGTTAAACCGAAATGCAGTTCGGTGACTCCGAGATGCTACGGTTTCACATAGAAAGTGAAATCGGTCACACCGATTAGTACACTTCGGTCAGACCGAGTTGTACTTGTGCAATGGCCTGAGCCAAATCGGTGAGACTAGGATCCTCAAATTGGTCGGTCCGAGATGAGTTCAGCGGAAACCTAACTGTCGGGGATATTACCCCGCGGTATAAACCGGCCGGAATTATGACCCGACCGGACTTCGCATTCTACTTAAGACGGTTTACATTTGGCAAGTTACTGGTAACCCGGCAGGCGGATCATGGATGACAAAGCCCAAGGCCCAGAAGGCCGGTTCATATTAATTGTGGGCCGGTTTATGAATAAAGCGCAAGGAATATTCTTCATAAAGGAAGCAAGACTAGGACTCCTTGTAATAGATCAACCCTAGTCCTACTAGGACTAGTTATGTAAAGCCTCCCCTTCAACATATATAATGAGGGACAGGGCTCCCCAAAGAGACAAGTTTTCACAAGTTAGACGAGAGACAAGTTTCTAGGGTTAGACACAAAGAGCCGGTTTACCGGCGACACCACGAAGATCATAATGAGACCACGCCTCAAACAGCACGTAGGGTTGTTACCGGATGATGTTTCCCGGGGCCCGAAGCTGTCTAAATCCGTGTCTTGCATCGCGTCTCTCGATTCCGCTCAACCCCTCTCAAGCTACTACATAGATGCGCGGCTCCACACCTAAAGTACGTTAATCCGGACATCTGACGTATTATTTCCACGACAGTTGGCGCCCACCGTGGGGCCTGCGCACGGTGGTGTTGAGTTCTTGGAGGGATTTCTCTTAGGAATTGAGGAGTTCACCATTGATAAGATGATAAAAAGCCGGCATGGAACGACCGCGAAGACCCGCCGGACAAGCTTAGACAGAGCCGGCAAATTTATTGTTGGGAGATCAGAGTTATGGTCAAAACTTTGGAGCCGGCGGATACGAGTTTCATAAAGATTTTTTGGTTTACATACGGCGCCTCACGCGTTGCACCGCGTCCCTTTGAATCCGAGTACAGATCGCTTTTTTCTGTGGCAGGCAGGATGAGAGACGGACAAAAATCGTCGGGATCGAGATGAGTTTCATGCTGAAAGTGCATGTATTTCTGGATCCGGCCGCAGAGATCGAAGAATAAAGAAATAATTGCTGCATGGCGGGGCTCCTGAGGATCGAGAAAAACTACTCTTGTTCGGCAAATATACTATTATAACTCCACTACAGCAAGGCCCAGAATTCGTTTTTTAATCATTGCTTTGATCAAACCAGCAACGAGTATTGGTACGTGAAGCTACTACATGGTAGTATTGGTTCGGTTTTTCAAAGGGAGCATCACGACCCGATCTGTTCAACTGGGGCCGACCCGGAAACTGCCAAGACACGGAGATAAAGACAGATATGGACACGGATTCGACAGAACGCCGAGTCCAGCTCGTTTCGCCACTGCCGCACCAGTGTCTACAGCCGTAAGTCGCCGCCTCCACGGCCGCGGCAAGCGCCCTGTTTCCGCCGAGGCTCTACTGCACCACTCCGGGCTGCATCCACCTCCGTCGTCGCCGGTTCGCACCTCCAACTCGCCGGCGCCGCTTCATCTCGCCTCCGTCTGCATCTCTGAGCCGCCATCGCCAGGTGCCTCCGACTACCGTTCGGTTGCAATCCCGCCTCCGCCGGCTTGCCTCGCCGCCGCGGCATACTTCCGCCGGAGTTACTAAAACGCCGCCGCCCCTGCCTTCATCGCCTTCACCTGGGGCCACCCTGGGCCGACCCCGCCGCATATGACGACCGTCGCTTCCTTCTTGCGGAAGTTCTTCTGCCACGGCCGTGGCCTTGCATTGCCGGGCGCCCGCCCAAGTCGCCTGTCGCTTTCACTCTGCTGCCATGGTGTGTTCGCCTCAAACGAGCCGCCGCCTACCCTCCGTGATTTTTCCAGCGCCTATGCCGACGAGCTGTTGCAGCATCTTGCCTCCATTGCCTCTGCTCGCCGCCCGCGGGTGCGCCCCGAGTTGCTGCCACTGTATGCGAGCCGGTCTGGTGCAAGCCACCCTATTGTTGAGCCGTTCTTCTCCAACCCGTCGGTGTGCCTCTACTTCATCATTCACAGCCGCTTCCGAGCCGCTGTCTGGTTCACCTTCGAGCTGGTCGACATCTGCCGTCGCTGCCTCGGCCTTGATTTGAATCGCCGGAAGGGCCTCGCTCCGAGTCGCCCCGAGCCGCGGTCGCTGGCTCACCTCCGCCGTCCGAGCCGCCGCAGAGTTTTCCTTTCACAAATTTGACTCACGGAAGGCATCATTGCCGCTTCTATGGAGGTATACTCTGCAAGGAATTTTCCAAGGGAAGATGCTTGATGCGCATGAAATTCGGACTGAGTAATCTTCAGAGAGTGGGGCATGTTTACTATGACAGATTTGATCCATTGCAGGCCTTATTAATCAATTACAACAGTACTGCCATGTGTGAGGAGCCGGTGGAAGTTACTTGTTGGAGATGTGAAATATAAAGGCGGCAAACACATTGTGGAAGTATTACCAAGTTTTCTAGATTAGATTTTAAGGAAGACAATCCCGTCATCTATCCTGACGGGAGCAGAGGAGTTTGTTGTGCTCACAATGGCCAAAGCAGTTTGATGCTGATTGGACATGCCTGGGAGTATTAACCATAGCTGCTGCGATTATTCTTCCCACGTGAAGATCTTATGCAACACTAGCCAGACTTGATTAATGCTAAAGGAAGGAACGGTGCAAATGTGAGAATATTATACGTGAAGGCGTCTGCACGTAACCAGTGGATGCTAGTACTACTTCAGATCAGTATACAGACCATCATTCATTGCAAAGGTGTGGCGAAGGGGTGCGCGCCAATATATTTGTACACTAAGACGTATCCACACCATGCTACTAGACGGATACGTGAGTAAGTCGCCGCCTCCCGCTTCATCAACACACGGGACAGACTCGTCGTCCGCGCCCACGGCCGGATCACCCGTATCCAGGCCGTTTTCTAACACCGCTGCCGACTCACCTGTCTGCACCGACTTACAACGTCGTGGCCGTCTTTCGCGACCGCGCCGGTTTACAATACCACGGCCAACTCGTCCCAAGGCGAACCAGGTGATATCTATCCTATTTTGTTTTTTAATACATAATAATTCATCCGAGCAAAAATACCTCGCCCTGCTATATTTTATATGCAGAAAAATTATTCATGACAAAGCGGTATTATACCGTGGAAGATGGAGGCACGCCAAACATTATTCGACACAAGTGATCGTTGTCATTCCATGGATTCAAGCGCCGGTCTATAACGCCTTGGCCGCCTTTTGTGACTACACCGGTTTACAAATGCCGTGGCCGTTTCTCGCGATCACACCGGTTTACACCGCCTTGGCCATCTCTCACGACTATGCCGGCTCACAGCAAGGAAAGGTCGTTTTACTGTCCACCCTGTGATCCGGTCTATTCAACATACCGTTCAAATTTACTCAGAATATACTAAGGAGCAATAAAACTCTCTAAAAAACATGAGATCATATCCGGTTCGAAGAGAGGAGGCTTCACAATTTACCCACCGGTTCAAGAGGAACCCTGGAGGCCCTCTGGGAGTGGTATCACCTACTCCCAGTGATCGGATCAGTTTCCTAGTTCTATCGACCCTTTGAAAAGTTGGATAAATCCATGTTCAGTGATTGGTTTACATTGACCCACCAGTTCAGGAGGAACCCTGGAGGCCCTCTGGGAGTTGGTATCATCCACTCCCAGTGATCGGATTAGTTTCACAGTTCTTTCAACCCTCTGAAAAGTAGGACAAGTCCACGTTCAGTGATTGGTTTAGATTGACCCACCGGTTCAGGAGGAACCCTAGAGGCCCCCTGGGAGTGTCGGCCAATCCGCGTCCCAGTGATCGAAATAATTTTTCTTTCGACCCTCTGAAAAGTTGGATAGTACCACGTTCAGTGATTGGTTTAGATTGACCCACCGGTTCAAGAGGAACCCTGGAGGCCCCCTGGGAGTGTCGGCCAATCCGCGTCCCAGTGATCGGAATAATAGATACGATTCTTTCGGCCCTCTGAAAAGTTGGATAATTCCACGTTCAGTGATTGGCTAGGCCCCCTGGGAGTGTCGGCCAATCCGCGTCCCAGTGATCGGAATAATTTTTATACGGTTCTTTCGGCCCTCTGAAAAGTTGGATAATTCCACGTTCAGTGATTGGCTAGGCCCTCTGGATGGTACCCGCATCCATTGATTGGCTGAACCTTGCTTTGAGCCTGGCAGCTCTTTGAAAAAGCCTCGACTACATGGTCTTATTTGCAAAAATCGCATATTTTTGGTGTTTTTGTGTTCTATAACCTTTTAAACCGGAGTGGAACAGCTACACAAGTTGACCACATATCTATAAAGTGCAAAGTCTGGAACATGAATACCAGCATGAGTAAACCGGTGTTCATTATAACCCGGATCATCTATCAGGCAACAAAGCCACAAATTTCTGAACAAAGTGAACCGGTGTCTGTTATCAAGCCCGGAATTATTATTGGATCTATCAAAGACTCCCTCAGGAAATTGCAAATTTCGCCGGGTTACGAATATCAAGCATACTTGATCGCAGGTATGAAATATCTTGTTTTTAAATACATATTGGCAGTACATGATCAGTTATAATGACCGGTGTTTATTAAACCGGCCTGGTTTTGACTATAAGTTGCCAGTATGTGACAAAATAATGACCGGTGTTTATTAAACCGGCCTGGTTTTGACTATAAGTCGCCAGTATGTGACAAAATAATGACCGGTGTTTATTAAACCCGGCCCGATTGTGATCAAACATCATTGGAACCGGTCTTCAAACCGGATTATATTCTTCAATAGCCAAACATGGCTGGATTCCTATTATGGTTATCAATATTATGATTGAGATCTTCAAAGTCGCTTTAAAGCGCAATGGATATTATTTCATCAATGGAAATGATTTATTTTACAAAGGAATAGTCCCGAGTTGCTGCAGGCTTACAACCCGGCACTTGGGGGCTACATTATTCAGATTGAGATTACATCAAATGCACAAGTCTCAAGCACACAAACAAGTTGTCTACTTGACACTTGGGGGCTAATGGGCAGTTGAAGCAGTAAACAGCAGGAATTCAAAGACAAAAGTCTCAAGCACACAAGCAAGTTGTCTACTTGACACTTGGGGGCTAATAGAAAGATCATTTGCTTCATCTGGAAGTACCGGTTCACCTTCTAAATGTAGCTAAACCGGAACTTGGGGGCTACCAATCGCTCCTGTCAACAATTCAAGGTACACAAGTATTCATCCATTATATTGAAAGGTCCACTGCTCAGTTGGTAAAGCACAAAGCTCTTAACCTTGTGGACGTGGATTCAAACCCCACGATGGAAGTTACATTATATAGTGTTATTTTCAATAATTTTATCTACAAAGTCCCTGCTCATTATTGCATAATGACCCGGCACTTGGGGGCTACATAATATGGAATATTCAGTTTCATAATGATTGGGATAAATGATCCGGATTTCTTCAAGATTATACAAGGCTATTTTCAATGAAGTATATACAAAAGTCCCTGCTCATTATTACATAATGACCCGGCACTTGGGGGCTATAGGTAATATGCATATAAAGGAGGAACATCTTCAAATTTTCAGTTATGGCAAATCAGGTTAAATTGTGTGACCCGGCAATTTTGGCAATCATAAACCGGCAAAGTTCTACATCTTCAAACCGGCTGGATATCAATGGAATATTTGAAGATCAATATCTTTGTCAAGTCAGAATATTGGAAGGCCGATTCAAATGGATTCTTCATTTACAATATTTCTTATGCAAGCAAGTTGATTATGGAGTTGGTCTGTTGACCCGGATTTTCTACAAGAAGGAAAGACAAGGACTTAAGGATGGTCAGATGACGGTTTACAAGAATTCTTAACTCGGAGCACAACATATCAAATTTGTTCTTGTGTTTGTTTTGGAGTATAAGTTTACCATGGACACATCCAAGCTAAACTTGGGGGCTAATGTCGGGGATATTACCCCGCGGTATAAACCGGCCGGAATTATGACCCGGCCGGACTTCGCATTCTACTTAAGACGGTTTACATTTGGCAAGTTACTGGTAACCCGGCAGGCGGATCATGGATGACAAAGCCCAAGGCCCAGAAGGCCGGTTCATATTAATTGTGGACCGGTTTATGAATAAAGCGCAAGGAATATTCTTCATAAAGGAAGCAAGACTAGGACTCCTTGTAATAGATCAATCCTAGTCCTACTAGGACTAGTTATGTAAAGCCTCCCCTTCAACATATATAATGAGGGGCAGGGCTCCCCAAAGAGACAAGTTTTCACAAGTTAGACAAGAGACAAGTTTCTAGGGTTAGACACAAAGAGCCGGTTTACCGGCGACACCACGAAGATCATAATGAGACCTAGCCTCAAACAGCACGTAGGGTTGTTACCGGATGATGTTTCCCGGGGCCCGAAGCTGTCTAAATCCGTGTCTTGCATCGCGTCTCTCAATTCCGCTCAACCCCTCTCAAGCTACTACATAGATGCGCGGCTCCACACCTAAAGTCCGTTAATCCGGACATCTGACGTGTTATTTCCACGACACTAACCCTAAGTTTTTGCATCAAATCTATTCTAACATAATTTTTCAGTGGATAGATTGATTTCAGTCATGGTAAGAATAAAGGCAATGATCTTTGCGCAAGAATCGGAATAATGGAGCGCACAAAGGGGTCGAGTTCATACCCTAACTTGGCGATGAACTCGCTATAGCAACAACGACGGTGGAGATACCGTTGATGGTGATGGAAACCAGCGGCAGGTGGCACTGGTGACAACGACAATGATCCGGAGACCAAGGGGCAGCAGTTGTCGGTGTAAAAATCGGCAGATCTTGGGTAGGGGGCCCCAAGCTGTGAGTCTAAGGATCGATGGTAACAAGGAACATCAGAGACACGATGTTTACCTAGGTGCAGGACCTCTTAAAGGAGGTAAAACCCTACTTCCTGCTTGATTGTACTTAATGAATATAGGGGTTGCAAGAGTTGATCTACCTCGAGATCGTAATGGCTAAACCATAGCCGTCTAACCTACAATTATTCTGTTAGCCTCCACGGGCTAAACCCTTCGGTTTATATACACACTTGAGGGGCCTAGGGTTGTACAGAGTTGACTTGTAGAGGAAGGAAACATTACACCCGGACATCAAACTTGCCTTTCTACGTACATAGGAGTCCTACCCGCGCACGGGGGATGGTCTTCTGCTTTGTCTTCGCGACTCATCAGTCTGGCGTATAACGAATAGTCCGGACACCCGACGACCCCCAAATCCAAGACTCCCTCAACAGTGTTGGGCGCGGACTTGCGCGGTTTGAGGAAAGTCTGAATCATACGGGTACACAGAGTATGTATACCCAGACGCTATCGGTGTGACCGAGTGGAATGACTCGGTGGCACCGAGATGCAAAACTGTTGGGAGTTACTGCAACTCAGTGTGACCGAATTGTTCTTATTGGTTGCACTGAGATGAAAAACCTAGATCAACTTAATGAATTCAGTGAGACCGAGAGGGGTGAGTTGGTCTGACCAAGATGCATTAAGAGATTTTGGAGGTTTAAGCCCTTGACGGATCGGTGGCTCCGAGTGCTCCTCACCCGGAGGGTCCGAATTTGACTTGATCAAAATATGTGATGTAGCATGAATAGAATTTGAGACGAGAAAAGCATAGATAGATAGAGGGAGAACTTAGGCATTATTGTCCATCCATTTGGCAAAAAGAGAAAAAGCCAAACAATCAAAGCAATAAATGGATGTTCTTGAATGGAGAAAAATATGCAACCAACATGCTCACACAATAAGATGGCAAATAAAACATGTGGCAAAGCATGCACAAACACTCTAGCATCTATCAAGTAACTTGCGATGACTAGGTCATCTATATATGAGTATATTGACTTAGGAGCCAAATGAGAACATTTGATCATAGGTCATACTCATCGTTTAAGCACAAGTGGGGTTACCACTTTTACATAAAGCATCGTTGTGTCCACACTCTTAGAGTTGCTTTAGCTCAGATCTTAGAGAAAAGCTCCCCCTAGGTGTGATATCCCCCCTTTGAGGGAAGAACTAAGCTTGGGTTTTTTTCGTTGATGATTTTCATGTAGATGTTGAAGATGTGGATGCTCAATGTTGATGTAGATCATTTGAGCAATCCATTTGAGTGAGTTGCACTTTCAATACCTACATGGGTTAGTCCCACAAGGAACACACAAGGATATCCATAGACATAGAGTGAAATACACATATGGTGATGTCCATGAAAGCATTAGGTTACCTTGTCCCTTGTCTTACCAACAAGAGGGTTTGTGAATCCTTGAACTAGTGCAAGATATGGAAGTTGATTGCAGTTGTCCTTGCCAAAATGAATATGAGTGAAGTATGTTGGCAGAGTCACCCTCAAGAACTCTCTAGTTCTTCTTCTTTGGGACCCACATCAACTTGATGGGAATCCTTGGAGTTGTAGATGTACTTTACGAAGTAGAACTTGAAGTAGTCTTGGGAACCCACTTGACCAATGCCTTAGGAGTTTCTTCAAATGAATTAATATCTTCTTGAAACTTCTCCTTGCCTTTTAGCTTGTGGTCATGTGGTGGAAGATCATCTTAAGTTTGTGTCCCCTTGAAAGAAGTGGGGTCATACTTCTCTTGTTGAGGAACAAACTTCGTCTTGGAGTATTGACCTTCTTCCCACTCAACTCCAGTGGCATTGAACTTTCGTTCAAAACCAACACCTTGATTCTTCTGGTGTTTTCCTTGCTTGCGTACAATCTCCTCAAATTGCTTACTCCCGGCAAGGCTTTTGTAAACACATTTCTCTATGATTCCCTTCAATAAGCTATTTTCTTGCTCAAGTGTAACTTAAGAGAATCATTAGTGGAATCAAGAGAACTACTAGAAGCAACAATATTGGATTTAACATGATTATTGTTACTACTAGAAGAAGAGTCTTTCTTGTTTTTGTTGCTAGATTTTACTTGTGGCATGTAAGTAGACAAGAGTAAATGCTTGGCAATGTAAGATGAATTTTTCTTTCGAAGATCATCATTGATTGCTTTTAAGAACCCATGCTCTTGCTCTAAATTTAGCTTTTCAAAGCGTAGCTTTTCATGAGTCTTTAAAAGCTCTCGATGATCCTCCAAAGTAGTTTCATGAGCTAACTTAAGTGTATTTATTTATTTAGTTAGACACTCAATCTCCTTCTTATCATTGTCATTCATTTCATCTTGATTAGCATGATTAATAGCAATTTCATCACTATTATTGTCAACAAGTAATTCACCATCTCCTAGCAAATCATCTTCATCACTATTGAAATCAAGATACTTGGGGTGTGATACCTTGGGGCCTTTATCCATGAAGCATCTTGCAATTCCTTCATTTGGTGAGTCAAATATGTCGTAGGAGTTGGATGACACAAGAGAAATTCTGGCAACACCTTCATCTTGAGTATCTTCAGAGTCGGAGTGATAGCTTCTCTCGGAGTAGTTGTCGGAGTCGGTACCAGATATCCATTCACCAACATGAGCTTGATGTCTTCGTATTGTATAGCTCCTTGATGATTTGTCCTTACTTTCCGAATCCTTGCTTCTACGAGAGGGTCTTTGTTCATAACGATCATCTCTACCCCTTCTCTCTCTTGGTGGTTGTCAGGGATATTACTACCAGGTATAAATTGGCCAGGAGGGTCCGGTTTAAGTTGTCAAGATTATATTATCAGAAGCCCAGCGGAGTATGAAATAGAAGATTGTAGCCCAAGAGGCTTAGAACCCATGTATTAGGGCCCATGATTTGTAAACCGTCATACTATGTAACTTGGGATGTAAGATAGAAAGAGCAGAGACCGAGGCGGACACGTTATGAGCCGGCCTCGGGACTCTGTAAACCGGACCGGGCGTCACCTCTTATATAAAGGGACGACCCGGCGATGGTTCAAGACAGACGACAACAACTCGAGACATAGGAAAAGCGGATTCGCTCCCTGGCCATCGAAGCCCAATCAATACCCCACCAAACTAGACGTAGGATTTTACCTTCATCGAAGGGGCCAATCTAGTATAAAATCCATGTGTCCTTCGTCCGCTTTAACCCCTTTAAGCTAACCCGTAGAGATGGCCTCACGACTAAGTCCTTTCGCTAGGACATCTGCCGTGCTAAATCCACGACAGTTGGCGCCCACCGTGGGGCTATCGCACGATGGTTTCGAGTTCTTGAAGGGCAGCTTTGAAGGACTCAAGGGCTACGCAGTGGGCCAGATGACTAAGAGTCGTCGTGGCCGGATCTACATCGACGATGCAGGCTGGGGCCCCGAGGCCGATTCAATTGAATACGGGTACCGGGTCCCCTTCGGCGGCATCCACGTCCTCATCGGCAAGATCGGCGAACCAGGCCCTGAGCCGGACATCTTCCCCAACATCGTCGAGTCGGCTCAGCGTGCGAGGTCCGCCCGGGTTCAGCCCGCCGTGAAGCACGTCTTTGTTGGAGCAGTGCATGGAGTACAAGCCGAGGACGGATCGGACTCTGGTGGCGAGACTGTTGCTTATTCCGGCGATGAATCTTCTTTCGGAGAGACCGAATCTTTGTATTTGCTGCAGGATGGCCGGTCTGAGGGTTGTTCCGATGGCAACCGTATTCCGGACCCTCTTGATCCGCCAAACATGGTCGCTATCTTCATGGCCGGATCACAGCCCGTGCAGCAGACCTCAACAACAGGGGCGTTGATATCAGAGGCAATGGGAGCTAGGGCTGGAGATCTTCCCCCGTCGCCATATGATACTTTATCTACCTTGGTCGATACTTTGACAGCACTAGTAACAGCAGAGGTGGAACATGCCAACAAGGAGCAGCACGACGCGGAGATTGCTCAGGTGAAGATCCGGATTGAACAAACCAAGTTGGACCTGGCAGTTGAGAAAGCTAGGATGGCTACAAGGCAGGCAGAGCTAGAGGCTCAGGCCTATCGGCTTATGTTAGATCAGACCGCCTCGCAAGGGGTAATGATGAGGAGACAACGATCTCGCCTACCGCCGGTTTATGAGGCAAGGAATCTCTTCAGCACACCAGGCGCAGGGACCAGTAACCAGCCAGAGGTAAACCGGGGAGGAGCACCAGGAACAGGCGCATCGGTTCAGCCACCGGCCGCAGAGCCAAATCACCAAGTTGTGCCGACCCAACATGTGCCCACCCCTCCTGGTCATTATTCTAATCCGTTGGATAACATAGTTGTTGCCGCCTCACGATTGGCCGCCCTCCCTATTGATGGAACGTCCCCCATAGCAGTGGAGGCGCGACGGGCCAAGGAGTTGTTGGACACGGCGCTAACTCAACAACAAGCTTATTCCTATAGCCGGGAGAGGATCCTTTCGACCCATCGTCCGAGCCGGAGTTATACGAGGCGTCTGGATGAACCGGCCGTATCAAGCAGCGCATGGAGGCGTCATCAGCAGAGGCGGGATAATCCGGCAGCAGATGAGGCGCACGCCCAAGAGGTGGTGGATCAGGCCAGGCAGCGCTCAGAGGCTGAGCTAACAGCGCAATACAACGCCTGTCAGGCGACGCCGGTTCGTCCTACCACCACGGTTGAACCGGGGGTCATGTCCAGTTCCCTGGGTGTACCGTGTCTCATCCCCGCTTTACGGAAGGTGAAACTACCCAAGGATTTCAAAGGTCCACGCAACGCGCCCAACTACACGGCTGATCTTGCTCCAGAGGCATGGGTTGAGAGTTATGAGATGGCAATGGAGATGCTCGATGTGGACGAGGCAGCATGCGCTAAGTATTTCAGAATGATGCTCGAGGGCACGGCCCGAACATGGCTAAAGGGCTTACCACCTAACTCCATTGGGTCATGGGCTGAGCTACGGAGCCGGTTTATCAAAAATTTCAAAGAACCATGCAAACAACCAATGTCTGTTGTTGACTTAGCTACCTGCGTTCAAGGAGAGCAGGAGTTTACAAGCAGTTGGGTGCGTCGGGTGTCCGAAATCTTGCACTCCTCCAATAGCATCAACCCAAGCACAACGGTGGTAACCTTGGAAAATAATTGCCGGTTTGAGCCGTTGAGGTAGAAGTTGGGACGGCTTAAACGTGATTGCAATGACATGGGAACGCTCATGGGCGCTTTACTGAAGTATGGAGACTCTGACAACACCAAGCATCCAGACGCAGATGGAGACAAGACAGGGAAGGCAAGCAAGAACGGTAAACCGCCACAGGCTAATCCGGCGAACCAAGGTTACAATGGTAAGCGTAAAGCGGATGGTAACTCAGATTTTGTGGCCAACACCAAAGCTCAGGAGGACTGGCAGCGCCGCAAGGGTAGACCGCCCCCACGTAATGGGAGGCCACCTATTAATCTGGAGCGCCAGTTGAACGTACCTTGCCCAAAGCACGGTACGACAGAAAAACCGGCTACACAGCTCTGGAAGGATTGTTTCATCATGCATGAGTTCATGAACCGGAATAGGTATGATCACGGGCCGCCCGACGGGTCAGGCCCTGGCTTCCAAGGTCCGGGTTATCAAGGTGGTGGGTCCGGCTCAGGACACCAGGGCAATAACAATAACCACAATGGGCACAATCAACATAACCAGCATCATGGTCAGGGTGGATATAATAACCAAGGGAATCAACAGCGTCAACAGCAGTAGCAATCCGGATATCAGAATAATCCGAAGGAGCTGAGCAGTGGGCAGTATCACGTCTTCACCACGAGTTTGTGCAAACGGGATCAGAAGGTTCTGAAGAGGGCAGTGCACTCTGTTGAACCGATGATACCACGTTTTTTGGGTTGGTCTGAGCAACCCATTGTGTGGAGCAGAGAGGATCATCCACCCCAGGTTGATAATCTGGGTCAGTTGGCTCTGGTGGTGGCACCACAGGTAGGTGGTTACAAGTTCACCAAAGTACTTATGGATGGAGGCAGCAGCATCAACATCCTATATTATGAAACTTTTCGGCGTATGGGGTTGACAGATAAGAAGCTTCGACAGTCCAACACAGTGTTCCATGGGGTAGTTCCCGGTAAATCGGCCTATCCAGTTGGCAAGATTGATTTGGAGGTAACCTTTGGAGATGAGCACGACTCCAGGTCAGAGACTGTGACCTTTGAGGTGGTAAAAATCAAAAGCCCGTACCACGCCTTGTTTGGACGACCGGTTTATGCCAAGTTCATGGCTAGGCCGTGCTATGTTTATCTACAACTCAAGATGCCAGGCCACAAGGGAACTATTACAGTTCATGGGAGCCGCAAAATTGCATTGGAGTGCGAGGAAGGTGATGCAACTTATGCTGAGGCGGTCTATGCAACAGAGGAGATGAAGTTCTACAAGGACAATGTTGATCCGGCAGATATGTCCCTGCTGAAGAAACCAACCACACAGCATGATCTGGCACTGAAATTCAAATCAGCCAAAGAGACTAAGCAGGTGGACTTTGTTCCGGGCGATTCATCCAAGTAGTTCACTATCAGCGCTAACCTAGATTCAAAATAGGAAAGCGCGCTTATCGAGTTCATCCGTGAGAACCGGGATATCTTTGCGTGGAAGCCTTCTGACATGCCAGGTATACCGAGGGAACTCGCTGAGCACAATCTTAATATTGACCCTAAGTTTAAACCGGTCAAGCAGTATTTGCGCCGCTTCAATGAGGAGAGGCGCAAGGCCATTGGAGAAGAAGTGGCTAGGCTCTTGGCTGCAGGCTTTATAGTTGAAGTGTTTCATCCAGAATGGTTGGCTAATCCGGTGCTGGTACTTAAGAAAAATGGAACTTGGATAATGTGTGTTGATTACACAGATCTGAACAAGGCTTGCCCAACTGATCCTTTTGCTCTCCCCCGTATTGATCAAATTATTGATGCTACGACAGGATGTGAGCGGCTAAGTTTTTTGGATGCATACTCAGGTTATAACCAGATCAAGATGCCAGTTAAGGACAAGGAGAAAACATCTTTTATAACTCCCTTTGGAGCCTTCTGCTATGTATCTATGCCATTTGGGCTTAAGAGTGCCCAGGCGACTTACCAGCGTTGTGTGTAGAACTGCCTACAAGGGCAGATTGGGCGGAATGTTCATGCATATGTTGACGACATCGTGGTAAAATCCAGGAAGGAGGAGACAATGATAGAAGATATGAAGGAAACTTTTGATAATCTCCGTGTCTATAAAATGATGCTTAATCGGGAGAAGTGCGTTTTTGGTGTTCCGGCAGGCAAGCTCCTGGGGTTCTTAGTGTCAAACAGAGGAATTGAAGATAATCCAGAGAAGATCAAGGCGATCACGTCCCTGGCTAAACCGGCGTGCATCAACGAAGTCGGCGGGCCGTATTGCAGCACTCAGCCGGTTTATCAGCCGTTTGGGGGAGAAGGCAATCCCGCTTTATCAGATGATGACAAAGACGGACCATTTCTTCTAGAGTGATGCTGCTGATGCTGCGTTTGAGGATCTAAAGAGGCAATTGGCAGAGCCACCGGTCCTTGCTGCCCCAGTTGACAACGAGCCGCTGCTGTTATACGTGGCTGCCAACGGCCATGCGGTAAGCGTTGCTATTGTGGTAAAGCGCAAGGAGGCAGGCAAGGAACATTCGGTCCAGTGGCCGGTTTACTACATCATTGAGGTGCTCATTGAGTCAAAGCAGAGATATCCACATTGGCAGAAACTGTTGTATGGAGTGTTCATGGCAAACCGGAAGATAAAGCACTATTTTTAGGGCCACCCAATCACTGTTGCCAGCCCAGCTCTGTTAGGGGATTTAATCCAGAACAGAGAAGCTACTGGTCGAGTTGCAAAGTGGGCCATTGAGCTTAGACCGCACGGATTAAAATATGTGCCCCGTACTGCGATAAAGTCTCAGGCTCAGATTTTATCAACAATTGGACAGAGTTGCAAGCACCTGAGGAGAAGCTGGATCATACATACTGGACTATTCACTTTGATGGTTCAAGGCAATTGGAAGGCTCGGGGGCTGGAGTTGTGTTAACTTCCCCACGATGTGATAAGTTTTGTCATGTCCTCCGTTTAATGTTCCCTTGTACTAATAATGCTGCTGAGTATGAATCTCTCCTCCATGGTCTGCGGATGGCCAAGCAGATGAACTTGAGCCGAGTCAAGTGTTTTGGAAATTCAGATCTGGTGGCACAGCAGGTATCTGGCAAGTGGGACTCCAAGGATCCGCTCATGGCAGCCTATAGACGAGAGGTAGACACCGTCGCTGGGTACTTCAAAGGATATCAGGTGGATCATATAGACCGGCGGAAAAGCAAAGCGGCTGATGCGTTAAGCCGGCTGGGTTCCCAGCGTAAACCGGTTCAACCTAATACCTTCTTGGATGAGTTGCATAATCCGTCGGTGCAGATAACTTCAAAGGAAGACTTGGCTGTTCCTGATCCGGAAGCGCAATTGGTTGCAGCACTTCATGTCATTCCGGATTGGACACCCCCTTACCTGGCATACATGAACCGAGGCGAGTTACCAGAGGACGAAGTCGAGGCCCGACAGATAGTCCGGCGATCCAAATCTATGACTATTGTCAATGGAGAACTTCATCATCGCAGCGTTTCTGGAGCTTTTCAGCGGTGTGTATCATCACAAGAAGGCTGTGATATTCTTAGAGAGATTAATGAAGGGAATTGCGGTCATCACGCCGGTTCAAAGTCTTTGGTGGCTAAAGCTTTTCGCCATGGGTTCTACTGGTTGACGGCTCACGCCGACGCGGAGGACTTGGTCAGAAAATGTGATGCTTGCCAGAAATTCTCACGGCGTGCTCATATACCAGCACAGGAGCTGAGGATGATCCCAATTACTTGGCCGTTTGCGACTTGGGGGCTTGATATGGTAGGGCCCTTCAAGAGATCCCAGGACAAGAAAACCCACCTGTTAGTGGCTGTGGACAAGTTTACGAAATGGGTTGAAGCGGAGCCTGTCAGTAAGTGTGATGCAGCAACAACGGTTCAGTTCATCAGAAAGGTGATTTTCCGGTTTGGCTTTCCACACAGCATTATAACTGATAATGGCACCAATTTATCCAAGTGGGCTATGGAGGAGTTTTGTCAATGAGAGCACATCCGTCTCAATGTATCATCAGTAGCTCACCCTCAATCTAATGGCCAAGCTGAGAGAGCCAATCAAGAGATCTTGAGAGGCATAAAACCCCGGCTTATGGTTCCTTTGCAGAGAACGCCGGGTTGTTGGGTGGAGGAGTTGCCTTCGGTGCTATGGAGCATCAACACTACACCTAACAGATCTACAGGGTACACGCCTTTCTTCATGGTATATGGAGTTGAAGCGGTCCTCCCTAGCGATATCCGTCATGACTCGCCGCGGGTGGCGGCTTATGTTGAAGCGGATAATGAACAAGCAAGACAAGACGCCTTGGACCGGCTGGACGAAGAACGGGACACGGAAGCAGCTCGATCGGCGATTTATCAGCAAGACCTGCGCCGGTACCACAGTCGCCAGGTTAAAACCAGGACGTTTCAAGGAGATCTGGTGCTCCGTCTCATCCAAGACCAGACGGACCTGCACAAGCTATCCCCACCTTGGGAAGGACCCTTTGTGGTCAGCAAGAACCTGCACAACGGGTCATACTACCTCGTCGACGTTCGAGAACATAAGGACTCACGCACGTCGGAGGAGGAGACCAAGCGGCCATGGAACATCGCTCTTCTTCGACCTTACTATACTTGAGCCATAGGCTCCGCTTTATGTACAATGTATATATTATGATTAATATAATAAACCGGCGCCCCCGGTAAACCGGGGTATCAGCCATCTTTTTTCATAAGAGTATCACATGGGGGCTTCCGCGGGCAAGGGTGTTTTCTATGGCCTCTTAAACCGGCGCCCTTGATAAATCAAGGAACCAGCCGTCTTTTCTGTACAAAAAGAGAATCACATGGGGGCTTCCGCGGGCAAGGAAGTTTCTTATGGCCTCTTAAACCGGCGGCCACATCAAGACCATCATAAGAGCACAACTCTGGTTGCCTCGGCAATTTCCACATGATGATGAGGGGCAAAAGAGAGTTTGATGCCTAGCACAACTCAAACATAGGCCCCGACGAGCAATGCTCACACGCTACCTGGGGGCTCCTGATGCAAGTTCATCAGCGAGTTGAAGACTCTTGTAGTGAACACGGCTTGGAAGCTTGGTGTATACACCTAAAACCCTGGATTAACCTGCCTGCATCAAGTAAATCGCGCCATCCAGGTAAACCTGGTATGACCCGTCGAACGTACACACAAGTCAATCCTTCGGGACCCTGAACTTGGTAACGTTAAATTGACGATCATCAAGTGATTACACAAGTCAAATCTTTATAAGATTTTGAACATTGGTAGCATTTGACATTGATGATTTGGTTAAAGATTGCGGATCATCTTAACAGGCTTTGCTAAAATGGTTAATGACAGTAGCCTAGCAGCTCATAAAAAGCCTCGAATTTGGAGCCCGACAGCTCGTAAAAAGCTTCGACTACATGGTCTTATTTGCCCAAAAAACTTTATTTTTCATTTTTTATGTTTTCTCAAATCTTTATCCTCAAGGTCATTGGTTTTTCAACCAAGTCCATTGATTCAAGAATAGATGGTTACAAAGTTGCCGCTACATATGTATTTACAGAGTTATAGTCTGGGTTGTAAACACCAGTACTAGTTAAACCAGAATTCATTGTAACCCGGATCTGCCTTTATGACGAGCCGACAAAGAGCCAAGGGAGTCATCAGCACCTACACCTTGGATTGTTCCTGCCGAGTTAAGGTTTACATATACATTTAATCGCAGGTACGGCACGTTCTTCTATTTTATACACAGTTCAAGTTATTTACTTAGATCATGTATTTGGGCAAGATAACTCGTCAGGCGATAAACCGCCAGGACAATTTTTAGCATTGTTCATGAAGACACAAGTAATATAAACTGTCAAAGCATTGCAAGCATGAGATAATTTAGGAGTTGCCAAACAAAGTAATGCCATGAAAGATAGAGTGGGACAGAGACATTATCTCAACTATTCTATTACAAGGCACTGGTAGGCCCAAAAGAATATTAGTTTTCTCGCAAATTATTCAACACATAAGGTTAAACCGGAACCGGTTTAGGATTCTGCTTCGGTTCGCCGTGAAGACTGAGGGTCAGCTTGTTCCGTGTTTTCGACGACTTCTGGCAGCTGCTGGAAATCAGGGTGCTCCAGTCAATCTTGGCAAGGGCGCGGAAATATACTTCATCGTTTATTAGTTCTGACGGTTCAGTGTCAGGAGCGAAGGTATGCTTACGAACGGGTGGAATAAGACTTTCGATGTCATAAGACGGCCGCTCCACCTGCACATTCTCTAGATCATAACCCATGTGATACATTGATAAGTTCGCTTCATCAGCAAGCTTACTGGCAAGAGGGCGCATGTCTTTGGTTAAGGCGCGATGATCTTCAGTGGAGAAGGCTGATCCGTCCTCTTTCATACTCGGATAAACATTCATGGCCTCCGCCGGAGCAAAGTCAGGGACCCATGTCTTGGCCCGAGTTAATGCCATGAGGGAAGCAGCTCTTGCAGACGGTTTCTTCACCTCGACAATACGGGCATGCAAGATGGATAGTTTTTCCAGAGTACCTTGGATAGTGGTTGGTGCCAGTTTATTGTGGGAAATAGCACTGATGGCCCTCTGAGCACCAGGATAGAGTTGTTCTACCAAGGTGTAAGCAGCCTTCAGTTTCTTCCGCACATCACCCCCAAGATGAGTAACACGCCTCCCTGTGTACAAGTGATGAGTTAAATCGGAGCAGCGCAGGATAGCAAGGATAAAGCGTATGACAACAAGTACTTATCAAAGATAGCAGATGTCATATCATCTATGTGCTGCCTTAATCCGGACAACTCCTCTGTCACCGGGTTAAGAGCTGCCTCAGCATCATTGGCTCTTTTCTCCAAAGCAGCCTTTTCTGCCTCCCAAGTGGACCGCTCCGCTTCAAAATATTTCTTGAGTTTCTCCATACTAGCTAAAGCAAGGGTAAGTTCCTCCTTGACTTTAGTCGAAGCAGTTTCTTGGAAGGCCAGGCTATTCCGGAGTTCAGTTATCTCAGAAGCCCTCCAGTTCAAATCAGTCTGCTAAGGATACAACATATCAGATATCTATAAAAGAAGGCCAATTAAATAAAAGTCCCAAGCACATAACAAGTTATGCACTTGACACTTGGGGGCTAATGTACAATTGAAGTGAAAGAAAGCAAATTTTTCAGACAAGTCCCAAGCACATAACAAGTTATGTCCTTGACACTTGGGGGCTAATGTAATGTCATTCTCAAACATAGGAGAAGTCCCGATTCACCCACAATGGAGTAAACCGGCCCTTGGGGACTACATGTGCAAATCAAGCTATTCCAGTTGATCTATCAAAGTCCAGGTTCGCCCTAAAGGCTAAACCGGCACTTGGGTGCTACAATGGACTAAAGGTACAGCTACAAGACACAAGCAGAAATGAAAGGCATAGGAAAAGAAGTTACCTCATTTTTTTCCTTCATTAAGTTTACTAAACCGGCCTCGTGGTCACGGCTAGTAAAGAGCCGGTTTAGGTACCCAGAATGAAGCTCCTGGGCACTAAGCGGAGCATAGTTAGACAGATCAGTGCTCCACTTGCCCTTGTCCTTCTGAAGAACTTCTTCTTTGGCAGTGTGTCTTGCCAAGGTGACAGGCTCTGTGGGAGCAGTAAAGCCTATCCCGGTAATCTCGACATCGTCTGTCGAGGCAACAGTTGGCCTAGGGGGAATCATCAGCAGCAGCGGGATTGGTGTGAACCGGACTAACAAGGGCCGGACTAACCCGAGCAGGACTAGTCCGAACAGGGCTGGCCGGTTCAGCAGGATTTTCTATGGGGTCATCCCCTAGAGCAACAACGTCTTCTCGGTCCATAGGGGAAGGATCGTCATGTGGGACTTCAATGTTTTCTTCCAACGGGTTGGTGGCTTCAGGATCTTCTGCCGGTTCAGAAGTATTTTCGGCCGTCGGTTTATTCAGCTTTGCCTTCTTGCTAGGTTTGGGCATACTGAAAATATTAAAGGGATAATTAAAATTACAAATCAAAATGAGGAGATAAACCGGAGAGACTGAAAGACGGCTTACCCATGAACAGTCTTGAGCACCAGGATTTGGGTGGCAGTTGACTCACCGGAGGATGACAGAGGAGTTTCCTGATAGTTTGGATCAGACGGTTTAAGTGGTTTACGAAAAAGACCCTCTTTAGGATGAAGAAGAGTTGGAGTAAGTAAAACCTCTGAACGGCGTCTTCAAGCCGGAGTGTGGGGCAATCCGCTCGACTCGACCACATGGCCACTGTGGCGTGTGGTGCGGCGAGCCTCATGCTGCTGCTTCTTCAAAAGAAAATGGGGATCCAGTTGAGCATAAGGGTGAGAAAATGGATACTTCCGGGCTACTCGACGAACTTTGGGTGTTAATGGCTCTGAATCAGAGGAAAGAGAGATTACCTCAACTTCATCCGCTTTACTCCCTTTTGCCAGATCCTAGGAAAGGTCATTGTTAATATAAATATAGACAAGGGAAAGTTAACAGGCATAAGAACCAAGCAGTACCTCAGAAGCTGGATCATCTTCTTCAGCGTTTGAACCGGAAGTAGCGGCAGGTCTTTTCTTGTTTCTTTACAGCCAGGCTCTTCTTGCGAGTTGGTTTCGCCGGTTTGTCCTGGGTTTTCCGTTTCCAGAAGGGGTCATTAGCCTGCGTAAAGGAATAAAAATATGTTAAAACAAGCAGTATGGACGTATTAAAACAAAGAGAAAGGGACAGAAGAATCTTACCGCTGGCGGTTTGTTGTTTACGCAGAAGGGTATTAAACCGGTCCGACTGCACTCCTCCAGAGGTATATTCAACATCTTCTTAGCAGATTCGGTAACTTCATTATCTGGAAGCACCATCTCCGTATGACGATGAGGGTCCTTGGGGTTGCCAGTATACTCGCACATTAACCCGGAACGCCGACTTAATGGACGAATGCTCCACAAGAGCCAGCAACGGACAAAGTCGACTCCAGTTAAACCGTTGGCCACAAAAGCCCTAAGCTTTGAAAGTTGAGGGGCATATTGAGCTCGGTCTTGGGCGCTCAAACGTTGAGGGAAAGGATGGTCCACAGTCAGACGATGAGAACGGTAACCCGGCATTGGATTCTCCCCCTATAGTGAAGTATCAACATAGTAGAACCAAGTTTGGTTCCAATCCTTGGGATGGCTATGAAAGGTAGCATGGGGAAAGCTGACATCATTCCTCTTCTGGATACGCATTCCGCCCAGTTCAGTGTTCGGCCCATCATGAAATTCAGTCCGGCGGTTCAGATGGAAGAAGTCCAGGAATAACTCTACATACGTCTCTTCTTGCAGATAGGCTTCAGAGAAGACATGGAAATTGCAGATGTTTGATACGGAGTTGGGGCCTATGTCTTGGGGATGGAGCTGAAACTCTACCAGTACATCGCGAAAAAACTTTGATCCTGGAGGGTTAAAACCCCGGGCCAGGTGATCAAAAAAGACAACAATCTCTCCCTCTTTAGGCTGGGGAGGACACTCTTTCCCGGGAGCCCTCCAGTGAAGAACCTCCTTTGGACCTAAAGCGCCAATCGAGGCCGCCTTTTCTAAATCATCCTCGGTAATCCGGGATGGGACCCAGTTCCAAGCGACAAACTGTTTTGCCACAGAAGTCATCTTTTTCAAAGGGGGAACGCTGAAAAATACAATACAAGACCCGGTTTATGATCCACGCAGATATAAACTGGCATGTTTTATGAAGGCATTGAACTAATTGGCGGTTTAAGCAGGGGACTAATGGTATCTACTGGTCCGGAATATCTATGAATGTGACAGCTACCGGATTATGAAGTTGAAAGGAACAAGTTAAACCGCCAAACTCAAGCAGGTGAGGTGCGGATCTAAACCGTCGGCATAGGCAGATGAGATGTAGATCTAAGGTGTGAGAAACAACTTTCACACGAGTAGCAGTAAAATGTGGATCTACAGCATATGAAAAACTCAAGATAATTCAATTCATATTCGTCGAAGGCGGCAAAGGTTTTTTACAGATCTAGTCTAACTAGCAGTATTGGTGGAACTAAGATTATAAAGACGGAGCGGAGTCATGCATACAAGAATCGACCTAAAAGACTTAACATCTACGACTAAGAACCACCTATGGTGATGAACTGCGAAGAACAGAGGTTCATCTGCGAGCTCCCGCGAAACCCTAGAACTAAGATCTATGAAAAAAAAGGAGTAACGCACCTGAGGAAACGGAAGTGGAAGGATGGCGGCGAATCTCTGGACACGCTCAGGTTGATGCAGCGGCCGGGCTTGGTGAAGACGAGGAGCTCGAAGGACAGCGGCGGAGCTTGAGCGCGGGAAAACAGAGGAAGACGAAGCAGAGGGGAGAAGATATGCCCTTTGGGCCCTATTTATAAGCTGAGGGGATAAAATGGTTGGCACGGGAATCGAGGAGACCAAAAATCAGATATAGATGGTGCTGTCGCCTCGATCTTCGGAGCTTTAATAAGTGAATGTAAAAAACAGGTGCAAGCATTGAATGCGCGGATGACGTCACACCGGTTTAAAGCGACTCGAGGGGACGACGTCATGCCGGTTTACCAAGCATACTGAAGCTGCAGAAAGGAAAAGCTGTACAAGACTTTGGAGATTGACATGAACAGGTTCAAATCAATCTGTGGCCTAATGTCAGGGATATTACTACCAGGTATAAACCGGCCAGGAGGGTCTGGTTTAAATGGTCAATATTATATTATCAGAAGCCCAGTGGAGTATGAAATAGAAGATTGTATCCCAAGAGGATTAGAACCCATGTATTATGACCCATGATTTGTAAATTGTCATACTATGTAACTTGGGATGTAAGATAGAAAGAGCAGAGACCGAGGCGGACACTCTTGTGAGCCGGCCTCGGGACTCTGTAAACCGGACCAGGCGTCACCTCTTATATAAAGGGACGACCCGGTGACGGTTCAAGACAGACAACAACAACTCGAGACATAGGAAAATCGGATTCGCTCCCTGGTCATCGAAGCCCAATCAATACCACACCAAACTAGACGTAGGCTTTTACCTTCATCGAAGAGGCCGAACTAGTATAAAATCCTTGTGTCCTTCGTTCGCTTTAACCCCTTTAAGCTAACACGTAGCGATGGCCTCACGACTAAGTCCTTTCGCTAGGACATCTACCGTGCTAAATCCATGACAGTGGTGATTCATCTCTTTTACTTTTCCTTTTGGGTGAATCTTCTTTTCTCCTGTATGGAGCCGTACAATCATTTGAGTAGTGGTTGGGTCTCCCACAGTTATAGCAATTGCGATCACGACTAGAAGATATTTTGTCATTGTAGGACCTTGATTTGGAACTTCTATCTTTGCTTCTATTCTTGTAGAACTTGTTGAATTTATTCACCATTAAGCTCAATTCTTCATTGAAGACATGTTTCTCACTTGATGTTGTAGGAGCGTCACATGAGGCTTTGTAAGCACCACTAGATTTTTTGTGAAGCGCTTCCTTATCCTTGAGTGACATTCATGAGAAAGAATTCTACCAATGACTTCTGTTGGCTTGAGATCTTCGTAATTGGGCATCATTTGGATTAAGGTGCACACGGTATCATACTTTCCATCCAAGGCTCTTAGATCTTCTTGATGATGAATCTGACGGTCATCTCTTCTCTTGCTAAACTGGCAATCTCATTTGTGATGAGATCAAGCCTAGAGTACATCTCAACGAATCCTTCACCATCCTTATCTTGAACTTGTCAAGTTGACTTTGAAGCACATGCAACTTGGATTCCTTGATGGACTCGGTACCTTCGTGCATATCAACCAAAGTATCCAAAATTTCTTTTGCATTCTCAAGGTGGCTGATTTTGTTGAATTCTTCGGGGCACAATCCGTTGAAGAGGATATTGCAAGCTTTAGCATTGTATTCCAGCATCTTTAATTCTTCTGCAGACGCTTCACAACCCAGTTCTCTTCCATCCTCAAAGTATTCACCTTCCAAAACAATTCGCACAATATCCCAAACGGCGGGGTTATGTCCAAGAATATGCATTTTCATCTTATACTTCCAACTAGCAAAATTAGTACCATCAAAGTAAGGACCTCTACGGTGGTAACTTCCCTCGCTAGATGCCATACTCTCCTAGGTTGTGAAACCAAGGCTATGATCACCAAAGCTATGGAAATCAAGGCAAACGGAGATCAAAGCTCTGATACCACTTGTAGGATCAAAAGTAGGTCTAGAAGAGGGGATTAGACCACTTGTAGGAAGGGTTTGGAGAGTGCAAACGTAATGGAGACACGGAGATTTTTGGTGTGGTTCCGATAGGTGGTGCTATCGTACATCCACTTTGATGGAGACTTCAACCCATGAAGGGTAACGGCTGCGCGAGTGCATGGAGGGCTCCACCCATGAAGGGTCCACCAAGAAGCAACCTTGTCTATCCCACCTTGTCTATCGCCCACGAAAGACTTGCCTCACTCGGGTAGATCTTCACGAAGTAGGCGATCTCTTTGCCCTTACATACCTCTTGGTTCAACTCCACAATCTTTGTCGGAGGCTCCCAAGCGATACCTAACCAATCTAGGAGACACCGCTCTCCAAAAGGTAATAGATGGTGTGATGATGATGAACTCCTTGCTCTTGTGCTTCAAATGATAATCTCCCCAACACTCAACTCTCTCTCATAGATTTGTATATGGTGGAAAGATGATTTGAGTGTAAAGCAACTTGGGTAAGGCTAGAGATCAAGATTCTTGTGGTTGGATTGGAATGTCTTGATCTCAACACATGAGCAGGTGGTTCTATCTTAGAAAATGAGTAGTGGAAGTGTATGCACGTTCTGATGGCTCTCTCTCAAATGGAGAAGAGGGTGGAGGGGTATATATAGCCTCCACACAAAATCCAACCGTTACACACATTTGACCCAACTCGGTCAGACCGAATAGAAGAACTCGGACAGGCCGAAGCAGTTCAAAATGTGAATGTTCGGAACCTCGATGCGACCGACTAGAACAACTCGGTGGGACCGATGTGCTAGGGCTAGGGCAAAACTCATCTCTTTGAGACCGATTGCATGAACTCGGTGAGACCGATTTCAACAAACAAAGAGTTGGTCAAGAAAACTCGGTGGGACCGATCGCTCTTTTCGGTGGGACCGAAATGTTACGAAGGGAAACCGAGAGTTTACCATGCAAACTCAGTGGGATCGATCGCTCTTTTTGGTGAGACCAAAATTTTACGAAGGGAAACATTGAGTTTGCAAAGCCATCTCGGTGAGACCAAGATCCGTATCGGTGTGACTGAATTGTCCATGATTTCTGGCAGTGGCTATGTCAAATGAACCCGGTGGCGCCGGATAGATCAAATCGGTGGGTCTGAGTTTGTCTTAGCTTTTTGGACATATGTGGAATTTGAGAAATTGGCTGAGGGTTTTGGAGCAATATCACTAAGCAATTGAGCAAGTAGACCATTAAGCAACACCTCATCCCCTTTTAATAGTATTGGCTTTCCTATGGACTCAATGTGTTCTTGGATCACTAAAATGAAAAAGAAGAGTCTTGAGCTTTTGCCAATCCATGTCCTTAGCATTTTTGAGGGGTCCACATTTCTAGTCCATGCCATGCCAATCATTGAACTTCCTGAAATATTTAACTTGAATGGATATTAGTTCAATGAGCTATATGCTGTTATGAATTACCAAAACCACCCGGGAATTAGTTACACTTTCACCCTCTTACAAATGAAGAGGGGGTAGAGGGGTATATATAGCCTCCAAACAAAAATCCAACCGTTACACACATTTGACCCAGCTCGGTGAGACCGAATAGAAGAACTCGGTGGCACCGATCGGTTGAAACAGGTGAACGTTAGGAATCTCGATGGGACCGACTGGAACAACTCGGTGAGACCGATGTGCTAGGGCTTAGGGCAAACGTCATCTCGGGGAGACCAATTGCATCAACTCAGTGAGACCAAAGTGAACAAAAGGTATATAGAGAATCTGTCAAGCCAACTCGGTGAGACCGATTGCATGAACTCGGTGAGACTGAAATAAATGCAACTGATCACAGAGCGCTGGTAAGGACATCTCGGTGAGACCGAGATCCGTATCGGTCCTACCAAACTATTAGGGTTTCTGGTAGTGGCTATGTCAAGTGAACTTGGTGGGTCCAGGTAGGAACTATCGGTGTGGCTGAGTTGGAGTTTAGGGTTTGGACACATTTGGATGGAGAAAGTAGCTGAGGGTTTTGGAGCAATATCACTAAGCACTTGAGCAACCAGATCATTAAGGAACACCTCATCCCCTTTTGATAGTATTGGCTTTCCTATGGACTCAATGATCTTGGATCTCTAAAACATAAATGATGAGTCTTGAGCTTTTGCCAATCTTGTCCTTGGCATTTTGAGGGGTCCACTTCTCTAATCCATGCCATGCCATTGTTAAACTTTCCTGAAATATACTAGATAAAACCATTAGTCCAACAAGAGATATTTTGACATTAATTACGAAAATCACCCAGGGAGCACTTTTTCTTTCAACAATCTAGAGCAGGAGCGGGAGGGCCGGCTCATGCTGGAGAGGGACCAACAGGTGGCCGCCCACTAGGCCGAGCTAAATCGGCTTGCGGAAGAGCACCGGAAAGCACTGGCCGAGAAGGGCGAGGTAGTGAGCAAAGCTGCCAAGGAGGTCGCCTACCTGAAGGTAGACTACGCGCGTCGAGCCATCGCGTGGTCGGTGAAGGAGCAGGGGATGCTGCCCGAGGTGCACTACATCAACAAGCTCTTCGCCAATAAGTTGTCGCTTTTCCCATTCTTGCGTTCTCAGCCGGTTTTTAGCCTTCGGCTGAGTCCTTTACTTTTCTTACTTCTCTTTTGTTCTGTGGCCCAAAGGCATTTCCTAACACATAGGTCACGACGAAGGACGCCGTAAATCTGTACCGGCATGATCTAAGGGTGCAGGATACCCAAATCGGGATGTATGTCGCGTGGACGGCGGCGAAAATGGGCATCGCCACCGAGGCTCGACTAGGGGCAGTGAGGAGGGTCTTCCTCCGTCTCCAGCTTGCCGGCTTGGCACTGGTGTGGACCTTCTGGCCGGTCGGCATAGAGCCCGAGACCACCAATTGACTAGCGATGTGGGTCGAGATGGGGCCGCCAGGATGAACGCATGGCATGTCGCTGGAAATGATCGAGAAGAGGGGCCTAGAGGGGGGCTCATTAGACCTTTAACAAACAAAGTTGGCAGATTTAAAATTTCTAGAAGTTAAGTTGAGATTACCATATATTAAAGCATTCACAATATATTTCAAGGAAGCATGATATGAGTATACGCAGCGGAAAAAGGTAAAGCATGCAATTTGCAAGAACATAGGGGGAGGGGATTGGAATGTGCAAGCGCAATGGAGACGTAGAGATTTTTAGAGTGGTTCCAATAAGTGGTGCTATCGTACGTACACGTTGATGGAGACTTCAACCAATGAAGGGTAACAGCAGTGCAAGTCCACGGAGGGCTCCACCCACGGAGGGTCCATGAAGAAGCAACCTTGTCTATCCCACCATGGCCATTGTCCACGAAGGAGTTGCCTCACTTGGGTAGATCTTCATGAAGTAAACGATCTCCTTGCCCTTACAAACATCTTGGTTTAAATCCACAATATGACGGGGGCTCCCAAGCGACACCTAACCAATCTAGGAGACACCACTCTCCAAAAGGTAATAGATGGTGTGTTGATGATGAACTTCTTGCTCTTGTGCTTCAAATGATAGTCTCCCCAACACTCAACTCTTTCTCGTAGATTTGGATATGGTGGAAGAATAATTGGAGTTGAAAGCAACTTGGGGAAGGCTAGAAATCAATATTCTTGTGGTAGGATTGGAATGTCTTGTTCTCAACACATGAGTAGGTGGTCTCTCTTAGAAAATGAATGGTGGAAGTGTAGGCACGTTTTGATGTCTCTCTCTCTCTGAATGAGAGGGGTGGAGGGGTATATATAGCCTCCACACAAAAATTCAACCGTTACACACATTTGACTAATCTCGATGGGACTGGATGATGAAACTCGGTGAGACTGATTAGCTAAAAAATGTGAACGTTAGGAATCTCAGTGGTACCGACTGGAACAACTTGGTGGGACCGATGTGCTTGGGCTTAGGGCAAACATCATCTTGGTGGGACCGATTGAGCCAACTCAGTGAGACCAAAGTGAACAATGGGCATACAGAGAGTCTGTCAAGCAAACTCGGTGAGACTGATTGCAACATTTCGGTGAGACCAAAATAGTTACAACAATACACATAGAGTTTGCAAGGCTATCTCGGTGAGACAGAGATCCATATCGGTGTGACCGAATCGTTAGGGTTTCTGGCAACAAATATGTCAATTGAACTCGGTGGCTCCGGGTAGAAACAATCGGCGGGGCCGAGTTGGAGTTTAGGGTTTGACATATTAGGATGGAGAAAGTGGCTCAGGGTTTTGGAGCTATAATGCCCCGGATGTAATACTTTCCAAATATGGCAATATATATACTTTGGCTTCATCAATTCCTTTCCGGGCTCTTCTTTCATTTCGGGTTTCTTCGTTTTGTCGTGTGCATGTGTGCATTTCATCCATGTCATGTTGTCATGTGCATTGCATTGCATTTGTGTTGTCACTTGCACCCGTTTCCACTCGTCTCTTCCCGTTGTCCGTTTCGAGTTCCGGCCCTCACACACATGTCCGTGGCATCCCCGAGTCCTTCTTTCATGTGTGGCCGTGTAACGTTTCCGGAATGACGTGAGACTTGTCGGGCGTTGTTGTTTTGGTACGTTAAGGCTGCCTGTCAAGTTTCATCGCGTTTGGAGTTCGTTTGGTGCTCCAACGGTTAACCTAGTGGGCTAAAGAACCTCTTCTTTAAGGCCCAAGACCCCCTCCACAACAGCCCACAAACCCAGCACAACCCTTCCCATCATCTCGGTCGTCGAATTGTGATCGTGTGGCCGAAAATTGCTCCCCATTTGGAGTCTCCTAGCTCCTTGTGCCTATAAAAACGTCCACACCCCTCCATTTTGCGTCCAAAACCCTAGTCCCACCCCCTCCACCGCCGCCGAACACGTCCGGACGGACCGGACGCGTCCGCCCGCCGCCGCCCGACCTATCAGGAGCCGCCACGTGTCCTCCCACCGGCCTCCCTCATTGCGCCAGCCGCCGGCCCGCAGGGCCCAGGCGGGGCCCCCACGACCCGTTCGATCCCCGCCTCCCCGCCGGTCTCCCCGCCGCCCGGCGCCGCCGCGCTTCCCCGCCGCCGGGCGAGCCTCGCCGCGATCTCCGCCGCCGGAGCCCGAGGGCTCGTCGCCAGCCCCGAGCCTCCTCGCCGCCGGCCGGTGCCCGCACCACCGCCGCCTCTCCGATCCCCCGCCGCCGCACCGCCGCAAGCACCACCGCCACCGCGAGCTCCACCATCGCCTCGCCCCATCGCCCGCCGGCGACCGCCGCCGCCGCCGGCGCACCTACCACCGCCACCACCGCAGCGCCCTCCACCGCGCTCGCCAAGCCCCGCCGCCGCGCGCGCAAGCCACCCGCGCGCGCAAGCCGCCGCCGCCGGCCTCCATCAAAACCACCGCGCTGCCGGCCCCTCAACTACCCTCCGCCGCCGGGCCCTTCAACCGTTGGCCACCGCAGGCGCCTCCGGCCGCCGTGCCTCCGGCCGCCTCGGGCCACGCCGCCGCCCCGGAGCGCCTTCTTCGGCCATCTTCATCTTCTTCGGTCATCTTCTTCCTCCAACTCCGGCGAATTCCGGATCGGGACGAGATCCACCGGTCCCCGATCCAAACTAGCGTCCGCAGCCCAGATCCCTCCATCCCGGGTCCATCCCGTCCCGCGTTGACTTTTCGCGGAGGTGACATTCCACTAAGTCCCAGATCTGTAACATTTTGTTGCCTTCTTTGCATGGCCGTATCTTTTACTGTGCTTGTCCAAATTGTGCATATGATATGTCAAAATGATCGTGGTGATGTGTACTACGTTTTGTTCCATTGTGGCATGCTTGTTTGAGTTCATCTAGAGGTCGTAATCTCTGTTGCAAGAGTGCTACTTGATATAAACTGCTGCTACTTGTTATTTTCATGCCATGTTTGAGATGTGATAACTTGGTGCATGTTTATCCAAATGAAGCAAATGAGATGTCAAAATGTTCATCATGAGATGCTTTACATGATGGTTGCCGTAGCATGCATGTTAGGGTTCATATTGCCATGTTAAACTTGGTTGCAAAAGTGCTTGTGGGTGTTAAGTTTTGTAACATGTTATGAGATGCCGATTTGAAGTGCTCGTTGCTATTGATGTGGTTGTCCCCTTGTCACATGCCAATATGTTTTAGAATCTCCTTCATGTGGTCTTTGCTGTGGTACAAACCATTTTCCATGATATGACTTGAGGTGAATTAAACATGCTTGCAAACATGCCATGCCAATGTTACGGTTTTAACACTTAGTGAAATTTCTGCTAAGTCTGGAATCTGTCTTATCCTGATGCTATGTTTGCTTGATGCCCTAGTCAAATCCATGTTAGCTTTGGGGTGGCCATTGATCATTCCTTGTTGTATATGTTGCTGTCTATCCATCCATGCCCTCACTTGCTCATATGGCTTGTTGTAGCTTATTTAATTCTTGCTCCCAAGTTGCTATATAATATAACTATCAGGTTTTTAACGTCATGATCAAAATGTAGTAGCTTGTTGCTATTGATCCATGCCTCCTATGGAGTTGCTCCAATGGAGTTATTTGCTGTAGGATATGTCTACTTCATGTCCATGCTTATTGTCACCATGTTTGAGTGCTGTAGAGTATATATTTCTTGCTCCAAAGTTGCTATGTGGCCGTTAATTCCAGCTTTGCATTGTTTTTCTTGTTTCGAGTGTATGTATTGAACCGTTGCTCCGTTTGGAGCGTGCCCTATATGAAACTTGTGTGATTTTGCATGTAGAATCATAATATCATCTTGTTTACATGTTTGGAGTATGTTTGCTTGATGTTTGGGTGCACCTTGCACCGTTGTCATGCTTAACTTGTTTTGCTCATATCTTCTAGACCGTAGCTCCGAATTAAACAAACTTTATATGAAACTTGACTAGAATTTCGTGTAGATCATCATGGTGCATGTTAACTTTCTGTTTAACAACTTTAACTTAAGGTTTGTTCAGATCTGGACCAATTTCAACTTATGCATATGAGGACTTACCGGTTTTGCTTTATGTGGATTCCGACCTCATTTAAACTTGTTGTCTTGTATTGTTCTTGTATGCTTATTACCTTGACATGAATTGCATCCTACATGCATAATACGTGCATCATGTTGATTGTGCATTGCACCTTGTTTGATTTTGTGCCTCGTTGTGTTCTTGTGTTGAGTAGAGCCGGAAGTCGAGACCGAGAACGAGAACGAGGTTCCTACCGAGGTTGAGTACGAGGAGCCGTCTTACGATCCCATCGACGACTCGAGAGGCAAGATGGCCTGACCCAGATATCATTACTATCTTTGCCTATTGCTAGAAGTCTCGCTCTTTAGCTTATTGCCTCGATGCCCATGTTTGTTTGTCAGCCTCCTATTGTAACCATGAATCTGTCTAACCACCCAACCTAGCAAACCTTTGTTTGGCTACGTAAGCTTCGCTCAGGCCCTCTTATAGCATTGCTAGTTGCAGGAGAAGATTTGAAGATTCTTGCTTCATGTTGAAGCATTGTTGGGATATCACACTATATAAACTCTTAAATTAAATGACATATATACTTGGCAATGGGTGGAAGGCTAAGCCTCTCGCTTGGTGATTTGTTCCACTCATGCCACCCTAGGAACCATATAAACCGGTGTTATGTTCCTTGATTATGCGTTCCTAACATGGTTGGGGTTATGGGACCCCCTCGATAACCCGCTTAGCGCTAAACCTTTTCCAGCTAGGCCCAACTTTGGTACTCCATTTGCCTAACAACTAAAACTTGTCGAGGGAGTAATTAACCCGAGGATTAATTAATCAAACCCCCTGGGCCAGTGCTTGATTTGAGTGTTGGCCCAAACTAGAGCCACTTGCAGTGCCACCCAGTTCGCTGGGGTCTTCGGTTGCTGTACGTACTGCTCATCCGGCCGTGGCCTGAGACTAGATATGCGCGGCTACTGTCAGGGTGTAGGCACGCCGGGAGGTCTTGCTGGTTTAGTTTTACCTATGTCGGAATATCTTGAGCACGGGATTCCAAGAATACTCGGGCCTTCCCACCTTGGAGTTGCGACTCCGCAGATCGTGAGCTTGTAATGGGCTAAGTTGGGACACCCCTGCAGGGTTTTGAACTTTCGAAAGCCGTGCCCGCGGTTATGTGGCAGATGGGAATTTGTTAATATCCGGTTGTAGAAAACTTGACACCATGTTCAGAACACACTACCAGCGTGAGTAACCATGACGGTCATTTTCCGAAAGGGGTTCGGGAAGTGAACACGATGGGGTTATGATTGACGTGCTTAGATAGGATCACTTCGTGATCACTTTGACGCTCGTGGCACTTCTCTTCTCTCTCTAAACACGTAAGCTAGTGCAGGTGCAGCTGCAACCTTTATCTTTCTTCAGCCTTGTTCCTCACCCAAGGCGTAGATAGTTTTGCTACCCGGGAACGGGATTGCTGAGTCCTCCGTGGCTCACAGATTCTACGCAACACCAGATGCAGGTACTTTGGTGAACTACTCAGGTGACGACCCGGAGCTGTAGTGGGAGTTTGATGAAGAACGTAGACGATACTATGTGCACTATCCCGATGATTAGTAGTGGTTTCTACTAGGGGCGATTCGGGCCTTGTGGCTTTATGTATTTTGGTATCTTTCATTTGGATCTTCGCCCGTAGTCGGGTTGTGATGTTATTTGGATGATGATTTGCTTATGTAATGTATTGTGTGACGTGGCAAGTGTAAGCCAACTATCCTTTTGCAATTTCATCCCTATTTTTACATGAGTCGTGCAAAGATACCAAACTTGAGATCATTCTAGTATGGGCTTATACCTTTAAGTCGTGCCTTGACACGTAGAAGGTATAATCCCATACTGTGCATTACAGGAGCAATATCACTAAGCACATGAGCAACCAGCTCATTAAGCAATAGCTCATCCCCTTGTAATAGTATTGGCTTTCCTATGAACTCAATGTGATCTTGGATCACTAAAATGAAAATGTAGAGTCTTGAGCTTTTGCCAATCTTTGTCCTTAGTATTTTGAAGGGGTTCTGCATCCTCTTGTCCTTACTGTGCCACTGTTGAACTTTCCTGAAACATGCTAGATAAAACTATTAGTCCAACAAGAGATATGTTGACATTAATTACCAAAATCACCCAAGGAGCACTTGTGCTTTTTTCGAGAGTACGCCAAAGGCGTACCGTATTTTTATAGAAGGCAGCAGACAATTACAAGAAGCTACAACTCCATGTGAACAACATTTGTAGAACACACAACACACTCGAGCCAATCCAAATAAAAGCCTCTGCACATATTAGAAACACAATGCAAAGGAGCTTGCCCTAAGAAGAGCATCAAAGTCATGTCTCGACCAACACTTATCACCTCGAAGAGCAACAACTTCAATCGGACATCCCTTGTCGACACACCATCCACCCTTGAATGCCGAAAAGGAGATGGAGAGTGGGTGGCGGGACTCGGTTGATCCCAAGAAAGTCACCGTCTTGGACTCATCGGCATTGACGTACATTGCGCCCAAGAACATAAACTCAAACCAGCGGCATGCATCGGAGAACCGCATCACAAAGCCTTCAAGCCAAATCTCCACATACGATGCTCCCAACAGAGAAACGACGCTGAAATGCCGCCATCGCCGGTCCAAGACCTATGCTTTCGCCCGGAGACAACAATCCAAACGAGAAGTGGGAGATGCCGACACACCGTAGCGATGCCTCCATGGAGGGAAACGACACCCACATGCACCGTCGTTGCAAACACCGACCGAAGATGGGGCAAGATTATCATCTCTAACGTCGCCCACCTCCACCCATCACGATGAATTGAGGCATGTCGGCTGTTATGGATCATACCGCCGCTGCTGCAGCACATCGCCATCATGCATGTAACATCGCAGAACATCAAAGCCCTGCACGACCGAGGGCAGGCACACCATCTTCCATCTCCCACATGGCTGGGGAAAAACATCTCCAAACCACCATCCAGCTCAACCATGGCCAGGAGCAGCCGGTGCCGCAAGCAGTGGTGGTCACGCCACGCTGGCGGACAGCCACACTTCGTCCATAGACCGCACGGAGCTCCCTGCTGTATGTTGGCCTAGGCACACCAGCCCAGATCCAAACCACGCCATCTCCGGCCTTTCCCATGGCAACACCTGCAGCACCACTTCAGCGTCAACAAGGGCAGGACGTGCACCCCGTCCACCGCAACATCCCCCGACCACCGCTTGCGTAGCCCTCTTGGCCGAGATCGGCTGCCTCTATGACCCGACGCGCCGCCTCCATCGACAGCCACCAGGCGCTCACAGGCAAGCCGCCGCGCTCCAACGCCTCCACCCACGGTCGAGCATAATACATCTCCGTCGTATCTATAGTTTTTGATTTTTCCATGCCAATATTCTACAACTTTCATATGCTTTTGGCAACTTTTTATACTATTTTTTGGGACTAACATATTGATCCAGTGCCCAGAGCCAGTTCTTGTTTGTTGCATGTTTTTTGTTTCATAGAATATCCATATCAAACAGAGTCCAAACGGAATAAAAACGGACGGAGATTTTTTTGGAATATATGTGAATTTTGGGAAGCGGAACCAACATGAAACGATGCCCGAGTGGGCCACGAGGCAGGGGGCGCGCCATGGCAAGGGGAGTGGGCACTGGGACCTTGTGGCCACACCGTAAGGTGGTTGATGCCTTATTTCGCTGCAACAAAGCTATTATCCGTATAAAGATCGTGTCAAAAAATCAGCCCAATCGGAGTTACGGATCTCCGGGAATTTAAGAAACTGTGAAGGGCCAGAGTCTGGGAACGCAGAAACAGAGAGAGACAGAGAGACAGATCCAATCTCGGCGGGGCTCTCGCCCCTCCGCCGCCATGGAGGCCATGGATCAGAGGGGAAACCTTCTCTGTAACGCCCCAGACACACCCGCCGGTGGTCGTTACTTCCGGCGGGATCTAGACTGGCCTCACATATCAATACTAGTCTTTTCTGCGCACTTTGTCCTCACTCATGCGCACCCGGGAGCAACTTCCCGGTCGGTCACCCATCCTGAAACTACTCCAAGCCGAGCACGCTTAACTTTGGAGTTCTATCCGAATGGGCTCCCGGAAAAAAAGGAATTCCTTATTGATATGAGTAGTCTATCATCCCTAATAAGCCAGGACATCACATACACCCTCACTCAGAGGAACCGACGTCCTCGTCGGGCCACAGGAACGTTCCCTCTTGGCACAACCGTCTGTGCTTCCAGGACAGCACATGTGCCATGCCGTGTGCCACGACGGGTCACAAACGTCATGCACAACATGACTGCAAACTGTCCGCAAACATCCGTGTAACCGCGAGGGTCGGCTCTGATACCAACTTGTAACGCCCCAGACACACCCGCCGGTGGTCGTTACTTCTGGCGGGATCTAGACTGGCCTCACATATCAATACTAGTCTTTTCTGCGCACTTTGTCCTCACTCATGCGCACCCGGGAGCAACTTCCCGGTCGGTCACCCATCCTGAAACTACTCCAAGCCGAGCACGCTTAACTTTGGAGTTCTATCCGAATGGGCTCCCGGAAAAAAAGGAATTCCTTATTGATATGAGTAGTCTATCATCCCTAATAAGCCAGGACATCACATTCTCCCACCTAGGGAGAAGGTCAAGGAAGAAGAAGAAGGAGGGGGGCTCTCTCCCCCTCGCTTCCGGTGGCACCGGAGTGCCACCAGGGCCATCATCGTGTGACGGCGATCTACACCAACACCTCCGTCATCTTCACCAACATCTCCACCACCTCCCCCCATCTATCTACAGCGGTCAACTCTCCCGCAACCTGCTGTACCCTCTACTTGAACATGGTGTTTTATGCTTCATATTATTATCCAATGATGTGTTGCCATCCTATGATGTCTGAGTAGATTATCGTTGTCCTATCGTTGATTGGTGAATTGCTATGATTGACTTAAATTGCTTGTGGTTATGTTGTTGTCCTTTGGTGCCCATCATATGAGCGCGCGCATGGATCACACCATAGGGTTAGTTGTATGTTGATAGGACTACGTATTGGAGGGCAAGAGTGAGAGAAGGTTCAACCTAGCATAGAAATTGATGCATACGGGATTGAAATGGGGCCAATATATCATAATGCTATGGTTGGGTTTTACCTTAATGAACGTTATTAGTTGCGGATGCTTGCTAATAGTCCCAATCATAAGTGCATAGAATTCCAAGTACAGGATGACATGCTAACAGTGGCCTCTCCCTCATAAAACTTGCTATCGGTCTAGTAACGTAGTCAATTGCTTAGGGTCAATTTCGCAACTCCTACCACCACTTTTGCACACTCTCTATCACTAAATTTATTGCTTATTTATCTTAACATCCCCTAGTTTATATTTACGCGCTCTTTATATTCTTGCAAACCTATCCCACAAAACCATAAAATACTTCTAGTTTCATACTTGTTCTAGGTAAAGTAAACGTCAAGAGTAAGTATAGTTGTACCGGTGGTCGATAGACCTTGAGGGAATATTTGTTCTGCCTTTAGCTCCTCGTTGGGTTCGACACTCTTACTTATCAAAAGAGGCTACAAATGATCCCCTACACTTGTGGGTTATCAAGACCTTTTTCTGGCGCCATTGTCGGGGAGCAATAGCGTGGGGTGAATATTCTCGTGTGTGCTTGTTTGCTTTATCACTAAGTAGATTTTATTTTATGTTCTAAGTTGTTCTCTATCTTTAGTTATGCATATGGAACACGAAATACCAAAAAATTTAGGTGTTCTTGCTACTCATGGAGATGGGGAACCTCCTAAAAACCTCGATGCTCATTATGTGAAATATATTATGTACTACTTTGATAATCCTGAGAAAACCCCATTCAACTATGTAATGGGAGTAACGTTGAATCAACGTGAATACTTTAGGGATTATCGCTTGACACAAAAAGGGAAACTGTTATGGGATGAAATTCATATGTTGCATTGGTATGCTCGGCAACTATGCTTGAGATATGATTATACTTGTTGCTCTAGGATGAAGGCTCCACACCTTCCCTTTTCATGCAAATTTAATGATGATGAAACCTTAGCTTCTTATGCTAGTGGTATATATGATTATTATGACGTGGAACAAATAGAAGAATTCGTTGCTTTTAAGGGTGCTTATGAAATTGAATCTCTGTTTAAAAAGAATGATGCTTTTGATGATGATGTTTCTAGGCCTGAAAATCTTGCTATATTGAAATATTGCTATTTGAATTATGAATATAACTCCAATATTGATGCGTTTATTGAGAAGGTCTCCGCTGTCCAAGAAGAGACTAATATTTTGCAAGAGTCTATGGAAGAAGAAATTAATGACATTGTGAGCTCATTGGATGAAAAAGATGAGGAGGAGAGCGAAGAACAAAAGGAGGAAGAGCGGATTAGCTACCCGTTCCCACCTTCTAATGAGAGTAACTCTTCAACTCATACATTGTTTAATTTCCCTTTGTGCTTACCGAAGGATGATTGCTATGATGATTGTTATGATCCCGTTGATTCTTTTGAAATATCCCTTTTTGATGATCCTTGCTATGCTCGTGGCCAAGATGCCAATATGAATTATGCTTATGGAGGTGAATTGCTATAGTTCCTTATGTTAAACATGAGATAGTTGCTATTGCACCCACACATGATAGTCCTATTATCTTTTTGAATTCTCCAAACTACACTATGTTGGAGAAGTTTGCACTTAATAAGGATTATATTGATGGGTTGCCTTTTTTGTGTTACACATGATGATTTTGATGAATCTAATATGCATGTGCTTGCTGCTCCTACTTGCAATTACTATGAGAGAGGAACTACATCTCCGCCCCTCTATGTTTCCAACATGATAAAATTGCAAGAAGCTACTTATACTATGCATTGGCCTTTACTTGATGTGCATGAATTGTTCTTGTATGACATGCCTATGCATATGAAGAGAGTTAGACTTCGTTGTTTCATGAAACATATCACTTTGTGCTTACTACTAAATGCCAAATCATTGCTAATTAAAATTGGCTTTGATATACCTTGGGATGCGGGTGGATCCATTACTTGAGCACTATATGCCTAGCTTAATGGCTTTAAAGAAAGCGCTGCCGGGGAGACAACCCGAAAGTTTTAGAGTGTCATTTATTTCTGTTGTGTGCTTTTATAAAGTTTAAAAACAAAAAAAATAAAGAGGGGAACCTAAATCTTTTCAAAAAGAAAAGTGAAAGTAAGAAGGACGAGCACCGTTGAAATGGGGGAGCTCCTTGAACTTTGTTCATGCCCATGCAAACTTTGTGAATCTTAATTACAGAAACTTTTCAACAAAAATAATTATCCCCTTGTACAATTACATTGTATTACAAAAATAATGTGCCAAGGTTTGCCTTTAGGATGTTTACATTGCTTGTTGGTTTGTGTGGTGCAGGACAGAAACTTTGGCTGTAGTGCGCGATTTTTCACTTTTTGCTGGAACGTGAAATGGTTCTGAAACTTTTTGCACTGTCTTTCTATACAAATTTTAATTTTTCCTAATTTTGCAAGTATTAGAATTATGGTGAATGTTCAGATTTTTATAGACTGATCTGTTTTAGACAGATTCTGTTTTTGATGCATAGTTTGCTTGTTTCGATGAAACTGTCAATTTCTATCTGTAGATTAAGCCATGTAAAAGTTATATTACAGTAGCTACAATGCAAAAACAAAATATGAATTGGTGTGCAACATTACTTAGAGTAGTGATTTTCTTTATTATACAAACGGATCTTACCGAGTTTTCTGTTGAAGTTTTGTGTGGATGAAGTGTTCGAAGATCGAGGAGGTCTCGATGTGAGGAGAAGAAGGAGAGGCAAGATATCAAGCTTGGGGATGCCCAAGGCACTCCAAGTAAATATTCAAGGAGACTCAAGCATCTAAGCTTGGGGATGCCTTCCTCTTTCTTCAACAAGTATCGGTATGTTTTCGGATTCGTGTCATTCATGTGATATGTGCAGATCTTGGAGCGTCGTGTGCTTTTTCTTTTACTTTTAATAAATGCACCATGATGGTATGAGATAGTCCTTGGTTGATTTATAGAATGCTCTTTGCACTTCACTTATATCGTTTGAGTATGGCTTTATAGAATGCTTCATGTGCTTCACTTATATCTTTTAAAATTTGGATTGCCTATTTCTCTTCACATAGAAGACCGCCATTTGTAGAATGCTCTTTTGCTTCACTTATAATTGTTAGAGCGTGGGCATAAAATTTGTAGAAAGAACTAAAACTCTCTTGCTTCACTTATATCTATTTAGAGAGTTGACATGAATTGGTCATTCACATCGTTAGTCATAAAATCCTACATAAACTTTTAGATTGCTGAATATGATATGTTTGATTCCTTGCAATAGTTTTGCGATATAGAGATGCTAATATGTGTGAGGAACTAGTGAATGATTATGGTTTAGTAAAAATATTGGTGTTAAGTTTTGTGATTCCCGAAGCATGCACGTATGGTCTCCTAACTATGTAACCAAATTGGCGCGCATTGTATTTTGATTGTTTATCTTTGCATGAAGGTCGGGGGCGCGCGATGGTTAACTCCTACGAACATCCCCCCTAGGAGCATGCGGCGTAGTATCTTTGCTTCGAGGGCTAATAGATTTTTCGCAATAAGTATGTGAGTTATTTATGACTAATGTTGAGTCCATGGATTATACGCACTCTCACCCTTCCACAAATTGCTAGCATCTCTTATACCGCGCAGCTTTCGCTGGTACCATACACCCATCATATACCTTTCTCAAAAGAGCCACCATACCTACCTATTATGACATTTCCATAGCCATTCCGAGATATATTGCCATGTAACTCCACTATTCCATTTATTATGACATGCACCATCATTGTCATATTGCCTTGCATAATCGTAAGATAGCTAGCATGATGTTTCCATGGCTTGTCCTTTTTTGATGTCATTGCTACGCTAGATCATTGCACATCCCAGTACATCGCCGGAGGCATTCATATAGAGTCATATTTTTGTTCTAGTATCGAGTTGTAATATCAAGTTGTAAGTAAATAGAAGTGTGATGATCATCCTTATTAGAGCATTGTCCCTTGAAAAAAAAGAAAAAAAGGGAAAGGCCAAAAAAAAGGCCAAATAAAAAAAGGAAAATCCAAAAAAAGGAAGGCCCAAAAAAGAAAAAAAAGAAAAAAAGGGGACAATGCTACTATTTTTTTTCACACTTGTGCTTCGAAGTAGCACCATGATCTTCATGATAGAGAGTCTCCTATGTTGTCACTTCCATATACTAGTGGGAATTTTCATTATAGAACCTGGCTTGTATATTCCAACGATGGGCTTCCTCAAATGCCCTAGGTCTTCATGAGCAAGCAAGTTGATGCACACCCACTAGTTTTCTTTTGAGCTTTCATACACTTATAGCTCTAGTGCATCCGTTACATGGCAATCCCTACTCACTCACATTGATATCGATTGATGGACATCCCCATAGTCCATTGATTTGCCTAGTTGATGTGAGACTTTCTCCCTACTTTTGTCTACTACCACCTTATATTCCACCCATAGTGCTTTGTCCATGGCTCACGCTCATGTATTGCATGAAGAGTTGAAAAAGTTCGAAAAAGTAAAGTATGAAAACAATTGCTTGGCTGACACCGGGATGGGCATGAGGGGTACCTTGTGTTAAGAAAAGGGAGCATAAAAGACTAAATGATTTTGTAGGGATAATGTTCTTTAGCATTGATATTTTGAAAGACTTGATTGTTTGTTGGGATTCCCGTATATTAAATTCTTCTATGTCAAATGATAGACCATTGCTTTGAATCACTCATGTCTTAATATTCATGCCATGATTAGATTAGATGATCAAGATTATGCTAGGTAGCATTCCACATCAAAAGTTATCTTTTTTATCATTTACCTACTCGAGGACGAGCAGGAATTAAGCTTGGGGATGCTGATACGTCTCCGTCGTATCTATAATTTTTGATTGCTCCATGCCAATATTCTACAACTTTCATATACGTTTGGCAACTTTTTATACTATTTTTTGGGACTAATATATTGATCCAGTGCCGAGTGCCATTTCCTGTTTGTTGCATGTTTTTTGTTTCGCAAAATATCCATATCAAACGGAGTCCAAACAAAATATAAACGGACGGAATTTTTTTTGGAATATATGTGAATTTTGGGAAGCGGAACCAACATGAAACGGTGCCCGAGTGGGCCACGAGGCACGGGGGCGCGCCCTGGGCCCTCATGGCCACACCGTAAGGCGGTTGATGCCCTTCTTTCGCCGCAAGAAAGCTAATATCCGGATAAAAGTCATGTCAAAAAATCAGCCCAATCGGAGTTACAGATCTCCGGGAATTTAAGAAACGGTGAAGGGCCAGAATCTGGGAACGCAGAAACAGAGAGAGACAGACAGACAGATCCAATATCGGAGGGGCTCTCGCCCCTCCGCCGCCATGGAGGCCATGGACCAGAGGGGAAACCCTTCTCCCACCTAGGGAGAAGGTCAAGGAAGAAGAAGAAGGAGGGGTGCTCTCTCCCCCCCGCTTCCGGTGGCACCGGAGTGCCACTGGGGCCATCATCGTGTGACGGCGATCTACACCAACACCTCTGTCATCTTCACCAACATCTCCATCACTTTCCCCCGTCTATCTACAGCGGTCCACTCTCCCGCAACCCGTTGTACCCTCTACTTGAACATGGTGCTTTATGCTTCATACTATTATGCAATGATGTGTTGCCATCCTATGATGTCTGTGTAGATTATCATTGTCCTATCGATGATTGGTGAACTGCTATGATTGATTTAAATTGCTTGTGGTTACGTTGCTGTCCTTTGGTGCCCATCATATGAGCACGCGCGTGGATCACTCCATAGGGTTAGTTGTATGTTGATAGGACTACGTATTGGAGGGCAAGAGTGACAGAAGGTTCAACCTAGCGTAGAAATTGATGCATACGGGATTGAAGGGGGACCAATATATCATAATGTTATGGTTGGGTTTTACCTTAATGAACGTTAGTAGTTGCAGATGCTTGCTAATAGTTCCAATCATAAGTGCATAGAATTCCAAGTACGGGATGACATGCTAGCAGTGGCCTTTCCCACATAAAACTTGCTATCGGTCTAGTAACGTAGTCAATTGCTTAGGGGCAATTTCGCAACTCCTACCACCACTTTTCCACACTCGCTATCACTAACTTTATTACTTCTTTATCTTAACAGCCCCTAGTTTATATTTATGCGCTCTTTATATTCTTGCAAACCTATCCCACAAAACCACAAAATACTTCTAGTTTCATACTTTTTCTAGGTAAAGTAAACGTCAAGTGTAAGTAGAGTTGTATCGGTGGTAGATAGAACTTGAGGGAATATTTGTTCTGCCTTTAGCTCCTCATTGGATTCGACACTCTTACTTATCGAATGAGGCTACAACTGATCCCCTACACTTGTGGGTTATCAGTGCACCACCAAACCACGCGCTCCTCGCCACCCGCCACCTCGGCGAAGAGAACTCACCGTGTCGCCCGCATGACACCGCTCCCCGTGCGTGGGAGACGCGTCGAGGCTCGTAGACTTTTACCACCGCCTTTGATGGTTGGGCGCCGCCCCCGCAAGCAGCAGCGGCTAGAGGAGCCTTCGGAGCTAGGGTTGGTGCCTCCGGAGCCGCCCGTGTGAGCGGCTCGGGAGTGTGGGGATTATGCTTGTACGTTTGTGCAGACTGAAGTGCCAGAGCACTTGTTCTTTCAATCTCCCCCTTTTTGGTAATTGATGACAACATACATCAAAACTTCAAGTAAATGATACAAAGAGTAGTAACTAAAGCTTTGGTAGAACATGTAACTTGCATGAGCTCCCCCCTACATGTATGCATTCATATAAGGATAGATTTTGAACAACATGGGAATGCATGACATGATAGAGTAAGTAATGAGTTACATGTATCTTGGCCATATGCATCAGAGCTGAAATGATGAGACATGAATCTTCATACACATGATTTTCTCTTGCAAACGATATGTGCAGGGACAAGAGATCACCATGAACATGAGTTTGATGCATATACTTACCTTATGGTCTTTGAGCTGATTCTTGAAGAAGCAATCTTGAGAAAACAAGGTTAGACAAAGCAAGAAGACTTCAAACAAGAAGGATTTCAAGAACCACAAGATTACCAAGACTGGGATGACATGTAGTAGGTGAATATCACAGAGTGAGTACTTCTGTCACATATAGACATGTACCCAAAGATTAAAGATTTGCAATAAGTTCTAAGGATTTTTCTCCCCTTAAATAAGGACTCTTTCTCCCCCCTGAATCTGACAATGGATAATGGGAGAAGATAGAGTGAGACAAAATCGGAGCAAAATCAATCAGAGCAAAACCAATTATCACAAAAATGATCTAGTAAGAATATCTCAAAACATATAATAACATGTCTTTCCCCTCTTAAATACATGTGACTTCTCTCCTCTTATAACATTTCATCTCAATCTCAAGTAGATATTTCTTAAGCTTTGATGTGTTCTGTATCTTAATCTCGAAGAGATATTTCTCTCCCCTTTGACATCAATTTCCAAGAAGGGTCCTTCAGAGATATCAGTCAAGTGAGAATGGTCTTGGAGAGACACAGACAAGGAACAAATGTAGCTCAAGATGCAGAAATAGGAATAGAATCATTGAAGGAGCCGAACAAAATGTCCAATAGAAAATGACAAAAAAATTCTTAGCAGTGAAACGGTGACGCCAATTCATATCAGTTAGTGATGCCGAGATGAGGCCGTCAGAGACAAAGCATATCAGTGAGACCGAGTCAGTTCGTTTCGGTAGCACCGATGAGATGTGTACAAGTAAAACTTGTGCTTCGGTCTCGCCGATAGGCTTTGATCGGTGGAACCAAGTTCAAGGCAAAGAGAAAAGTTTGTCACCTATGATCACTGTGCAAATAAAATATCACATGGATTTTTAAGGAATTTTCATAGGATTTGCAATGAATTGGTTGAAATGTCAAATCAGAAAAAAAAGAAAAAAGAAAAGCTAGATGCAGTTTTTTAAAGAAAGAGCAGAAAAATGCAAAGAAATAACAATATAGGAGATAGAAACACTAGAGAACTTCATCTAAAGATGGTCGGCGACATAGTCACCTATGTTAGAGTATATTGACTTAGGAGTCAAGTGAAAACACTTGATCATAGGTCATACTCATCGTTTAATCTCAAAATGGGGTTGCCATTTTTCATTTAAGCGTCTTGATGTATTCACATCTTATTGAGTTGCTTTAACTCATGTCTTAGAGTAAAGCTTCTCTAAGATGGAATGACATACCTTGGGTTGGTGTTGAACTTGATCATGTAGTTGAACTTGTTGTGGATGCTCAATGTTGATATAGTCCATCGAGAGTTGGAGCATCGTTTGGATTTGAAGTTCATCTTCCTACATGGGTTAGCCTTGCAAGGAATAACACTTGTGTATCCAAATTGACAAGAGTGAAGTTTATCATAAAAATATTGTCAAAGGATATGTTGAGTGGCTTCATGCTTCCTTGATCTCAACAACCAAAGCATAGATACTTGGTGATGTAGAGATTGCTCAAGGTGGTAGTGGTATGCAATTCTCATAGATTGAGGCTCATCCTAGTACCTACATGGGATATATAACATGCAACGGTGCAAATATATGTCCAAGATATATGATAATCATCATAAGAGAGATATCACAGATTAGTCACTAAGGCTCATGCCTTTCATGTATCCAAATGGAATCTCTATTCCAAGTTTGAGGCATCAATGATATTCAATTGTCCTCTCAAGTGACAAAATATATTTTCATCAAGTGGTTTAGTGAAGATATCTACCAATTGGTTATCGGTACGAACATACTTAAGATTGATATCTCCTTTAGCAACATGGTTACGAATGAAATGATGACGAACTTATATATGCTTAGTTTTAGAATGTTGCACATGACTGTGAAAAATTTTAATAGCACTTTCATTGTCAGAAAGCAATGGAACGTGTTTCACATATATCCCAAAATCTTTAAGGGTTTGGGTCATCCAAAGTATTTGAAAACAACATGATCTGGCGGCAGTGTATTCCGCTTCGATAGTGGATAAGGATACCGAGTTTTGTTTTTAGAGGACCAAGACATAAAGGATCTACCAAGAAATTGACAAGTACCCGAAGTGGACTTTCTATCAACCTTGTCACTGGTATAGTCCGAGTCGGAATAGCCAACAAGAACAAAAGAAGACCTCTTAGGATACCAAATGCAAAAGTTGGGTGTATGAATTAAGTATCTCACTATCATTTTCACGGCCTTAAGATGATATTCTTTTGGAGCCGCTTGATATCGTGCACACATGCACACACTTAGCATAATATCGGGATGCGAGGCACAAAGATATAATAATGAACCAATCATAGATCGATAAACCTTTTGGTCTACCGGGTTGCCATCCTTCGTCAAGTCAAGATGTCCACTAGTAGGCATAGGAGTTTTCATACCTTTGCTTTCTTGCATGTTGAACTTTTTGAAGAGATCCTTGGTATACTTTATTTGTGAGACAAAGGTACCTTCCTTAGTTTGCTTAATTTGCAATCCAAGAAAAAAAATTAAGTTCACTCATCATAGGCATCTCGAACTTCTCCGACATTAGGCTTCCAAACTTTTCAGTAAAATGAGGGTTAGTAGATCTAAATATGATATCATCCACATAAATTTGGCATACAAATAGTTCTCCATTAACCCTTGTAGTAAAAAGAGTAGAATCAATCTTCCCAATTTCAAATACTTTCTCAATAAGAAACTTAGTCAAGCATTTATAGCATGCTCTAGGAGCTTGTGTAAGACCATAAAGAGCTTTGTAAAGTTTGTAAACATGATTAGGTTTCTTGGGATTAACAAAGCCGGGAGGTTGTTTAACATAAACTTCCTCCTCAATTTCTATGTTGAGAAAAGCACTCTTAATGTCCATTTGGTATAAACTGATGTCATGGTGATTGGCATAGCCAAGTAAGATGCGAATGGACTCAAGTCTAGCAACGGGGGCATATGTCTCACCATAGTCCATACCTTCGACTTGATTGTAGCCTTGAGCGACGAGACATGCCTTGTTGCGTACAACTTGTCCATCTTCATCTTGCTTTTTCCAAAACAATTATTTGGTTCAAATAACATTTTGATCATCATTGGGTTTCTCAACCAATGTCCATACTTGATTCCTCTCAAAGTTGTGTAACTCTTCGTGCATAGCGTTAATCAAATCCGGATACTCAAGAGCTTCTTTAACCTTCATAGGCTCAATACTAGAAATGAATGAGTAATGTTCACAAAAGTTAGCTAAATGAGTTTTAGAGCGAGTGATTCTCCCGGTTGTGATATCATCAAAGATTTGTTCAATGAGATGATCTCTTGAGACTCTTGCTCTAACTCGTGAGAGCTTTTGCTTGGTTTGTGGTTGAACATCATCATCATTATCTTCTTCTTCATTGTTGTTGGTGTGTTGTTCCCTTGTGGAGGTGGAGAAGGAGGCTGAGGTGGATCATCTTGGTGTACTTCCTTGTTCCCTTTGTCTTGATGTCTTCCACTTGTGGATGCCTCCAAGTCAAGTTGTGGTTCACCTTGCCATGAAGTTGAGGCTTCCACTTGAATGGACGAAGTGTTCTCCTTCACCTCCGTTGGACGGATCTTTCCAATAGATAGATCTTGAATTGCTTCCGATAGGTCTTTGTCTCCTACATCAATTGGCAATTTCTCTACTTGTGAGACGTTAGATTCATCAAACTTCACATCCACCGTCTCTTCAACCTTTCAGGTGAAATTGTTGTAGACACAGTAAGTGTCAGGGATATTATTAGCAGATGTAAACCGACTAGAGTAAACCGGATTATGATGATATAGTTGTGTAATTGTAAAGCTCAGTAGAGGTTATGGCCCATGAAGGCTTAGGGCCCATGTATAGAGTTACGGTTTGTAAACCGTCTTATCATGTAACTTGAGAGACAAGGAAGAAAGAGCAGAGACCGAGGCGGACACAAATATGAGCCGTCCTCGGGACTCTGTAAACCGGACCGGGCGTCACCTATATATAAAGGGACGACACGGCAACGGTTCAAGGACAGGCAACAACCCGTCGAGACGCAGGCAAGCAATCAGCTTCCTGTTCATCGATGCCCAAGCAATACCAAACCAAACTAGACGTAGGCTTTTACCTTCATCGAAGGGGCCGAACTAGTATAAACCCTGTGTGTCCTTTGTGTGCTTTTAACCCCTTCAAGCTAACCCGTGCGATGGTTCCTCAACTAAGTCCGTTAAACTGGACATCTGCCGTGCTAATTCCACGACAGTTGGCGCCCACCGTGGGGCCTCCGCACGATGGTTTCGAGTTCTTGAAGGGCAGCTTTGAAGGACTCAAGGGCTATGCGGTCGGCCGGATGACCAAGAGTCGCCGCGGCCGGATCTACATCGACGATGCAGGCTGGGGACCGGAGGCCGATTCAATCGAATACGAGTACTGGGTTCCCTTCGGCGGCATCCACGTCTTTATCGGCAAGATTGGCGAACCGGGACCTGAGCCGGACATCTTCTTCGACATCATCGAGCCGGCTCAGCGTGCGAGATCGGCCCGGATTCAGCCTGCCATGAAGCGCATTTTCGTTGGAGCAATACATGGAGTCCAAGCCGAGGACGGATCGGATTCTGGTGGCAAGACAGTTGTCTATTCCGATGATGGATCCTCATCCGGAGAGACTGAGTCCTTGTATCTGTTGCGGGACGGCCGATCTGAGGGTGTGTCCGACGGAGACAGTATTCCGGACCCCTTTGATCTGCCAAACCGGGTGGCTGTCTTTATGGCCGGATCACAACCTACGCCACAGTCCATGGTGAACGGGGCGGTCACAGCAGAAGCTGGTGCAGGGGGGAGCAGCCAGGCCCTCTCGCCCTCTGACGCTCTATCCGCCTTAGTAGAGGAGTTTACAACCCGGGCAGTAGCAGAGGTGGCTCCAGCAGACAAGGCGCAACACGATGCAGAACTCCTTCAGCTGAGGGACCGGATCGAGCAAGCAAGAGAGGATCTGAAGGCAGAGAAAGCTATGATAGCAACGAGGCAGGCAGAGTCGGATTCTCAGGCTTTTCAGCTGAGGATGGAACAGGCTTCTACGCAGGGAGTAAGGAATCGAAGGTATTAGTCTCGTCTACTGCAGGTCTATGAGGCAATGAATCTCTTCAGGGCTCCAGGAGCGGGAGCTAGCAATGATCCGGAGGTAAACTGGAGGGCTGCCCCCGTGAGGGGCGAGCCGGTTCAACATCCCACTGCAGAGCAAGATCGCCGGATTATGTCCACACCTCACATCCCCACTCCTCCGGGTCATTATTCAAACCCTTTGGATAACATTGTCGCTGCCGCTTCACGCCTGGCCGCTTTACCCATTGAGGGGACATCCCCCGTGGCTATGGAGGCACGCAGGGTCGTGGATCTGCTTAACACGGCGTTGACACAACACCAAGCGTATTCCTATAGCAGGGAGAGGCTTCATTCAACACCCCGCCACAGCCGGAGTTATACTAGGCATTGGGAAGAACCGGAGGTGTCCAGTAGTGAACGGAGGCGACACCGTCACAGACAGGATAATCCGGCGGGCATAGAGGCACAAGCTCAGGAGGCAGCAAACCGGGTTAGATCTGCGGCCCGCGAGGAGATCCGCCAAACGACGCCGGTTCACACAACCATAGCAGAAACAGGAGTCACAACGAGTTCCTTTGGGGTGCAGTGTCTCGTCCCCGCTCTACGGAGCGTGAAGTTACCCAAAGATTTCAAGGGTCCACGTAAAGTGCCTAATTACACAGCAGATTTGGCTCCAGAAGCTTGGGTTGAGAGTTACGAGATGGCCATGGAGATGCTGGATGTGGATGAAGCGGCTTGCGCGAAGTACTTCACCATGATGCTTGAGGGTACAGCCCGGACCTGGTTAAAGGGCTTACCACCTAATTCCATCGGATCATGGGGAGAGTTACGCCGCCAGTTTATCAAAAATTTCAAGGACACGTGCAAGCAGCCAATGTCAGTGGTGGACCTAGCGGCGTGTATACAAGGAGAGCAGGAGTCCACGAGTGCATGGGTCCGGCGAGTGTCAGAAATCTTGCATTCTTCGAACGGTATCAATCCCAGTACGGCGATAGTGACACTGGAAAACAATTGCCGGTTCAAGTCTCTGAAGATAAAGTTGGGACGGCTCAAACGGGATTGTAATGACATGGGAACTCTCATGAGCGCTCTGGTGAAGTACGAGGACTCCGACAACACTAAGTATCCAGAAGCGGATGGAGATAAATCGGGAAAGGCAAATAAATCTGATAAACCGGCGCAGGCTAATCCGGTCGGAACAAGCTTCTTAGGCAAACGAAAGGCAGAGGGTGGCTCTGATTTCGTGGCCAATACCCAAGTTCAAGGAGGCTTTTAGTGCAACAAGGGTAAACCGCCCCCACAAACCGGCGGGGGGGGGGGGGTCGTTACTTGGGAGCAAGAATTGAATGAGCCTTGCCCGAAACACGGATCAAAGGAACATCCAGCTAAACATACCATAGGAGAATGCAAGGCCATGATGGAGGCCATGAACCGGGTCAGATCTAACAACAGGCCACCAGGCGGCGGATCAGGCCCCGGGTTTTACGGTCCGGGTCATCAAGGGAATGGATCCGGATCAGGATATCATGGCAACAACAATAACCAAGGCAATCATCAGTATGGTCAGGGCGGTTACAATAACCAAGGAAACCATTAGTATGGTCAGGGCGGTTACAATAACCAAAACAACCAACAGCAAGGCCAGGGTAGTAACAACAATCAAGGAAAGCAGCAGCGTCAGCAGCAGCAGCAATCCGGATATCAGAGTAATCCAAAGGAGCTGAGTAGTGGACAGTAACATGTGTTCACTACGAGCTTGTGCAAACGGGATCAAAAAGTTTTAAAGCGGGTGGTCCACGCAGTTGTACCGGCCACACCACAGTTCCTGCGCTGGTTGGAGCAACCTATTGTGTGGAGCAGAGAGGATCATCCGCCGCGAGTTGATAATCCGGGCCAATTGGCCTTAGTGGTAGCACCACAGGTGGGTGGCTACAAATTCACCAAGGCTCTTATGGACGGCGGCAGCAGCATCAATATATTGTACTATGAGACCTTCCGTCGCATGGGGCTGACAGATAAGAAGCTAAGACAGTCAAACATAGTGTTTCATGGAGTAGTACCAGGTAAATCAGCTTACCCAGTTGGGAAAGTTGACCTAGAGGTTACCTTTGGAGATGAACATGATTCCAGGTCAGAGATGATAACCTTTGAAGTTGTCAAAATCCGGAGCCCATATCATGCTCTGTTTGGAAGACCGGTTTACGCCAAGTTCATGGCTAGGCCGTGCTATGTTTATCTACAACTCAAGATGCCGGGTCACAAAGGAACCATCACGGTTCATGGAAGTCGCAAGATTGCATTGGAGTGCGAAGAAGGAGACGTTGCTTATGCGGAGGCAGTATGTGCTACGGAGGAGTTGAAGTTTTACAAGGACAATGTTGATCCGGCAGATATGTCCCCGTTGAAGAAGCCAACTACAGAGGATGATCCGGCATTGAAGTTTAAGTCTGCGGAGGAAACCAAGCAAGTTGACTTTGTGCCAGGTGATTCATCCAAGCAGTTCACTATCAGCGCTAACCTTGATCCTAAATAGGAAGGCGCGCTCATCATGTTCATCCGTGAGAAGCAGGATATCTTTGCATGGAAACCTTCTGACATGCCAGGTATACCGAGGGAACTCGCTGAGCACAGTCTTAACATTGATCTGAAGTTTAAACCGGTCAAGCAGTATCTGCGCCGCTTCAATGAAGAAAGGCGCAAGGCTATAGGAGAAGAAGTGGCCAGGCTTTTGGCCGCAGGGTTCATAGTTGAAGTTTTTCACCCGGAGTGGTTGGCTAATCTGGTGCTGGTATTAAAGAAAAATGGAAAGTAGAGAATGTGTGTAGATTACACAGACCTAAACAAAGCTTGTCCAACCGATCCTTTTGCTCTCCCTCGTATTGATCAGATCATTGATGCTACGGCGGGATGTGAGCAGCTAAGTTTTTTGGATGCATATTCAGGGTATCACCAGATCAAGATGGCAGTTAAAGATCGGGAGAAGACGGCCTTCATAACCCCTTTTGGTGCTTTTTGCTATGTGTCTATGCCTTTTGGGCTCAAGAGTGCCCAAGCAACTTACCAGCGTTGCGTACAAAATTGTCTTAGGGGGCAGATAGGGAGGAATGTTCATGCTTATGTGGATGATATTGTGGTGAAATTAAGGAAGGAGGAGACGCTGATAGAGGACCTCAAGGAGACTTTTGACAATCTTCGAGCCTATAAAATGATGCTTAATCCGGAGAAGTGTGCTTTTGGTGTTCCGGCGGGCAAGCTCCTTGGATTCTTGGTGTCAAATAGAGGAATAGAAGCCAATCCGGAGAAGATCAAGGCAATCACATCTTTGACTAAACCGGCTTGCATCAATGATGTTCAGCGTATCGCTGGCCGGATCACAGCATTGAGCCGGTTCATCAGCCGTCTAGGAGAGAAGGCAATTCCGCTTTATCAGATGCTGAAAAAGACAGACCGGTTTATATGGAGTGAGGAGGCAAATGCTGCGTTTGAGGATTTGAAGCGGCAACTGGCAGAACCGCCGGTCCTTGCTGCCCCTATTGATAATGAGCCATTGCTGTTATACGTCGCAGCCAACGCACGGGCAGTCAGTGTGGCAATCGTGGTCGAGCGCAAGGAAACAGGAAAGGAATATCCGGTTCAATGACCAGTTTATTATGTCAGTGAAGTTCTCATTGAATCTAAACAAAGGTACCCGCACTGGCAAAAGCTGGTATATGGTGTGTTCATGGCAAACCAGAAGTTGAAGCATTATTTCCAAGGCCACCCAATAACTGTTGTCAATTCAGCTCCATTGGGGGATATAATCCAGAACAGGGAAGCTACTGGCAGAGTGGCGAAGTGGGCCATTGAGCTTAGCCCACACGGATTGAAGTATGTGCCATGCACCGCTATCAAATCCCAAGCATTGGTGGATTTCATCAATGATTGGACGGAACTGCAAGCACCAGAGGAGAAGCCGGATCTTACATATTGTGGGGACCCCGACTCATAAGTCGTGATCACCGAATGCATGTGTACAGTTATCCCAGAGATCAATGCTCACTGAACACACAGAAGCTGAATAACAAGAGTCTTACATCCATACATACCGTATTACACAAATAGGACCATTAAGGTCAAGTCTTGAGTATATCATCGCAGTGGAAATCTTCAATAATAACTTGGACCCATGCCATCTGCCTTAACCCTACAGGCATTCCGACTGGGAAGCGTCCTAGCTCGCATGATCGTCCCAAGAAATCTTCAACATAACCGGTTCTCTCATGCCTGGCCAATAAAATAACCAGTGGCAAGCCAATGAGTACTTTGAATGTACTCGCAAGCAACCCAAGTGTGATGACAGAATAATTATGCAAGGCTCTACTGCTAAATTGGCAGTTTTGCGGAAAGCTAGTTTTTCATATGCAAGTATGATCAATATATAACATGGACATGCATGTGTCTGCAACAAGTATCAGGAGGTTACAAACATCATTATCGAGAAAGAGTTGCAATCAACTCTGCTCAAGCTCATTGTGACTTTCTCACAATCACATCATCAACATTACTGAACCATGTTGTTTTCTCACACACACACCAGGTTTCGCAAACATTGGACGTAGCCCAAGAGCGGTTACCCAACTGTCCTTGACCGTGGACATGGCTATTCGAATAGTTTTACACTCTGCAGAGGTTGCACACTTTACCCACTAGATCCGGGGAACTTCCGTGACATCCATGACCCGCGGTACGTCAAGTACCCGGGGTAAGCACCCGATCACTATCTTTCCCTAGGCGACACTAATATGGAGTCCACTCGATTGGTAGCAACCCCCGTGCCCCACATTTCACATCTTAAGATTTTGGAGCCTCGCTCCCATATTCATCACATACCACAAGCACGGGGTACCAACGGTGTGTCCGGTGCCCTATAAAGACAGTCATGGCCGCCTATCCAAGCGCGACCCCGTCCCAAGAGTGACCTCATGTCACCCCCGTCACTAGTAATGCGGGCACCATGCTAGTATCGGCCTAGGTAATCAATAAAGCCCTTTCCCATATAAGGGTAGAGTGGTTGCGCATGTAAGGTAGGAATAACGGTCGCAACTTAAACCAATCCGTTTTTCAAAACAACACACACACTTTCCTCGGTACACCACTTCGTCATCAAGTGGTTACCCATCTCACCATCTCCCTCGGGCATAAATGGCACCCGACGGGGTTTTCGAAAAGTCTTTTGAAATTATTCTGCCTCCATCACCATGCATATACCCGTCCCATTTGCGTAGCCACTATTAAAGCAACCTAACTACTCCCACCCACATAACCCTCATAGGAAGGTAGGGTCATGTTTGATGCAAGTTTCAATAGTAAGTAACAAAGGTACAAACCAAAGTGGTCACCTCTTTATATGATTCCGATGCATTGATAATAAGGTGCTATGAGACATGCATAAAAAGGTTTCTCGAACATGGTCAAAGGGTTGCTTGCCTTGTTCTCCCGAGTCTTCAAACCTGTAGGTCCATCTCTGAGTACTTCGTTTATTTCGTCAACTAACGATGGAAACAATCATAATAAGCAACACAATCAAAGGAAGAATAAAAGTGCTCTAAAAATAGGAGTTGGACTTTTCTAGGATACCTCTGGTCATATGAAAAATAACCAAGGTGGTTTCATAGGTATTGGATCAATGAATAGTTTGGATCATTTCAATATGATGGAACCAAGGGGTTTATGGATTTGAAAGAAGTATACAGGAATATATCCTTGAATGATGAGCAAAGGCACCCATCAACAAGTCATGATTTTAGAAGCATCTAGGAGTTGGTTTCACTAGATTTGGAATTCAAATGAATTTCCTAGGATTTTGCAAAGCTGATAAATATGAAGAAATGGCTCAATATTTGGTGGGTACAGCAAGTATTAATAAAAATGTTCCAAAACTAAGTTTGGATATGACAAGCATGTAGGAATTTGAACCACTGCATTTGGATAAATTTGAGCTCTTTGTGATTTTCTAAAGTTCATCACAGAAAATGGAATAATGGCATTTGATAATTATGTGTGAAGGAAATGTCTCTAGAATATTGTGCATATTGCACCATGTGGTAGAGCATGAATTTAGAGACTACCAGAAATTTGAATCATGCAATTTGGAGTTCAAATGAATTATTCATGGATTTTTGAATTTGACTGGAAAAAGAAAATAAAAGGGAAAAGGGGGTCATACCCTTATACTGCGCACAGGGCGGGGCTTAGTGCTTCGGCGCACTGGGTCGGCCCATCTGCACAGCCACGCGCAGGGGCCTGGCCACATCGAAGGCGCCCGCGGGGAATTACGCCTTTGCGGCGGCTAGGCGGTTTCGGCTGAAACCGCTTCCACTTAAACGACGGGGCCCAGCCCCCAGGTCGCTGACGCGCGGGGGCCGGCGCTCCGGCCATCTTCAACCTCCCGCCGTGCGTTCTCGCCGTGGGGTGAGAAGCTCCCGCCGGTGATTGTCGGGGCCACAGAGCGTCTCCGGCGACGCTCTGCCCACCGATGTGCTCAGGAGGGCACGCCGCACCCATCCATGTGCTTAACGCACGCCGGGGAGGGCTGTAGCGGCGACAGCTTGGATGGCCGCGGAGGAGGTCGTCGGCGTGGTTTGGCACCGCGAGGAAGAGGCGGGGGAAGAAGGAACTGGCACTTGGGGTGAGTTGGCGGTGATGAGGAGAAGGCGTTGGGGCGGCTAGGAGGAGGAGAAAGGGCCTGAGGTGCCCGTATTTAGGCGGCGGCAGGTGGCTCTGCTCCGGCCAGGGAGGAGGCCGTAGGGCACGGGGAGATCAATGGGACGGCTTGGGAGACGCACGGGAGAGGGAGAGTGCCAAAGGGGCCGCAAGGGGGCTCGGGGGTGCCCTATAAGTAGGTGGGCGATGGTCCACCGAGGCGCCGTGCGCCGGTGAGCATGTTGCCGTCGCCACGGGCCACGCGAGCCTGCCGCAGTGTGTCCGAGGTGTTCCTGGAGTTGGTCTAGGATGAGGGAGAGAAGAAAGGGAGCGGGGGAACGGTCAGAGGAGTCGCGCGTGTGAGCTTGCTCACTGGAGCCCGTGGTCGGCCGGTGCGCGTGCGAGCAGAGGTGAGAGAGGGGGAGAGAGGAGAGGGCCGACCGTCCAGCAGGTTGCGGACGTCGAGGCAGCCTCGGGGGACACGAGGGGGAGGCCCCAGGCTGTCGGGAGCAGCCGATTGGAGGAGGCTACAGTGCGGGAGCGCACTGTAGAGCGCTCCAGAGCGCCTGAATGGCTGGCACGGTCGTGTCCTTGCCGCTCTGGTCATGTCCATCGTGCCCTAGGTTGTCTAGAAGGTCAGGGGAGGAGTAAAGTAATGTGGGATGGTCTTGGTTGCCCTGGGAAGCCACTGGAATGAGGAGGGAGGTGAGGGAGGAGGAGACTGCTGCTGTCCAGGGGAGTAAAATGGGGTTTTCACCCCCCAATCATTGAGCTGAGGACATGGGGGAGTTACTGGGGGTAGAAGATGATCAGGATAAGCTGTGGTAAGAATTTGAGGTGAAGGGAAAAAGTAAAAGGGGTCCAAACAAGGGTTTTGGTAATTTGACAGAAGGTGTTTGATCATGTTTTGGGCAAGCAAAATAGCTCCACTTGACATGAGACTGAACAGGATGGAAAGTCACACACAATTAGGCTCCTCCACCAAAATTGAGCTCATCTGGGCAAAGTTGCCAATGTAACTTTGGTGAACCCTAGAAATCAACAGAAATGGTTTCACCTTGTTTGAGTCAAGCTAATCATCTCCCCTTGATGCACCACTTGGTGTAGTATCATCATTTGGGGTTATGATCATGCTCACAAAGTTTGAAGCCCTAGGTAAAAAGTTGGTAATGTAAAGTTGTTCAAATTTGAATTTGAACAGAAGTGGTTTTGGGGCACTTAGATCAAATTATGCCTCTCCAAAACTTGTGCCATTTGGCATGGATGCATGATTACATCATTTTAGCATGTTCACCAAGTTTGAGAGCATTTGGACAAGTTTGGCAATGTAGAGTTGCTCAAACTTCAAATATGGACAGAATGGTTTTGAGGGGATTAGATGATGTTTCCTTGATCTTCAAGGCATGAGGCTTTGCAAGATCATCAAATATGTCATATTTGACATGATAGAATTTCCCTGGAATTTTTGGAGAATATTTCCTTTGTAAGTATTTCAAAAGCTTGAAATATCCAGAAAGGGTTTTGGAAGGATTTGCCCAATATTTTGAACATGACCATGTGCTGAAACTCTTATATATGGACAATATATGTCCTATGAGTCTCCCTGAATTTTGGCAAATATTTTTGAAATAATTAAATAATTTTTCCCTATTAAAGACCATTTCTGGCCTTAAGAAAAAGCTTTTAAATAAAATATAAAAATAACTTTTAAAATTATACTTTTGTGGTTTCTGGGAGTCCTATACCTAATAGGATTCAAATATACTTTTTGAAAGATTTTTCACACCCTAAATAAGGTACTTGTAGTGCAAACCTCAATTCAGGGGTTTTTGGAAAACTAATTTTTAGAAAATACTATTTGGCCAAAATATTTTTATAAGAAAATTCTATACTGGTCTATACACTTGGAATGATTATTGGGAAAAGGTTTTGGGTCAAGGAGATGAAGTATAAGAGTTGGAGGATTTATTTGATTTTTAGAGCACTAGCAAACAGCAAACAAAAGTCAAATCAAGCAAAGTCAAAAACACACAAAAGTTTTTGTAAATCCACATTTTTAACATGATAATTAGTTTAAGAAAAGTGACATGAGAATCAGGGTGTGACAGACCTACCCCCCTTACAAGAATCTCGTCCTTGAGATTCCCAGACTAGGCGTGGAAAGAAAGGCGGAGCCTTGGATACGGGGTAGTCTTCACTTCTTCTTGTTGGTTCTCCTTACGGGTGGTGCTCCACTGGACCTTGAAGTACTTGATGGTATGGCTTCGCGTCCGTCGTTCTGCTTCGTCCAGAGTGTGGATGGGCTACTCGCGGTAGGTCAAATCAGGCTGCAGATCAATGGCTTGGTGATCAACATCCTTGTAGAGATTAGGCTTGTTCGGAACTTGAAGACATTTCCGGAGTTGTGACACATGGAATACATTGCGCTCACCGGATAGCTCGGGTGGTAGTTCCAACTGGTAAGCCACTTCTCCTCATCGTGCAGTGATCTCAAAGGGTCCAATGAACCTTGGTGCGAGCTTCCCCTTGACGTGGAAACGCTTGGTTCCCTTCAGAGGAGTTATCCGCAGGTACACACGGTCCCCGACATGGAAACTCATGTCCCGACGGTGAGTGTCAGCATAGCTCTTTTGCCTTGACTTGGCTGCCTTCAAACGCTCTCTGACTAGTTGGACTTGTTCTTCTGCTGCGCGGAGAATATCCGGTCCAAAGACTAGCCCTTCTCCAGTCTCTGACCAGTTGAGGGGTGTGCGACATCTGCGTCCGTACAACACCTCAAATGGTGCCATCTGAAGGCTTGACTGGTAACTGTTGTTATAGGAGAACTCGGCAAAAGGGAGACAATCCCCACTGGGCTCCATATGCCAAGACACAGGCTTGGAGCATGTCTTCGAGAATCTGATTGACTCGCTCTGTCTGACCTCCGGTCTATGGGTGGAAAGCTGTGCTGAAAGATAACTTGGTTCCCAAGGCTTCTTGGAACTTCTTCCAGAACCTTGAGGTGAACTGGCTTCCTCGATCTGACACAATCTCCTTGGGAACACCGTGAAGACTTACGATTCGGTCGATGTAGAGAGCTGCCAGCCGATTGCCATCATAAGTGGTCTTGACAGGAATGAAATGGGCCACCTTGGTCAAATGATCGACTATGACCCAGATAGAGTCATGTCCTCTAACCGACCTTGGTAATCCAGTGACGAAGTCCATTCCGACTTTATCCCACTTCCACTCAGGAACCTTGAGTGGTTGAAGCAATCCAGCGGGTCGCTGATATTCAGCCTTGACCCTTTGGCACACATCACACTTTGCAACATAGGTTGCAATCTCTCTTTTCATCCCGTGCCACCAGAATCGTGCCTTAAAGTCTTGATACATCTTGGTGTGAGTGTTCCTTCGACACGGAAATGCTCGGTTCCTTTGAGAGGAGTGGTTTGCAGATACGCCCGGTCTTCGACGCAGAAGTTTACTTCTTGATGACGGTGGTCGGTGTAGATCTTCCTTCTTGACAGGGCGGTCTTCAAATGTCTTCTATCCAGCTGTCCGACTCTTCTATGTCTTCGGGCAGACAAGTAGGCCATCAAATAATGATGTTACCCAACTTGTCCAACTACTCCATGAGGTCTATGGGGTACACAAGGTAGGCTGGGGTATTGGTGGTGGTCTCCGCTGAATATTTGCAAGGTCTTCCTGACTTAGAGCGAAGGCCCGTGGTCGGAATCTGACCAGGTTGTGGCTCGGTGGGCCTTAAGGGTTTCAAGGTGTCACACCCTGATTTTCATATCACATTGCTTAAGCTAATTTTCATGTTAAAAATGTGGATTTGCAAAAACTTTTGAGTGTTTTTGACTTTGCTTGATTTGACTTTTATCTGCTGTTTGCTAGTGCTCTAAAAATCAAATAAATCCTCCAACTCTTATACTTCATCTCCTTGACCCAAAACCTTTTCCCAATAATCATGCCATGTGTATAGACAAGTATAGAATTTTCTTATAAAAATATTTTGGCCAAATGGTATTTTCTAGAATTAGTCTTCCAAAAACCCCTGAATTGAGGTTTGCACTGCAAGTACCTTATTTAGGGTGTGAAAAATCTTTCAAAAAGTTTATTTGAATCCTATTAGGTATAGGACTCCCAGAAACCACAAAAGTATAATTTTAAAAGTTATTTTTATATTTTATTTAAAAGCTTTTTCTTAAGGCCAGAAATGGTCTTTAATAGGGAAAAATTATTTAATCATTTCACAAATATTTGCCAAAATTCAAGGAGACTCATAGGACATATATTGTCCATATATAGGAGTTTCAGCACATGGTCATGTTCAAAATATTGGGCAAATTCTTCCAAAACCCTTTCTGGATATTTCAAGCTTTTGAAATATTTACAAAGGAAATATTCTCCAAAAATTCCAGGGAAATTCTATCATGTCATATATGACATATTTGATGATCTTGCAAAGCCTCATGCCTTGAAGATCAAGGAAACATCCTCTAATCCCCTCAAAACCCTTCTGTCCCTATTTGAAGTTTGAGCAACTCTACATTGCCAAACTTGTCCAAATGCTCTCAAACTTGGTGCACATGCTAAAATGATGTAATCATGCTTCCATGCCAAATGGCACAAGTTTTGGAGAAGCATAACTTGGTCTAAGTGCCCCAAAACCAATTCTGTTCAAATGCAAATTTGAACAACTTTACATTACCAACTTTTTATCTGGGGCCTCAAACTTTGTGGGCATGATCATAACCCCAAATGATGATGCTACACCAAGTGGTGCATCAAGGGGAGATGATTTGCTTAACTCAAACATGGTGAAACCATTTCTGTTGATTTCTAGGGATCACCAAAGTTACATTGGCCACTTTGCCCAAATGAGCTCAAATTTGGTGTAGGGGCCTAATTATATGTGACATTTGATCCTGTTAAGTCCCATGTCAAGTGGAGGTCATTTGCCTCCCCAAAACCTGATCAAACACCTTCTGTTCATTTACCAAAACCAGTGTTTGGTCCCCTTTTACTATTTCCCTTTACCCCAAATTCTTAGCACAGCTTCCCCTGATCATCCTCTACCCCTAGTAACTCTCTATGGCCTCAGCTCAATTATTGGAGGGGGGTAAAACCCCAAATTCACTATTCTGGCAGCAGCTTTCACCCTCTTCTTCACCTCCCTCCTAATTCCAGTGGCTCCCTAGAGCATCCAAGGCCACAGGACATTTGTTTACTACCCCCTCGACCCCCCAGACAGCTTTGGGCATGATGGACACGACCAACACGGCGAGGGCACGGCCATGCCAGCCAAACGCGTGCTCTGGAGCGCGCTATAGTGCCCTGGCGCATTGTAGCCTCGCCCAACCAGGAGCCCCGACCACCTCAGGCCTCCTCCTTGTGTCCCCCGAGGTCCCCTCGACGTCCGCAACCTGCCGGGCTGTCGTTCTTATCCTCCCCTGCCCTCCTCCTCTCTCCATGAGCTCGCCCGAGCACGTCCATGGGCGTCGCTCACGGTGCACCGCGGCTGCAGCTATAAAAGGCCTCCCCCCGAGCACCTCTTGCCTCTTCTGGACCCTCCTCTCTCCCGTGCATCTCCTAGACATGCCCCCTCTCCCTCTAGTGCTCTCTTTCCCTCTCCGTGGCCACCATGGTCGCCGTCGGCCTCTGCCCGGCACTGATGAACCAGAGCCTCTCCTCCTCTTCCTTGGCCACCAGGAGAACCGCAGCAGACCGTCGGAGCTCCCCCACTCTCTATCTCCTGCTCTGGTGCCGTGTGGCGCCGCAACCATCTTCCTCCGACGCCTCGTCCGCCGGCGTCAGGGTCACCGTCACCCCGGGCCTCCCCAGCCTGCGTGGGGGCCATAGATGGGCGCGGCTCGGCCTCACGAATCCGCCGGTACGCTGGACGTCGTCGGGGATGGCCGTAGTCGCCGGCACGGGAGACCACCGAGCGCCGGACCCGTCGGCCTCCACGGACGCAAGGAGCACGCCGCGCCTCCCTGCAACCTCTCCTGCGGATGCGGCTAGGCCCCGCGGCTCTGCCCCCACCGCAGGTCGACGCCGGGAGGCTGAGCAGCGCTGGCGGCGAGCAAGGCCGGCGCCCTCCTCTGTCTCCCGTCGGGAGGAAGAAGAAGGAGACATGAGAGAGGGAGAGAGCCCGGTGGGCCCTGGCTGTAAGTGACCCAATGGCCTGGCCCCACTGTTTAAGTGGAAACGTATTCCATGAAAACCGTTTCTGGCAAGCGAAGACGTACTTCCTGGAGGGCGCTATCGACGTAGCACCTGTTCGGTCGCAGCCGTGTAGCTGGGCCGGCCCATCAGCTATCCCTCGCCCTGCACGCAGTATAGGGGTAAACCCTTATTCCTTTTTCCTTTTCTTTATTCTGTCAACTTCAAAAATGCCTAAATAATTCATTTGAACCCCAAATGGCATGATTCAAATTTCTGGTAGTCTCTAAATTCATGCTCTACCACATGGTGCAACATGCACATTATTCCAGATACATTTCTTTCTCAAATGCCCATATTCCATTTTCTGTGATGAACTTTAGAAAATCACAAAGAGCTCATTTTTGATCCAAATGCAGTGATTCAAATTCCTAGATGCTTGTCACATCCAAACTTAGTTTTGGAACATTTTTACTAATACTTTCTGTACCCCACCAAATACTGAGCCATTTCTTCATATTTATCAGCTTTGCGAAATCCTAGGAAATTCATTTGAATTCCAAATCCAGAGAAACCAACTCTTAGATGCTTCTAAAATCATGACTTGTTGACGGGTGCCTTGGCTCATCATTCAAGGAAATATTTCTGTATACTTCTTTCAAATCCATAAACCCCTTGATTCCATCATATTGGAATGTTCCAAATCACCCATTGATCCAATGCCTATGAAACCACCTTGGTCATTTCTAATATGACCAGAGGTATCCTAGAAAAGTCCAACTCCTATTTTTTGAGCAATTTTATTTTTGCTTTGATTGTGTTTCTTATTATGATTGTTTCCATCGTTAGTTGACGAAATAAACAAAGTACTCGGAGATGGACCAGAAGGTTTGAAGACTCAGAAGAATAAGGCAAGCAGCCCTTTGACCATGTTCAAGAAACCTTTTTATGCATGTCTCGTAGCATCTTATTATTCAATGCATCGGAATCATGTAGAAGAGGTGACCACCTTGGTTGGTACCTTTGTTACCTTACTATTGAAACTTGCATCAACATGACCCTACCTTCCTATGAGGGTTATGTGGGTGGGAGTAGTTAGGTTGCTATAATAGTGGCTACGCATATGGGACGTGTATATGCATGGTACATGATACTTTCATAAGACTTTTCGAAAACCCCGTCGGGTGCCATTTATGCCCGAGGGAGATGGTGAGATGGGTAACCACTTGATGACGAAGTGGTGTACCGAGGAAAGTGTGTGTGTTGTTTTGAAAATGGATTGGTTTAAGTTTCGACCGTTATTCCAACTTTACATGCGCAACCACTCTACCCTTATATGGGAAAGGGCATTATTGATTACCTAGGCCGATACTAGCATGGTGCCCGCATTACTAGTGACGGGGGTGACATGAGGTCACTCTCGGGAATGGGTCGTGCTTGGATAGGCGGCCATGACTGTTTTCACAGGGCACCGGACACACCGTTGGTACCCCGTGTCAGTAGTATGTGATGAAAATGGGAGCGAGTCTCCACAATTATTAAGATGTGAAATGTTTGGCACGGGGCTGTTACCAATCGAGTGGACTCTATGTTAGTGTCGTCTAGGGAAATATAGTGATCGGGTGCTTACCCCGGGTACTTGAGGTACCGCGGGTCGTGAATGTCACGGAAGTTCCTCGGATCGAGTGGGTAAAGTGTGCAACCTCTGCAGAGTGTAAAACTATTCGAATAGCCGTGTCCGCGGTCAAGGACAGTTGGGTAACCGCTCTTGGGCTACGTCCAATGTTTGCGAAACCTGGTGTGTGTGTGAGGAAACATCATGGTTCAGTGTTATTGATGATGTGATTCCATATGAAGTCACAATGAGCTTGAGCATGAGTTGATTACAACTCTTTCTCGATATTGATGTCTGTGACCTCCTGATACTTGTTGCAGAGACATGCATGTCCATGTTATATGTTGATCATACTTGCATATGAAAAACTAGCTTTCCGCAAAACCGCCAACTTAGCAGTAGAGCCTTGCATAATTATTCTATTATCACACTTGGGTTGCTTGCGAGTACATTCAATGTACTCATTGGCTTGCCACTGGTTATTTTATTGGCCAGGCATCAGAGAACAGGTTATGATGAAGATTTCTTGGTGACGAGCATGCGAGCTAGGACGCTTCCCAGTCACAATGCCTGTAGGGTTAAGGCAGATGGCATGGGTCCATGTTGTCATTGAAGATTTTCCGCTGCGATGATATACTCAAGACTTGACCATTATGGTCCTATTTGTGTAATACGGTATGTATGGATGTAAGACTCTTGTTATTCAGCTTCTGTGTGTTCAGTGAGCATTGATCTCTGGGATCACTGTACACGTGCATTCGGTGATCACGACTTATGAGTCGGGGTCCCCACAGAGCTGGTATCGGAGCCATCCTAACTGTAGGAAGCCTTAGTTAGCATGGTCGTTAGTTAGGGTAAAACTATTTCCAAAACTATTAGTAGTTTTCAAAACTATCTATACTTCTCTTCCCTTCTCAGTTTTTCGAAAACTAGGCTATACTCGATCTCTTCCCCTTCAAAACTTTTGGTCGCCAGAACCCTTATGCCCCAGACCACTGGATTTTCTGTAATCCTCGTGGAGTGCACCTTGCCAAACACTCACCCACCACTTTTGCACGCAAGAGTGGCGACACCACGACAAGACGATGTCCACGGAAAATCCATCCTCACTGAGTGAGGACATGAAGGCCCAGAAGATGGGGGACACCCTTGACAAGAGCCCCCAAGAAGATGCAACGTTAGCCTATGGTGACCAGGGTATAGGTTATGCAAAATCATGATATGCATCGCTAATAGAGTAATCATGTCACTACCGTTGTTGTATCGGCAACCACCGGTGGATGAGAACCTTGACATTTGGTCCGCCACACTATAGTGAGCAGGAAAACGGTTCTCTTCGTCCCCCGCTCTTGGTGTCGATGTTTCCATCAACGAAACCGACATGTTGGACCTCTATTATGCCTTGTTATTGTCATTACATATGTATTGCCTACCTGGTACCCTCGACGCCCCAGAAGGCACAAGGGATCGTCATGATTAAAGAGACAAGAGAAGACCAAGTCAACGCCAGCTACAAGGAGGCACCTTCACCACCTCACCTCATCAGGCGAGAAGTTGTTGAAGATTCTTCAGGCTCAACCTGGATCGTTCATCAAGCAACTATAAGGGACATAGCAACACCTGAGGAAGCCCAGAAGACTGCACGAGGCGCAAGTCACGACACTGAGTCCGAGAACCCCTAGGGTAGGATGAGTCGTGTACCCCCCTATGCGCAGTTGAGTCTGTATGATGGTTCGAATAGAACCATGATTGTGTATTGTTTGCTTTTATTTGCTTGTGTTTTGATATAAGTCGCACTTTTGCCCAGGCAACGAGTGCATGGCTATATCACCTTCCTTGCCTTGTTTCTTTTTTTTCGGCCTTTTTGCACGTGTTTGTTGCACCTGCACTATAGAACCCCCTTTAGGCATTCCCCTCCTCTACGCTGCTTCTTCCCTCTATTCCCTCTCTCCCCAACTGAAGACCCGCAAGACTAGAGGCACCAAGGATTCTACCTCGACAGCCAACTGGCACTGAAGACTTCTGCTACAACCTCCGCGATCAATTGCAACCCCGTAGAATTAAGTTTAACCCTCCAGACTAGTAACCCTCTTCCTAGACCCTTTGAGACTTCACGAGACACTCCAGCACGAATCCTTAACCATGTGCCTAACCCATGGTAAAGCGAGAGAACCAGTTAAGCCTTTATAATCTTGCACAACACTGGGTTCGTAAAGGAGCTAGTGGACACGATGAGTGAGCACATTTTCATCCTAATATAGCACGAGGTCTGACGATGCCATAGATAGACCAGTTCGAGGATATTGGACAGATGACTTGGTGGTTTATATCAGTGACTTCGAGGAATTATCTGAGACCTTGATGGACTGTGAGGTTTTCATATTGGTGGGATCATGACTTTGGGAAAGCCGGTAGAAGAACCCGTTGGACATAAGATTTGGATTTATGTAGGTGATTCTGGTTGGTATAGATGCTGGATATATCTCCATGGTTCGGAGTAAAATTGGACTTAGGCCTATGATCCTGATTATGATATCATGCTTCTCGGTGGACAAACCTAGGAGTTTGGATTATTTGTCGGAGTTGATTTAGAGATCTATATAGTCGTGATCTTGGAGTTTACTTGACCCGGATGATGGGAATTTGGTGGACATACTGTCATAATGCGTAGTCCTTCCCAGTGTTTGGATATCATAGGGACTTGAGATCTTGTGGAACACCGTAGACGTCGGATTTGTAGAATTGTTGGATTATGTGGAGATTGATGGGAATTACCGGGCTATCGGAGTTGATCTATAGGAAGGAAACAAAATCTTGGAGTGGCATATGACGTGTTTCCTTAGAATAGAGATGCATTATCTTGAGCCTTGCAAGACTAGGTTGAGTGCTTGGATTGTTGAGTTTAATTTAAGCTTAGCAGCGTGTATGATCTACCTTTGGATTTTAGAGGTAGACATACATATAGATTTGGGGATCATAGACAAGTATAATTTTGTTAGACCGTCTCTTGAGAATCATGAGGATATGTATGGCATGAGTGGTGATTGAAGTTGGTCTATGCGAGAGGCTGCTTTTCGTTCGGAGTGCTAAATAGAGCTAATGGCATCTCAGAAACCGTGCTTAAGGATAAGATGATATAAGTTCACTCACTCACTAGAATCTTTGAAACCCTTAAGCCCCACCGAGCCACAACCTGGTCAGATTCTGACCACGGGCCTTCGCTCTAAGTTAGGAAGGCCTCTGCAAATACTCACCCGAGACCACCACCAATACCCCAGCTTACCTTGCGTACCCCTTAGACCTCATGGAGTAATTGGACAAGTTGGGTAACATCATTATTTGATGGCCTACTTGTCTGCCCGAAGACAAAGAAGAGACGGACAGCTGGATGGAAGACATTTGAAGACCGCCCTGTCAAGAAGGAAGATCTACACCGACCACCGTCATCAAGAAGTAAACTTCCGCGTCGAAGACCGGGCGTATCTGCAAACCACTCCTCCCAAAGGAACGCTCACACCAAGATGTATCAAGACTTGAAGGCGCGATTCTGGTGGCACAGGACGAAAGAGAGATTGCAACCTATGTTGCAAAGTGTGATGTGTGCCAAAGGGTCAAGGCTGAATATCAGCGACCCGCTGGATTGCTTCAACCACTCAAGGTTCCTGAGTGGAAGTGGGATAAAGTCGGAATGGACTTCGTCACTGGATTACCAAGGTCGGATAGAGGACATGACTCTATCTGGGTCATAGTCGATCATTTGACCAAGGTAGTCCATTTCATTCCTGTCAAGACCCCTTATGATGGCAATCGGCTGGCAGGTCTCTACATCGACCGAATCGTAAGTCTTCACGGCGTTCCCAAGGAGATTGTGTCAGATCGAGGAACCCAGTTCACCTCAAGGTTCTGGAAGAAGTTCCGAGAAGCCTTGGGAACCAAGTTATCTTTCAGCACGGCTTTCCACCCACAGACCAGAGGTCAGACAGAACGAGTCAATCAGATTCTCGAAGACATACTCCGAGCCTGTGTCTTGGCATATGGAGCCAAGTGGGAGGATTGTCTCCCTTTTGCCGAGTTCTCCTATAACAACAATTACCAGTCGAGCCTTCAGATGGCACCATTTGAGGTATTGTACAGACGCAGAAGTCGCACACCCCTCAACTGGCCAGAGACTGGGGAAGGGCTAGTTTTTGGACCGGATATTCTCCGCGCAGCGGAAGAGCAAGTCCAACTAGTCAGAGAGCGTTTGAAGGCCGCCAAGTCAAGGCAAAAGTGCTATGCTGACACTCACCGTCGGGACATGAGTTTCCATGTCGGGGACCGTGTGAACCTGCGGGTAACCCCTCTAAAGGGAACCAAGCGTTTCCACGTCAAGGGGAAGCTCGCCCCGAGGTTCATCGGACCCTTTGAGATCACTTCACGATGAGGAGAAGTGGCTTACCAGTTGGAACTACCACCCGAGCTATCCGGTGTGCACAATGTATTCCATGTGTCACAACTCCGGAAACGTCTCCAAGTTCCGGACAAGCCTAATCTCTACAAGGATGTTGATCACCCAGCCATTGATCTGCAGCCTGATTTGACCTACCGTGAGAAGCCCATCCGCATTCTGGACGAAGCAGAACGATGGACGTGAAGCCGTACCACCAAGTACTTCAAGATTCCATGGAGCACCATTCAGGAGCAGAACCAACAAGAAGAAGTGAGGACTACCCCGTATCCAAGACTCCGCCTTTCTTTCCACGCCTAGTCTGGGAATCTCGGGGACGAGATTCTTGTAAGGGGGGTAGGTCTGTCACACCCTGATTTTCATATCACATTGCTTAAGCTAATTTTCATGTTAAAAATGTGGATTTGCAAAAACTTTTGAGTGTTTTTGACTTTGCTTGATTTGACTTTTGTCTACTGTTTGCTAGTGCTCTAAAAATCAAATAAATCCTCCAACTCTTATACTTCATCTCCTTGACCCAAAACCTTTTCCCAATAATCATGCCATGTGTATAGACCAGTATAGAATTTTCTTATAAAAATATTTTGGCCAAATGGTATTTTCTAAAATTAGTTTTCCAAAAACCCCTGAATTGAGGTTTGCACTGCAAGTACCTTATTTAGGGTGTGAAAAATCTTTCAAAAAGTTTATTTGAATCCTATTAGGTATAGGACTCCCAGAAACCACAAAAGTATAATTTTAAAAGTTATTTTTATATTTTATTTAAAAGCTTTTTCTTAAGGCCAGAAATGGTCTTTAATAGGGAAAAATTATTTAATCATTTCAAAAATATTTGCCAAACTTCAGGGAGACTCATAGGACATATATTGTCCATATATAGGAGTTTCAGCACATGGTCATGTTCAAAATATTGGGCAAATTCTTCCAAAACCCTTTCTGGATATTTCAAGCTTTTGAAATATTTACAAAGGAAGTATTCTCCAAAAATTCCAGGGAAATTCTATCATGTCATATATGACATATTTGATGATCTTGCAAAGCCTCATGCCTTGAAGATCAAGGAAACATCCTCTAATCCCCTCAAAACCCTTCTGTCCCTATTTGAAGTTTGAGCAACTATACATTGCCAAACTTGTCCAAATGCTCTCAAACTTGATGCACATGCTAAAATGATGTAATCATGCATCCATGCCAAATGGCACAAGTTTTGGAGAAGCATAACTTGGTCTAAGTGCCCCAAAACCAATTCTGTTCAAATGCAAATTTGAAGAACTTTACATTACCAACTTTTTATCTGGGGCCTCAAACTTTGTGGGCATGATTATAACCCCAAATGATGATGCTACACCAAGTGGTGCATCAAGGGGAGATGATTTGCTTAACTCAAACATGGTGAAACCATTTCTGTTGATTTCTAGGGATCACCAAAGTTACATTGGCCACTTTGCCCAAATGAGCTCAAATTTGGTGTAGGGGCCTAATTATATGTGACATTTGATCCTGTTAAGTCCCATGTCAAGTGGAGGTCATTTGCCTCCCCTAAACCTGATCAAACACCTTCTGTTCATTTACCAAAACCAGTGTTTGGACCCCTTTTACTATTTCCCTTTACCCCAAATTCTTACCACAGCTTCCCCTGATCATCCTCTACCCCCAGTAACTCTCTATGGCCTCAGCTCAATTATTGGAGGGGGGTAAAACCCCAAATTCACTATTCTGGCAGAAGCTTTCACCCTCTTCTTCACCTCCCTCCTAATTCCAGTGGCTCCCTAGAGCATCCAAGGCCACAGGACATTTGTTTACTACCCCCTCGACCCCCCCCCCCC
>LR738714.1:55299175-55322436 GCA_902687465.1 Secale cereale | reverse complement strand
CGCGCCGGGGGGGGGGGGGCGCCTGGGCCCCCCGAGGCTCCTCCGATGCCCCCCTTTGTCATATATTTAAAACGTCTCCCGAAACCCTCGAAACAGGAACTCTTTTTCGCGATCTCATCTCTGTTCCGCCGCCGCTGCCGCTTCCAAGATCGAGAGCACCAGGAGAACCCTTCCCGGCACCCTGCCAGAGGGGAGGATCACCACCGGGAGCTTCTCCACCACCATGGACGCCTCCCGGATGAGTTGTGAGTAGTCTCCCTTGGACCATGGGTCCATGACCAGTAGCTATGTGATGTTCTCCTCCCGTTCTTGTGCTTCACTAATTAGTCCTCGTGAGCTGCCCTACATGATCGAGGCACATATGTAATCCTTATGCTGTTGCTATGATGAGTTTGCTGGGATCCGATGGATTATGAGATTATGTTCAGATTGTGTTTGAGTAATATATTTGATTCATCTCTTTTATGTTTATGTTCGTAAGTAATTCTTGCATGTTCTCCATTGTTATTTATTGCTTTGGCCAAGTAGTAGGTAGTGACTCCAAGAGGGAACGTTATGCTCGATTGTGGGTTCATGCCCCTCGATGACTAGTTTGAGTGACAGAAACATGAGTCTAGGGGATGTGTTGTTGCCACAAGGGGGAAAACAACGGTGCTTGTGCCCGCGGGTGCAAGGATTGTTTACTTTACGCGAAGTTCTTTTAATGCAGTTGTCTGTTGCATTGAGTTTACACTATGGGTGGGACTCGCAACTTAATACCAGCGAGATGTTCTGGATAGATATCTCAAGGTGGATGATTAGTAGTAGATATTGATGGATTTCGGTCTACTTACATTGGCGTACCGCCCATGCTTTGAACCTCAACCTTTCTTGCAATGTAGTCAGCATTGGTTTGCGCACATGGTCCTGTCAATTGTCCAGCTGTAATTCGCTTACCTCACATAGATGTTTTATCATCTTTTGGGAGAGAGACATCACTAGTGAACATCATGAGACTCCGGTCCATATTACCATCATTGATCACATCCGCTATTTACTTTTCCGCTTTTACTTACTATTGCAATTATACCTATCACTATTATCACTTGCGTTTGATCCTTTGTAAATTACAAGGCCGGAGGGATTGACAACCTCTCTGTACTCGTTGGGAGCAAAGTTATTTGTATCTGTGTGCAGGTCCACGTTGATTGCTAATATCCGGCGCCGTTAGCAGTTGACACCTTCTTGTTGAAACTGGGAGTCTCTGGGAAATCAATCCTTGGTATTACCAAGGGAAAACTTCTGCTACACTACATCTCAAACCTTCCACTTGGGGTAACCAACGAGGGGTGAGAAGCCACCTAGCAGCAATCCATATGCCATGACAATAACAAGGCATAATAGAGGTCCAACATGTCAGTTTCGTTGATGAAAACATCGACACCAAGAGCGGGGGGGCGAAGAGAACCGTTTTCCTGCTCACTATAGTGAGGCGGACCAAATGGCGAGGTTCTCATCCACCGGTGGTTGCCGATACAACAACGGTAGTGACAGGATTACTCTATTAGCAATGCATATCATGATTTTGCATAACCTATACCCTGGTCATCATAGGCCAATGTTGCATCTTCTTGGGGCACTGTCAAAGGTGTCACCATCTTCTGGGTCTTCATGTCCTCATCCACCGAGGATGTAATTTCTGTTGGTATCATCTTGTCGTGGTGTCACCAATCTTGCGTTCAGAAGAGGTGGGTGAGTGTTTGGCAAGGTGCACTCCACGAGGATTACAGAAAATCCAGTGGTCAGGGGCATAAGGGTTCTAGCGACCAAGGTTTTGAAGGGGAAGAGATCAAGTATAGCCTAGTTTTCGAACAACTGAGAAGGGAAGAGAAGTATAGGTAGTTTTGAAAACTAGTTTTACCCTAACTAACGACCATGCTAACTAAGGCTTCCTACAGTCTGGACGGCTCTGATACCAGCTCTGTGGGGACCCCGACTCATAAGTCGCGATCACCGAATGCACGTGTACAGTGATCCCAGAGATCAATGCTCACTGAACACACAGAAGCTGAATAACAAGAGTCTTACATCCATACATACCGTATTACACAAATAGGACCATTAAGGTCAAGTCTTGAGTATATCATCGCAGCGGAAATCTTCAATAACAACTTGGACCCATGCCATCTGCCTTAACCCTACAGGCATTCCGACTGGGAAGCGTCCTAGCTCGCATGCTCGTCCCAAGAAATCTTCAACATAACCTGTTCTCTCATGCCTGGCCAATAAAATAACCAGTGGCAAGCCAATGAGTACTTTGAATGTACTCGCAAGCAACCCAAGTGTGATGACAGAATAATTATGCAAGGCTCTACTGCTAAATTGGCAGTTTTGCGGAAAGCTAGTTTTTCATATGCAAGTATGATCAATATATAACATGGACATGCATGTGTCTGCAACAAGTATCAGGAGGTTACAGACATCATTATCGAGAAAGAGTTGCAATCAACTCTGCTCAAGCTCATTGTGACTTTCTCACAATCACATCATCAACATTACTGAACCATGTTGTTTTCTCACACACACACCAGGTTTCGCAAACATTGGACGTAGCCCAAGAGCGGTTACCCAACTGTCCTTGACCGTGGACACGCTATTCGAATAGTTTTACACTCTGCAGAGGTTGCACACTTTACCCACTAGATCCGGGGAACTTCCGTGACATCCACGACCCGCGGTACCTCAAGTACCCGGGGTAAGCACCCGATCACTATCTTTCCCTAGGCGACACTAATATGGAGTCCACTCGATTGGTAGCAACCCCCGTGCCCCACATTTCACATCTTAAGATTTTGGAGCCTTGCTGCCATATTCATCACATACCACAATCACGGGGTACCAACGGTGTGTCCGGTGCCCTGTAAAGACAGTCATGGCCGCCTATCCAAGCGCGACCCCGTCCCAAGAGTGACCTCATGTCACCCCCGTCACTAGTAATGCGGGCACCATGCTAGTATCGGCCTAGGTAATCAATAATGCCCTTTCCCATATAAGGGTAGAGTGGTTGCGCATGTAAGGTTGGAATAACGGTCGCAACTTAAACCAATCCGTTTTTCAAAACAACACACACACTTTCCTCGGTACACCACTTCGTCATCAAGTGGTTACCCATCTCACCATCTCCCTCGGGCATAAATGGCACCCGACGGGGTTTTCGAAAAGTCTTTTGAAAGTATTCTGCCTCCGTCACCATGCATATACCCGTCCCATTTGCGTAGCCACTATTAAAGCAACCTAACTACTCCCACCCACATAACCCTCATAGGAAGGTAGGGTCATGTTTGATGCAAGTTTCAATAGTAAGTAACAAAGGTACCAACCAAATTGGTCACCTCTCCTATATGATTCCGATGCATTGATAATAAGGTGCTATGAGACATGCATAAAAAGGTTTCTCGAACATGGTCAAAGGGCTGCTTGCCTTGTTCTCCCGAGTCTTCAAACCTTCTGGTCCATCTCCGAGTACTTCGTTTATTTCGTCAACTAATGATGGAAACAATCATAATAAGCAACACAATCAAAGCAAGAATAAAAGTGCTCTAAAAATAGGAGTTGGACTTTTCTAGGATACCTCTGGTCATATGAAAAATAACCAAGGTGGTTTCATAGCTATTGGATCAATGAATAGTTTGGATCATTTCAATATGATGGAACCAAGGGGTTTATGGATTTGAAAGAAGTATACAGAAATATATCCTTGAATGATGAGCAAAGGCACCCATCAACAAGTCATGATTTTAGAAGCATCTAGGAGTTGGTTTCACTAGATTTGGAATTCAAATGAATTTCCTAGGATTTTGCAAAGCTGATAAATATGAAGAAATGGCTCAATATTTGGTGGGGTACACAAAGTATTAATAAAAATGTTCCAAAACTAAGTTTGGATATGACAAGCATTTAGGAATTTGAACCACTACATTTGGATCAAATTTGAGCTCTCTGTGATTTTCTAAAGTTCATCACAGAAAATGGAATAATGGCATTTGACAATTATGTGTGAAGGAAATGTCTCTGGAATAATGTGCATGTTGCACCATGTGGTAGAGCATGATTTTAGAGACTACCAGAAATTTGAATCATGCAATTTGGAGTTCAAATGAATTATTCATGGATTTTTGAAGTTGACTGGAAAAAGAAAATAAAAGGGAAAAGGGGGTTATACCCTTATACTGCGCACAGGGCGGGGCTTAGTGCTTCGGCGCACTGGGCCGGCCCATCTGCACAGCCACGCGCAGGGGCTTGGCCACGTCGAAGGCGCCCGCGGGGAATTACGCCTTTGCGGCGGCTAGGCGGTTTCGGCTGAAACCGCTTCCACTTAAAAGATGGGGCCCAGCCCCCAGGTCGCTGACGCGCGGGGCCCGGCGCTCCAGCCATCTCCAACCATCCACCGTGCGTTCTCGCCGTGGCGTGAGGAGCTCTCGCCGGTGATTGCCGGGGCCACAGAGCGTCTCCGGCGACGCTCTGCCCACCGATGTGCTCAGGAGGGCACGCCGCACCCATCCATGTGCTTAACGCATGCCGGGGAGGGCTGTAGCGGCGACAGCTTGGATGGCCGCGGAGGAGGTCGTCGGCGTGGTTTGGCACCGTGTGGAAGAGGCGGGGGAAGAAGGAACTGGCGCTTGGGGTGAGTTGGCGGTAATGAGGAGAAGGCGTTCGGGCGGCTAGGAGGAGGAGAAAGGGCCTGAGGTGCCCGTATTTAGGTGGCGGCCGGCGGCTCTGCTCCGGCCAGGGAGGAGGTCGTAGGGCACTGGGAGAGCAATGGGACGGCTTGGGAGACGCACGGGAGAGGGAGAGTGCCAAAGGGGCCGCAAGGGGGCTCGGGGGTGCCCTATAAGTAGGTGGGCGACGGTCCACCGAGGCGCCGTGCGCTGGTGAGCATGTTGCCGTCGCCACGGGCCACGCGGGCCTGCCGCAGTGTGTCCGGGGTGTTCCTGGAGTTGGTCTAGGACGAGGGAGAGAAGAAAGGGAGCGGGGGAACGGTCAGAGGAGTCGCGCGTGTGAGCTTGCTCACTGGAGCCCGTGGTCGGCCTGTGCGCGTGCGAGCAGAGGTGAGAGAGGGGGAGAGAGGAGAGGGCCGACCGTCCAGCAGGTCGCGGACATCGAGGCAGCCTCGGGGGACACGAGGGGGAGGCCCTAGGCTGTCTGGAGAAGCCGATTGGAGGCGGCTACAGTGCGGGAGCGCACTGTAGCGCGCTCCAGAGCGCCCGAATGGCTGGCACGGTCGTGTCCTTGCCGCTCTGGTCATGTCCATCGTGCCCAAGGTTGTCTAGAAGGTCAGGGGAGGAGTAAAGTAATGTGGGATGGTCTTGGTTGCCCTGGGAAGCCACTGGAATGAGGAGGGAGGTGAGGGAGGAGGAGACTGCTACTGTCCAGGGGAGTAAAATGGGGTTTTCACCCCCCAATCATTGAGCTGAGGACATGGGGGAGTTACTAGGGGTAGAAGATGACCAGGATAAGCTGTGGTAAGAATTTGAGGTAAAGGGAAAAAGTAAAAGGGGTCCAAACATGGGTTTTGGTAATTTGACAGAAGGTGTTTGATCATGTTTTGGGCAAGAAAAATAGCTCCACTTGACATGAGACTGAACAGGATGGAATTTCACACACAATTAGGCAACTCCACCAAAATTGAGCTCATCTGGGCAAAGTTTCCAATGTAACTTTGGTGAACCCTAGAAATCAACAGAAATGGTTTCACCTTGTTTGAGTCAAGCTAATCATCTCCCCTTGATGCACCACTTGGTGTAGTATCATCATTTGGGGTTATGATCATGCTCACAAAGTTTGAAGCCCCAGGTAAAAAGTTGGTAATGTAAAGTTGTTCAAATTTGAATTTGAACAGAAGTGGTTTTGGGGCACTTAGATCAAATTATGCCTCTCCAAAACTTGTTCCATTTGGCATGGATGCATGATTACATCAATTTAGCATGTTCACCAAGTTTGAGAGCATTTGGACAAGTTTGGCAATGTAGAGTTGCTCAAACTTCAAATATGGACAGAATGGTTTTGAGGGGATTAGATGATGTTTCCTTGATCTTCAAGGCATGAGGCTTTGCAAGATCATCAAATATGTCATATTTGACATGATAGAATTTCCCTGGAATTTCTGCAGAATATTTCCTTTGTAAGTATTTCAAAAGCTTGAAATATCCAGAAAGGGTTTTGGAAGGATTTTCCCAATATTTTGAACATGACCATGTGCTAAAAATCTTATATATGGGCAATATATGTCCTATGAGTCTCCCTGAATTCTGGCAAATATTTTTGAAATAATTAAATAATTTTTTCCCTATTAAAGACCATTTCTGGCCTTAAGAAAAAGCTTTTAAATAAAATATAAAAATAACTTTTAAAATTATACTTTTGTGGTTTCTGGGAGTCCTATACCTAATAGGATTCAAATACACTTTTTGAAAGATTTTTCACACCCTAAATAAGGTACTTGTAGTGCAAACCTCAATTCTGGGGTTTTTGGAAAACTAATTTTTAGAAAATACTATTTGGCCAAAATATTTTTATAAGAAAATTCTATACTGGTCTATACACATGGCATGATTATTGGGAAAAGGTTTTGGGTCAAGGAGATGAAGTATAAGAGTTGGAGGATTTATTTGATTTTTAGAGCACTAGCAAACAGTAGACAAAAGTCAAATCAAGCAAAGTCAAAAACACACAAAAGTTTTTGTAAATCCACATTTTTAACATGATAATTAGCTTAAGCAAAGTGACATGAGAATCAGGGTGTGACACATATTGGACGATTCATTTTGACGGTTCAAGGCAGTTAGAAGGCTCGGGGGCTGGAGTTGTGTTAACTTCCCCGCGAGGTGACAAGTTCTGTTATGTCCTCCGTCTAATGTTTCCTTGTACTAACAATGCAGCAGAATATGAGGCATTGCTTCATGGCTTACGGATGGCTAAGGAGATGAACTTGAGCCGGGTCAAGTGTTTTGGTGATTCAGATTTAGTAGCACGGCAAGTATCCGGCAAGTAGGATTCAAAAGACCCTCTCATGGCAGCTTACAGACGAGAAGTTGAAGCAGTCGCAGGATATTTCAAAGGGTATCAAGTGGATCACATAGACCGGCGAAGGAATGAAGCGGCTGATGCCCTAAGCCGGCTGGGTTCTCAACGTAAACCGGTGCCACTGAATCCTTTTTTGGATGAGCTGCACAGTCCATCAGTTCAGGTACCATCGGAGGAAGATCTGGCCGTTCCTGATCCGGAGGCACAGCTAGTTGCAGCACTTCATGTTATTCCGGATTGGATGCTCCCATACTTGACATATCTAAGCTGTGGGGAGTTGCCGGACGACGAGATCGAAGCAAGACAGATAATCCGGCGCTCCAAGTCCATGACAATTGCAAATGGAGTACTTCACCATCACAGTGTTTCAGGAGCGTTTCAGCGGTGTGTATCATCTGAGGAAGGTTGTGATATCCTTCGTGAGATCCATGAAGGGGATTGTGGTCATCATGCCGGTTCAAAATCCTTGGTGGCTAAAGCTTTTCGACATGGGTTCTATTGGCTGACAGCCCATGCTGATGCAGCAGATCTAGTCCGGAGGTGCGATGCTTGTCAGAAATTTTCACGACGTGCTCTTGTTCCGGCACAGGAGCTCCGGATGATACCGATTACTTGGCCGTTTGCGACTTGGGGGGTTGATATGGTTGGGCCCTTCAAACGATCCCAAGATCAAAAAACACATCTGCTGGTGGCTGTGGATAAGTTTACAAAATGGATTGAGGCAGAGCCTGTGAGCAAGTGTGATGCGGCAACAGCGGTTAAGTTCATCAAAAAGGTAATTTTCCGGTTTGGCTTTCCACACAGCATCATCATAGACAACGGGACCAATTTATCTAAAGGAGAGATGGAAGAGTTTTGTCGACGGGAGCATATTCGCCTAGATGTGTCTTCTGTAGCTCACCCTCAATCCAATGGTCAAGCTGAAAGGGCTAATCAGGAGATTGTGCGAGGTATCAAGCCCCGGCTTATGACTCCCTTGCAAAGAACACCAGGGTGCTGGGTTGAGGAGTTACCTTCTGTCCTCTGGAGCATCAATACTACGCCGAACCGGTCCACAGGTTATACACCTTTCTTCATGGTGTATGGGGCTGAAGCGGTCCTTCCAAGTGATATCCGTCATGATTCGCCACGGGTGACAGCTTATGTTGAAGCGGCCAATGAGCAGGCAAGATAGGACAGTTTGGACCGGCTGGATGAAGAGCGTGACATCGCAGCAGCACGGTCCGCGATTTATCAACAGGACTTGCGCAGATATCACAGCCGCCGGATCAAAACCAGGACGTTCCAGGAGGGAGATTTGGTACTCCGGCTCATCCAAGACCAAACAGATATGCACAAACTATCCCCGCATTGGGAAGGGCCCTTTGTGGTCAGCTGTAATGCCCCGGATGTAATACTTTCCCTTTTGGGTATATAATATATCTCCGGCTTCATCTATTTCCATTTCGGGTTCTTTGTCTTTTGGGGTTTCGTCGTTTTGCTGTGTGCGTGTGTGTCATTCATTCATATCATGTAGACATGTGCATCGCATTGCATTTGTGTTGTCGGTTGCATCCGGTTCCACGCGTTCCTTCCCGTTGTCCGTTTCGCGTTCCGGAGCTCCCTCACGTGTCCGTGACGTCCCGTAGGCCTACTTTGGTGTTTGGGCGTGTAACGTTACCGGTGTGCCGCGAGACTTGTCGTGCGTTGTTGTTTTGTTGTATGCAACCCGCCTCTCAAATCTCGTCGCGTTTGGACTCCGTTTGCTATCCCAACAGTTATTCGTGTGGGTCCAAAGTACCTCCACTTGTGGCCCAGAAACATCCCTCCAGCAGCCCACTATCTTCTCCTAGGCCCATCTAAACTACCCCCGCGATCGGATCCGTCGGATCGCGATCGGAGGGCTCCTAAACACCTAAAAACCCCAACCCTAGCAGATCTGATATATATAGACCCCTAGGTCCATTTTGGGCATCCCTAATCTCTAGCCTCTTCTTCCCCCTTTTTCTCTCCTCATTTTTTCTTTCAGATCCACTGCCTGGGGATCATCCCCTCGACCGCCGCCGCAATTTTTCCAGGGAATCGGGCGATCCCCTCGATCGCCAGATCCGATCGAACCTGGGTCAACGCCATCGCCACTCCGCTCGATCTGCCAGCTGGGCTCCAGCCACCCGAAGGCCTGGACCTCTTCGCCCGCGCGCCACCTCCTTCGAGCCAGCCGCTCCGCTCGACCACCGCGCCTGGCCCGACCGCTTCGGCCTCCAGCGCCCCGCTCCAGAAGGCCTCGGTCCAGCGGGACCACATCATCGCCATCGACCGAGCGCCGCGTCGGGGCCGGCCCGTCTGCTCCTCCCGCGCGCCAGCTCCAGCAGGCCCCTTCGCGCCTCCCTCCGGGCTAGCCGCGAGGCCCATCGCCACCGCAGGCCGCGTCAGCCAGGCCACCGCGAGCCTGCTTCCTCGGCTGGGCCTTCTCCTCCGAGCCGGGCCGCGCCCTCCCTCGGCTAGGCCGGCCACTCCCTCAGCTCCGCGGGCCTCTCCTTCCACGGGCCGCCGCCGTTCCGATCTGCAGCCACCGGGCCGGATCCAACCACGGGCCCGTTGGCCTCTTTTCAGATCTGAGGGAGAGGTTGACCTTTTTCCTCCTAAGTCCCTGTAGTTTTGTTCTGTGATGCATTCTTATAACTGCTCTAACTTTGTGTGTGATTGTCCGTTTCGCGCACATAGCATGTCCAGGCGTTCGTGGTGATTAGCACTACGTTTTATCTTTTTATGTCATGCATGATAGAAGTCATCTAGGTGCTTATTTTTCTGTTGCAATAGTGCATCGTGATATAAACTGCTGCTATGTGATGTTTTTATGCCACCTTTGCATAGTGATAACTTTTAGCTCGTTTATCCGTTTGATGCAAATGACATGTCCACGTGTTCGTCTTGCTATGCTCTACATGTTGTTGGTGATAGGTCGCATGATAGATTTATTCTTGCCATGCTTATCATCGTTGCAAAGTGCCATGTGGCTGTGATGTTGTTTCACTTGTTATGAAATGCCATCTTGTTGAGCTCGTTGCTATCGTTGTGTTTATCTCCATGATGCATGCTGGAATGTTTCGGGATCACCTTCATGTGTACTTCATGAGGTGCTTACCACTTGCCATGTTTAGTTTCGAGGTGACTTAAACTTTCTCGTTTAGATGCCATGATGAAATTGCTGTTTTAGGACTTAGTGGTTTTTTCACTAAGTCTGACATCTGTAACGTTCCGATGCCATGTTTGCTTGGTGCTCTAGGACAAACCATGTTAGCTTTGGAGTGGATCTTGATTGTTCCTTGTAGTATATATTGTTGGCTTTCCATTCATGTTCTCACATGCTTATTTGAGTGGCTGTAGCATGTTTAACTTTTGCTCCAAAGTTTCAATAAAATTCTGCTGCCAGAATTTTATTGTCAAGTTCAATAAGTCCAAGCTTATTGCTATTGATCCGTGGCTCCTTTGGGGTGCACCTTTGGACTTATTTGCTGTAGGATATGTATAGTTTATGTTCATGTCCTTTGACATGATGTTTGAGTGCTGTAGCTTAATTATTTTGTGCTCCGAAGATGCTATGTTGCTGTAATTTTCAGCTTTCGCTCTTTTCTTGTTTCAGGCATAACTTTTAGCCCGTAGATCCGATTTCAGCGAGTCTTATATGAAACTTGATTGATTTTCTGTGTAGTTTCACAATATCACATTGTTATCATGTTTTGAGGTGTTTTGCTTGAGTGCTATTTTACGTGCTCCGTGTGCATCCTTAGCGCATCCATCATGCATCCATCATTTTCGAGTGCACATTGCATCTTGTTGATTTGTGCCTTGTGTGATTGTATTGTTTAGAGCCGGAAGCTGAGACCGAGTACGAGTACGAGCACGAGGTTACCAACGAGGTTGAGCACGAGGACCCTTCTTACGATCCGAACGACTTCTCTTCAGGCAAGATGACCGAACCCCGATAACATTACTATCTTTGCCTATTGCTAGTAGTTCCGCTCTATAGTTTTGCCTCGATGCCCAGGTTCTTCCTGTCAGCCTCCTACTTGTAACCATTGCCATGTTTAACCACCCTACCTATGCAAACCGTTGCTTGGCTAAGTACGCTTCGCTCAGCCCTTCTTATAGCATTGCTAGTTGCAGGTGAAGTTCGAAGATGCTTGCTCCATGTTGAAGTTTGGTTGGGTTATATCACACTATATAATGCTTAAAAATGAAATCACCTATATATTGGCAAGGGTGGAAGGCTAAGCCTTTTGCTTGGTGATTTGTTCCACTCATGCCGTTAGGAACCGTATAAACCGGTGTTATGTTCCTTGATTATGCGTTCCTAACACGGTTGGGGTGTATGGGACCCCCTCGATAAACCGCTAAGTGCTAAGTCTTTTTCAGCAAGTCCCAACATTGGTACTATTTGCCTAATAACTAATTAAACTTGCATAGGGAGTTATAAACCCTATTTTTTCTTAATTCAACAACCCGGGCCAGTGCTCCATATGAGTGTTGGTCCAAACTGGGGGTTACGTGGGGCCACCTCAAGGGAACTCAAGGTCTGGTAAAAACCTGTGGGATCGCCCATCCGGACGTGGCCTGAGACGAGATACGCGCGGCTACTATCAGGGTGTCGGCACGCCGGGAGGATTTGCTGGATTAGCCTTACCTTAGTTTGGTATATCTTGAGCACGGGATTCCGAGAATACTCGGGTCTTCCCACTTTGGAGTTGCGACTCCGCGGATCGTGGGCTTGTAATGGGTCAAGTTGAAACACCCTTGCAGGGTTACGAACTTTCGAAAGCCGTGCCCACGGTTATGTGGCAGATGGGAGATTGTTAATATCCGGTTGTAGATAACTTGACAAAATGTTTCTAATACACTACCAGCGTGTGTTCCGTGACCGTCAATTTCCGAATAGGGATTCTGGAGTTGAACACGGAGGGGTTATGTTTGTTGAGTTTTTGCTAGGATCACTTCGTGATCACTTCTCGCCCGAGGCTTCCTCTTCTCGCTCTCTTTTACGTAAGCTAGTTGCTAGTTGCTGCTGCAAACACTTATTCTTTTCTTCAGCCTTATCCTCTCCCAAGGCTTAAATAGTTTTGTTACCCGGGAACGGGATTGCTGAGTCCTCTGTGGCTCATAGTTACTTCACCACACCAGGTGCAGGTCCAGTTGTGAGCTATCCAGGTGATGGCACCGAGCTAGATTGAGAGTTCGACGAGGAGTGTAGTCGATACTATGTTCGTTATCCGGATGATTAGTAGTGGAGACTTCTACTAGGATTCGATCCGACCTGTGGTTTATTTATTTAAGTTTGGTATCTTGACATTTGGATTTTGCCCTTAGAGGGTTGTGATATTCTTAATGTATGATGTTTGAGACATGTATTGTATTTGTGTGACGTGGCGAGTGTAAGCCAACTATTTATGTTTACAATCCCCTCTTTTACATGAGATGTGCAAAGATTACCAAACTTGAGATCATTCTAGGATGGACTTATGCCTTTAAGTCGTGCCTCGACACGTAGGAGGTATAATTCCATCCTGGGCATTACAAGTTGGTATTCAGAGCCTTCTCCGACCTAGGAGCCCCCATTGTTTGATCGAATCGTTGACGGTCGAGTCTAGGCACACACTGAAAACATTTTGAGTCCTATATTATATCGGAGAGTAGGATTTCTTTGCTTCTCATCCCTTTTCTCTCTGGTGAGGACTCCTGACGACTACTCTTGTCTCTCCTATCTTCAAAAATTGCACAATTTTTTTTTAGGAATCTCGCGAGTATGCTGGGATTGTTTCGATGTTCTTGTGACGAGAGTATTGTTCTCGATGCCTCCTGACATTAGGGGTTGTGGCAGTGTCCCGGGGAGTTGAGCTTCGGGGTATTGTCGTCACAAGCATATCGCGTCAGTACTAAATACTTAAGACGGCCGACATCGAAAATCTCTCCTATACGGCCAATGGCAAGATAACCCCGACATCACCTAGTACTGGGGAGGTAGTTCGGGAGTATTGCCATAGCTTGTTATAGTGGATGCTTTTCGAAGGTCCGAGGTACACAGTTTCCGAGAAAGACTGGTTATGTGTTGAAGGATGGATACACCTGGATGTAGGTTTAGAGTTGATTGCGCGGTGCTTCCCGTGTATCCCCAACACCTGATTGCATAACTGGAATCTTTCGGAAATTTATAGGTGGGTTTATCCAGTAGATCGTAGGCATTCTTCCAACGAATGCAGGTTAGCGAGTTCGGGGTTCTACATTGAGTGAAGTGGTATTATGATCGATGTTACTATCAGGAGTTGCATCTTAAAGGGTCCTTGGCTATGCTGATCCGGGGATTGCAAAACCTTTTCGTAACGCGTTCATATGCTTTCAGCACAAAGATGTTAGAACGAAACTCCTCTCTTGTGTTTGTTCCCGTCTGTACCTTGTTGTTTTCTTATTTTACCTTTTGTCCCCTATGTGTCTTCTCGTGAAGATTGATGTTATCATTAAATGAGAATTTCATTCGTTCCTCTTGTTCGAATGATTTCATTCGTTCTTATTGTTCGAATGATTATTGTGAAGACTTGTTGCAATTCATTCCATTGATTCAGCTTATACCTTCTGTCAATCAATTGCTGATTCGTGGTCATCTCTTTCAGGATGGCTCCGAAACGAGTTCCCAACGCTAACCCAGAGGGTGAAGAGGTCCCAGAACGTCCTCCTTCCCCTACTCCGTCTGAGGCTTGGAGAGCGATTATGCAGACTACAGCTCAGAACACCCAGTTGTTGATGCAGATGATGCAGCAGATGCAAGCTAATCAAGCTAATCAGGGTGTTCCAGGGAATCAAGGCAACTTCTTCAACCAGCAGCACCATGCTACTCTCAACCAGTTCTTGGCCAATAATCCAAAAGCTTTCAGTTACTGTGTCGACCCTCTTGATGCTGAAGATTGGTTAACCGACATAAAGAAGCATTTTGAGTGCAGTAACATGAAGGAAGATGATTATGTGAAGTTTGCAGCCTTCCAACTCAAAGATCAAGCAGCTGATTGGTGGTAGCAGTACAAAGACTCCAGGCCGGGTCAAGTGATCTCTTGGGAGAATTTCTGCAAGGATTTTCGCTCGCACCATATTCCAACAAGTGTCATCGAGGGTATGCGTGAGCAATTCCGCAACCTGAAGAAGGGCTCCATGACAGTCTATCAGTATAATGTCAAGTTCCAAAACCTCGCTCGTTATGCTAAGCAAGACATTCCTGATGCCAAGAGCAAAATCTACCAGTTCCGTGGAGGTCTCAAAGATGAACTTCAGCTTGCTCTCACTCTGTTCGAGCCCGATGAATTCGCCAAGTTCTATAACATGGCTTTGAAACAAGAAGCAGCTCAGCTTAAGATGGAGGCTTCTAAAAAGAGAATTCAAGATGCCGTTCACTCTTCCTCATCGTCTCAGATGGTCTCGAAGCATCAGAAATTTTGGCTTCCTCCTCCTCCAGTGATTCGAGCTCCTTACAACAACTCCAACAACTCCAACAACTCCAATAACTCCAACAACTCCAACAACAAGAACTCTGGTGGACGTGGTTTCTCCCACCCACCCAACCCGAGCAACCAGTTGAAGAAGCAGTTTCAGTCTCAAGGCTCCAAGTCAAGTGGCTCTCATTTCTGTCCTCTCTCAGAAGTGATGTGCAACAAGTGTGGCCAGAAGGGTCATTATGCCAACAGATGTCCGAACCCAAAACGTCTTCCACCTCCTCCACCTGTGAGTTCAGCTATTGTCAGGCATGATCCAAAGGCAGCAAGGGTCAATCTGATGAATGCAGCACAAGCGGAGAATTCTTCTGATGTCATTTTGGGTAACCTTCCAGTTAACTCTTTTCCAGCTAAAGTGTTATTTGATTCAGGTGCTACATGTTCCTTCATGTCTCAACCATTTGCATCCAAGCACAATATTGTCACTTCAAATTTGCCTCAGAAGTTGCAAGTTGTTTCTCCGGGCAGGATTATGACTTCTAGTGTCTATGCTCCGGATGTTTCTATTCGCATGGGAGATTATCGCTTTCTGGCTAAACCGATGGTTCTTGGTAATTCTGACATCGACCTCATCCTCGGGATGGATTGGCTTTCTCAGCATGATGCTCACATTGATTGTGCACAGATTGAAGTCAAGATGACTCATTCTGATGAAGATGTGATTATCTTTGCCTCCAGGGATAATACTATCAAGCTTTTCTCTCTCAATGATAAGGGCGAAATTAATGCCATATCTCAAATTCCGGTGGTGAACGAATATCAAGACGTCTTTCCTGAAGAACTTCCAGGCATGCCTCCACACCGTCAGGTGGAATTCGTTATTGAACTCGAGCCGGGTACTGAGCCAGCATGCCGGCGTCCGTACAAGCTCTCTCCGGATGAATTGAAGGAATTGAAGAAGCAGCTTGATAAACAGGAGAGTATGGGTCTCATCATGCCTAGTACGTCTCCTTGGGGCTGTGGTGTCTTATTTGTCAAGAAGAAAGATGGCACGGAGCGTCTCTGCGTTGATTACCGGCCATTGAACAAGAAGACAATAAAGAACAAGTATCCGCTCCCCAACATCAACGAACTCTTCGAGCAGCTCAAAGGAGCTAAAGTGTTCTCTAAGCTCGACCTCCGAATGGGCTATCATCAAATTCGCATTCGCGAGGAAGACATTCCCAAGACGGCCTTCAGAACGAGCTACGGTTCATACGAGTATACCGTCATGTCCTTCGGTCTCGCCAATGCTCCTCCTACCTTTTCGAGGATGATGCACTACATCTTCAACCCCTATACTGGCGAGTTAGTGCTTGTGTATCTGGATGATATTCTGGTGTTTTCCAAGAATGAAGAAGATCACGAAAAGCACTTACGTTTGGTTCTTGATCGACTCCGAGAACATAAATTCTATGCCAAGTTCTCCAAGTGCGAATTTTGGCTCGATAAGGTTTTGTACCTGGGCCACATCATCTCAGCTGATGGTATTGCGGTTAATCCCGAGAAAGTTGAAGCAATTGTCAACTGGGAAGCTCCTCAGAACGTCAAGCAGCTCCACAGTTTTCTGGGTCTTGCCAGCTATTGCAGAAGGTTCGTTGAGAACTTCTCCAAGATTGCCAAGCCTCTTTCCAACTTGCTTCAGAAGAATGTCAAATACTTTTGGTCTCCAGAGTGTGAAGTGGCATTCAAAACTCTCAAAGAAAAACTCGTCTCTGCTCCAGTTCTGACTCCTCCAGATGAGTCCAAGCCCTATGAAGTATTCTGTGATGCTTCTCTTCAAGGACTTGGTGGTGTGCTTATGCAAGATAAGAGAATTGTGGCATATACTTATCGTCAGCTCAAGCCAAGTGAGAAGAACTATCCCACGCATGATCTCGAGCTAGCAGCTGTGGTACATGCTTTGATTACGTGGAGACATCTGTTGTTGGGCAGAAAAGTCGACATCTTCACCGATCACAAGAGCTTGAAGTACATCTTCACACAGCCGCATCTGAACCTCCGCCAGACTCGTTGGGTTGAAATGATCCAAGAGTGTAATCCCAGCATTGAATACACTCCTGGCAAGGCGAATGTGATTGCAGATGCTTTGAGCAGAAAGGCATATTGCAACAGCCTTCTTATCAAGCCGTACCAGCCTGAGCTTTGTAAAGCATTCAGGAAGCTCAACCTCCAAGTTGTTCTGCAGGGTTTTCTTGCAAATCTCCAAATTGCTCCTACCTTGGAAGATCAAGTCCGTGAGGCCCAACTCAGTGATACCATGGTGAAGAAGGTGAAACATGCTATTGCTAAGGGCATTCGGAAATACAAGTGCTTCCGTGTTGATGAGAGAGATACCTTGTTCTTCGAGGACAGACTCGTTGTTCCCAAAAGTGATCTCAGGAAGCTCATAATGGAAGAAGCTCATGATTCTCTCCTTTCCATTCATCCTGGCAGCTCCAAGATGTACCAAGACCTCAAGCAATCTTACTGGTGGACACGCATGAAAAGGGAGATTGCCCAATTCGTGAATGAATGTGATGTTTGCAGAAGAGTGAAAGCAGAACATCAACGTCCAACCGGCCTTCTCCAACCTCTTCCTATTCCCGAGTGGAAGTTCGACCACATTGAAATGGACTTCGTCACTGGTTTCCCTAAATCCAAGCGAGGAAATGATTCTATCTTCGTGGTGATTGACAAGCTTACCAAAGTCGCTCACTTCCTGCCAGTCAAAGAATCAATCAATGCAACTCAATTGGCAGAGTTGTACACTTCCAGAATTGTGTCCTTACATGGCATTCCTCAAGTTATATCCTCAGACCGTGGAAGTTTGTTCACTTCAAGGTTCTGGGACTCCTTTCAGTCCGCCATGGGCACTAAGATCAGGTTCAGCGCTGCTTTTCACCCTCAGACTAGTGGTCAAGTCGAGCGAGTGAATCAGATTCTAGAAGACATGCTCAGAGCCCGTGTCATATCTTTTGGCATGAAATGGGAAGACTGCCTTCCGTTTGCCGAGTTCTCTTACAACAACAACTTTCAAGCAAGTGCAGGCAAAGCTCCGTTTGAAATCCTCTATGGCAGAAAGTGCCGTACCCCTCTCAACTGGTCTGAAACAGGCGAACGTCAACTTCTTGGCAATGACTTGATCTCAGAAGCCGAAGAAATGTGCAAAGTCATACGTGAGAATCTCAAGGCCGCTCAGTCGCGCCAGAAGAGCTACTATGACGGCAAGCATCGTGATTTGGCTTTCAACATTGATGATCATGTCTATCTCCGTGTGTCTCCAATGAAAGGCACCCTAAGATTCGGTATCAAAGGAAAACTTGCTCCTAGATACATCGGGCCTTTCAAGATTCTTGGCAAAAGAGGCGATCTAGCCTATCAACTTGAGCTCCCTCCCAACTTCGCCAATGTTCATGATGTCTTCCATGTGTCTCAACTTCGCAAATGCTTCAAGGCACCTGAGCGCATGATTCTGTTTGAAGAGATTGATCTTCAACAAGACCTGTCCTACCGAGAGCACCCAGTTGCAATTCTCGAAGAAACCGAACGCAAGACCCGCAACAAGTCCATCAAATTTCTGAAAGTCAAGTGGTCACATCACACCGACCGAGAAGCTACCTGGGAACGAGAAGATCATCTTCGTTTCGAGTACCCTTCCTTTTTCCAGTCCTAGATCTCGGGACGAGATCTTTTTGTAGTAGAGGAGAGTTTGTAATGCCCCGGATATAATACTTTCCCTTTTGGGTATATAATATATCTCCGGCTTCATCTATTTCCATTCCGGGTTCTTTGTCTTTCGGGTTTTCGTCGTTTTGCTGTGTGCGTGTGTGGCATTCATTCATATCATGTAGACATGTGCATCGCATTGCATTTGTGTTGTTGGTTGCATCCGGTTCCACGCGTTCCTTCCCGTTGTCCGTTTCGTGTTCCGGAGCTCCCTCACGTGTCCGTGACGTCCCGTAGGCCTACTTTGGTGTTTGGGCGTGTAACGTTACCGGTGTGCCACGAGACTTGTCGTGCGTTGTTGTTTTGTTGTGTGCAACCCGCCTCTCAAATCTCGTCGCGTTTGGACTCCGTTTGCTATCCCAACAGTTATTCGTGTGGGTCCAAAGTGCCTCCACTTGTGGCCCAGAAACATCCCTCCAGCAGCCCACTACCTTCTCATAGGCCCATCTAAACTACCCCCGCGATCGGATCCGTCGGATCGCGATTGGAGGGCTCCTAAACACCTAAAAACCCCAACCCTAGCAGATCTGATATATATAGACCCCTAGGTCCATTTTGGGCATTCCTAACCTCTAGCCTCTTCTTCCCCCTTTTTCTCTCCTCATTTTTTCTTTCAGATCCACTGCCTGGGGATCATCCCCTCTACCGCCGCCGCAATTTTTCCAGGGAATCGGGCGATCCCCTCGATCGCCAGATCCGATCGAACCTGGGTCAACGCCATCGCCACTCCGCTCGATCTGCCAGCTGGGCTCCAGCCACCCGAAGGCCTGGACCACTTCGCCCGCGCGCCGCCTCCTTCGAGCCAGCCGCTCCGCTCGACCACCGCGCCCGGCCCGACCGCTTCGGCCTCCAGCGCCCCGCTCCAGAAGGCCTCGGTCCAGCGGGACCACATCATCGCCATCGACCGAGCGCCGCGTCGGGGCCGGCCCGTCTGCTCCTCCCGCGCGCCAGCTCCAGCCGGCCCCTTCGCGCCTCCCTCCGGGCCAGCCGCGAGGCCCATCGCCACCGTAGGCCGCGTCAGCCAGGCCACCGCGAGCCCGCTTCCTCGGCTGGGCCTTCTCCTCCGAGCTGGGCCGCGCCCTCCCTCGGCTGGGCCGGCCACTCCCTCAGCTCCGCGGGCCTCTCCTTCAACGGGCCGCCGCCGTTCCGATCTGCAGCCACCGGGCCGGATCCAACCCCGGGCCCGTTGGCCTCTTTTCAGATCTGAGGGAGAGGTTGACCTTTTTCCTCCTAAGTCCCTATAGTTTTGTTCTGTGATGCATTCTTATAACTGCTCAAACTTTGTGTGTGATTGTCCGTTTCGCGCAAATAGCATGTCCAGGCGTTCGTGGTGATTAGCACTACGTTTTATCTTTTTGTGTCATGCATGATAGAAGTAATCTAGGTGCTTGTTTTTCTGTTGCAATAGTGCATCGTGATATAAACTGCTGCTATGTGATGTTTTTATGCCACCTTTGCATAGTGATAACTTTTAGCTCGTTTATCCGTTTGATGCAAATGACATGTCCACGTGTTCGTCTTGCCATGCTCTACATGTTGTTGGTGATAGGTCGCATGATAGATTTATTCTTGCCATGATTATCATCGTTGCAAAGTGCCATGTGGGTGTGATGTTGTTTCACTTGTTATGAAATGCCATCTTGTTGAGCTCGTTGCTATCGTTGTGTTTATCTCCATGATGCATGCTGGAATGTTTCGGGATCACCTTCATGTGTACTTGATGAGGTGCTTACCACTTGCCATGTTTAGTTTCGAGGTGACTTAAACTTGCTCGTTTAGATGCCATGATGAAATTGCTGTTTTAGGACTTAGTGGTTTTTTCACTAAGTCTGAAATCTGTAACGTTCTGATGCCATGTTTGCTTGCTGCTCTAGGACAAACCATGTTAGCTTTGGAGTGGATCTTGATTGTTCCTTGTAGTATATATTGTTGGCTTTCCATTCATGTTCTCACATGCTTATTTGAGTGGCTGTAGAATGTTTAACTTTAGCTCAAAAGTTTCAATAAAATTCTGCTGCCAGAATTTTATTGTCAAGTTCAATATGTCCAAGCTTATTGCTATCGATCCGTGGCTCCTTTGGGGGTGCACCTTTGGACTTATTTGCTGTAGGATATGTCTAGATTATGTTCATGTCCTTTGCCATGATGTTTGAGTGCTGTAGCTTAATTATTTTGTGCTCCGAAGATGCTATGTTGCTGTAATTTTCAGCTTTCGCTCTTTTCTTGTTTCGGGCATAACTTTTAGCCCGTAGCTCCGATTTCAGCGAGTCTTATATGAAACTTGATTGATTTTCTGTGTAGTTTCACAATATCACATTGTTATCATGTTTTGAGGTGTTTTGCTTGAGTGCTATTTTACGTGCTCCGTGTGCATCCTTAGCGCATCCATCATGCATCCATCATTTTCGAGTGCGCATTGCATCTTGTTGATTTGTGCCTTGTGTGATTGTATTGTTTAGAGCCGGAAGCTGAGACCGAGTACGAGTACGAGCACGAGGTTACCAACGAGGTTGAGCACGAGGACCCTTCTTACGATCCGAACGACTTCTCTTCATGCAAGATGACCGAACCCCGATAACATTACTATCCTTGCCTATTGCTAGTAGTTCCGCTCTATAGTTTTGCCTCGATGCCCATGTTCTTCCTGTCAGCCTCCTACTTGTAACCATTGCCATGTTTAACCACCCTACCTATGCAAACCGTTGCTTGGCTAAGTACGCTTCGCTCAGCCCTTCTTATAGCATTGCTAGTTGCAGGTGAAGTTCGAAGATGCTTGCTTCATGTTGAAGTTTGGTTGGGTTATATCACACTATATAATGCTTAAAAATGAAATCACCTATATATTGGCAAGAGTGGAAGGCTAAGCCTTTTGCTTGGTGATTTGTTCCACTCATGCCGTTAGGAACCGTATAAACCGGTGTTATGTTCCTTGATTATGCGTTCCTAACACGGTTGGGGTGTATGGGACCCCCTCGATAAACCGCTAAGTGCTAAGTCTTTTCCAACAAGTCCCAACATTGGTACTATTTGCCTAATAACTAATTAAACTTGCATAGGGAGTTATAAACCCTTTTTTTTCTTAATTCAACAACCCGGGCCAGTGCTCCACATGAGTGTTGGTCCAAACTGGGGGTTACACGGGGCCACCTCGAGGGAACTCAAGGTCTGGTAAAAACCTGTGGGATCGCCCATCCAGACGTGGCCTGAGACGAGATACGCGCGGCTACTATCAGGGTGTCGGCACGCCAGGAGGATTTGCTGGATTAGCCTTACCTTAGTTCGGTATATCTTGAGCACGGGATTGCGAGAATACTCGGGTCTTCCCACTTTGGAGTTGCGACTCCGCGGATCGTGGGCTTGTAATGGGTCAAGTTGGAACACGCCTGCAGGGTTATGAACTTTCGAAAGCCGTGCCCGTGGTTATGTGGCAGATGGGAGCTTGTTAATATCCGGTTGTAGATAATTTGACAAAATGTTTCTAATACACTACCAGCGTGTGTTCCGTGACCATCAATTTCCGAATAGGGATTCGGGAGTTGAACACGGAGGGGTTATGTTTCTTGAGCTTGTAGCTAGGATCACTTCGTGATCACTTCTCGCCCGAGGCTTCCTCTTCTCGCTCTCTTTTACGTAAGCTAGTTGCTAGTTGCTGCTGCAGACACTTATTCTTTTCTTCAGCCTTATCCTCTCCCAAGGCTTAAATAGTCTTGTTACCCGGGAACGGGATTGCTGAGTCCTCTGTGGCTCACAATTACTTCACCACACCAGATGCAGGTCCAGTTGTGAGCTATCCAGGTGATGGCACCGAGCTAGATTGGGAGTTCGACGAGGAGCGTAGTCGATACTATGTTCGTTATCCGGATGATCAGTAGTGGAGACTTCTACTAGGATTCGATCCGACCTGTGGTTTATTTATTTAAGTTTGGTATCTTGACATTTGGATTTTGCCCTTAGAGGGTTGTGATATTCTTAATGTATGATGTTTGAGACATGTATTGTATTTGTGTGACGTGGCGAGTGTAAGCCAACTATTTATGTTTACAATCCCCTCTTTTACATGAGATGTGCAAAGATTACCAAACTTGAGATCATTCTAGGATGGACTTATGCCTTTAAGTCGTGCCTCGACACGTAGGAGGTATAATTCCATCATGGGCATTACATCTGCAAGAATCTACACAACGGTTCATATTACCTGGTGGACGTTCGAGAGCACAAGGACTCATGGACGTCAGAAGAAGAGACAAAGAGGCCGTGGAACATCGCTCTCCTGCGGCCCTACTATACTTGAGCCATGAGCTCTGCTGTATCCTATGTATATATTATGATTAATGAATAAACCGGCGCCCTCGATAAACCGGGGGGTCAGCTCTTTTTTCCAATATAAGTGTCTTATGGTGATATCCATCTACAGTTTATATCATTTTCATTAAAAAAATAAGATGCTTTGATCAGTCTATCTAGCTATGCAGGACAATTTTATAAGGGACCAAAGAAGGTTTGCCGCATAGTGCAACTCCCATATAGGTACCCTGCGTCTACATTTACTAAAGGGCTTCCTGTTCAAACATAGGTCGTATTCGAACCAAAGAGAACATAGCCAAACTTACAAAAAGGCTTCCTGTTCAAACATAGGTCGTATTCGAACCAAAGAGAACATAGCCAAACTTACTAAAGGGCTTCCTGTTCAGACATAGGTCGTATTCGAACCAAAGAGAACATAGCCATTCCTGTTCAAACATAGGTCGTATTTGAACCAAAGAGAACATAAAAAAAGCCCCTTGGATCATATTCGAATCCATTGCTTAGCTAAAATTTCACGATCCCAAGGGGGCTACGGATCGTATCCGAATCCTAGCTTAGCCCCTTGCGGTCCGGTTTATATGATCGTATTCGAATCATAAAAAGCTCCTTGGATCGTATTCGAATCCATTGCTTGGCTAAAATTTCACGATCCCAGGGGGGCTACGGATCATATCCGAATCCTAGCTTAGCCCCTTG
>LR738714.1:55232375-55299113 GCA_902687465.1 Secale cereale | reverse complement strand
CTCCTTGGATCGTATTCGAATCCATTGCTTGGCTAAAATTTCATGATCCCAAGGGGGCTACGGATCGTATCCGAATCCTAGCTTAGCCCCTTGCGGTCCGGTTTATATGATCATATTCGAATCATAAAAAGCTCCTTGGATCGTATTCGAATCCATTGCTTGGCTAAAATTTCACGATCCCAAGGGGGCTATGGATCGTATCCGAATCCTAGCTTGGCCCCTTGCGGTCTGGTTTATATGATCGTATTCGAATCATAAGCTCGATTTGGAGCCTGGTAGCTCGCAAAAAGCCTCAACTACATGATTTTATTTGCAAACCTGTGTTTTTTGTATTTCTGTTTTCATGTGTTTCTATGGTTCTTTGATCCGAAGTGGGATAACTTCAAGGTTGACCACATATCTTCAAAAGTCTGGACACAGAGCTCCAGCATTATTTAAACCGGTAGTTCTTGTAAACCCGGAATAATTGGGTACGCCCCAACGGAGCCAAGAGCTTCCTAGGAAATAACAATGTTCGCCGGATTAAGGATATCAAGCATACTTAATCACAGGTATGAAGTTATTTCTGGTATAAACAGACACTTGTTTGATATATTTTGTGAGCAATTTAATTGGTCCGGCGACAAACCGCTAGGACATCTTTTAAGAGTTATCTATGCAGAAACAGATAGTACGCAAGATAAACCATATCAGACAAGATTCAAATTGGCAAACGTCACAACAAAGTTGGAACATCCGGATCAAGACGGACAATATTTTAAGCTATCCTATTACAAGGCACAGTAGGCCTGAACGGATTAAAGTTTTTTCGGCAAAATAATACTTCAGCTACAAAGATAAACTGTGTGGCCTATGCTTCCTCCTGCTGCGACGGCTGAGGATCGACATGTTCCGGAGCTTCTTCGTCTTCTTGAAGCGGCTGAAAGTCAGGGACGCACCAATCGATTTTTGTTAAAGCACGGAAGTACATCTCTTCCGTAATAAGATCAGACGGATCAACATCTGGGGCGAAAGTGTGGGGGCGCACTGGTGGGATTAGATTTATGGTATCATAAACCGGTCGATCCACCCGCTCATTCTGTAAATCGTACGCCGGATGATACCTGGTCAAATCTGATTCAACAGCAAGTTTGCTGGCAAGAGGACGCATCTCCTTCGTCAAAGCATGAAGGTCTTTACCAGTGAAGGCTGATCCATCTTCTTTGGTGTTGGGATACCCGTTCAGAGCTTCTTCCGGATCGAAGTCTAGAACCCACGCTTTGGCTCTGGTGAGCGCTACAAGAGAACCGGCTCGGGCAGCAGACTTCTTCACTTCCTCCAAGCGTACTGGCAAGATAGAAAGTTTCTCCAGAGTACCTTGGATAGTGGTGGGGGCCGGTTTATTGAAAGACATTGCACTTATAATCCTCTGAGCGCCGGAATACAGCTGCTCAACCAGAGTGTCAGAGGCCTTGAGTTTCTTCCGGAGATCATCCCCAAGATGGGTGACGCGCCGTCCTGCATATGGTTATCTCAATTAAACCGGAACGGATTAAAGGTTGCAGAAATGAAAGCATGTGCAGGTTAAGTATGTATCGAAGACGGCAGAAGTCATAAGTTCTATTTGCCGCTTTAAACCGGACAACTCTTCTGTCACCGGGTTAAGAGCTTCCTCAGCGTCCTTTGCTCTCTTTTCAAGAGCATTTTTCTGCACTTCCCAGGTTGCCCGTTCCGATTCAAAGTATTTCTTTAATTGTTCAGCAGTGGTTAAGCTCAGCGCCAGATCTTTTTTGGCCTTGGCAGCAGCAGATTCAGTTTCAGCAAGTCTATTCCGGAGTTCAGTTATTTTTTCAGCTCTCCGGGTCAAGTCAGCCTGCAAAGGAAATCAAGAGGAGTAAAAGACAAAGTTCAGACAAGTCTCAAGCACATAACCAAGTTATCCACTTGACACTTGGGGGCTAATGAGCAATTGAAATATCAAAGAGTGACAATTAAAGACAAGTCTCAAGCACACAAACAAGTTGTCTACTTGACACTTGGGGGCTAATGGGCAGTTGAAACATCGAAAGACAGATTTAGACAATTCCCAGGCACATAAACCGAGTTATGTCCCTGGCACTTGGGGGCTAATGTAAGTTTATTTGCTCACAGTTGGAAGTACCGGTTCACCTTTTAACATAGCTAAACCGGAACTTGGGGGCTACAATGATACAGACAGAAATACAACAAAGGCAAAAGCAAAAGACAAATAAGATACCTCATATTTGTCCTTCATCATGTTGACCAAGCCCGCTTCATAGTCCCGACTAGTATGAAGCTGGTTCAAATACCCGGAATAAAGCTCCTGGGCACTCAGCTCAGCGAAATTAGACAAGTATGTACTCCATTTGCTTTTCTCTTGCTGGAGTTTCTCAGCTTTAGCAGTATGCTTGGCTAAAATAACGGGCTCAGCAGGAGCGGTATAACTTGTACCGGTTATTTGAATTTTCGGAGAAGCAGCGGCCGGTTGTGGAGGGGCAGTATGAACCGGACTAGCGGGAGCCGGGCTAGTCCGAGGAGGGTTGGCCCGGGCAGGAATCGCCGGTTCATGGACATCTTCGGTGTTGGGATTCTCAGGAGCAGTGGCATAATTATGATCCATGGGAGCGGGATCTTCAAGCTGAACTGTAGGCTCATTTTCCGGAGGGATGACTGTATCCGGATTAGCTGCCGGATCATCAGTGGCAGTCTCAGCAGCCGTTTTGTTGGCCTTTGCCCTTTTGCTAGGCTTAGGCTTGCTGAAAGGAATTGGAAAAGAAATCAGAGTCACAAAGGAAAATACAAAGATAAACCAGAGGAAATAAAGGACTTACCCAGGGACCGTCTTCAGAGTTGGGACCTATGTGGCAGTGGATTCGCCAGAAGAGGATAAAGGAGTCTCCTGATAATTAGGGTCAGACGGTTTAAGTGGTTTGCGTATAAGTCCAGCCTTGGGATGAAGAAGGGTTTGAGAAAGTAAAACGTCAAAGCGGCGCCTCCGAGCCGGAGTAAGAGATATTCCGGAAGACTCGACTACAAGGCCACTATGGCGTGTAGCCCGGCGGGCTTCATGTTGCTGTTTCTTCAAAAGACAATTGGGGTCCAGTTGAGCGTAAGGATGAGAAAACTGATATTTCCGGACTATCCGACAAATTTTTGGTGGAGGCGGTTCTGAATCTGAAGAAAGTGTGATTACCTCAGTTTCTGCCGCTTTATCCCCTTCAGCCAAATCCTGTGAAAAAAGACACTATTAACATAAACCAGCATAAAAGAATAATGAAGCATATCAGGATTGATTCATACCTCAGAATCCGGATCATCCTCTTCAACGTGAGAACCGGAGCCAGCAGCCGCCTTTCTCTTCTTAACAACGAAGGTTTTTCGGCACGGCTGTCTGCCTGCCTTATCCTGAGGTTTCCTTTTCCAGAAAGGATCGTCGGCCTGTGCAAAAGATGAGAGATAAATGAAAGATAATTTAAATAAATGGATTAGAAACGAACAGAAGAGATTAAGGCTTACCGCAGGCAGTTTGTTCTTCTTATAGTATGGAGCCAATCCGGTTTGGCTACATTCTTCCAAGGAGATGTTGAGCATTTTCTTGGCAGATTCAATAACTTCCATTTCAGAAAGTACTACGACGGTAAACCGTTGAGGATCATCCGGCTTTCCGGAATACTTACACATCAAACTGGAGCGCCGGCTTAGAGGGAGGATACTCCAGGCAAGCCAGCAACGCATAAAATCAACTTAGGTTAGTCCGTTGGCCATAAAGGCCTTGAGCTTGGCGAGTTGAGAAGCGAACCGGGGCCGGTCTGAGGAGCTAAGACACTGCGGCAGAGGGTGATCTTCAGGAAGACGATGTTCGCGATAACCCGGCAGTGGGTTCTCTCCCTCAGGTGAAGTGTCGTGGCAATAGAACGAAGACTTGTTCCAATCCTTGGGGTGTGTATGGAGAGCAGCGTGAGGAAAGACCGCATCTCTTATCTTTTGAATGCTAACCCCGCCTAGTTCTTGATGAGGTCCGCCAGTGAACTCAGTTCGCCGGTTGAAATGGAAAAAATCCCGGAACAAGTCGACTGATGGCTCCTCTTGAAGATACACCTCTGAGAAAACTTGGAAATCGCAGATGTTTGATATGGAGTTTGGACCTATATCCTGAGGGTGAAGTTGAAAAGCAGCAAGCACGTCCCAGAAGAACTTTGAACAGGGAGGACTAAAGCCTCGGGCCATGTGGTCAAAGAAGACAATAACTTCTCCTTCTTTGGGAGTAGGGGGACATTCATTTCCTGGGGCCCGCCATTTTAGGACTGCTTGAGGGCCCAGAGTGCCAATTGCAGCAGCATTAACTAAGTCTTCTTCCGTAATGATGGAAGGGACCCAGTCGCAAGAAACAAACTGCTTGGCAGACATAGTAGAAGAAGGAAAGTGCTGAAAGGGTGAAGTACAAAATCCGGATTATTCAAGTACAGAAGCATAAACCGGATCACATATGCAAAATCACAACGACGGTTTAGACAAGGGACTAATGGCATTACTAACCCGGAAGTAAGCAGGAAACAAGCTACTACCGGTTTATGACAACAAAAGAAAGAAGCTAAACCGTCGTGTTCATAGTTGATGTGTTGCAGAAGCAATGCATAACCGACTAAACCGGCGAGTATCTTACAGATCTATAAGGATGAAGTAACAGGTTTCTAGAGAAAGCTAAGGTAAAAAAGATCTACGCGGTAAGGAAAAGAAAAAATTTATGCAGATCTATTACAGAAGAACCACGGGGGTCTTATACAGAGCGGATGAATTTAAGGTTTGAATCTAAATGCCAAAATCTAAGCATAAGGCAGTGGAGCGGAAGCAAGATTCGAAGTTAAATCTAAGGTTAAAACTACTACGAACATGGCATATAAGATGAACAGCCAAAGCTTTTGAAGTTTAATGGCGGAGGCACGGAAGAACCCTAAGCTACAGATCTAAGTGAGGGTAAAAGAGATACCTGATCCAGAAGGAAACGACAGGCGGCGAGTTATCTGGTCACGTTCTGGTTGATGCAGCGGCCGGACTTGCAGGCGATGGCGAGCTCGACGGACGACGGCGGAAGCTCAGGTGCGGAGACGGAGGAAGAAGAGGCAGAAGGGGAAAGAGATGGGTCTCAGCGGTATTTATAGGCCGACGAGAGACGAAACGGTAAGCGCGGGATTTGAGGAAGAAAGAGATTGGATAAAGATTCCCTGTCTCCTCGATTCTTGGGATGGCCTTTAAAGCAAAGATAACAAACAGCTGTGGGCGATAAATATGGAAGTGATGTCACGGTCGAATCAAACGATTTTCAAGGATGACGTCGCAGCCGGTTTACAAAAACTGAGAAGATATAAGAAAGAAGATTATGCAAGACTGAGAAGACTGATATGAACAAGTTCAAATCATTCTGGGCCTAATGTTAGGGATATTATTAGCAGATGTAAACCGGCTAGAGTAAACCGGATTATGATGATATAGTTGTGTAATTGTAAAGCTCAGTAGAGGTTACGGCCCATGAAGGCTTAGGGCCAATGTATAGAGTTACGGTTTGTAAACCGTCTTATCATGTAACTTGAGAGACAAGGAAGAAAGAGCAGAGACCGAGGCGGACACAAATATGAGCCGGCCTCGGGACTCTGTAAACCGGACCGGGCGTCGCCTCTATATAAAGGGACGACCCGGTGACGGTTCAAGGACAGGCAACAACCTGTCGAGACGCAGGCAAGCAATCAGCTCCCTGTTCATCGACGCCCAAGCAATACCAAACCAAACTAGACGTAGGCTTTTACCTTCATCGAAGGGGCCGAACTAGTATAAACCCTCTGTGTCCTTTGTGTGCTTTTAACCCTTTCAAGCTAACCTGTGCGATGGTTCCTCATCTAAGTCCGTTAAACCGGACATCTGCCGTGCTAATTCCACGATAGTTAGTGTGAGAGTTTGAGCCATAACCGAGTAGAAAACCTTCATGAGATTTTGGACCAAATTTCGAACGACGGTACTTATCAATAATGTAGCACTTTGAGACAAATACTCGAAAGTATACAGATTGTGGTTTGTTACCGGTGAGTAGCTCGTATGCCGTTTTTCCAAGAAGCTTGTGAAGATATAGTCGATTCATAGCATGACAAGCTATCTCAACTGCTTCTTCTCAAAAGTGTCTTGGCGTCTTGTTTTCATCAAGCACCATTCTTGCCATTTCAATAAGTGTCCGGTTCTTCCTCTCAACAACTCCATTTTGTTGAGGTGTGTACGTAGCCAAGAACTCATGTGAAATCATTTCTTCTTCAAGAAAGGTATCCACATTTGTGTTCTTTAACTCCGTTCCGTCATCGCATCAAACCTTCTTGATCTTCACTTCAAATTGATTTTGGGCCTTCCTAGCAAAATTCTTGAAGATCTTTTGGACCTACAGTTTGTCATCAAGAAAGAACACCCACGTAAATCTTGAAAAATTATCAATAATGACCAAACCAAAAGAGTTCCACCAAGGCTCTTATAAGCATTGGGATCATAGATATCCATGTGGAGCAAGTCGAGTTGTCTTCTTATGGTCATGATGTTCATCACGTGATGATTTCTTCCAACTTGTTTTCCTGCTTGGCAAGCACTACAAAGTCTATCCTTGTCAAATATAACATCTTTAACACCAAGGTATGATCGCCTTTGATGAGTTTATCAAGATTTGTCACGCCAACATGACCTAATCTTCTATGCCATAACCAACCTTTAGAATATTTAGCAATTAAACAAGTACGAGGTTGGGCTTTCTTAGTGAAATCAACAATGTATAGATCACCTCTACGGATACTGGTAAATACCTTGTTATGATTATCTCTACTAAAAACTTGGCAATCTACTTTAGTAAATAACACATTCAAGCGAAAGTCAGCTAGTCTAGATATGAAAAGAAGATTGTAACCAAGCGGATTGTAACCAAGCGATTCCACGAGCATAACATTTCGATGGAGATATCATTGGATATGGCTACCTTACCAAGGCCAAGTACTTTACCCTTGGAGTTATCTCAAAACGTGACGTACTTGCGAGGACCATAATTTTTAGCAAGATCATTGAAAATGTCTTTATCTCCGGGCATATGGTAGGTACAACCACATTCAAGAACCCATTTCTTCCCTCCGGATGCATAACTGCGAAGATTTTCCATGAGACTAAGATTCCTCATAGTCTTCTCAAATTCATTGTCACTTTCTCCGTCTTCGTCATAATATCCATGCTCAACATCATCATGTGCATAATCATTACCCAAATTGTTAGATATATCATCATGACAATATGCAAGTTTGTGAATTCTAATCGTCTTCGTGATAATGCTACTAATGACTCCAATATCACCTTTAGCACGCATAAGATCACGAAGCTCAACCAAGCATTCGTCAAATTTGGGATCACTAGGATTCATTTTTTGAAAAGTAATGGACTTATAAAGAATTTCATCGATGTGTTTCAAGGAATAATTTGGAAACCGTTCCTCAAGATATTTCCATATAGTGCAAGCACATTTCAAGGTAGGTAAGCATATAAGCAAGTTTCTAGACAATCCTCTAATGATAAGTTCAATTGTTCTAAGATTGCGAAGCATGTCAAGATGCTCATCGGGGGTCGGATGCAAAGGATCAATAGGAGGCCCATAAGGGCTAATAATATACTTGTTCAAATTATATTCATTGAATATCCCAAGCATTTCATTATTCCATGAACCATAAAACTCGCCATTAAGAATAGGTACTCTATGTCTAATACTCCCGAACATAGACTCATCCATCTTCGTCCAATGGTGATTAAACCAAAGCAATGGAGACCAATGCTCTGATACCAAATGAAAGGATCAAGAAGAGGGGTGTAGAGAGGAGGTGATTAGACTCTTGACAAGCAAAGTTGACATATTTTAAATTTCTACAAGTTAAGGCTGAGATTACCATATGTTAAGCATTCACCATACATTTCAAGCAATCATGATATGAGTATAGGCAACAAAAAAAGGTAAAGCATGCAATTTGCGTGTAAGTAAGGGAAGGGGATTGGAATGTTCAGACGCAATGGAGACGCAGAGATTTTTGGCGTGGTTCCGATAGGTGGTGCTATCGTACATCCACGTTGATGGGGACTTCAACCCATGAAGGGTAACGACTACGCGAGTCCACGGAGGGCTCCACCCATGGAGGTTCCACAAATAAGCAACCTTGTCTATCCCACCATGGCCATCATCCATGAAGGACTTGCCTCACTCAGGTAGATCTTCATGAAGTAGGCGATCTCCTTGCCCTTACAAACTTCTTGGTTCAACTCCACAATATGACGGAGGCTCCCAAGCGACACCTATCCAATCTAGGACACACGTAGCACTCTCGAAAAGGTAATAGACGGTGTGTTGATGATGAACTCCTAGCTCTTGTGCTTCAAATGATAGGCTCCCCAACACTCAACTCTTTCTCACAGATTTGGATATGGTAGAATAAGAATATGAGTTGAAAGCAATTTGGGAAAGGCTAGAAATTAAGATTCACGTGGTAGGATTGGAATGTCTTGATCTCAACACATGAGAAGGTGGTTCTCTCTCAGAAAATGAATGGTGGAAGTGTAGGCATGTTCTGATGACTCTATCTCTCTCTCTGAATGAGAGGGGATGGAGGGGTATATATAGCCTCCACACAAAAATCCAACCGGTACTAACATTTGACCAATCTCAATGGGGCCGAATGATGAAACTCAGTGAGACCGATTAGCTAAAAAATGTGAACATTAGGAATCTCGGTGGTAACAACTGGAACAACTCGGTGGGACCGATGTGCTTGGGCTTAGGGCAAACATCATCTTGGTGGGACCGATTGAGTCAACTCAATGAGAACAAAGTGAACAATGGGCACACAGAGAGTTTGTCTAGAAAACTCGGTGAGGCCGATTGCAACTTTTTGGTGAGACTAAATTAGTTACAAAAATACAGAGAGAGTTTGCAAGGCTATCTCGGTGAGGCCAAGATCCGTACCGGTGTCACCGAATCGTTAGGGTTTCTGGCAATGGCTATGTCAATTGAACTCGGTGGCTTCGGGTAGAAAGAATCTGTGGGTCCGAGTTGGAGTTTAGTGTTTTGACATATTTGGATGGAGAAAGTGGCTGAGGGTTTTGGAGCAATATCACTACGCACTTGATCAACCAGACATTAAGCAACACCACGTCCCCTTCTAAAAGTATTGGCTTTCCTATGGACTCACTGTGATTTTGGGTCACTAAAATGAAAATTCATAGTCTTGAGCTTTTGCCAATCTTTGTCCTTAGTATTTTGAAGGGGTTCCACATCCTCTTATTCTTGCCGTGCCACTGTTGAACTTTTCGGAAACATGATAGATAAAACTATTAGTCTAACAAGAGATATGTTGACATTACTCCCACGGAGCACTTGTGCTTTCAACTCTGCCGCATGAGTCGTCACGGCGATGGTTCTATGCCTGACCCTTTCCTGGTATCCGAGGGTGAGCCTGGACCAGCTAACCTTCCACCTCCTCTCTCCTCCAAATCGGCATCGCCCACCTCACACCCGCCAAGTGGCAGCCAGCCATTGGTCCAGCTGCCACCAGCCGCCGCTTCTGGCCAATGGCCTCGTGCCACATCGCCCCGCGTCCTCCCTGGCGCTCTCCCGCCGCCAGCCCGCTCCAGGCCCGCCCGGGCCCCGATCTGGGCCTGAGGGCCCGCTTCGCGCGCCGTCGCGACACCCGAGCCGCAGTGCCTCACGTCGTCCTCCCTGAGCCGCGAGCTCGCCTCCGTGTCTCCTCATGTGCGCAGCCCCGCCGCTGCTCCTCCGCGCCGGCGTGCGCCCCGCCGCCTGGACGACCCCGCCTCGCCGCCGGTCTCTAGGTGCTCCGCCGCCTCGCGCCGTCACCCCCCAACCTCCGCCGCGCCACCGCCGATATGCGCCGCCGCGGCCCCCTCCGGCCAGATCCCGCCGGGATCGGGGTCTTGCCGACCTCCCGAGGCCAGATCTGCCTCCCTTCGCCGATCTTCGCGTTCTAGTCGACGGAGAGGACCTGCGCTGCCGGGCTTTGTTCCCCGCCCGAGCACATCGCGGCCAGCCGTCGCGTTGACCTCGTCCGCCCTCCGAGCCGCTGCCATGTGGGCCTCCTGCCATCGCTGCCGACGGACATGTCCGTCTGGGCACAGACGTGTCCGTCCACCTCGTCTGTGACACTGCCCCGTGGGCCCCAGCCACCGGACATGTCCGATCTGACATGGACATGTCTGCCCGAGAGGTCTACTTTTTCTTCTAAGTCCCAGAATATTGCATATATTGTTGCATCTTTGCATGGTTGTAATTAATTGTGTGTATGTCCAAATTGAGTGTATGATATGTCAAAATGATCGTGGTGATACGCTGTACACTTTGTTCCATTGTGCCATGCTTCTTTGAGTTCATCTTGTTGCTCTAATATCTGTTGCAAGAGTGCTACTTGTTATAAACTGCTGAAACTTGTTAATTTGATGCCATGTTTGAGATATGATAACTTGGTGCATGTTTATCCAAACGGAGCATATGAGATGTCAAATTGTTCATTGTGAAGTGTACTACATGATGGTTATTGTAGCATGATTGTTTGAGTTCATATTACCATGTTAATCTCTGTTGCAAAAGTACATTTGGCTGTTAGGTGCTGAAACTTGTTATGAGATGCTGATTTCAATTGCTCTTTGTTATTGATGTGTTTGTCCTCATGTCACATGTCTAGATGTTTTAGAAGCACCATAATATGGTCTTTGCTGTGGTGCGAACATCTTTCCATGATATGCCTTGAGGTGACTTAAACAAGCTTGTAAACATGCCATGTTGTTGTTACTGTTTTATACTTAGTGAAAAAAACTGCTAAGTCTGGAATCTGTTACAACCTGATGCTATGTTTGCTTGATGCCCAAGTAAAATCCATGCTTGTTTTGGAGTGGTCAATGATCATGTCTTGTTGTCCATGTTATTGTCTATCCATTCATGCTCTTACTTGCTCATATGACATGCTGTAGCTTATTTATTTCTTGCTCTCAAGTTGCTATAAATTATACCTGTCTGGATTTTATCAGCATGTTCAATTTGGTGGAGCTTGTTGCTATTGATCCATGCCTCCTATGGAGTTGCTCCAATGGAGTTGTTTGCTATAGGATATGTCTACTACATGTCCATGATCCTTACATGCTTAGTTGAGTTGATATGCATGTTGTTTTGTGCCTCCGAAGACAGCATCGTGATGATGTTTTTGTCTTCCCAGATTTTGGCAATGTTTGGATAATTTTATTGCAACTTGCCATGCTTGCTTAAATGTGTTTCAGCAAGCTTTTGGGTTTGTTCTAAGTTCATGCTTGTTAAGCAACATGTCTACTTCACATCCATGTCTCTTGTTATCATGTTTGGGTGCTTTAGCTTATATTTACCTTGCTCCAAAGTTGCTATGTGGCTGTTAACTTCAGCTTGTTGTTATATCTTGTTTCATGTGTATCTTTTAGCCCGTTGCTCCGTTTTGAGTGTGTCCTACATGAAACTTGTGTGATTTTGCATGTAGAATCATAATATCATGTTGTTTACATGTTTGGAGTGAGTTTGCTTGATGTTTGGGTGCATCTTGCACCGTTGCCTTGTTGGTCTTGTTTTGCTCATATCTTCTAGGCCGTAGCTCCGAATTAAACAAACTTTATATGAAACTTGACTAGAATTTCGTGTAGATCATCATGCTGCATGTTTACCTGCTGTTTAACAACTTTAACTTAAGGTTTGTTCAGATCTGGACTAATTTCAAATTATGTATATGAGGACTTACCGGATTTGCTATATGTTGATTCCGGCCTCATTTAAACTTGTATTGATGTTGTTTTTGAGTGCTTCCTACCTTGGCATGTATTGCATCATACATAGACTTGTCTTGCATCATACTTGGTTGAGCATATTGTCATGTTCTTGTGTTGTGTGTTTACCGTATTGCTTGCTTCTTCTCGTTAGTGCTTGTTCCATTGCGATCGTGAGGATTCGTTCGTCTACACGTGGTTCGTCTTCAAGGCTTCTTCTTCGTCTTCTTCACGGATCCATTATTCTTCCTTGCGGGATCTCAGGCAAGATGACCATCACCTTGGATACCTTTACTATCATTCCCATGCTTAGTGTCTCGATGCTATCGTTGTATGTCGTGCTACCCATCATTATTGTCAGCCTCTCCTTGTTGCCATGAAACCTCTAACCTTTGAAACCTTCCTAGCAAACCATTGTTTGGCTATGTTACCCGCTTGCTCAGCCCCTCTTATAGCATTGTTAGTTGCAGGTGAAGATGAAGATCGTTCCATGTTGGAACTTGTTGTTGGAATATCACAATATCTATTATTATTATTATTAACACACCTATATATTGGGCATGGGTGGAAGGCTTGGCCTTTTGCTCGGTGTTTTGTTCCACTCATGCCACCTTAGGCGCCGATAAACCGGCATTATGTTCCTTGATTTTGCGTTCCAGAAATGGTTGGGTATATGGGGACCCCTTGACAGTTTGTCTTTAAATAAAACTTCTCCAGCAAGGCCCAACATTGGTTTTAATTTGCTCATAATAACAACTTAATTAATTAATTAATTGCATAAGGAGTTAGCGCTACCCGTGGATTCTTCTACATAGCAGGGGGGCCAGTGCTGATGGTGTTGGTCCCAAACGGGGGTCCTGCAGGGCCGCCTTTGGGAAACCCGAGGTATCTGGTATAACCTGTAGCATCACCCATCCGGTCGTGGCCTGAGACGAGATACGCGCGGCTACTATCAGGGTGTCGACACACTAGGAGGTCTTGCTGGACTTGTTTTACCATTGTCGAAATGTCATGTGCACCGGGATACCGAGCCTAATCGGATTTCCCTAAGATAAGGGGTAATAATTATTATTACTTCAGCTGATCGTGAGAGCTTGTGATGGGCTAAGTTGGGACACCCCTGCTGGGGTTATGTGGCAGATTGGAATTTGTCAATGTCCGGTTGTAGAAAACTTGACACAGGATCCGAAGTAAAACACACAATTGTGTGAGTAACCGTGATCGTCTCTTTTTACTTTGAGAAGAGAACACGGTGGGGTTATGTTTGACTCGTAGGTAGTTCGGGATCTTTAGCGATCATTACTAGTTTGCGACCGCTTGCGTAGATGCTCATCTTATTCTTGTACTCGTAAATTAGCCACCATATTATGCTTAGCCGCTGCTGCAACCTCACCACTTAACCTCTTCCTACCCATTAAGCTTTGATAGTCTTGTTACCCATGGTTATGGGATTGCTGAGTCCTCGTGGCTCATAGATACTACAACAACAGTTGCAGGTGCAGGTTTCCGATGACTTGACGTGACAACGTTGTTCTTTTGTTGGAGTTCTTCTTCTTCAGTCTTGGGTTAGGTTCCGGGTCGGCAGCCTGGGATAGCAGATGGATGTCATTGTGCTTTTCATGTTTGCATCCGTAGTCGGATGCCTTGTATTGATGATGTTGTATTCATGTGACTTGTATGTATTGTTGTATCCCCCATGTATGTATGTAATGGTACGATGTAATGATATCCATCTTGCTAAGCGCCCGAAATGCAGTTGTGCCCCAATCACGTAAGTGTCACATGATCGGGATAGAATCGCATCTTGGGCCTGACAAATACTTGGGCATAAAATGCTTGAACGAGGTATTGAAGTAGATAAAGCTAAACTTGATGCAATTGAGAAAATGACATATCCTAAAGATGTCAAAGGTATAAGAAGTTTCCTTGATCATGTTTGTTTCTATAGGAGGTTCATTAAAGGCTTCACTAAAATTTCTAGGCCTTTTACTAATCTTTTGCAAAAATATGTTTCATTTGTTTTTGTTGATGATTGTGTAGAAGCCTTTGAAATACTAAAGAATACCTTAATCTCTGCACCCATTGTACATCCACCTGATTGCAACTTGCCTTTTGAAATTATGTGTGATGCTAGTGATTATGTTGTTGGTGCTGTTCTAAGACAAAGAGTTAATAATAAATTAAATTTTATCCATTATGCCAGTAAAATTCTAGACAATGCTCAAACAAATTATGCTACTACAGATGAAGCAACTCAAGCAGAGCTAGGAACGGAAGCCAAAGCAACATCTTCTTGAGAAACAATTTCTAGCAGTTGTGGCATGTGATAAATTCAGATCTTACATTGTTGATTCTAAAGTAATTGTTCACAGCGATCATGCTGCTATTAAATATCTTATGGAAAAGAAAGATGCTAAATCTAGACTCGTTAGGTGGTTTATTTTGCTACAAGAGTTTGACTTGCATATAATTAAAAGAAAGGTAGCTAAGAATCTCGTAGATGATAATTTAGCTCGAATGGAAAATCTTCTTGATGGCCCACTACGTATTGATGATAGTTTTCCTGATGAACAATTAGTTGTTATAAATGCTTCTTGTAATACTCTTGGTATGGAGACTATGCAAATTACATTGTTGCAAAATATATACCACGTAGTTTCACATACCAACAAACGAATAAGTTATTCTTTGATTTGATACATTACTTTTTGGATGACCCACATCTTTATAAATAAATGAGTATATGGTATTATTAGACATTGTGTACCCAAGCATGAACATGAACAAATCCTACAGAAGTGTCATTCCGAGGCATATGAAGAACACCATGCTGGAGACAGAACTGCACATAAGGTATTACAATCTGGCTATTATTGGCCTACTCTCTTCAAGGATGCACGTAAGTTTGTCGTATCCTGTGATGAATCTCAAAGAATTGGTAATATTAGTAGATGTTAGGAAATGCCTATGAATTATTCACTTGTTATTGAACCATTTGACGTTTGGGGATTTGATTATATGGGACCTTTTCCTTCCTCTAATGGGTATACTCATATTCTAGTTGTTGTTGATTATGTTACTAAGTGGGTAGAAGCTATTCCAACCAGTAGTGCTGATCATAACACTTCTATTAAAATGCTTAAAGGAGTTATTTTCCCGAGGTTTGGAGTCCCTAGATACTTAATGACTGATGGTGGTTCACATTTTATTCATGGTGCATTCTGTTGTCAGTGCACTAAGAACGGGGCCCTTAGTACCCCAGACTTATGCACAAACAGTGGTAGTCCACCGACAAGGGGTCTTGGTGGGAAAGAATCCAAGCTCGGAGAAGCTGCTCTTCGTTAGATCAAGCAAAGCATCAAGAAGACCAAGAAAAACTACGGAATGAAGCACCAGAAGCGGCTCTCTATCCAGGGACTCGAGCCCAGCAAGGCCAAAGCCTAGCAAGCCCGGTGGACGGTGGGCCTCTCCCTCGCTAACTGCCATGCGCTCCACCTCATCGAGCAGCTAGTCACTAATCAGTGAGGTATCGTGCCCAGATGTAGTTAGGTGAAGTTTGTCGGACACGTGGCGGCACGCCAGGGCAATTTCTACCGTTATCGCCATCCGTCCGGGTGGCATGTCAAGACTACAAGAGGCGGTTCAGCAAGTAGTGCGGCTGTCTTGTTGGGGCTCCTCCTCCTCATGACACCTAGCGATGCATTTAATGCACTTTGTCTTAACTAGCAAAGTTAGGTATGATAGCATTGTTTGTTGTCTAATCTCTAGATAAAGACTATTCTGCCACTGTGGTGACCCCTTAACCTATAAAAGGAGAGCCATGGCAACCTTTACAAGGGTTCGAACCCATCCAACTCACACACATGTACACTTGTGTATCAGCCTCCTCGCACTTAGCCAGGGGAGAGTGCTCCGTGTATTTGTGTTTACAATCATCCAATACACTAAAGCAAGAGTAGTGTTTTACACCTCGACGGTGTCCCGAACCTGGGTAATTATCCTTGCGTCCTTCATCATTCCCACCCTTTGAGTTGCTTGACACCCCTAGTCGAACCAACAAAGGGGCTTGTCGACCCCATAGATCGTCAACTCCACACCAACATCTTTGACGCGTTAGGCTGGGGGCTCACCAGCATGAACCTGGATTGACGAACGGCGTGCAGTTTTGGTGAGCTTCATTACCATTTTCATCATTCATCGCGCCCAAGAAAAAGGGCTCCATGACGATGAAGCCTTCTACATCCAAGCTTCCTTTGCCTACGTCTGTAGGTGACGCAGGCGACGCCACCATCACGGAGAGCGCGAATGCTGTAATAGGCGTGACCGATGCAGGCGGTGCTGTCATCGTGCCCATTGCGACAGGAGCGGATGATGAAGGTGCTAGAGGTGGTCCTCTTCCACGACCCCCCGTCCAGAACAGCAGCATGGGCGCCGGCGAGGCGGATGAGCGGGACGCGCCTCTCCAATTTGATGATGAGGGCGGACTGTAGAAACAAACAAAGCATCAATGGTTTCCTAAGGTCCGCAACGATGCAAGATTCCCCGGCAAAATGATTAGTGTGGTTTACCCATTCGTCGACAGATCCGCGCCCTGTGTTGACGGGCGACCACCTTGCAATGCTGGATACCCGGCAACGCCGCGAGCTGCGGCAAGTATGCAAGGTATCTGCCCCGGCCGCCAGGCCCGAGTTGTTAAAGGGATGCCCTTGCAGAGTGTACTCCTCCCACTGGCCAGATCCTCTATGCACCATGATTCTTTGTACATGTTCACTACATGACTAAAAGAATTCTTCATGTGCGAGGTTTCCCTGGGAGGAGAGAGAGAGAAAGAGAAAGAGAGAAAGGGATCTTCCGCTCAACCTGACAAAGATTGCGACAAACAAAGCTCAATCGAATTTTTTTCGACTTAAGATTCTTTTTACTATTCCTTGTGATGTCCCTTGTTCGACTCTCGTGTTTCTATAAGAAACCTGCACACGAAGGAGCCTCACCGTGATCAGTTGTGCCCTTGTCTGTTTCAAGCCTGCTCAATAGCTCGAGTGGCTACATTGAGAACAGTGAAGGATAGCTTATCAGATGCAACACTACTAGCAGGCTGCTAGGGACTCGTCCCCAAAGCCCTCGTGGCTAGTGCTTTCTCCGGAAAGTTTCCAACATGCATAGGGTGCCAAATTATACAAAGATAGGTATCTTTTAGCCCCTGCTGGGGTTATGTGGCAGATTGGAATTTGTTAATGTCCGGTTGTAGAAAACTTGACAAAGGATCCGAAGTAAAACACACAACTATGTGAGTAACCGTGACTGTCTCTTTTTACTTTGAGAAGAGAACACGGTGGGGTTATGTTTGACTCGTAGGTAGTTCGGGATCTTTAGCGATCATTACTAGTTTGCGACCGCTTGCGTAGATGCTCATCTTATTCTTGTACTCGTAAATTAGCCACCATATTATGCTTAGCCGCTGCTGCAACCTCACCACTTAACCTCTTCCTACCCATTAAGCTTTGATAGTCTTGTTACCCATGGTTATGGGATTGCTGAGTCCTCGTGGCTCAAAGATACTACAACAACAGTTGCAGGTGCAGGTTTCCGATGACTTGACGTGACAACGTTGTTCTTTTGTTGGAGTTCTTCTTCTTCAGTCTTGGGTTAGGTTCCGGGTCGGCAGCCTGGGATAGCAGATGGATGTCATTGTGCTTTTCATGTTTGCATCCGTAGTCGGATGCCTTGTATTGATGATGTTGTATTCATGTGACTTGTATGTATTGTTGTATCCCCCATGTATGTATGTAATGGTACGATGTAATGATATCCATCTTGCTAAGCGCCCGAAATGCGGTTGTGCCCCAATCACGTAAGTGTCACGTGATCGGGATAGAATCGCATCTTGGGCCTGACAAATACTTGGGCATAAAATGCTTGAACGAGGTATTGAAGTAGATAAAGCTAAAGTTGATGCAATTGAGAAAATGACATATCCTAAAGATGTCAAAGGTATAAGAAGTTTCCTTGATCATGTTTGTTTCTATAGGAGGTTCATTAAAGGCTTCACTAAAATTTCTAGGCCTTTTACTAATCTTTTGCAAAAATATGTTTCATTTGTTTTTGTTGATGATTGTGTAGAAGCCTTTGAAATACTAAAGAATACCTTAATCTCTGCACCCATTGTACATCCACCTGATTGCAACTTGCCTTTTGAAATTATGTGTGATGCTAGTGATTATGTTGTTGGTGTTGTTCTAAGACAAAGAGTTAATAATAAATTAAATGTTATCCATTATGCCAGTAAAATTCTAGACAATGCTCAAACAAATTATGCTACTACAGATGAAGCAACTCAAGCAGAGCTAGGAACGGAAGCCGAAGCAACATCTTCTTGAGAAACAATTTATAGCAGTTGTGGCATGTGATAAATTCAGATCTTAGATTGTAGATTCTAAAGTAATTGTTCACAGCGATCATGCTGCTATTAAATATCTTATGGAAAAGAAAGATGCTAAATCTAGACTCGTTAGGTGGTTTATTTTGCTACAAGAGTTTGACTTGCATATAATTAAAAGAAAGCTAGCTAAGAATCCCGTAGATGATAATTTATCTCGAATGGAAAATCTTCTTGATGGCCCACTACGTATTGATGATAGTTTTCCTGATGAACAATTAGTTGTTATAAATGCTTCTTGTAATACTCTTGGTATGGAGACTATGCAAATTACATTGTTGCAAAATATATACCACGTAGTTTCACATACCAACAAACGAAAAAGTTATTCTTTGATTTGATACATTACTTTTTGGATGACCCACATCTTTATAAAAAAATGAGTATATGGTATTATTAGACATTGTGTACCCAAGCATGAACATGAACAAATCCTACAGAAGTGTAATTCCAAGGCATATGAAGAACACCATGCTGGAGACAGAACTGCACATAAGGTATTACAATCTGGCTATTATTGGCCTACTCTCTTCAAGGATGCACATAAGTTTGTCGTATCATGTGATGAATCTCAAAGAATTGGTAATATTAGTAGATGTTAGGAAATGCCTATGAATTATTCACTTGTTATTGAACCATTTGACGTTTGGGGATTTGATTATATGGGACCGTTTCCTTCCTCTAATGGGTATACTCATATTCTAGTTGTTGTTGATTATGTTACTAAGTGGGTAGAAGCTATTCCAACCAGTAGTGCTGATCATAACACTTCTATTAAAATGCTTAAAGGAGTTATTTTCCCGAGGTTTGGAGTCCCTAGATACTTAATGACTGATGGTGGTTCACATTTTATTCATGGTGCATTCTGTTGTCAGTGCACTAAGAACGGGGACCTTAGTACCCGAGACTTATGCACAAACAGTGGTAGTCCACAGACAAGGGGTCTTGGTGGGAAAGAATCCAAGCTCGGAGAAGCTGCTCTTCGTTAGATCAAGCAAAGCATCAAGAAGACCAAGAAAAACTACGGAATGAAGCACCAGAAGCGGCTCTCTATCCAGGGACTCGAGCCCAGCAAGGCCAAAGCCTAGCAAGCCCGATGGACGGTGGGCCTCTCCCTCACTAACTGCCATGTGCTCCACCTCATTGAGCAGCTAGTCACTAATCAGTGATGTATCGTGCCCAGATGTAGTTAGGTGAAGTTTGTCGGACACGTGGCGGCACGCCAGGGCAATTTCTACCGTTATCGCCATCCGTCTGGGTGGCATGTCAAGACTACAAGAGGCGGTTCAGCAAGTAGTGCGGCTGTCTTGTTGGGGCTCCTCCTCCTCATGACACCTAGCGATGCATTTAATGCACTTTGTCTTAACTGGCAAAGTTAGGTATGATAGCATTGTTTGTTGTCTAATCTCTAGATAAAGACTATTCTGCCACTGTGGTGACCCCCTAACCTATAAAAGGAGAGCCATGGCAACCTTTACAAGGGTTCGAACCCATCCAACTCACACACATGTACACTTGTGTATCAGCCTCCTCGCACTTAGCCGAGGGAGAGTGCTCCGTGTATTTGTGTTTACAATCATCCAATACACTAAAGCAAGAGTAGTGTTTTACACCTCGACGGTGTCCCGAACCTGGGTAATTATCCTTGCGTCCTTCGTCATTCCCACCCTTTGAGTTGCTTGACACCCCTAGTCGAACCAACAAAGGGGCTTGTCGAACCCATAGATCGTCAACTCCACACCAACATCTTTGACGCGTTAGGCTGGGGGCTCACCAGCATGAACCTGGATTGACGAACGGCGTGCAGTTTCGGTGAGCTTCATTACCATTTTCATCATTCATCGCGCCCAAGAAAAAGGGCTCCATGACGATGAAGCCTTCTACATCCAAGCTTCCTTTGCCTACGTCTGTAGGTGGCGCAGGCGACGCCACCATCACGGAGAGCGCGAATGCTGCAATAGGCGTGACCGATGCAGGCGGTGCAGTCGTCGTGCCCATTGCGACAGGAGCGGATGATGGAGGTGCTAGAGGTGGTCCTCTTCCACGACCCCCCGTCCAGAACAGCAGCATGGGCGCCGGCGAGGCGGATGAGCGGGACGCGCCTCTCCAATTTGATGATGAGGGCGGACTGTAGAAACCAACAAAGCATCAATGGTTTCCTCAGGTCTGCAACGATGCAAGATTCCCCGGCAAAATGATTAGTGTGGTTTACCCATTCGTCGACAGATCCACGCCCTGTGTTGACGGGCGACCACCTTGCAATGCTGGATACCCGGCAACGCCGCGAGCTGCGGCAAGTATGCAAGGTATCTGCCCCGGCCGCCAGGCCCGAGTTGTTAAAGGGATGCCCTTGCAGAGTGTACTCCTCCCACTGGCCAGATCCTCTATGCACCATGATTCTTTGTACATGTTCACTACATGACTAAAAGAATTCTTCATGTGCGAGGTTTCCCTGGGAAGAGAGAGAGAGAAAGAGAAAGAGAGAAAGGGATCTTCCGCTCAACCTGACAAAGACTGCGACAAACAAAGCTCAATCGAATTTTTTCGACTTAAGATTCTTTTTACTATTCCTTGTGATGTCCCTTGTTTGACTCTCGTGTTTCTATAAGAAACCTGCACACGAAGGAGCCTCACCGTGATCAGTTGTGCCCTTGTCTGTTTCAAGCCTGCTCAATAGCTCGAGTGGCTACATTGAGAACATTGAAGGATAGCTTATCGGATGCAACACTACTAGCAGGCTGCTAGGGACTCGTCCCCAAAGCCCTCGTGGCTAGTGCTTTCTCCGGAAAGTTTCCAACATGCATAGGGTGCCAAATTATACAAAGATAGGTATCTTTTAGCCCCTGCTGGGGTTATGTGGCAGATTGGAATTTGTTAATGTCCGGTTGTAGAGAACTTGACAGAGGATCCGAAGTAAAACACACAACTGTGTGAGTAACCGTGACTGTCTCTTTTTACTTTGAGAAGAGAACACGATGGGGTTATGTTTGACTCGTAGGTAGTTCGGGATCTTTAGCGATCATTACTAGTTTGCGACCGCTTGCGTAGATGCTCATCTTATTCTTGTACTCGTAAATTAGCCACCATATTATGCTTAGCCGCTGCTGCAACCTCACCACTTAACCTCTTCCTACCCATTAAGCTTTGATAGTCTTGTTACCCATGGTTATGGGATTGCTGAGTCCTCGTGGCTCACAGATACTACAACAACTGTTGCAGGTGCAGGTTTCCGATGACATGACGTGACAACGTTGTTCTTTTGTTGGAGTTCTTCTTCTTCAGTCTTGGGTTAGGTTCCGGGTCAGCAGCCTGGGATAGCAGATGGATGTCATTGTGCTTTTCATGTTTGCATCCGTAGTCGGATGCCTTGTATTGATGATGTTGTATTCATGTGACAGGTATGTATTATTGTATCCCCCATGTATGTATGTAATGGTACGATGTAATGATATCCATCTTGCTAAGCGCCCGAAATGCGGTTGTGCCCCAATCACGTAAGTGTCACGTGATCGGGATAGAATCGCATCTTGGGCCTGACAAATACTTGGGCATAAAATGCTTGAACGAGGTATTGAAGTAGATAAAGCTAAAGTTGATGCAATTGAGAAAATGACATATCCTAAAGATGTCAAAGGTATAAGAAGTTTCCTTGATCATGTTTGTTTCTATAGGAGGTTCATTAAAGGCTTCACTAAAATTTCTAGGCCTTTTACTAATCTTTTGCAAAAATATGTTTCATTTGTTTTTGTTGATGATTGTGTAGAAGCCTTTGAAATACTAAAGAATACCTTAATCTCTGCACCCATTGTACATCCACCTGATTGCAACTTGCCTTTTGAAATTATGTGTGATGCTAGTGATTATGTTGTTGGTGCTGTTCTAAGACAAAGAGTTAATAATAAATTAAATGTTATCCATTATGCCAGTAAAATTCTAGACAATGCTCAAACAAATTATGCTACTACAGATGAAGCAACTCAAGCAGAGCTAGGAACGGAAGCCGAAGCAACATCTTCTTGAGAAACAATTTATAGCAGTTGTGGCATGTGATAAATTCAGATCTTACATTGTTGATTCTAAAGTAATTGTTCACAGCGATCATGCTGCTATTAAATATCTTATGGAAAAGAAAGATGCTAAATCTAGACTCGTTAGGTGGTTTATTTTGCTACAAGAGTTTGACTTGCATATAATTAAAAGAAAGGTAGCTAAGAATCCCGTAGATGATAATTTATCTCGAATGGAAAATCTTCTTGATGGCCCACTACGTATTGATGATAGTTTTCCTGATGAACAATTAGTTGTTATAAATGCTTCTTGTAATACTCTTGGTATCGAGACTATGCAAATTACATTGTTGCAAAATATATACCACATAGTTTCACATACCAACAAACGAATAAGTTATTCTTTGATTTGATACATTACTTTTTGGATGACCCACATCTTTATAAAAAAATGAGTATATGGTATTATTAGACATTGTGTACCCAAGCATGAACATGAACAAATCCTACAGAAGTGTCATTCCGAGGCATATGAAGAACACCATGCTGGAGACAGAACTGCGCATAAGGTATTACAATCTGGCTATTATTGGCCTACTCTCTTCAAGGATGCACGTAAGTTCGTCGTATCGTGTGATGAATCTCAAAGAATTGGTAATATTAGTAGATGTTAGGAAATGCCTATGAATTATTCACTTGTTATTGAACCATTTGACGTTTGGGGATTTGATTATATGGGACCTTTTCCTTCCTCTAATGGGTATACTCATATTCTAGTTGTTGTTGATTATGTTACTAAGTGGGTGGAAGCTATTCCAACCAGTAGTGCTGATCATAACACTTCTATTAAAATGCTTAAAGGAGTTATTTTCCCGAGGTTTGGAGTCCCTAGATACTTAATGACTGATGGTGGTTCACATTTTATTCATGGTGCATTCTGTTGTCAGTGCACTAAGAACGGGGCCCTTAGTACCCCAGACTTATGCACAAACAGTGGTAGTCCACCGACAAAGGGTCTTGGTGGGAAAGAATCCAAGCTCGGAGAAGCTGCTCTTCGTTAGATCAAGCAAAGCATCAAGAAGACCAAGAAAAACTACGGAATGAAGCACCAGAAGCGGCTCTCTATCCAGGGACTCGAGCCCAGCAAGGCCAAAGCCTAGCAAGCCCGATGGACGGTGGGCCTCTCCCTCACTAACTGCCATGCGCTCCACCTCATTGAGCAGCTAGTCACTAATCAGTGAGGTATCGTGCCCAGATGTAGTTAGGTGAAGTTTGTCGGACACGTGGCGGCACGCCAGGGCAATTTCTACCGTTATCGCCATCCGTCCGGGTGGCATGTCAAGACTACAAGAGGCGGTTCAGCAAGTAGTGCGGCTGTCTTGTTGGGGCTCCTCCTCCTCATGACACCTAGCGATGCATTTAATGCACTTTGTCTTAACTAGCAAAGTTAGGTATGATAGCATTGTTTGTTGTCTAATCTCTAGATAAAGTCTATTCTGCCACTGTGGTGACCCCTTAACCTATAAAAGGAGAGCCATGGCAACCTTTACAAGGGTTCGAACACATCCAACTCACACACATGTACACTTGTGTATCAGACTCCTCGCACTTAGCCGAGGGAGAGTGCTCCGTGTATTTGTGTTTACAATCATCCAATACACTAAAGCAAGAGTAGTGTTTTACACCTCGACGGTGTCCCGAACCTGGGTAATTATCCTTGCGTCCTTCGTCATTCCCACCCTTTGAGTTGCTTGACACCCCTAGTCGAACAAACAAAGGGGCTTGTCGACCCCATAGATCGTCAACTCCACACCAACATCTTTGACGCGTTAGGCTGGGGGCTCACCAGCATGAACCTGGATTGATGAACGGCGTGCAGTTTCGGTGAGCTTCATTACCATTTTCATCATTCATCGCGCCCAAGAAAAAGGGCTCCATGACGATGAAGCCTTCTACATCCAAGCTTCCTTTGCCTACGTCTGTAGGTGGCGCAGGCGACGCCACCATCACGGAGAGCGCGAATGCTGCAATAGGCGTGACCGATGCAGGCGGTGCAGTCGTCGTGCCCATTGCGACAGGAGCGGATGATGGAGGTGCTAGAGGTGGTCCTCTTCCACGACCCCCCGTCCAGAACAGCAGCATGGGCGCCGGAGAGGCGGATGATCGGGACGCGCCTCTCCAATTTGATGATGAGGGCGGACTGTAGAAACCAACAAAGCATCAATGGTTTCCTCAGGTCCGCAACGATGCAAGATTCCCCGGCAAAATGATTAGTGTGGTTTACCCATTCGTCGACAGATCCGCACCCTGTGTTGACGGGCGACCACCTTGCAATGCTGGATACCCGGCAACGCCGCGAGCTGCGGCAAGTATGCAAGATATCTGCTCCGGCCGCCAGGCCCGAGTTGTTAAAGGGATGCCCTTGCAGAGTGTACTCCTCCCACTGGCCAGATCCTCTATGCACCATGATTCTTTGTACATGTTCACTACATGACTAAAATAATTCTTCATGTGCGAGGTTTCCCTGGGAAGAGAGAGAGAGAAAGAGAAAGAGAGAAAGGGATCTTCCGCTCAACCTGACAAAGATTGCGACAAACAAAGCTCAATCGATTTTTTTCGACTTAAGATTCTTTTTACTATTCCTTGTGATGTCCCTTGTTCGACTCTCGTGTTTCTATAAGAAACCTGCACACGAAGGAGCCTCACCGTGATCAGTTGTGCCCTTGTTTGTTTCAAGCCTGCTCAATAGCTCGAGTGGCTACATTGAGAACATTGAAGGATAGCTTATCGGATGCAACACTACTAGCAGGCTGCTAGGGACTCGTCCCCAAAGCCCTCGTGGCTAGTGCTTTCTCCGGAAAGTTTCCAACATGCATAGGGTGCCAAATTATACAAAGATAGGTATCTTTTAGCCCCTGCTGGGGTTATGTGGCAGATTGGAAGTTGTTAATGTCCGGTTGTAGAAAACTTGACAGAGTTTCCGAAGTAAAACACACAACTGTGTGAGTAACCGTGACTGTCTCTTTTTACTTTGAGAAGAGAACACGGTGGGGTTATGTTTGACTCGCAGGTAGTTCGGGATCTTTAGAGATCATTACTAGTTTGCGACCGCTTGCGTAGATGCTCATATTATTCTTGTACTCGTAAATTAGCCACCATATTATTCTTAGCCGCTGCTGCAACCTCACCACTTAACCTCTTCCTACCCATTAAGCTTTGATAGTCTTGTTACCCATGGTTATGGGATTGCTGAGTCCTCGTGGCTCACAGATACTACAACAACAGTTGCAGGTGCAGGTTTCCGATGACTTGACGTGACAACGTTGTTCTTTTGTTGGAGTTCTTCTTCTTCAGTCTTGGGTTAGGTTCCGGGTCGGCAGCCTGGGATAGCAGATGGATGTCATTGTGCTTTTCATGTTTGCATCCGTAGTCGGATGCCTTGTATTGATGATGTTGTATTCATGTGACTTGTATGTATTGTTTTATCCCCCATGTATGTATGTAATGGTACGATGTAATGATATCCATCTTGCTAAGCGCCCGAAATGCGGTTGTGCCCCAATCACGTAAGTGTCACGTGATCGGGATAGAATCGCATCTTGGGCCTGACAAATACTTGGGCATAAAATGCTTGAACGAGGTATTGAAGTAGATAAGGCTAAAGTTGATGCAATTGAGAAAATGACATATCCTAAAGATGTCAAAGGTATAAGAAGTTTCCTTGATCATGTTTGTTTCTATAGGAGGTTCATTAAAGGCTTCACTAAAATTTCTAGGCCTTTTACTAATCTTTTGCAAAAATATGTTTCATTTGTTTTTGTTGATGATTGTGTAGAAGCCTTTGAAATACTAAAGAATACCTTAATCTCTGCACCCATTGTACATCCACCTGATTGCAACTTGCCTTTTGAAATTATGTGTGATGCTAGTGATTATGTTGTTGGTGCTGTTCTAAGACAAAGTGTTAATAATAAATTAAATGTTATCCATTATGCCAGTAAAATTCTAGACAATGCTCAAACAAATTATGCTACTACAGATGAAGCAACTCAAGCAGAGCTAGGAACGGAAGCCGAATCAATATCTTTTTGAGAAACTATTTCTAGCAGTTGTGGCATGTGATAAATTCAGATCTTACATTGTTGATTCTAAAGTAATTGTTCACAGCGATCATGCTGCTATTAAATATCTTATGGAAAAGAAAGATGCTAAATCTAGACTCGTTAGGTGGTTTATTTTGCTACAAGAGTTTGACTTGTATATAATTAAAAGAAAGGTAGCTAAGAATCCCGTAGATGATAATTTATCTCGAATGGAAAATCTTCTTGATGGCCCACTACGTATTGATGATAGTTTTCCTGATGAACAATTAGTTGTTATAAATGCTTCTTGTAATACTCTTGGTATCGAGACTATGCAAATTACATTGTTGCAAAATATATACCACGTAGTTTCACATACCAACAAACGAATAAGTTATTCTTTGATTTGATACATTACTTTTTGGATGACCCACATCTTTATAAAAAATGAGTATATGGTATTATTAGACATTGTGTACCCAAGCATGAACATGAACAAATCCTACAGAAGTGTCATTCCGAGGCATATGAAGAACACCATGCTGGAGACAGAACTGCACATAAAGTATTACAATCTGGCTATTATTGGCCTACTCTCTTCAAGGATGCACGTAAGTTTGTCGTATCGTGTGATGAATCTCAAAGAATTGGTAATATTAGTAGATGTTAGGAAATGCCTATGAATTATTCACTTGTTATTGAACCATTTAACATTTGGGGATTTGATTATATGGGACCTTTTCCTTCCTCTAATGGGTATACTCATATTCTAGTTGTTGTTGATTATGTTACTAAGTGGGTAGAAGCTATTCCAACCAGTAGTGCTGATCATAACACTTCTATTAAAATGCTTAAAGGAGTTATTTTCCCGAGGTTTGGAGTCCCTAGATACTTAATGACTGATGGTGGTTCACATTTTATTCATGGTGCATTCTGTTGTCAGTGCACTAAGAACGGGGGCCTTAGTACCCCAGACTTATGCACAAACAGTGGTAGTCCACCGACAAGGGGTCATGGTGGGAAAGAACCCAAGCTCGGAGAAGCTTCTCTTCGTTTGATCAAGCAAAGCATCAAGAAGACCAAGGAAAACTATGGAATGAAGTACCAGAAGCGGCTCTCTATCCAGGGACTCGAGCCCAGCAAGGCCAAAGCCTAGCAAGCCCGGTGGACGGTGGGCCTCTCCCTCGCTAACTGCCATGCGCTCCACCTCATTGAGCAGCTAGTCACTAATCAGTGAGGTATCGTGCCCAGATGTAGTTAGGTGAAGTTTGTCGGACACGTGGCAGCACGCCAGGGCAATTTCTACCGTTATCGCCATCCGTCCGGGTGGCATGTCAAGACTACAAGAGGCGGTTCAGCAAGTAGTGCGGCTGTCTTGTTGGGGCTCCTCCTCCTCATGACACCTAGTGATGCATTTAATGCACTTTGTCTTAACTAGCAAAGTTAGGTATGATAGCATTGTTTGTTGTCTAATCTCTAGATAAAGACTATTCTGCCACTGTGGTGACCCCTTAACCTATAAAAGGAGAGCCATGGCAACCTTTACAAGGGTTCGAACCCATCCAACTCACACACATGTACACTTGTGTATCAGCCTCCTCGCACTTAGCCGAGGGAGAATGCTCCGTGTATTTGTGTTTACAATCATCCAATACACTAAAGCAAGAGTAGTGTTTTACACCTCGACGGTGTCCCGAACCTGGGTAATTATCCTTGCGTCCTTCGTCATTCCCACCCTTTGAGTTGCTTGACACCCCTAGTCGAACCAACAAAGGGGCTTGTCGACCCCATAGATCGTCAACTCCACACCAACATCTTTGACGCGTTAGGCTGGGGGCTCACCAGCATTAACCTGGATTGACGAACGGCGTGCAGTTTCGGTGAGCTTCATTACCATTTTCATCATTCATCGCGCCCAAGAAAAAGGGCTCCATGACGATGAAGCCTTCTACATCCAAGCTTCCTTTGCCTACGTCTGTAGGTGGCGCACGCGACGCCACCATCACGGAGAGCGCGAATGCTGCAATAGGCATGACCGATGCAGGCGGTGCACTCGTCGTGCCCATTGCGACAGGAGCGGATGATGGAGGTGCTAGAGGTGGTCCTCTTCCACGACCCCCCGTCCAGAACAGCAGCATGGGCGCCGGCGAGGCGGATGAGCGGGACGCGCCTCTCCAATTTGATGATGAGGGCGGACTGTAGAAACCAACAAAGCATCAATGGTTTCCTCAGGTCCGCAACGATTCAAGATTCCCCGGCAAAATGATTAGTGTGGTTTACCCATTCGTCGACAGATCCGCGCCCTGTGTTGACGGGTGACCACCTTGCAATGCTGGATACCCGGCAACGCCGCGAGCTGCGGCAAGTATGCAAGGTATCTGCCCCGGCCGCCAGGCCCGAGTTGTTAAAGGGATGCCCTTGCAGAGTGTACTCCTCCCACTGGCCAGATCCTCTATGCACCATGATTCTTTGTACATGTTCACTACATGACTAAAAGAATTCTTCATGTGCGAGGTTTCCCTGGGAAGAGAGAGAGAGAAAGAGAAAGAGAGAAAGGGATGTTCCGCTCAACCTGACAAAGATTGCGACAAACAAAGCTCAATCGAATTTTTTTCGACTTAAGATTCTTTTTACTATTCCTTGTGATGTCCCTTGTTCGACTCTCGTGTTTCTATAAGAAACCTGCATACGAAGGAGCCTCGCCGTGATCAGTTGTGCCCTTGTCTGTTTCAAGCCTGCTCAATAGCTCGAGTGGCTACATTGAGAACATTGAAGGATAGCTTATCGGATGCAACAGTACTAGCAGGCTGCTAGGGACCCGTCCCCAAAGCCCTCGTGGCTAGTGCTTTCTCCGGAAAGTTTCCAACATGCATAGGGTGCCAAATTATACAAAGATAAGAGATAAAGCTAGGGTGATAGCATACGTTCATACATTTAAAAGTCGCATCACATCACGAGAGTGGTGGAGATCTAACATAAGATTAAATGTATATTCCTAATGACAACACGATAGCAGATACGGCAGCAAGTTTTAATCTTGGCGGTGGCCTTCAATCCGGGGAACCTTGAGGACCTTGTCGGCGAGAGGTGCAGTGATCTTGTCGGCGGCTGTGATGTCTGTGTTTGCGGGCAGCTTCTTGTAGATCTTGGAGAGGTCGAGTCCGGGATTGCGGTGAGCCAAGTTGACCATCGCCATGTAAAGGACGCCGCATGCAAATTGTAGGGATTCATATGCAAAGGAAGTCCTCCGGTATTCGTTGTATGTCTTCAGCGCCTCGGTGAGGCAGTCGAGGAACTTGGTCAGCCTGGCGCTTGCAACTTCGTTCTCGTTAGTGGTGAAACTCCAGCTCCTCATATCCAGAACGACAAGCTGGGAAGTGAGGCGTTTCGCCATGTCGACCAGTCTCTGCGACCAAGGGGAATGCATCTTCTGCAGCTCCACGTGCTGGTTTTTTGACATCCTTCTGGAGCACCTCCTCGGCAGCAAGCTTCCCCACCAAGACCCTCTCCTGGTCCTTGGCGGATTCAAGATTATTTTCCAAGCCATCAAGGTTGGACTTAAGTACTGGATCGTATCATTGGCAGTGGCTATCTCCTGACCCTCGGACGAAAGTTACGTCTGCAGCCCCTCTAGATTAAGGGTTGTTTTCTACGCTTTGTCTATGAGGACCCTGATCTCCTTGCGGCTGCCAGCAAGTTCTTCCTTCAGCTTGTCCATTTGGACCTCCAGGTCTGCTTGTGCAGTGGCAACGATTGCGGCCCCGTCAGCAACTTCATTAAGCTTGGCGACACTTTCCAAGACCTGGGCTTCAATGGCCCTCTTGTGATCGTCTACCAGCTTCTTGGTCTGTTGCTTTACAAGCTCTTCAATCTCTTCGTCCTTTCCGCGGAGGGTGGCCGTAATGGTCTATTCTTGGGCGGCAAGATCTTTTTCCTTGGCATTTAGTAGCGCCTCGCGCTCTGTCAACTTACCATTGCGAGCTACCGCCTCCTTCTTGGCGGTAGCGAGCCTCTCCGTTTGCATTCTGAGCTTGCTGGACCGACCATTGTACCATGTGCACACCTCCTTCGCCTTCTCTTTCAGCTGTTGGTCAACTAAATCCACAGATTTGCGTTCTTCTTGAACTCGCTTCCACCTCTTGCCATACCTCTCTTGTACCTCCTTGAAACCAAGGACCATGGCTTGCAACAAGGCAAAATCCTCGTTCTCATTGGCAATGTCGTCAGCATCTGAGGATCTCTAGGCCAAGGGAAGCAAGAGTTGGGAGATCTCTTCATCAATACGTGGTCCTGCAACTTCAGATGAGTTGGTGTAAGTGCATCTAGTGCCCCTTGGTGATTTTGGTGTATTGAAGACTTGTAGGTTATGGGACTAATGTGTTTTTGAGTGTACACAGGTCTTATAAGTCTATGAGGAGTTTGATATTTATGAAGAAAGTAGACCCCTAAAAATGTATATCTTCAGTTGAAGAGTTTGGTTTTCTTGAAGACTTTGAAAGTGAGGAAATTGGTGCAACCTCGAAGACTTGGATATTGATGCGAGGATTATGAAGCATGAAGTCTTTTGTTTTCGTAGTTTCATTTTCTCTTTCTTGAGTCATAGGAAACACCGTACTGTTAAAGGGGTCGAGGTAATACTAAGGAAACATATTTCCAAGTGATGCTCAACTCAAAGCCTACACTACCCAATCCTTTTGAGTGAAGCCATTGGAAATCTCATACAGTTCAGTCAATTTCTTCAGTGATAGAGACAAAGTTCTTCTGGTCTCTGAGGAAACAAGTGAGGAACATGATAGCCCTGAGGAATTTGAGAGATCAATTTCCGACCGTTGCTGTGCTATGCGCCAGCTGTCTCAAAATATCTTATCCACCTAACGGTCATATCATTTAAGGGCATTTATGTCATATCATGTCGGGATACTCCCTAGGCTATAAATAGAAGCCCCCTGCAACCACTAGTTGGTTGGCTGCTCTGAGAGAAACTAACACTTGTCATTAGAGAAACCCATCCTCCGAGGACTTTGAGAGAAAATCATCAAGTGATGAAAAACCCCAAACCCAAACACCTAAAACCCCAAAGTGATTGAGCATCACTGAAGAGAGTGTTCATGTGTGGAGCCAACGCTTGTTACCTTTGAAGACTGTGATCTTCTAGATGGTAAGGCGTTAATGGTCTAGAGCATCCAAGAGGAACCATGGATCGCCGAGTGACCAAGTCTGTGAAGGTTTGGAAGTCACCTGTGAATACTTACCACGAGTGATTGGGCGAGGTGTGTTTGAGCTTAGCTCAAGGGGATACAGTGAGGACTTGGTATCTTGGACTGTGTTTCAAGGACTGGGTGTCCCGGACTATGTGTCCTCAGGTTTAAATACCTAGCCGCCCTAACCAGACGTACAACTGTCACAATAGTTAGAACTGGTCAAACAAATCATTGTCTTCATCAAGCCTATTGATTCTATTTCCTCAACCCTTCCATTTACTCATTCATGTGTTCATGAGCTTGATCTGTACTATTTGAAGACTTTGACTGAAGACTTTCTCAATTTCCTCAACCTAATTTCTTCAGTCCCTCAGTCCTCAACCTGCTTATCCTGTTTACATGCTACTTGTACTCTGTGCTTGCTTTCATTTGATCAAGATGACCATGCTACAGTCTTATTATGCTTGCACTTGAGTATTTATTCCGCTGCTAAGTTGTTCGTCGCCTAGGAAATTCCCAAGCTAGATTTTCCTTAGTGGCGAATTTGTAAAAATCGCCTATTCACCCCTCTAGTCGATATAACGCACTTTTAATTGGTATCATAGCTACGTACTCCCTTGTTCCGTGTGATTTTGGTTTAACCGCCTGGTGTTTTAGTTATGTTGACTACATGTATGATCAAAGTCTCGGCTGGGTGTCCTACCTTTGATGGGACGGACTACCCCTACTGGAAAAACAAGATGCGCATGCATCTTGAGGCAATTGACAATGATCTTTGGTATGTTGTGGAAACTGGTGTTCCATCCGTCTCACCTTCCATGAACGCTGCTGATGTGAAGAAATTCAAGCAACTCGACTCTCAAGCAAAGAATATCATATGTGGCCATCTGAGCAAAGGGCAGTATGGTAGAGTGAGTGCTTTGGAGACTGCAAAGCTTATCTGGTACATGTTGTCCAAGGTCAATGAAGGAGTCTCAACTCAACGTGACTCTCGTGTTGATGTTCTTCGCAACCTCTTCAACCTCTTCAGGAGACTTGACAACGAAAATGTTCAGCAAACCTTCAATTGCCTCACTGACATCTCAAACGAGCTACATGCACTTGGTGCTACACACATCACTGACCACGAGGTGGTGAACAAACTGCTAAGATCACTTGACTCCTCATTCGACACTCTGACACTGATAATTCAAGAGCGTGGAGACTAAAAGTAACTTGATCCAGCTGATATTCTTGAGAGGCTGAACACTCATGAGTTCCAACAAGCTGAGAAGAGGTTCCTCTATGGTCCAAGCTATGGTAGATCACGTGCACTGAAGACCAAGGCAATTTCCTCATCCGAAGGTGAAGATTCTGATAGCAGCCTTGGCGATCCTGAAGAACTAAGTTAGGAGCTGGTAATGCTCGTGAGGAAATTTCAGATGTTCTCAAGACGTGGTCGCTTTGGAAAATCTTCAAGAAGTGATGATGTGAGATCCGATTCCTCTTCTCGCGACTCCAAGAAAAGGACTTGCCACAAATGCAAGAAACCTGGTCACTTTATCACTGATTGTCCTCAATGGGCAAAGGAATCAAAGAAAAAGAGATACAAGGATTACAACGCAGACGACTCGAAGAAAAAGAAGAAAACTTCAAAGTCCTCATCAAAATCTTCAAAGTCTTCCTCTCACAAGAAGAGCAGTTCTAGGAAAGCTCGGGCATTCATTGGTAAGGAAATGGACTCAGTTGAATCTAAAGAAATTGAGGAAGAGGAGGAATCTGAGGAATCAGACTCTGGTATCGCAAGCTTGGCTCTCGCTATCGCATTCGTCAGCAAGTCCATCTTCAACACTGAGGAAAATAACTTCCCCGACACTACTGACGACGACAACGATGACTACGCTCCCACCTACTGCTTCATGGAAAAAGGTGCCAAGGTACTCAATCGTTCCTCGTCTGATTCTAGTGAAGATGAATCTGATGAAAACCTCAAACCTAGCTATCCCAAACTTTCTAAAATTGCCATAAAATAGGAAAAGGCCTTTGATAAGGTTCAAAATCTGCTAGAAAGAAGTGATGACCTGTTGGGTGAGGAATTGGATCGATCTAAGATCCTGACTGAAAATCTTCAGACACTTTAGTCCAAGTTTAATAACCTTCATGATCTTCATAACACTCTCCTAACTGATCATGAGAAACTTTCTTATGAATTTATTCAAAGAAAGCAAGATCTTGAGAACCTAAGGGAGAGTTATGAAGATCTTTAGAAGGAACGCGATTCATTGCTTGCTCAACTGATCAGCTCTGCTCAGGAGGAATTCGTTCCACCATGTCTTAAATGCATTGAACATGAAACTGCAAATTCTTCACCTGAAAGTTCAAATGCTTCTACTGTTACAAATTCTTCAACTATTTCTGTGGTGAAAATTTCCTCAACTGAGGAAAACACCGATGCTACTGAGAAAAATGCGGGGTTGAAGGAATTGTATGTGACACGCATGTACAAAAGTCTCAAAGGTCATCAGACTCTATGTGATGTGCTTAAAAAGCAGATTCTGAACAGGAACCTTAGGAAAGAGGGTATTGCCTTTGAGAGGAAACTCAATATTGATGGGACCTACTAGAAACCTGAGCAGTATCCCAAAACCTCATGGGTTGCTGCAAAAGGACCTCCCGTAGATCCATCTACCTTATCTGGCTTTACTTGTGAATCTTCGCATTCTTCTGATGAGTCATTTGACCCCAACTATAAACTTTTCAAAAATCAGAATGGTGAAGTTTTTGCTAGATATGTTGGAACTAACTGCAGGAATGGTCCCCCTATGAGGAAAATTTGGGTCCCTAAGAGGCACCTTGATAATCTTCAACTCAATGTCCACATGACACCTCCTGTGAAGAATAGGAACCCCAGATCAAATTCTTCATATGGATCAAAATCTTCATATGGATCCAAATCCTCATATGGACCAAATTCCTCAAGTGGATCAAATTCCTCATATGATCATCGCCGTGCTAACTCTTCTGTTTCGTAGGGAAAGAAGGATTATGAATATGTGCATTATGCTTCAAATCATTATGTTCATAAGTCCTTGAAGAATTTCTCTGCTTACTCATATTCATACTCTAATGCCTCTCCTGTGAAACAAAGTGCACAGGCTTCAATGCCACCTTTCTCAATTGGTGCTCGCAGAATGATGAATTCTTTGCCACCCCTCTAGATGTGGGTGGTGAAGAAAAAGAACTAATCTCTTATGGAGGGTCAGGTCTCCACACAAACTTAAACGTCTGAAGAATTTGTTGGAGACCTGAAAATGCTTGAAAGGATGCAAGCTAATTATGTAGAAATGATTCATTCATTTCTCACGTCGTCATTCTGCATATATTATGCTTATTGATGAAACTGATGTCATATTCTACACTATGAAGTATATGAGTTGAAAGATGCACTACTTCTTCTACATGATGATTCCCTTAAAGCTACAGAGTGGGTCCTCGATAGTGGATGCACAAATCACATGACCGGTGACAAGAACCTACTGATGGACTCTGCTTTATCTCCATCTCACCTGAAGCATATTACCAACGCTAACAAAGGAAAAAGCAAGGTATTGGGTCTAGGTAAGGTTGCAATCTCAAAAGATCAACACATGGACAAAGTCATGCTTGTCGAGTCTCTTGGATTCAACCTCATGTCTATCTCAATGCTTTGTGATCCTGATATGGTTGTTGTCTTTGGCAAATATTGTTGTGTTCTAGTCTTAGAATCTGACAATTCCAAAGTCTTCGAAGGCTTTAGGAGAGGAGACTTCTATATTGTTGATTTCTCTATAGGACCACAGCATGACACATGTCTACTTGCAAAAGCTTCAGAAGGATGGCTATGGCATCGATGACTCGGTCATGTTGGCATGAGGAACTTGCACACGCTTGTGATGAAGAAGCATATCCTTGGAATTGAGGGTGTCAAATTCCTCAAAGATCATCTTTGTGGGGCTCGCGAAGCTGGAAAGATGACCAAATCCAAGCATCCCTCGAAGACTACCATGACTACCACTCGTCCTTTTGAATTGCTTCACATGGATCTCTTCGGCCCTGCACATTACTCTACATTCACAAATGCAGCGTCTCATTATGGCTTTGTCATTGTTGATGACTATTCTCGTTACACATGGGTGCATATCATCACATTTAAGCATGAAGTGCAGGAAATCTTCAAGCAATTTTCCTCAAGGGCCTCGATGAATTTCGGTGTGAGGATCAAGCATATCCGGAGTGACAATGGGACCGAGTTCAAGAACACTGGTATTGATGACTATCTTGATGAACTTGGTATTACTCATGAGCTATCAGCCCCTTACACTCCTCAGTAGAACAGCGTTGTGGAGTGCAAGAACATGACTCTTGTTGAGATGGCTCGCACTATGCTTGATGAATACAAGATGCCTCTTCGGTTCTTGCCTGAGGCTATCAACACTGCCGGACACATCATTAACAGGGTATATCTTCACAAACTCCTCAAGAAAACCTCATATGAACTACTCACTGACAATAAACCCAACGTGAGTTATCTCAAAGTCTTCGGTGCTAAATGATGGGTTAGAGATCCTCATCACAATTCCAAATTTGCACCGAAAGCACATGAAGGTTTTATGCTTGGTTACGAAAAGGACTCACACACCTACGAAATCTTCATCAATCATCTCCACAAGATTGTTGAGACTGTAGATGTGCGGTTCGATGAAACTAATGGCTCGCAAAGAGAGCAATTGCCTCCTGTGACAGGTGAAACACCTCCTGAAGAATCCATCAAGTTCAAAGCTACTGAAGATATCATCCCCACTGAAAAATCAGCTGAAGAAGTCATTCCTGACCTTGAAGAAAATCATTGTGGTGCTCCTGAAGAAACTGCTGCTGAAGAAAATGCTCAGCCAGACCAAAGTCGTCAACCAGCTCATCCTCGTGTCAGAATGGAAGTGCAGATCGATAAAATCATCGACGACATCAATGCACCAGGTCCTCTCACACGCTCAAGAGCTTCAAACTTATCTCTCTTTTGTGGGCACTTTGATTTTGTCTCTATCATAGAGCCCACCAAGGTTGATGAGGCATTTCTAGAACCTGAGTGGATTCAGCTATGCAAGAGGAATTGTATCAATTCGAGCTCAACCATGTGTGGGAACTCGTCAAGCGACCATATCCTCGGAGGAAGAATTCATCGGCACCAACTGGATCTATCGAGACAAGCAAGATGAAAATGGCATTGTGGTGAGGAATAAGGCTCTTCTCGTAGCTCAAGGCTACACACATGTTGAAGGAATAGACTTCGATGAAACCTTTGCTCCTGTTACTAGACTTGAAGCTATTCGAATATTACTTGCTTATGCTAACCATCCTAATATCATCCATATCAAATGGATGTGAAAAGTGCATTCCTCAATGGTAAGCTTGAGGAAGAAGTATATGTTGCTCAACCCCCAGGTTTTGAAGATCCTAAACATCCTGACAAAGTCTTCAAACTCAACAAGGCCCTCTATGGCCTCAAGTAGGCCCCTTGGGCGTGGTATGATAATTTGAAGGAATTCCTCACGAAGAAAGGCTTCAAACCCGGTTCACTTGACCCAACTCTTTTCACTAAATCATATGATGAAGAATTATTTGTGTGTCAAATCTACATGATGCGTGAAGAATATCAAATGTTCATGATGGGAGATCTGAAATTCTTCCTAGGCCTTCAAATTCTTCAACAAACGCAATGGCATCTTCATATCTCAAGAGAAATACCTCAAGGATGTTCTAAGGAAATTCGGCATGCAAGATTGCAAAGGCGCCAAAATCCTTATGCCCACAAATGGCCAACTGTGCATCGATGAAAATGGTAAAGACTTCGATCAAAAGGTATACCACTCCATGGTTGGCTCTTTATTGTATCTATGTGCATCTAGGCCAGATATTATACTTAGTGTTTGCATGTGTGCCTGATTTCAAGCTACACCAATATAATCACACCATAAGGCTGTGAAGCATATTCTTCGATATCTAGCTCACACTCCAACGATTGGATTATGGTATCCCAAGGGCTCTGATTTTGATCTCATTGGATATTCTGACTCTGACTATGCTGGTGATCGAGTGGATCGCAAGTCTACATCCGGCACATGCCATTTCCTCAGACGATCCTTAGTATGTTGGTCCTCGAAGAAGCAGAATTGTGTATCACTCTCCACAGCTGAAGCTGAATGCTGCTGGTTCATGCTGTGCCCAACTGCTATGGATGAAGCGAACTCTCAAGGACTACGACATCAACATGAAGAATGTGCCACTATATTGTGACAATGAGAGTGCCATCAAGATTGCTCACAACCCAGTCCAGCACTAGAAGACAAAGCACATCCAGATCTGTCATCATTTTCTTCGTGATCATGTATTCAAGGCCAACATCTCCATCTACACCACGTGAAGACTAAAGACCAGCTGGCTGATATCTTCACAAAGCCCTTGGATGAGAAGATATTTTTCAAGTTGTGGTGTGAGCTAAATATCTTAGAATCTTCGAATGTTCTTTGAAAGGACACACACCCTAACATTTATACAAAATTGATGACTTTGATGCGCAACACACGAAGTAACGTTTTTCTTCAATCAATGAAGACTAACCCTCTGGGTGTGAAGAAATTAATGAAGAAATTGATTCTCAGAGCTCTGAGACAATTGTACGCGGTGTCTGAAATCATATTCTTATACGGTGGGTTAAGACACCACCCAAAGTTGAGATTTGAGTCTTTTCTTCAATTTGCAAATTCTTCAAATTTTTGAATTCATCAAAATTTGCAATTTCTTCAACTTTTCTTGGTGTTCTTCATTGGCTATATATAAATATATATATTGAGTATTTATGTCCTCTACAGCATTCGCTTATTGCTAATTCTTCAAGTTGATTTTTCCCCTAAGTGAATGTGATCGGACCCTTCCCCCTCTATGCTTAACTCAATCCCGTCTATTCACAATTTCTTCATAAGCGTTCTATTTGAAACTTGTTCAAAATCTTCACTGTGTCCTTGACTGCTGAAGAATTTGTGTACGCAACATTAAAATTTTCTTATCCAAAATTTTCGGCTTTTGTCGCTCAAACCGTGCCGCATCCCACGATGGATTAAACAACTCTCCCATGATCTCCACTATCTTTACTCCTCAGATCGTGGGTGACACATGTCGCTAGGATAGCAAAGGGCAGGGGCACGTTCGTCCAATTTCTTCGGATGAGCAGTTTTTCATAGTGGCTATAAATACCCCTCCCTTTTCACAGTACCTCATTTACTCCGCTCGACATCTCCATCTCGCTCGATCTCTCAGACCTAGCGCCTCCGCTACTCTCCATCGACGCTGGTGAGGAAGAGCTTCGCTGCCTCAACCTCCTCATCATCGTACTCGCGCCGGCTGCGGAAATCTTCACTCGGCCGCCGCCGTAGCTGTCTTCCTCTGCCAAGTTAGGGCGTGGGAGATCTGGACCGAGGAGCTTCACCAAAGTTCAACTAGTTCATCGTGTTCTTCACCAAGGCATTCCTCGAAGAAAAGCTACATACTCCTCAGAAACCTCAACTGTTCAAAATCCTCAAGTGAGGAAAATGGCTGAAGGCAAGAGACCATAGAAAGGAGGAAAGAGACCTGAGAAAACACTGCTTTTGAAATCCCTGAAGACATATATGATGAATATTGCACACCAGATGAGGAAACTCATGGGTAAGAAAACAAAAATTAGCGCAAAGTGCGCATTCAGAGAATTGAGAGAAGATGGGCAAAGGAATGGAGGGAATACCGCTATGTTACTCCAAAGTACATGAAGAAATTCACAGTAAACCCTCCTTGCACAAGACCTCCTTTGGCGCCAGGCCAAGTTACAGATCCCTCAAGCATTAGGTGTGGTGAGGAATTTCGAAAGGAGTGGGCCAAGCACCAAGCAAAACTTCAACGAGCAGCCAGAGAAGCAGCGAGAAAATTCAATGAAGACTCAGCTGCTGCTGCCTCTGCTGCTGAGGCCTCTGCCAGCAAGCCCAAGAAAGCTATGCTGAAGAAATCGGCCGTGAAGCCAAATTCCTTAACAGCATTGCCCTTAAGGCCAAGTTCCACAAAGCCTTCCAGACACATTCCTCGGGCAACTTCCTTAAGGGCCGGCTCAATTCACTCTGTTGCTGCAAAATCTTCAGTTGCCGCTGCAAAATCCTCAACTCCTGTGCACCTTGCAACATGTCAACGGACCGCAGGGTTCTCAATTTCTTCAGGAACCTCTGCAAGTTCATCAGCTCCAACAAAATCTTCACCAGGTCCGGCCTTGCTGAAAGTGAAGACCACTGCTGGTCGTGGAAAGAGGCCAAGTCCTCAGAAGAAAGTGGCATTTCAAGTGCCATCTGATGACGATGAAGCTGATGACGAAGAACTTGCTGCAATCGTCAGGGATAGACAGATGAAGGCCACTAGAGCCAAGGGCAGTTATGTGCCTCTCATGTGGGATCCTAGGAAGATCCTTGACTACATTGATCTTTGCCACAAGGATCCCAATACCCCTCTCGCTGACATGAATCTCACTCCTGGTCAAAGTCACATGTTGGCTGCTTTCATTGGAGAAGAAAAATGGAAGTTTGAACAAACCAGAAAGGCCAAGAAGGAGTGACTTCTGAAGAATAACATTGTGAACATGACTCCTGAGGATCTTGTGAAGCTGCAATCTGAGATCAAAGACCTCAGTGATGAATTTGACAGATACCGTGTTGATTGGCTTGGAGCCAAAGTCAGATTCGTCAAGCTATCCAAGTTACTCAAACTTGGTGGTGAAAGTTCCTCACAAGAAGCAATTCATCTTGATGAGGAAACAGAAAGCGCAACTGACAATGTCACTGCTGAAGAAACTGATCGTGCCAGGACTGATGAAGAAGTTCCAGTCGCTGAAGAAACTGCCAGGGCAACTACAACAGTTGTGCCTAAAGAAACTGAACCAATGTCATCTGCACCTCCTGCAAAGTCTTCACCTGTGAAGACTATCAAACTTCCATCTGCATCAGAAGTGAAGAAGATAGAAGCTACAGAGAAGGCAACTATGAAGAAAAGGAAAGCGTCATCAACTACAAAATCCTCAACTCCCAAGAAAGTGAGGACTTTGTCAAGCTCCGTCACAAATCCCATTGATGTAGTTCCTATTTCCATTGTGCCATCAAAGGAAATTGTTCCCTTTGGTGAGGATTATAAGAATCCTGATGACTCTGCTGAAGATAATCCTTCTGGTGCTTCTTAAGAGCAGTTGGATGAAGAAATTGAAGTGGAAGAAATCCCTTCAACTCCTCTGGTATCATCGCCCATGCCTCAGTTCACTGCTGAAGAGGCCGACGTTGAGGAAATGGAAGAAGATGAGGATGTGGACATTGGGTCTACAACACCTGTGCTCAATGATGATTATTGAGAGATGACTCATCCAAATTCCCCATTGACCATACCACTGTAGCATGTTCCTCAATCACCTGCTCAACCTGAAAAATTCACACGGGCTCTGAAGAACTTCACATTCAACTTCTGTCCTTTCCCGAACAAGCTCCAGCTGCATCAGCTGAAGAAAGAGAATAGCATATAGCTGCTAAAGAACCTGAAGCTCAAATTCCTCAGGCAGGAGCTCTAGAAGTTATAACTCAAGAGGCTGCAAAATCTTCATCTTCAAATCTTCAGCCGAAGTAGAAGAACCCTCATGCTACAAAGCAAAAATTCAAGGCTGATGATTCCTTCGCTGAACACATATTCCTCATTGAATTCAATCCCTATGATCCAGCAAGACTTCGTCGCAAGGGGTTCTGACTGCCACTCAAATAAACTTCTATTCCTCACTGCTTTTCAACAAGGATAATGTATTTGATCATCGTCAAATTCCTCATTTTGACATGGTGTCCATACCTTGCTTTGAGCCAGTGCTGAATTTGCTGCATGAAGCTGGTCTTCTGAGCTTCTGTTCCGATATCTGTGATTGGAATGAAGAGATAATTCTTCAATTTTATGCAACCTTGCACCAGACTGGTAATGCTGCTGACATCAATTCATGGGTGCTGGACTGGATGACTGACAACACTCACTATAAAGCTCCAGTATCTGAATTACTTCATGTCGTACCTGTTCACCCTCCAGCTGAAGGCGCAAGACTGATGTATGAGGAAACTGAACTTTCAAATCATCTGATGCATGTAATGATGAAGCCTTTGAAGGCTGGCCACCCTCCAAAGAACAACCTTCCTAGTGAAGGATTTGCTATATGTGCCAAGAACAATATACCACATTCTCACCAAAACCCCACAGTCCAATCAAAGGCCACAACTCTGAAGAAGAAGACGTTGTTGCATCATGAAGAATTTGCTTTTCAATATCATGCATGGGATTCCCATCAACTATCATGATTTCTTCATGAGGACTCTGGCGAATGTTGCACTGTCCCCTTTTGATTTGAAGCCTTATGCTCCCTGGATTATGAGATTCATAAGAACAAGGTCTTCAATTGCATACAAGGCTGACTTTCAGAATCACCTCAGCTATTTGACTCTAGTTGAAGTCCTCAAACAGACCGTTTCCTCAGTTGTTGGAAAGGGCAAAGCTGCGATCATCTATGAAGGTACTCGTCCTTTGGACGGGTAGATTCGCAAAGCTGCATCCTATTCCACCAATGATGATTCTACAACCCAAGACACTGCCGCAAATGCCTCAAAGCAAATTCCTCAAGCAACTATTCCACGTGTGATGACTGACTGAGCTTATCCTTAGTCTTCATCAGAAAGTTGATAGAAATCACAAGTGGGTCAAGCGCCAGTTTGCTGCAATTCTTCATAACATGACTGTCACTCAGAACACTGTGAAGAAGAATCACTACTATGTGCATGAAATCTTCGACCGCACTTGGGCTATTCTTTCACGTCACTTTAATGCTGAAGAACTCAAGGACATGGAATTCCTGACTTTGACTGGTCTCAGCCACCTTTGAAGAAATTCAAGAAGGTCAAAGTTCCTCAGCTGGTCACAAGCTCATTTTCTTCATCACGCGCGACTGATGAAGTTGAAGACTTGGATGACATTGCGGCATGCCCTACATCAATAGACGACCCCAGCAACGCTGGCGCTCCTCCATCAACTTCGTGATGATGTTCTTCACGGGCGTTAGTCCTCATTTTCGTCCCTTTTGGTCATTTTGATGACAAAGGGGGAGAAATTTGAGTTAGTCTTCAAGCGGGTCTCTATTATGGTCTATATTTTCGTTAAGTTATAACTCTCGTTCTTCTTAGGTGTTTGATCTTATGAGTTCTAAACATAAGTCTGATGGTGGTCTGACACTTTTTTAACTGCTTTCTGCATGTTTATTTCATTAGTACTTTAATGCAGGCATGCTAAATTTTGCTAAACACCATATTTCATCATGCATTTCAAATTCTTCATATCATATGTTAAATGCGTGTATGAATTACAAGATATAGGGGGAGATCTCCATCATATTACTCTACAATGTGCATTTGCTAACTCAAGAAAAATCCTCAAAAGTGCACACCTTCAGGGGGATTTCTTCTATATCTTGTAATCAAATTCCTCAATAACAGTTGTTACACTTCATATGTTTATCCCCGTTGAAAACTTAACCTATTTGTCATCAATCACCAAAAAAGGGGGAGATTGTAAGTGCATCTAGTGCCCCATAGTGATTTTGGTGTATTGAAGACTTATAGATTATGGGACTAATGTGTTTTTGAGTGCACACAGGTCTTATAAGTCTATGAGGAGTTTGATATTCATGAAGAAAGTCGACCCCTAAAAATGTATATATTCTTTTGAAGACTTTGGTTTTCTTGAAGACTTTTAAAGTGAGGAAATTGGTGCAACCTCGAAGACTTGGATATTCATGCGAGGATTATGAAGCGTGAAGACTTTTGTTTTCGTGGTTTGATTTTCAGTTTATTGAGTCATAGGAAATACCATACTGTTAAAGGGGGTCGAGGTAAAACTAAGGAAACATATTTCCAAGTGATGCTCAACTCAAAGCCTACACTACCCAATCCTTTCGAGTGAAGCCATTGGAAATCTCATACAGTTCAAACTATTTCTTCAGTGACAGAGATGAAGTTCTTCTGGTCTTTGAGGAATTTGTTCTGATTGAGGAGTTAGGAATTCGCCAGTTTGGATTGCCTACAAGTGAGGAACATGATAGCCCTGAGGAATTTGAGAGCTCAATTTCCGATCGTTGTTGTGCTATGCGCCAGCTATCCCAAAATATCTTATCCTACTAACGGTCATATAATTTAAGGGCATTTATGTCATATCATGTCGGGATGCTCCCTAGGCTATAAATAGCCGCCCCCTACAACCACTAGTTGGTTGGTTGCTCCGAGAGAAACTGACACTTCTCATTAGAGCAACCCATCCTTCGAGGACATTGAGCGAAAATCATCAAGTGAGGAAAAACCCCAAACCCAAACACCTAAAACCCCAAAGTGATTGAGCATCACTGAAGAGAGTGTTCCTGTGTGGAGCCGACACTTGTTACCTTTGAAGGTTGTGATCTTCGAGACGGTTAGGCGTCAATGGTCTAGAGCATCCAAGAGGAATTTTGGATCACCGAGTGACCAAGTTTGTGAAGGTTTGGAAGTCACCTATAAAGACTTACCACGAGTGATTGGGTGAGCTCTATGTGACCTTAGCTTAAGGGGAATACTGTGTGGACTTGTTGTCTTGGACTGTGTGTCCAGGACTGGGTGTCCGGGACTGTGTGTACTCGGGTTCAAATACATAGCCGCCCTAACCAGACATACAATTGTCACAGCAGTTGGAACTTGTCAAACAAATCATTGTCTTCATCAAGCCAACTTGTTCTATTTCCTCAACCCTTCCATTTACTCATTCATGTGTTGATGAGCTTGATCTGTACTGTTTGAAGACTTTGACTGAAGACTTTCTAAATTTCCTCAACCTAATTCTTCAGTCCTCAGTCCTCAACCTGCTTATCTTGTTTACACGCTACTTGTACTTTGTGCTTGCTTTCATTTCATCATGGTGACCATGCTACTATCTTGTTATGCTTGCACTTGAGTATTTATTCTTCTACTAAGTTGTTTGTTGCTTAGGAAATTCCTCAGCTAGAATTTCCTCAGTGAAGTATTTATTCTTCTACTAAGTTGTTTGTTGCTTAGGAAATTCCTCAGCTAGAATTTCCTCAGTGAAGAATTTGTAAAAATCGCCTAATTTCAGTTGGGGGCTTCGAGCCAATGCCGAGGGTCATCTGGTTCTACTGTGGTGCCCAACGGGTCCTGGGAAGTTCTGGCTGCTGTTGTAGGATTGGTGGTGTCCAGCGTGATGCCAACTGCAGGTGCTTTATCAACATCCATCTTGACGGGGTCGGACTGATGGAAATATGCCCTAGAGGCAATAATAAAGTTGTTATTATTATATTTCCTTATTCATGATAAAGGTTTATTATTCATGCTATAATTGTATTGACCAGAAACTTAAATACACGTGTGGATACATAAACAAATGTAGTGCCCTAGTGAGCCTCTACTAGACTAGCTCGTTGATCAACAGATGGTTAAGGTTTCCTAATCATAGACATGAGTTTTCATTTGATAACACGATCACATCATAAGGAGAATAATGTGATGGATAAGACCCATCCGTTAGCATAGCATATGATCGTTTAGTTTATTGCTACTGCTTTCTTAATATAAAATGCATGTTTCTTCGACCATGAGGTCATGCAACTCCCGGATACTGGATGAATACCTTGTGTGCTATCAAACATCATAACATAACTGGGTGATCATAAAGATGCTCTACAGGTATCTCCAAAGGTGTCTGTCAGGTTGGCATGTATCGAGACTAGGATTTATCATAAAGATGCATAGGTATCTATGGGCCCTCTCGGCAATACAACATCACAAGAAGCTTGCAAGCAAAGTGACTAATGATGTAGTTACGAGATGATGTATTACGGAACGAGTAAAGAGACTTGCCGATAACGAGACTGAACTAGGTATGGAGATACCGACGATCGAATCTCGGGCAAGTAACATACCGACAGACAAAGGGAAATGTGTATGTCGTCATAAAGGTTCGTCCGATAAAGATCTTCATAGAATATGTAGGAACCAATATGGGCATTTAGGTCTCACTATTGGTTATTGACCGGAGAAGCGTCTCGGTCATGTCTACATCATTCTCGAACCCGTCAGGTCCGCATACTTGACGTTGATGTCTACTATGCAACATTCTTCTTGTAGACGTTGTTGGGCCTCCAAGTGCAGAGGTTTGTAGGACAGTAGCAAATTTCCCTCAAGTGGATGACCTAAGGTTTATCAATCCGTGGGAGGTGTAGGATGAAGATAGTCTCTCCAAACAACCCTGCAACGAAATAACAAATAATCTCTTGTGTCCCCAACACACCCAATACAATGGTAAATTGTATAGGTGCACTAGTTCGGCGAAGAGATGGTGATACAAGTGCAATATGGATGGTAGATATAGGTTTTTGTAATAAGAAAATATAAAAACAGCAACGTAGCAAGTGGGAAACGTGAGCATAAACTGTGTTAGGAAACAAGGCCTAGGGTTCATACTTTCACTAGTGCAAGTACTCACAACAATAATAACATAACTGGATCATATAACTATCCCACAACATGCAACAAAGAGTCACTCCGAAGTCACTAATAGCGGAGAACAAACGAAGAGATTTGGTAGGGTACGAAACCACCTCAAAGTTATTCTTCTTGATCGATCTATTCAAGAGTCCGTAGTAAAATAACACGAAGCTATTCTTTCCGTTCAATCTATCATGGAGTTTGTACTAGAATAACACCTTAAAATACAAATCAACCAAAACCCTAATGTCACCTAGATACTCCATTGTCATCTCAAGTATCTGTGGGCATGATTATACGATATGTATCACACAATCTTAGATTCATCTATTCAACAAACACAAAGAACTTCAAAGAGTGCCCCAAAGTTTCTACCGGAGAGTCAAGACGAAAACATGTGCCAACCCCTATGCATAGATGATACGTCTCCAACGTATCTATAATTTTTTATTGTTCCATGCTATTATTTATGATGTTTTGGATGTTTAATGGGCTTTGTTATACAATTTTATACTCCCTCCGTTCCATAATATAGTGCCTATAGATTTTTTGAGAAGTCAAACTTTGCAAACTTTGACCAAGTTTGTAGAGAAAAATATTTATAACTATAATAGCAAAAATATATAATGTGAAACTACATCTTATGATGAATCTAGTGATGTATGTTTCGCAGTCTAGATGTAAATATTTTTCTTCACAAACTATGTCAAAGTTTGTGAGGTTTGACTTTTTAAAAAATCTATAGCCACTACATTATGGAACGGAGGGAGTACTATTTTTGGGACTAACCTACTAACCCAAAGGCCCAGTCCAGATTGCTGTTTTTTGTTTGTTTTAGGGTTTTACAGAAAAGGGATATCAAACGGAATGAAACCTTTGGGAGAGATATTTTTGGAGAAAATCACGCATGGCAGACTTGAGAACCACGGAGTAGGGTTTACGTGGTGCCCACGAGGGTGGGGGCGCCCCCCCCTAGGGCGCGCCCCTGCCTCGTGGGCCCCATGTAGGGCCCCCGGTGCCCTCATTCCTCCTATATATGCCTACGTACCCCGAAACCATCAGAACAACAGAGAAAACCCTAGTTCCACCGTCATAACCTTCTGTTCCCGTGAGATTCCATCTTGGGGCCTGTTCCGGAGCTCCGCCGGAGAGGCGATCTTCCACAGAGTGCTTCTACATCATCATCATCACCTCACCATGAGTTGTGAGTAGTTTACCACAAACATTCGGGTCCATAGATAGTATCTATATGGCTTCTTCTCTCTCTTTGGATCTCAATACAAAGTTCTCCTCGGTCTTCGAGGAGATCTATTCGATGTAATCTCTTTTTGCAGTGTGTTTGTCAAGATCCGATGAATTGTGGGTTTATGATCAAGATTATCTATGAGAAATATTTGGTTCTTCTCTAAACTCTTTATGTATGATTATAATATCCTTGCAAGTCTCTTCGAATTATTGGTTTGGTTTGGCCTACTAGATCCATAGTTCTTGCAATGGGAGAAGTGCTTGGCTTTGGGTTCAATCTTGCGGTGTCCTTTCCCAGTGACAGTAGGGGCAGCAAGGCACGTATTGTATTGTTGCCATCGAGGATAAAAAGATGGGGTTTATATCATATTGCTTGAGTTTATCACTCTACATCATGTCATCTTGCTTAAGGCGTTACTTGCTACCTCTTGAGCTTGCGTTGTATTCCCTCGAAGAGGAAAGGGAGATGCAGCACAGTATGGTAAGAATTTCCCTCAGTTTTTGAGAACCAAGGTATCAATCCAGTAGGAGAGCACGCGTGAGTCCCTCACACCTGCAAAAAAAAATAAGAACTTCGCAGCCAACGCGCTAAGGGGTTGTCAATCCCTTTACGGTCACTTACGAGAGTGAGATCTGATAGAGATGATAGTTTATATTTTTGGTATTTTTGGTTTAATAAAACAACAAATAAAAGCGGTAAAAGTAAAGTAGATGTAGATTGATATGTTGAGAATAGACTCGGGGGCCATAGTTTTCTCTAGTGGCTTCTCTCATGATAGCGATATTCTACGGCGGGTAAACAAATTACAGTCGAGCAATTGTGTCGGTTTATTTGGGTCGACACCTATGGGATCACGAGAATCCCTACTACGGTTGCGAGGCGCTGGGTTGAGAGAATAGCGGATCTAATAGTCAGGACACGGTTCCTTTACCCAGGTTCGGGCCGCAAAGATGCGTAAAACCCTACTCCTTCTTTGGTGGATTATACCTTTGTGTTCTTCAGCTAGTGAGGAGCTCCAAAAGAGTCATGAGGAGTTCTAAAAAGCCGAATCCTTCTCCTGGTCACCTCGGGCCTCCTTTTATAGGAAAAAGGGGTTGCCACAGTGGCACACAGGAGGTGGAAAGCGTACAGTGATGCGAGGTTATCCCTCGCATTACAGGACAAGGCGCATTTAACGCGCTTAGCTTAGGTGTCCTTGCTTTATCGGGGACGAGGGGAGACGTCCGTCTTGTCCATCGCCGCCCCTCCTCGTGTCGACATGCGCCCTGGCCAGCGGTGCCTGAGGTTCCATGTAGGCAGACAGGAAGCTGAGGTGGCGCAACGGCGGGTCTCCACGAAGATCTGCGAGTTGCCATGCAGGAGCCTGTCCAGCTGGTTGGGTCGGCAGCTCCGTGGGGCGGTGGAAACTCAGTTGGTGCGGCCTGATGGTGGCCCCGGGGGTGCCCTCGGCAAGGGTTTGCCGGGGCCCCGGCAAGGGTCTTGCCACGGCGCCTGCTGTCATCTTCGGCAAGGTGCTTGCCGGAGGCCTTGTGGTTCTCCTTGGCTGGAATCCCGCCAAGGGTCGTCGTCTTCTTAACTTGTATATGATCTTGGATGTCTTCACAAAGATCTGCATGCCACCACGGGGATATCTCCTGAATCCTCGCCCCATGGGGGCGGTGGACTCAAGGGTGATCTGCTCCGTAGGCGTGGGGCGAGCGGCCGCGTCAATGGTCTTGCCGGGGCTGCCAGAGCCGGCCCCGGCAAGGGTCTTGCCAGGGCTGCTGAAACTCGCTCCCGACAAAGATCTTGCCGGGGAAAGCCGCTTTGTCCCTTTGCTCTTGGTGGTCTTGTTCTTGGCGTTGCTCCAATTCCATCGAGCCTCGGTCTTACCTTGGCTCATCTCCCTGGCCATGCTTGGTGTGGTGGTGCCCGTGGCTCAGACTACCCGTGCACAGTCATAGGAGTACAAAAAGTGTGCCCCTCTTTTTGTACACCGACAGGAGCCCCCGGGCCTGGGCCACACATGAGCATGACGCGTTGTTGGGCCAGGCCCGGAACAGTGCGCGGGCAGGCGGGGCGGTTTTCACCATGGTAAAATTTTCAGCGCACTGCGACCCCCACGACCCGCGCGCGCGGCGCGGGGTGGAGGGGCATGCGTGACGTGGGCGGCATGCGTGGGGCGGTTTCCGCAGGCATACGTCACGTCGCAGTAAATGCGACAGGAGGCGGCTCACGTCTTCCCCCATAAAAAGGAATAACCGCGAGCGCGCTGCTCACTTCCTCCACTTTCCTCGCGCCTCTTCCAATCTCAGAGCCGATGTTCCCTCTCTTCCTTCCTTCCGAAGCCATCGCCGTCGCCTGTCCCCGTCGCTTCGCCATCCCTCTTCCTCAGCCATCCAACTCAGCCGCCATGGCGTCCAAACTTGCCAAGGGCAAGGGGGCGGCGAAGGGTGCCGGGCCCGAGGGGTTGCCGGAGGGCGCGTTCACGAGGGACCGGACGAAGGCCGCTTTCTTCATCCCGTCGTCGGTCGATGTCCATGAGTTCCGAGCTTCCTTCAAACCCCTTTGGGGGCGGAGACGGGGTGGGGGGGGAGAACTTGGGCCATCCGGCGACGCGCGTCATTCCGGCCGCTTGCGCCCAGCCTGGCCCAAATCGGTACCTTTCTTTGTTGATTATTCCTCTTGCGGGTTGTGTCCCCCCTTCTCAGATTTCTTCTGTGACGTCATGCACTCCTTTGGCTTACGCCTTTTGGATTTTACCCCAAATGCGGTGGTGTGCATGGCTTTCTTCGCGCACCTCTACGAGGGCTTCGTCAGGGTGCAGCCCAACACGACGCTCTTCCGCCACTATTTCACCCCTCGGATCCAGCCGGGAGGCGCCATCTCTGGATGCATCACCTGGATTCCGAGACCCAAGGTGGTGTATCTAGAGGGCGCCCTGAAGGAGAGGTGGGACGAATGACGCGGCCGGTGGTGCTGGATTGAGGAAAAGGAGCCACCAACATTCTGCAGGGTCCGCCGGGCGCCGCCGGTCCGTGGCAGCGACTGGAGCGACGTCGACGCCGCCGACGGGAGGTTCATTGTCGCCTTCACTAGGATCAACCGGCTCGTCCAGGCCGGGCACACCCTCGAGATGATAGGGGCGGATTTCATTCGCCGTCGGATCGCCCCGCTGCACAACAAGGGGAGCCCAGCCTGGCTCTTCACGAACCCGGCTGACGTCATGCGGCTCACAGTGATGGGGCACACCCATTTCTGTCAGCGGCTCTTCCATCTGGATGTGGGTCGCGATGGCGAGGTCGAACGGACCGGCAAGGCTGCGAAGGCTGCCGCAAAGGCCGGCAAGGCCGTCAAGGGGCAACTCTTCAAGCTGCCAGCGGGAGTGGTCCCGCTGTGCAACAATTCGCGCTAGTCCGAGATAGTTGCCATGATCCCGGAATGCAACGCGCACGGCCCCGTCCCGAGCTGGCAGGAGCCGGAGGACGAGGTCGTGCAGCAGTTCTTCGACACTTTGGTCGAGGTGTGCGTCGATCCTGACGCCGAGCGATGGCTTGTCAGGGACACCACCCCGGAGGAGCTGGACTACATCGCTGCTAGGGCGAGGGAGGCGCAGCTCATCAGGGAGGCCGTCAGCGCCGGAGGTATGGAGGACCAGGATGCCGCGGCTGCGGAGGAGGAGGAGCTCGCACAGTGGGCGGCGGCTGCCGAAGAGGCTAGCAGCACCAGCACCGGAGCTCCGCTGGTTGAAGAACCGGCCGACGGGTCGTCGTCAGAGGAGGACGCAGCGGCCGGCCCGGCGCCAGCCAGGGGAAGCGGGTGAGTCCTGCGGCGGGCCTGTTCCGGGGAGCCGGTCCGGCCCGGCAGGACTGCGCAACCTCAATTGGCCCTGGAGGGGTCCGGGCGCTTCACGAAGGCCACGGCGGCGAGGAGGTCGACGAAGGCCGCCGAGAAGAAGAAAGCGGCAGCTCTCTCTTCGTCAAGGCGCGCACAAACTCCGCCCCCTTCTTCGCCTCCCCCCGGTAGACGTCGATTCGGAGGGTGACGCGGAGTTCCCCTTCAACGTTGGGCCCCTCAGCCCGAAGAGGAAGAGGAAAACGGCGGCGGAGGAGGAGATGGACGATGAGTAAGTATTCCATTCCTTACCATCATTTCCATCTTCCTAGACCATGCCACTCATCTTGATTTGTTCTTGCTTCTTCAGGGACGCAGAGACGCTGGCCCAGAGGGTAAAGAGGGCCAAAGCTTCGGCGAGCAGCCAGCCCCCAGCTGGGGCTTCAGGGACACCACTGGTGGTGTTGAGCAGCCCAGACGGCAGCCCCCGGGACGGCCCTCAGCGTAAGTTCATCATCCTCTTCTCACTCGACATGCAGTAGGCGTTTGATGCCAAGGTGCTGACCTTGCCGGTTTTGTAGGACGGGAGCAGCAGCAGCAGGAGCCACAGGGGGCTACCCCCAACGCACCACCCCCGTCGACCATGCCGCCACGAGGGGTGCCCCCGGCAAGGGCACCAAGCATGGAGCCCACACGCATGGAGGAAGAGGGGAACTCGGGCGCTGGTGGCTCGGCCCCGACGCCGGACGCCGGCGGGGAGGGGACTTCCGCTCCACAGCCCGGCACTGGCGAGTCGCCTGTCTTCTGTCTTTGCTTTTCCCTTATCTCTTTTTTTGACTTCATCATCCCCATCACGGCCCAGGCCCTCCTTCAACAGATGCGGAGGACGTGGATGCCGTCATCAAGGAGGTTGCCAAGGAGGCCGCGGCGGAGGCCGACAAAATCGCCGCCGAGGAGGCCGTCGAGGACGCCGCCGGGGCCGCCGCGGATAAAGCCACCGAGGACGCTGCCAGAGGCGCCGCCGAGGGTGCCGGCGGTGGGCCTGCCGGGGAGGCCGGCAAGGCTGCAGCCGAGGAAGAGGCGATTGATGATCAACCTTCTTCCTCCGCGACCTCGGGCCCGGCAGGTATCTGAAGGTGGGCGACGACCTCTTCGTCCATCTTGCCAGGGCATCAAGCTCTCGGGCGCCCGCAGGAAGGGAAGTCTTTGATGGCGAGGTGCTCGCCGCCACCGGGCTCGAGGTTGTTGATGAACCGGGCACCGGCGGCGACGGCTCTCCAGAAGGGCAGCTCTTCCGGGCCATGGGGGCCAACTTCCGGAAGGTCCAGGCGCTCTACCGTGCCCGTCTGGACAAGGTTAAGTCCAGAACGGCAGCAGTGGACGACGCGGAGGCGGACTTCCAGGCGCGCGTCACCGAGGCGCAAACCTGGTTCCACCAGTCCTGCGAGGAGCAGAGGGCCTTCCAGGAAGAACTGGCCAAGCGTAATGCGGAGCTCATCATGAAGATGGCCGGCATCGAGAAGGCCCAGGAAGAGGCAGCGAACTTGGCTTCCGCGGCGGAGGCCGCCCGGAACCAGCATCAAGCCGCCCTCGATTCCCAGGAAGAAGACCTCTCCGCGCGTGAGGCGAAGCTTGCCGCAATGCTCTATGGCAAGGATGAGGAGCTCGAGGCTCTTGTCGAGCGGCGGACTCGTGAGCTGGGGCAGAGGCACAAAGAGGCGCTCGATGCCCAAGCTCTGGCCCATGCCGGCAAGGTCCAAGAGCTGGAGGTGGAACGGGACGGGCTGAAGGAGCAGGCCCTCAGGCTGTCCGACGAAAAGAATAGGCTCAACAGCGCCTTGACAGAGGCGTAGGGAGCGGTCATTAGCAGGACTGGGGAGCTTTCCAAGGCGCAAAACTCCATCAGAGATCTCAGGCTGAGGCTGGAGAATCTCGAGAAGATGTTGGCGGAGAGCTCAGCTCGGGAGGAGGCCTTGACCAAGAGCCTGGAGGAGGAGAAGCAGCTGCGGGCGGATCAGGGCGCCTCCCACCAAGAATTCATGGCGAGCGAGAACAGGTGGATCAGCCGGCTGGAGGACATCACCGGTAGGGTTACCTCATAGTTGGCCCTCATGGGGATGCCAAACGTGAGGTATGCCCCTGAATGGAGCGGGTCCGTCAACGCCAAGCTGACCCTGTTCTTCGAGGGCGTCCTCAGTGCCTTGACTGATCTTCACTCCAACAGGGCCACGCTCGCCGGGGAGGCCCGGCGGCTCTGCCGGGGGGTCATGACCAAGGTCCTCACCAAGGTGGCGTTCTGGAACCCCGCCCTCGACTTCAAAGCCGCGATGGACAGCTTGCCGGAGGATACTGACCTCACGGCGCTCAAGGAGCGCATCAAGCCCGTCATCAGCCGCATCGACGAAATCAAGAGGGTGGAGGGCCAGCGCCGGGATTAGGCATCCCGTTCTTCCTTGCCGCTGCGGGTTTATGACCAAGACAAATTTTATCTTTAGTTAGAACTGCAGCGATGGCACGATGTAATATAACTTTGAAATATCTTTAGAATCATGCATGTTATTTTCCTGTTGGCTGCCTCTTTGTGTGTCTACCCTACGTTAACTGGGTAGGCTTGCCGACGCGAAATACCCAAGGCGGCGTCTTGGGGACGGGTCCCCATTGGCCTGCCGGGCGAGCGTGCTGCCGGGTCCGCCACCTTGCCGCTCTTAACGCAGCCGCTCGAACTGTCGAGCTTGACTCGAGTCAGAGTCAGGAGCTTTGTCAATTGCGGAAGGCTACCCTACCGTTTCCAACACAGCCGTTTGAACTGTTGAGCGGACTCGAAACAGAACAAAGGCGTTGCCGATCGGGAAGGGCCCCATTTGCGTGCAGGTTTCTATTTGTAGTGGCTCGAGCGCAGATCTTCCGGCCTCCTCAAAGGGCCACGAAGACGAGAGAGCGTCGGGCCAACCACTAGAGCCGATTCTCACAACTGCTCCCCCCTACCTGGCGCGCCAAAGATGTCGGTGTATTTGGGTCGACTCCTATGGGATCACGAGAATCCCTACTACGGTTGCGAGGCGCGGGGTTGAGAGAAGAGTGCATCTAATAGTCAGGACACGGTTCCTTTACCCAGGTTCGGGCCGCAAAGATGCGTAAAACCCTACTCCTTCTTAGGTGGATTATATCTTTGTGTTCTTCAGCTAGTGAGGAGCTCCAAAAGAGTCGTGAGGAGTTCAAAAAAGCCGAATCCTTCTCCTGGTCGCCTCGGGCCTCCTTTTATAGGAAAAAGGTGTTGCCATAGTGGCACATAGGAGGTGGAAAGGGTACAGTGATGCGAGGTTATCCCTCGCATTACAGGACAAGGCACATTTAATGTGCTTAGCTTAGGTGTCCTTGCTTTATCGGGGACGAGGGGAGACGTCCGTCTTGTCCGTCGCCGCCCCTCCTCGTGTCGACACGCACCCTGGCCAGCGGTGCCTGAGGTGCCATGTAGGCAGACAGGCAGCTAAGGTGGCGCAACGGTGGGTCTCCACGAAGATCTGCGACTTGCCATGTAGGAGCCTGTCCAGCTGGTTGGGTCGACAGCTGCGTGGGGCGGTGGAAACTCAGTTGGTGCGGCCTGATGGTGGCCCCGTGGGTGCCCTCGGCAAGGGTCTTGCCGCGGCCCGACAAGGGTCTTGCCGCGGCGCCTGCTGTCATCCACGGCAAGGTGCTTGCTGGAGTCCTTGTGGTTCTCCTTGGCTGGAATCCCGCCAAGGGTTGTCGTCTTCTTAACTTGTATCTGATCTTGGATGTCTTCACAAAGATCTGCATGCCACCACGGGGATATCTCCCAAATCCTCGCCCCATGGGGGCGGTGGACTCAAGGGTGATCTGCTCCGTAGGTGTGGGGCGAGCGGCCGCAGCAAGGGTCTTGCCGGGGCTGCCAGAGCCGGCCCCGGCAAGGGTCTTGCCAGGGCTGCTGAAACTGGCTCCCGGCAAAGATCTTGCTGCGGAAAGCCGCTTTGTCCCTTTGCTCTTTGTGGTCCCCTTCTTGGCGTTGCTCCAATTGCATCGAGCCTCGGTCTTACCTTGGCTCATCTCCCTGGCCATGCTTGGTGTGGTGGTGCCCGTGGCTCAGACTGCCCGTGCACAGTCACTACAAGAAATATGTCAACTTATGACCTTTTGTTAGTGACCCTGGAAGAATTGGTCATAAATTTATGACCATTTTAGACCAATTGGTCAAAAGATGCCTGGGGGGCTCTAAACCCTAAACCATAACGACCATTTTGCTCAGAAAGGTCATAATTTCATTAGAGGAAATGGTCGTAAAGCTAGTAGCATTGTCCACTGCCTCATGCCAACCTGATAACGACCAATATAAAATGGTCACTACACTTGAGTTTGAATGAATTAGGATGATTAGGCAGCCACCTCAGCAACCTCTCTTATGTGTCACTGTCTAGGTGTCATTTTTTCTTGAGTTTAAATATTCAACAGACAGACCGGGCACACACTGACAGGCGGGACCCATTTGACAAGTGGGGCCGAGCGCTTAATTCGCCCAAAAAATATGCACGAGGCGGGACTCGAACCCACGACCTCGCGCTTGCTTCGCTCGCATGCTACCGCTAGGCTAGAGAGGGACAGTTGCTCACATCTGGGAGTTTATCTATACATTATATAGACCTAAAAATGTGTGCTTTAATTCCTAAAAAATGTGCGCTAGCGGGGACTCGAACCCATGACCTGGCGCTCGCTCGCTCGTTCGGTACCGCTGGGCTCTCTCGTATCATAGAGAGAGCTCTCTCGTATACTATACAAAACCAGGGCTCTCTCGTATCAATGACAAGTGGGGCCTTCCGAACAGGTGGCGGCGGGTGGCATCGAACAGAGCAACACTTATCGTTTTTCTAGGTCTTCCGACCAGGTGGCGGCGGGCGGCGGCGGAAGCAACCAGCAAGCGTCGCTCGGACGAGGGCGGGGCGGCGGGCGGCGGACGGCGGCCGAAGCAACCAGTAGGGGCCGCTCGCCTTGCCCACGACCTCGCTGCAGGTGACCTCGCTCACGGCCTCGCGGCGGAAGCAACCAGCAGGGGCGGGGACAGGAACGGCGACCTCGCCGCTCGCATCGCCCACGCATGGGGGACTCGCCGCCGCCGAGCAAGGGGGAGTCGCCACCGCCGCAAGCAGACCTCGCCCACGTATGCACCCCTCTCCTCCCCCCTCCTCTTCCCCCTCTCCTCTCTGTTGATGTAGATTTGTTAGGAGAATCTTCAGAGTTCTTTGATGTAGGTTTGTTGTAAGCTTGGAAAAATCTCTTGGAAATGTCATTGATGAATTTGGTAGAAATTGTGAAGAGAATTTCTGTTGATGGTTTAACCAAAATAGTTCTTACTGGCAGCATATATTGTTATTGTTGGTTGTTTAACCACCTCTGTTTTTTGTGAACCATCATGTTTTAGTTAGCTTTTCTTTTCTCCCATGTGAAATCTGTATTTCCATATGAACTACTTTTTATTGCTCCCATGTGAAATCTGTAAACCATGTGAACTGGACTAAAGTAGTGAGGAATTGGAAATAACTGAATGTTGTGCTTAGGCAGTTAGCATATAAACTTGGGTGCCTACCTTATTTTCTGGAATTTTAGCTTCCATTACTTCCATCCATTTTCATTAATTAATGTTGATGCACTTAGATTGATTTGCTAAGTTGCAACAATTTGTTGTCTTTGGCAGATGGATAGAAGCTGGATTAGACAAGGAGTTAGAAACTTTTCGAAAGAACATATGAAAGGAGTTGATGATTTCATGGCATTTGTTCGGGCAAATTTTGCCAACGATGCTCACATTCTTTGCCCATGTTGTGAATGCCTCAACCGTCCAAGAATGGCTCAAGGAAGAGTGGAAGATCATCTGCTTCTTAATGGGATGTCCAGCACATATGATAGATGGATATATCATGGAGAACCTTTAGACAGACAACCTCAACATTTTGAAGCTGATACAGAGGCCCCTCATATGATGGGTGGTGGTGATGCCGGCATTGATTTCATGGAAAAGGTTTTGCGAGATAATGCTGTTTTGGAGGAAGAGGATGGGCATGAAGATGATAGGAATCCTGACCTATTGAAGGATTTGTACGATGCTGAAGATCGTACTGATGGACAGAAATCGTTGTTTGCTGAGGTGTTAGAGGAGGCGAAGCGCGCAGCTCATGAAGGGGGTAAATTTTCAAGATTTACCTTCACCGTGAAGTTACTCCACATCAAGTCTTTCTACCGGATTAGCAATGCCGCATTCAATGCAATACTCCGTCTTTTGAGCTTGCAATTCCCTGATAGTTGTGTTCCCAGATCTTTTGATGAAGCATTGATCATAATCCGCAGGCTGGGGTTAGGTTATGTGTCAATACATGTGTGCCCAAATAACCGTGTCTTGTTTCGGAAGGATTTAGCAAAGCATGACAACTGTCCAAAATGCAATGCATCTAGGTGGAAAGATGCTGATGGGAAGAAGTCAATACCGGAGAAGGTACTGAGGCACTTTCCCTTGATACCAAGGCTGCAGCAGATGTTCATCTCGAAGAAATCATCGCGTGAAGTACAGTGGCACAAGCTGAAGCGGCAACCTGTGGACAATGAGCTGAGCCATCCAGCAGATGGAGAGGCTTGGAAAGAGTTTGACAGTATACATTTAGATTTTGCTGCAGATCCAAGGAACATAAAACTTGGCATTGCCACAGATGGGTTTAATCAGTTTGGGAACATGAGCACGTCTTATAGCATGTGGCCAGTTTTTGTGGTGCCGTACAACCTGCCACCATGGGCATGCATGGATCAGTCCAACTTCATGATGTCATTGCTGATCCCGGGTCCAGATTCTCCAGGAAAGGATTTTGATGTCTTTATGGAGCCCCTCGTAGAAGAACTGCTCCAGCTCTGGACTAGTGTACCTACATATGATGCCTTGAGTCCGGAAGAAAAGTTCAATCTACGTGCTGCGATCATATGGTCCATCCATGATTTCCCGGCTCTGCACACTCTGTCTGGGAGGATCACAGCGGGTTATCAGGCTTGTGTCCATTGTGACAAAGACCCCTGCTCAAAGAGAATAAGGAACAAGATCTGCTATATTGGGCACCGCCGCTTTATTCCCCGAAACTATCGCTGGCGAAGAAGCAAAGATTTTAATGGTGAGAATGAAACCCGTGACAAGCCAGCTGAATTCACTAAAGAAGAGCTGGAGCAGCAACTTGAAAAGGTGAAAGATGTGAGACCAGGAAAGCTGGCGAAGAAAAGAAACCGTGAGGAAGGTCAATGTTGGGACCGGAGGTCTTGTTTGTGGGACCTGCCATACTGGGCTGATCTGAAATTAAGGCATAATCTCGATGTAATGCACATTGAGAAAAACATATGCGAGAATCTGCTAGGGACATTTCTGAACATTGAAGGGAAGACAAAGGACACGGTTAGTTCTAGGCTTGATTTGGAGGACATGGGCATAAGAGAAGATTTGCATCTACAGCACAATGAAGATGAAGATTCATTTGAAATTCCACGAGCATGGTATACAATGAATAAAGAACAAAAGCTTCCATTCTGTGAATTCCTAAGAGCGGTGAAATTTCCAGATGGTTATGCTGCTAACCTAGCAAAGTGTGTTACTTCTGATGGATTCAAGATTTCAGTACTGAAAACCCATGATTGTCACATCCTCCTCCAAAGGATTTTACCGGCGGGCCTCCGAGGAATCATGGACAAGGATATATATGAAGCGGTTGCTGAGCTAGGAAATTTCTTTAGAGAACTGTGCTGCAAAACCCTGAAGTTAACTGTCCTGGAAAGACTTGAAAAAGAAATCCCAATTATTCTTTGCAAGCTCGAGAAGATCTTCCCTCCAGCTTTCTTCACCGTGATGGTCCATTTGGTGGTGCACTTACCCAAAGAGGCAATGCTTAGAGGCCCTGTGCAATACGGTTGGATGTACCCAATCGAACGAAGGCTGCTTACTTGTAAGTGTTATGTGCGAAACACGGCAAGGCCTGAAGGTTCTATTGCTGAAGCATATGTCGTTGACGAGTTCTTGACTTTTTGCTCTAGATACTTTGGTGATGTGGAAACAAGATGGAACCGGCTGGGCAGAAATAGAGAGCGGTCTGATTCGCAAAGTGGTGATGTCTCTGTTTTCAACCATGGTGTGAACTTTCTTGGAGCCTCACAATACTTGGAGGCTGGTAATGAGTATGACAAGATGGTTTTGTTTGTGCTCAGCAATTGCGCCGAGGTTCTACCATATATCGAGTACGTTATATCTTGTGCACTCATTAAATATATTTTTTTGCTTGGGTTGGCACCAGCCTAATGTTTTAATTCACATGTTTTGTTGGCATTGCAGGAAATGCAAGGAAGAGTTAAACCAGGAAGAAAGCAATATCAATGTTGATAAAAGGGTTGCCAAGGTGTTTCCTAAGTGGTTTAAGAATCATGTGAGATCTTTAGCCACATGTTTTATGTTTTCTGTGTTATTTACCCATTGTTAAATACCATTGTTTGCTAAATGGTTTATTTGTGCAGATTGGAAAGTTGCATGAGGAGAAAAAGGTCAGTGATGATCTATTTGCTTTGGCATGCTTACCGGATAAGCGAGTGAGAGTGTATTCAGCATGCATTGCTGACGGTGTCCGGTACCACACCGTTGACCGCGAGAAAAAAAGGAAGACACAGAATAGTGGAATCGTCACTGAGGGGTCACATGATGGTGAGATCATTGACTTCTATGGTCAGTTGAGAAGCATCGTAGAGTTGCAGTACAACTCTAGTGGAGGCATCCATCGCTCGGTTGTCTTATTTCGCTGTGACTGGTTTGAGCTTGGTAGCAAGAAGAGGAGAGACTCTTTTGTCAAATATGATGGCCACTTCAAAAGCATCCACACTGCAAGGTGCTGGTATAAGAGTGATCCCTTTATTCTAACAACACAAGCAACAATGGTGTTTTATCTGCCAGACACTCTTTTGCACGGAAAATGGCGAGTTGTGCAAAACTTTCAGCACAGACACTTGTGGAGTGTGACTGAAACTGAAGTGGAAAAGGGCCCCGGTGATGGTGGACTAACATACCAAGATGATGACTCTACGGAAGTTCCGTTGCAAGCTGATGATGACTCTATGGAAGTTCCGGTGCAAAGCAGAGTGCGAAGGGACCAGGAACGTGTGATCGTTGGTGCTGCAACAGTTGAAGGCATCAAGAAAAGAAGAAAGGTGGTAGAGGATGGACATGAAAGCGAGGATGAGGAAAACCGGACTGATCATACTATGCTGCAATATTGTAGTGATGATGAGGAAAACAGGAGTGGGCATAGAGTTCCTTGTTTTCGTATCGACGACGATGAGTAGCGAATGGACTGGCAAAGGTAAATACTATTACTTAATGTTCTTTGTTTTGGTATCTATGGGACTGGTGACCTGATGTGATCAATCTTCTCTCCAGGTAGAAAAATCCTTGAAGATTCTAGGAGCAAAATGATGATCCTGATGGTTGTAGCAAGATGATGATCCTGATGGTTGTAGCAAAATGATGATCCTGATGGTTGTAGCAATAGTGATGTAGTTATCCTGATTCACAATGCTTTAAGATTCCAGCAGCAAAATTGAGATGTTATGCTTGTTGTTTTGACCTGAATTGAGATGTTATTGTAGCTGTTATGCTTGCTGTCAAAATGTTGTCTTGTAATGCAAAAGATTGCAAAATGATGATACAGAAGATTTTTTGAACATCTTTAGTTCAAGTTTTGGTCAGAATGTTGTCTTGTAGTTGTTGTGATCATCTTGTAGTTTTTTTGCTCAGAATGTTGTCTTGTAGATGCTATTTTAACTGAATTTTCGTCAGAACTGAAGATGCTATTTTAACTGAATTTTGGTCAGAACTGGAGATGCTATTTTAACTGAATTTTGGTCAGAACTGCAGGTGAGCAAAAAAATATGCGCCAGCGGGGACTCGAACTCACGACCATGCGCTTGTTTCACTCTGTTTCTACCACTGGGCTAGGACGAGGCTATTAGTCTTACACTCTATGCCAACCTTTTTGAACATATCAAACTAGTCAAGTATGAAGCACACACCTCACTGACAAGTGGGCCACTCGACCCACTCGCTGACAAGTGGGCCATTTTGCTATTGTACCCAAGCTACCAAAAATATGCACGTGGCCAAAAAATATGCGCGTGCGGGGGCTCGAACTCACGACCGTGCGTTTATTTCAATGTGTTTCGACCACTGGGCTAGGAAGAGGTTGTTGGTTTTGTACTCTATGCCCACCCTTTTCAATATATCAAACAACTCGCTGACAATTGGGGCCGCTCCTCCTCCTATCCACTCTTTTCCCCGCTCCCCCTCTCCACTCATCCTCTCCACTCGACCCGCTGCCACCACCGCCGCCGGCTCCTTCCTCTCCCACCACCGCCGGCTCCTTCCTCTCTCTCCGTCGTCGTGGGTATGAATTTGCTTCCCCTTCCTCTACCTATCTACTGTTATGATAGATTAGGGTGATTTTATTAGGGTTCTTGCCGCCGGATTAGGGTTTGATTAGGATGTTTTTAATACATTTTTTGTTTAGGGTGACGGCGACGCCTCCCCTTCTCCTCCCCGGCGCCTCTGCTGGTCCGACGCCTCCTGCGCGGCTTGCCCTACGCCGCCGGCGACCACTTCTTCTCGGACTCCGGCGTAGGTAAGCCATCCGGACCACTTCTTCTCATCCTCTCTCCTTTCTCTTCTGCTCTAGGGTTTGAGAATCTAGGATTTGTTATGCATACTAGGCATGTATTGGTGGATTTAGGCATATTGTTCTTGGTGGATTTAGTATGCTCTGTTGGTGGATCTAGTGTGGTTGAATTGCTGTTTGATTACTATGATGTTGCTGTTGGTACTCACCTGGCATGTTGTGGTACTCACATGGCATGTTGTGGATCTAGTGTGGATTTAGTATGCTCGGTTGGTGGATTTAGCCATTCTGTTGTTAATTAACTGAATTAACTGAATTCTGTTGTTGTTGAATTCTATGGTGAACATGTTCTTACTGTTGCCAGACTGCTGACAACAATTAACATGGCATGCATACAGCAATCCTGTTGTTGCTGTTGCTGTGTAATTAACTGAACGTAACTAATGAGGAGTGCTGATAGGAATTCTGTTGCTATTGCTGTGTAATTAACTGAATGTAACTGATGAGGAGTGTTTCTTTTGTTACTAGTTGTGGTTATTCTTGTTGACAAGTCTTGTGCTGTAGTGGGATTCATGCATATGCAAGTGTAGTGACTTGCATGAATATGGGCAGAGTAGTAGCACCAGTAGATGCCAACTTTTGATATGCATGCATGCATTCTTGCTAGTTTATATTCTTTTAAACTGAACATGCTCAAGTATGGAAACATTGCATTCTTCTCCAGCTTAGTGGCCAAGAAACATTACATTTATGAGTGCACATGCTCAAGTCTGTGTGTCTGTTGATCTTTTTGCCATCAGAAATATTGATGGGTGTTGTTTATGTTGATGTTCTTCTTCTACTCATTGCCCCTTTGCCAAGATAGAGTAGGAGCAAATTGAGGCCATTGCCATTTATAGTAGTATTCCAAATTGAGGCCCTAGCAAACACATGTAGGAATTATTCTACTGTTTTGAAGTGCTTGTTTCCTATTTCTGTCCAGTCCTGTTGTTTAATTTACAATGCTGCTTTTCAGATAAGTGAGATGCCTGGCTTGGAAGGTTTCGAGTTCTTAGAGATCGTAATTGAGAAATCTTACATTAGGCAGGTATATTTATCATCACTCATTTATTTATCATCACTCTGTTGTCTAGTGCTTCATTGCCACAATTAACCACTGCTTGACCCTCGCTGCAGAGGCTGCTTGACAAGTTTGCGAAGATGCTCGCCGGCCGTGAGCCCCACAAAGTGAAGCTGCGGGAGGCCGGCAGCGGGCTTCACGGGCTATGGGAAGTGTTGGTGGTGTTCGATGGTGAAGGCCACATGTACCTAGGGCCCGGCTGGGAGCATTTCGCCCGCGCCCATGAGCTACAGCTCGGGTACTTCCTTGTCTTCCGCTACGATGGCGACGCCATGTTCACCGTGAAGATGTTCGATAACACAATGTGCCGCATGTACTACCAGCACGACGACGATGCCAGTAAGCTCTCCGCCTCTCTTCTTCCTGTCCTTTTGGCTTCCTCTACCTACACGTCGACAACACCATGTTCACACTTTGTTGCATTTGGCCAGGCAATGGGAGCAGTAGCGGGGATGACGAGGAGCAGAGCGGGGATGACGATGAGGAGCAGAGCGGGGATGACGAGCAGAGCGGGGATGACGAGGAGCAGAGTGGGGATGACGACGAGGAGCAGAGCGGGGATGACGAGGAGCAGAGCGGGGATGACAAGGAGCAGCCTATTCTGGCTGACGACGAACATGCTATGGTGGTGGCTGAGGACGACCCTGCTATGGTGGCGGCGGATGACGACCTTGATATGGTGGTGGCGGACGACGACCTTGCTATGGTGGGGGCGGACGACGACCTCGCGATGGTGGTGGCGGACGACGACCTCGCGATGGTGGTGGCGGACGACGACCTCGCGATGGTGGCGGCGCTTGCAATCCCACAGCTTGGCGACAGGACCATGCCAATTGTGGTAGAGGAGTACATACGCGTTGGGATTCGCCACTCTCAGTGCATCAGGTTGATGAAGGAGAAGAAGGAGGAGTGAAGATGTTAAGAAGGTGTTCAGCATGTTAGGTTTAAGCTTGTTAGTGTAATATGAACATGTCAATGTTAAGTATGCCAGGTTTAATTTTGTGCATGCTCATGGATGCTGTATGACAGTGTCATCTAAACAAGTCATGTTTTTAACAATGAATATTCAGTTTGGTAATTGATGGGAATTGGAATTTTTTATGCATGCTCATGGATGAAAGATAAAATTATGGGTTTTTGTGCATGCTCCTGGATGAAACAATATAAGTTTCATTTTTTTTGAATGCTAAAAACATGACTCAATATGGCCACGTGGGTACATCTAACACGGGTTTTGAAGGGGTGCATGGGGGCTTTGGCTATGGCACCAGGAATCAGGAAGGAGAAGATGGCTTAAGATTTGCTCTAGCCTACGACATGATTGTAGCTAACACCCTCTTTAGAAAGAGAGAATCACATCTGGTGACTTTTAGTAGTGGTCAACACTCTAGCCAGATTGATTTCATCCTCTCGAGAAGAGAAGATAGGCGTGCGTGCCCTCTTGAAGCAAGGGGTAGGGCGTATGAGGGCCTCTACCAACGGTTAGGCACGAAGGAAGGGGAAATGGACATCTATAAGATAGCCAACATCCGAGAGAGGAAGACGAGGGATATTGGCCAAGTCAAATGCATCAAGGACGGAGCAGACCAACTCCTCGTGAAGGATGAGGAGATTAAGCATAGGTGGCGGGAGTACTTCTACAAGCTGTTCAATGGGGAGAATGAGAGTTCTACCATTGAACTTGATGACTCCTTTGATGAGACCAGCATGCGTTTTGTGCGGCGAATACAGGAGTCTGAGGTCAAGGAGGCTTTGAAAAGGATGAAAGGCGGCAAGGCGATGGGCCCTGATTGTATCCCCATTGAGGTGTGGAAAGGCCTCGGGGACATAGCGATAGTATGGCTAACCAAGCTTTTCAACCTCATTTTCCGGGCAAACAAGATGCCAGAGGAATGGATACGGAGTATATTAGTACCAATCTTCAAGAACAAGGGGGACGTTCAGAGTTGTACTAATTACCGTGGAATTAAGCTGATGAGCCATACAATGAAGCTATGGGAGAGAGTCATTGAGCACCGCTTAAGAAGAATGACAAACGTGACCAAAAATCAGTTTGGTTTCATGCCTGGGAGGTCGACGATGGAAGCCATTTTCTTGGTTCGACAACTCATGGAGAGATACATGGGAGCAAAAGAAGGACTTGCATATGGTGTTCACTGACTTGGAGAAGGCCTATGATAAGATACCACGGAATGTCATGTGGTGGGCCTTGGAGAAACACAAAGTCCCAGCAAAGTACATTACCCTCATCAAGGACATGTACGATAATGTTGTGACAAGTGTTCGAACAAGTGATGTCGACAATGATGACTTCCTGATTAAGATAGGACTGCATCAAGGGTCAGCTTTGAGCCCTTATCTTTTTGCCTTGGTGATGGATGAGGTCACAAGGGATATACAAGGAGATATCCCATGGTGTATGCTCTTTGCGGACGATGTGGTGCTAGTTGACGATAGTCGGACGTGGGTAAATAGGAAGTTATAGTTATGGAGACAAACCTTGGAATCGAAAGGGTTTAAGCTTAGTAGAACTAAAACTGAGTACATGATGTGCGGTTTCAATACTACTAGGTGTGAGGAGGAGGAGGTTAGCCTTGATGGACAGGTGGTGCCTCAGAAGAACACCTTTCGATATTTGGGGTCAATGCTGCAGAAGGATGGGGGTATTGATGAAGATGTGAACCATCGAATCAAAGCTGGATGGATGAAGTGGCGCCAAGCTTCTGGCATTCTCTGTGACAAGAGAGTGCCACAAAAGCTAAAATGCAAGTTCTACAGGACGGCGGTTCGACCCGCAATGCTGTATGGCGCCGAGTGTTGGCCGACTAAACGCCGACATGTTCAACAGTTAGATGTGGCGGAGATGCGTATGTTGAGATGGATGTGTGGCCACACGAGGAAGGATCGAGTCCGGAATGATGATATACGAGATAGAGTTGGGGTAGCACCTATTGATGAGAAGCTTGTCCAACATCCTCTGAGATGGTTTGGGCATATTCAGTGCAGGCCTCCAGAAGCCCCAGTGCATAGTGGACGGCTAAAGCGTGCGGAGAATGTCAAGAGAGGTCGGGGTAGGCCGAATTTGACGTGGGAGGAGTCCGTTAAGAGAGACCTGAAGGATTGGAGTATCACCAGAGAACTAGCTATGGGCAGGGGTGCGTGGAAGCTTTCTATCCATGTGCCGGAGCCATGAGTTGGTCACGAGATCTTATGGGTTTCACCTCTAGCCTACCCCAACTTATTTGGGACTAAAGGCTTTGTTGTTGGTGTTGTTGTTTTATAACATGACTCAAACCCTAGCCACGGACGGCCGCCGCAACGAAATCGGCCGGTTTTTGAAAACACCGTAAAAAACTCAAAAAAATCAAAACAAAATGGGAGACCTCCGCGTCACATCATCAAATGTGGCCTACCAACTAGCGAAAATACCAAACTTGCAATACCGGCATTTTCTTGAGCTACTCGGTATGATTTTAACCATGATTTCTACAAAGTTTACAAAAAAAACCCTATTTTTTTCTACACCCAAACCCAAAAGGATTTCCCTCCCACACCAAAATTTTCCCTCCACCAAAATTTCCCTCTCCCAAAATTTCCCTCCACTCCCTCCACTCCCTCTCCCACTACCAAGCGGGACCCACCACTACCTCTCCCACTAACACGCGGGATCCCCTCCCCTCCCTTCC
>LR738714.1:54846929-55232214 GCA_902687465.1 Secale cereale | reverse complement strand
GACGACCACTCCCTCCCCTGCTCTGCCACGCCACGCCGCACCGCCACGCCGCACCGCACCGCCCCGAGCCGCCCCGCCACGCCGCATCACGGTGCGCCGCCGGCGACGAATCCACTCCCTTCTCCTCTCCCTTCGACGACGAATCCACTCTTCGACGACGAATCCACTCCCTCCACTCGACGACGGTTCTACATCAACGACGAATCCACCCATCGGCGACGGTGGCTACATCATCCACATCATCAACGATCGACGACGGCGACAGCTACCCCTCTCCTCTCCCCTCTCCCCTCTCCCCCTAGGGTTCGGTAGATCCCCCTCCTGGTCGACCTAGGGTTAGGATTCGGTCGATCTAGGGTTAGGATTCGGTCAATCTAGGGTTAGGATTCGGAGGATCTACGAGCTCCTGGTGGTTCTTGTTCTTGTTCATGTCGATCTAGGGCTAGGATTTGTTTTCTTGTCGATCTAGGGTTAGGATTCGCGCGTCGGCTCCTCCCTCCCTGCTCGAACCCTACTGATTATGTTATCTTGGGTCACAGTTGGTTATGTTGGGTCACAGTTGGTTATGTTGCATGCGTGTCCTTGTGCACTTGTAGTGTTTGATCCCCCTCATGGTTTAGGGTTCATGTTGATGGAGAGGAAGTGCATGATTTTAGGGGATGGGGATGGATGAGGAGGTGGATGAGGTTTGAGGAAGACCTCCCTCTGGTTCATGGTTCATGTTGCTTGTGTATGATTTAATTACTTGACCCCTATGAAACCAGTAGTTTATTTCCCTTTGATTTCATCGAAAATGATGCCTTGTGCTGGCCCAAGATGTTGTAATATCGTTCTATGGCTACCCATGATCTCTCCTTTTTTTGCGGGTATGGCATTCTTTCTGTACTCAAAAACAAAAGCAATTTGTGTTAAGTAGAAGGTGCTGTGTTCAGTCACCAAGCTATAGTGGAATTACATGATTCAGATGAGCATTCCTTTATCAGCATAGAGGCCGTCCCGTGTGGCTCTCTCGCCTTTTTTTGCTGTTGTTGTTGTTGCAAAGACCGGGAACTTTATTGAGCAGTTGAGAGTATTTTTTTCATCTGCTTTTGTACTTCTGCAAGTACTGTTGTTTCATGCTTTACTAGTGGAAACATCTAGTTGTTTTGAAGGTCCTCATGATATACTCGTCTAGCTTGCTGTCAGACTGTCTAAGCATGTGTACATGACACTAATTCACTAGTTCATGTTGCTTGCTTGCTAACATACATGTTGCTTGCAAGCATACATGCTTAATTAGGGTTTCCATTAGCAGTACTTGCTTGTATCAGTAGCACATGGAGAAGAAGCTACTTGCTTTCTTATTAATTAGGGTTTGTATCAATAGTATTTGCTTGCTTCTTTTCAATTTCCTTCAATGCTTGCTTGTTTCTATTAGTAGCACTTTGCTTGCTTGCTTGTTTAGTGTACATATATTTCCACTGTACATGCATGCTTGTTTAGTGCACTTACATGTTTGCTTAATTAATAACAGTACATCACTGTATGTGCATGATGGTCCAAATGCTTTCCTTTATTGATACAAGTGCATCATTTTACTTTATCCCTGTTGTATATGATTGTTGTTTATTCTATTTTGCAAGCACCACCTCAAGATCATCCATGGCAAGGATGACAAGGTCAAGCATGAGGCCAACCGTTGGTATGCAACTTGCTCCTTGTGGTTATACTGTCAGTTTCATCAAATCTGTGTCTTAATATGCTAAGTGATATGTATTGCTGCAATCTGAATAAGCTGGCTTAATTGTGCCTGTGTGCTGTTAGTCTTCCTTACCCGAATAACTAGGATTAAATGATTATAAAATTTCATAAGATATGTTTGGCTGCCTGTCCATGCATTCCAAACATTCACCTAATAGTTACGTTTCCTTTATCATGCAAAGAAGAGCCTCTCACCGAGTACGAGAAGGTTAGGGCTAGAAATATCATGAGGAACAATCGGATGTTCCAGTCCCTTGGCATCGGTGCAATAGCGTCGGTGATTAGGAAAACAAATCGTGTACAAGAAGGTAGAAGTGATGAGGTTCAAGAGGGTAGTGGAGTTATCAATGATGACCCAGAGTACAATCCTAAGGAGGATGAAGTTATTGATGGAGAGGAAGTGGATGATGTTGTAGTCAACAAGATTGTTAAGGTGCAAACTCTGTCTTGCTTGGAGGGTTGGGGTTCTGTTATTCTATGTTATTCCTTGTGCTCACATATTTCTCTTGTGATCTAATGCTTTTTTCCGTGCTGTTCATACGAGGCACTGAAGGAATCTAGGACAAAGAGGCCTAGTGTTAAGAAGACAGTCAACAAGAAGAACAAGAGCTTAGAAACATCTGCTGCAATGCCTCCAGGAAGGGTGATGGCCCCAGCTCCAGGACAAAAAAGAGGATCCTGGAACCTGATGAACCTGCCCTTGATAGAGTCACAAGGCAGAAAGCAATGATGGCGACTGCGACGGACCATCAGGAAAGTATGATGCGCATGGACTCTCAGACCTCGGTGCAAACGGGTGATGAGTTGCCGCCCATGGATGAAGGAACCACTCTCAGCATGGATGGAAGTGGCCTTGTCTGCCTACATGAAGCAGGAACCATCTGCATTGATGAAGCAGGCACTGTCCACACAGACCTCAGCCCTGTTGCACCTTCTATTGACAGGAATGCTGTCATCAATGAAGAAGAACAACAGCTTGTGCTTCAATCAGGCATGACCTTTGCAATGCTATCTTTTCCTAGTGCATTTTCCAAATGGAATGATCATGTATGCTTTTGTCGATTCCTGCATTTGTCGATTTCTATTCTAATTTATGAGTTCGGATTCATTTTTAGATGCAATGAATCCCAAGACTAGACTTAGAAAGGGCAGAGGGCTAGAGAGGATCACCAAGTCGCTTGGTAGCAAGGTGCCTATCCAAATTGCCGAAGGGATGATTCGTCCAGAGAAGCCTCTGCAGGTAGCAAAGCTTGCTTCTGAGTGTGGACTCATTGCAAAAAGTCATCTTCCGGTTCTTCCTCACTTCAAGCTATACAAAAAAAATGCTAGTCTATTGGAGAACTACATTGGGAAAGTTGCTGTAAGCTACTTGTTTCATAGTTAATGTGCTATCTATTTTCTGTTACACCTATGCATGATCACTAATATTGTTCCTACCTTGTTTGCTATCTTGGTAGGCAAATTTTGAGATGAACACGGACTCGGAGACCATCAAGACCTCGTGCAAAGATATTTTGCAGAAATATTCAAAGAACAGATGCCATCAGATCAAGAAGAAGTATTTTGATACCGTAGCCGCAAATAAAGTCAGCATTAAGTCTCCGGTGCCTGATCTAACGGATGGTGAATGGAAAGCTCTGGTGGAGATGTGGTCTACCCCAAGACACAAGGTTTGTCTCAGCTTTGTTTGATGCTTTATGTTCTACACATGATATGTTAGTGCCAGATCATGCTGACAGTGTGCTTTTTTGTAGGAAACCTGTGTGTCGAACAAGATGAATCGAGAAAAAGTCGTGTACAATCACAGAACTGGTTCTAGGCACTACACAGCACACATTTTTGCCACTGTGAGAACTCTTCTCTAGAGACCTTACCGTTTGATCCTCATTGAATAACATTTCTAATTCTTGCTGAATAACATTTTGATTTTTGTTGAAAAACATTTCAGAAAGAAGAGCGTAAGGGTGAGGAGCTCTCTGCGATTGACTTGTTTAAGGCCACCCACAACAGCAAGAAGCACGGGTTTTCGGAGCCAGTCAAGACTGCTATAGTAAGTCACTCCATGCTTTGCCCTGTTTGATTCATAGCCAGCTTTGATGCTTTGATGATTTGATGTTGTTTGATTCGGAGCCAGTCAATAACACACGCTATGTTCCATGCTTTGATGTTGTTTGATAGTTCAACAAATATATCAGAACTTGTTGTAGCTATTTGATGCATTTTTATGATATGATGAAATTTGATCTGAATGTTAGTTTGATGATCGGCTCACTCGGGAAGCCATCTTATATAGAACCACCATTCTAGGCTTAATGAAGTGATCATATTGTTCCAATTGCATGTCTCCAGGTCTCTAGTCATCATCTTCTTGTATAGATTTTGTGTGCTGGTTTGGTTATTTCAAATAATCCATTTGTGTGCTGGTTTGGTTTCTCCTGCTTGGTTTGGTTTGCAAAATGTGAAATAGATCTCCCACTAATGCCTATCATTTTCCTCCATATGCTAGCTTGAGATGGAAAAAATGAAGGACGCGCCGGTACCAGAAGGTGAAGAGCCAAAGTCTGCTGTTGAAATTGTCGAACAAGTCCTCAAGACCGAAGTCAAGCAAAGCACATTCCTCAGGAATGTTGGGCTCCAGTCATCTAGGAACTACTCTGGCAAAGCAACAACTAAAGTTGATGTTCATGTTCGTGAGCTTGAGCAGAAGCTGGAGAGGTCTGAGCTTCAAGCTGAAGTGATGCAAGAAGAATTGGCGGCAATGAAGATGAAGGCGGAAGAATCTGAAGCTGCACGCAACAAGGAACTTGAGTTGCTGCGCAAGAAGTCTCAAGAGCAGGAAGAGCAGTTAGCCCACTTGATGGATCTCTTTCGAGCTAAGGTAGTTTGATGGCTGTGCTGTGAACCTCTTTGTCTTTGAGCTGGGAGCTGAGCTGAGAGCTGTTGCATTTTGTTGAGAGTTGTTGCATTTTGTTGAGAGCTAAGGTAGTCTCAAGGGCATTTTGAACCTGTGAACCTGGGAGCTGAGCTGAGAGCTGTTGCATTTTGTTGCATTTTGCATTTTGTTGCATCTTTCTGTGAAGTTATGTGATCACTTGTGAACCTGGGCCTTTCTGTGAAGTTATGTGATCTTGTGAACCTGGATCACTTGTGGATCATTTTGTTTATTTTCTGTGAAGTTATGTGGATCACTAGTGCACCCGGGCTTGTGGATCACTTGTGCACCTGGGCCTTTCTGTCTATAGTTATGCAAAATGAGAACCTGGGCTCTAAAAAGGCCAAGGCCCAAACAAGAATTAGACCAAAAAGGCTTGGGCCTAAAAAAAGAAATGACTGTAAGAAAAAAAATTATAAAAAGGCTGCATAACAGAATATAAAAAGGCCAAGGCCCAAATTCGAACTAGACTAAAAAGGCTGTGGCCCAAAACAATAGTGGAATAAAAAAAATTCATCAGAAAAAGGCTCTATTCCCAGAAATTAAAAGGCCAAATTATTGGGCCATGCCCATGTAGATAAGCAAAATAAAGAGAAAAAAAATAAAATTAAATGGGCTGAATTATTGGGCTTGGACCATCAAGACGGCTGAAATGGACCGGGCTGATTCCATTTTATGACCTTTTCATTTGGTCGTAAGTCTGCCACGTCACTTGCCACGGTGGATCTGACGTGGTGTGGTCGGATTGCTAGTGACCAAAACAGTTGGTCGTTAAATCTAAGACCTTTTTTTTGGTTGTAAACGTTTGCGACCATTCCAGAAGAAAGGTCGCTATAGTCAGTTTATGACGGCCAGCTTTTGACCTTATGTTTTTTGTCACAAAAAGGTCACAAATGGAAATTTGTGACCATTCAGTGACCAATAGTGGTGGTCACAAGTTGACATATTTCTTGTAGTGAGTCATAGGGGTACAAAAAGTGTGCCCCTCTTTTTGTACACCGACAAATTGATAGAAAAGCGAATAATTATGAGACTATCTAGGCATGATCATTGTATATAGGCATCACCTCCGAGACAAGTAGACCGAAACGATTCTGCATCTACTACTATTACTCCACACATCGACCGCTATCCAGCATGCATCTAGTGTATTGAGTTCATACGAACAGAGTAACGCTTCAAGCAAGATGACATGATGTAGAGGGATAAACTCAAGCAATATGATGTAAACCCCATCTTTTTATCCTCGATGGCAACAATACAATACGTGCCTTGCTGCCCCTAGGGTCACTGGGAAAGGACACCGCAAGATTGAACCCAAAGCCTAGAACTTCTCCCATTGCAAGAACTATAGATCTAGTACGCCAAACCAAACCAATAATTCAAAGAGACTTGCAAGGATATTATGAGCACACATAAAAAGTTCAGAGAAGAACCAAATATCTTTCATAGATAACCTTGATCATAAACTCACAATTCGTCGGACCTCGACAAACACACCGCAAAAAGAGATTACATCGAATAGATCTCCTCGAAGACCGTGGAGAACTTTGTATTGAGATCCAGAGAGAGAGAAGAAGCCATCTAGATACTAGCTATGGACCCGAAGCTCTGAGGAAAACTACTCACAACTTGTGGTGAGGGCGATGATGATGATGATGATGAAGGCCTCCGTGATGGATCCCCCTCCGGTGGAGCTCCCGAACAGGCTCCAAGATGGGATCTCCACGGGAACAGAACCTACGGCGGTGGAATTAGGGTTTTCTCTCTGCGTATGGAGTTTCTGGGGTACGTGGACATATATAGGAAGAAGGAGGGAACCGGGGGCCACACGAGGGGGCCTCGAGGCAGGCGGGCGTGCCCTGGGAAGGGGGGCGCGCCCCCACCCTCGAGGGCCACGTCTCTGTCCCTTTACTTGGTTCTCAAGCTCCGCGTGAGTGATTTTCTCCAAAAATATCTCTCGCAAAGGTTTCATTCCGTTTGGACTCCGTTTGATATTCCTTTTCTGTAAAACCCTGAAATAGGCAAAAAAACAGCAATCTGGACTGGGCCTTTGGGTTAGTAGGTTAGTCCCAAAATTGATATAAAAGTGAATGATAAAGCCCATTAAACATCCAAGACTTCATAAATAATAGCATGGAACAATCAAAAATTATAGATACATTGGAGACGTATCAAGCATCCCCAAGCTTAATTCCTGCTCGTCCTCGAGTAGGTAAATGATAAAGAAAGAATTTTTGATGTGGAATGCTAACCAATATAGTTTTTCAATGTAATTCTCTTAATTGTGGCATGAATGTTCAGATATGAAAGATTCAAGATAAAAGTCTATATTGACATAAGAAATAACAATACTTCAAGGAATACTAACAAAGCAATCATGTCTTCTCAAAATACTATGTCTAAAGAAAGTTATCCCTACAAAATCATATAGTCTGGCTATGCTCCCTCTTCATCACATAAAATATTCATATCATGCACAACCCTGATTTCAGCCAAGCATTTGTTTTCATACTCTATCTTTTCAAACCTTTCAACTTTCACGCAATACATGAGCGTGAGCCATGGATATAGCACTATGGGTGGAATAGAGGTGGTTGTGGAGAAGACAAAAAGGAGGGAGATAATCTCACATCGACTAGGCGTATCAACGGGCTATGGAGATGCCCATCAATAGATATCAATGTGAGTGAGTAGGGATTTCCATGCAACGGATGCACTAGACCTAAATATGGATGAAAGCTCAACAAAAGAAACTAGTGGGTGTGCATCCAACTTGCTTGCTCACGAAGACCTAGGGCATTTGAGGAAACCCATCGTTGGAATATACAAGCCAAGTTCTATAATGAAAATGCCCACTAGTATATGAAAGTGACTAAGCATGAGACTCTCTACAATGAAGAACTTGGTGCTACTTTGAAGCACAAGTGTGGAAAAAGATAGTAGCAAGTGTCCCTTCTCTCTTTTCTCTCTCTTTTTTTGGAGGGGCTTTCTCTCTCTTTTTTTAGCCCCTCTTTATTTTTTTGGGTCATCTCTTTTTTTATTGGCCTTTGTCTCTCTTTTTTTTTGTTTCCTCACACGGGACAATGCTCTAATAATGATGATCATCACACTTTTTATTACAACTCGAAATTACAACTCGATACTATAACAAGTATGACTCTACATGAATGCCTCCGGCGTTGTACCGGTATGTGCAATGAATCAAGAGTGACATATATGAAAAATTATGCATGGTGGCTTTGGCACAACTACAATGTCAACTACATGATCATGCATGGCGATATGACAATATGATGTGTGTCATATAAACAGAACGGTGGAAAGTTGCATGGCAATATATCTCGGAATGACTATGGAAATGCCATGATAGGTAGGTATGGTGGCTGTTTTGAGCAACAATATGGTGGCTGTTTTGAGGAAGGATATATAGTGGTTTTATGGTACCGGCAAAAGTTGCGCGGTACAAGAGAGGCTAGCAATGGTGGAAGGGTGAGAGTGCGTATAATCCATGGACTCAACATTAGTCATAAGAACTCATATACTTATTTAAAAAATCTATGAGTCATCAAAACAAAGCAATCAACGCATGCTCCTGGAGGGGAGATTGGTACGAGTTAACCATCGCGCGCCCCCGACCTCCACACAAAGGTTGGGACTCAACAAATACATCATGCTCTAACTTCGTCACATAGCAGTTCACCATACGTGCATGATACGGGAATCACTAACCTTAACACAAGTATTTCTCAATTTCATAATAACTCCACTAGCATGACTCTAATATCACTATCCTCATGTCTCAAAACAATTATCAAGCATCCAACATCTCATTCTATTCAATGCACTTGGTGTGAATTTTTTTACTACATTGACAATGGATGGTGATGGTTATCATGTGAAGACTAGTTTCTTTAGCCTAAACAAACACATTACCATGCTGTTTTAATAGAACCTCAAATAGATATAAGTGAAGCATGAGAGTTCAACAATTTCTACAAAATATTACCACCACCATGCTCTAAAAGATATAAGTGAAGCGCTAGAGCAAAAATTATTCAACTCAAAAGATATAAGTGAAGCACATAGAGTGTTCTAACAATTCCTAGGCCATATTTAACTCTCTCAAATAGGTGTGTCCAGCAAGGGTGATTGTGGAAAACTAACAAGCAAAGACTCAAATCATACAAGACGCTCCAAGCAAAACACATATCATGTTGCGAATAAAAATATAGCTCCAAGTATAGTTACCGATGGATGAAGACAAAAGAGGGGATGGCTTCCCGGGGCATCCCCAAGCTTAGGCTTTTGATTATCTTGAATTTACTTGGGGTGCCATGGGCATCCCCAAGCTTAGGCCTTTGCTACTCCTTGTTCCATAGTCCATCAAAGCAATACTCAAAACTTGAAAACTTCACAACACAAAACTTAGACAAAAATTCTCGTGAGCTCCGTTAGTATAAGAAAGCAAACCACTACTCAAAGGAGCAGCAATGAATTCATTCTTAGTTTATATTGGTGTTAAACCTACTGTACTCCAACTCCTCTATGGTTCATATCCTCCAATACTACTTATAGATGCATCGGAATAAGCAAACAACACACGAAAAATAGAATCTGTCAAAGAGAGACCAGTCTGTAGTAATCTGCATGGTTCGCCTACTTCTGGAACTCCAAAAATTAAAACAAAATTGGTAAAGTTGCGCAACTTGTCTACCAATCAGCAGAAAAAATAATCAACTAAAAAGCATGCTCCAGTAAAATCCCACGACTACTTTAGCGTCCGCTAACGATTCTTTTTTTCACAGCAAGATCATATAAACTTCACACAAGTCTTCCCAAAGGTTCTACTTGGCACAAACACTAAACAAAACATGAAACCACATCTAATCAGAGGCTAGATGCAATATTTATTCCCTAACAGCAACAAAAACAAAAAACAAAAAATTGGGTTGCCTCCCAACAAGCGCTATCGTTTTATGCCCGTAGCTAGGTACGATACAAGATAGATCTAGGTATTGCCATCCTTGGAAGGCAATTCTTTGATTAAGCACTTATGATTCTTGGGCACTTCTTTGTCCCTATGCATAATCAATCTCTTGGGCAAGAAATCAAGAAATTCTAAAGTTTCAAAAGGGTCTCTTGCAAAAGTAAGAAAATTAGGGTGAACACTTATGGATTTGAGATCCGCAAGTCTAGATGTTTCACCCTTGTCTTTAGGGACATACATGAACTTAGATAATTTGGTGGAGGTATTTGGAGTAGTTTTTATAGTGGAAAGAGCAGAACCCACATTAGTGATAACATCTTCAAGCTAATTGATTCTAGTAGAATCCTGATCTAGCTTTTCTTTAACTATGGGCTCTTTTTCGTTAAGATTTTTCAGAACAACTCCTACCTTGGATCCATATTTGGTGATTTCATTATGAATTTTTCTATCCAAGTTCTCTACCAATTCTACCGTAGCAACTTTGTTTTCAATCATTTATAACCTTTGCATAACATGCTCCAAAGTTAAAACGGTTCCATTAACCATAAGAGGTGGTGAGCCGAATAATTCAGTCATAGCTTTATAAGAATCAACGGTATGGCTACCCAAGAAATTCCCTCCGGTAAAGGTATCTAAGATAAATCCATTCCACGGTGTTATGCCAATATAAAAACTGCGAAGAAGCACAGAATTGGAAAGCTTCCTATTATATCTATTTTGAGCATTGCAAATTCTATACCAGGCATCTTTTAAGTTTTTTTCCTCCCTTTGTTTAAAGTTGAGGACCTCACTCTCAGGAGTGGTGATAATGATAGGTTTGCTAGACATGATGACAAGCAAGCAAGCAACAAACAAGCAAACAAGAAGCAAGCAAACGATAAACACACAGCCGAAGAAGGGCAAATAAAACGGCAAGGATGAAGTGGGGGAGAGGAAAACGAGATGCAAATAAATGTAATGCGAAGGATAAGGGTTTGTGATAGGTACTTGGTATATGACTTTTGCGTAAGCCTCCCCAGCAACGGCACCAGAAATTCTTCTTGCTACCTCTTGAGCTTGCGTTGTATTCCCTCAAAGAGAAAAGGGAGATGCAGCACAGTAGCGTAAGTATTTCCCTCAGTATTTGAGAACCAAGGTATCAATCCAGTAGGAGACCACGCGCGAGTCCCTCGCACCTGCACAAACAAATAAGAACTTCGTAGCCAACGCGATAAGGGGTTGTCAATCCCTTTACGGTCACTTACAAGAGTGAGATCTGATAGAGATTATTGTTTATATTTTTGGTATTTTTGGTTTAATAAAACAACAAATAAAAGCGGTAAAATTAAAGAAGATGTAGATTGATATGTTGAGAATAGAGCCGGGGGCCATAGTTTTCTCTAGTGGCTTCTCTCATGATAGCGATATTCTACGGCGGGTAAACAAATTACTGTCGAGCAATTGATAGAAAAGCGAATAATTATGAGACTATCTAGGCATGATCATTGTATATAGGCATCACGTCCGAGACAAGTAGACCGAAACGATTCTGCATCTACTACTATTACTCCACACATCGACCGCTATCCAGCATGCATCTAGTCTATTGAGTTCATACGAACAGAGTAATGCTTTAAGCAAGATGACATGATGTAGAGGGATAAACTCAAGCAACATGATGTAAAACCCATCTTTTTATCCTCGATGGCAACAATACAATATGTGCCTTGCTGCCCCTATGTCACTGGGAAAGGACACCGCAAGATTAAACCCAAAGGCAAGCACTTCTCCCATTGCAAGAACTATAGATCTAGTAGGCCAAACCAAACAAATAATTCGAAGATACTTGCAAGGATATTATGAGCACACATGAAAAGTTCAGAGAAGAACCAAATATCTTTCATAGATAACCTTGATCATAAACTCACAATTCATCGGATCTCGACAAACACACCACAAAAAGAGATTACATCGAATAGATCTCCTCAAAGACCGAGGAGAACTTTGTATTGACATCCAGAGAGAGAGAAGAAGCCATATAGATACTAGCTATGGACCCGAAGGTCTGAGGTAAACTACTCGCAACTCATGGTGAGGGCAATGACGATGATGATGAAGGCCTCTGTGATGGATCCCCCTCCGGTGGAGCTCCGGAACAGGCTCCAAGATGGGATCTCCACGGGAACAGAAGCTACGGCGGTGGAATTATGGTTTCTCTCTACTGTGACGCCCCCGATTTGTCCGTACACTAATCATGCACGCAAATGTGTACGGCCAAGATCAAGGACTCACTGGAAGATATCACAACACAACTCTAGACACAAATTAAAATAATACAAGCTTTATATTACAAGCCAGGGGCCTCGAGGGCTCGAATACATAAGCTCGAAAACACAAGAGTTAGTGAAAGCAACAATATCTGAGTACAGACATAAGTTAAACAAGTTTGCCTTAAGAAGGCTAGCACAAAAGTAACAACGATCGAAAAGGCAAGGCCTCCTGCCTGGGACCTCCTAACTACTCCTCGAAGCCGAACTCTATGTAGAAACATCATCGGGATCCTCTGGCTCCCGGGCTCCACCAACTGGTTGCGTCATGCGAGAAGAAGGGAGAAAAGGGGAAAAGGGGGAGAAAAGCAACCGTGAGTACTCATCCAAAGTACTCGCAAGCAAGGATCTACACTACATATGCAATGATATCTGTGTATAGGGGTAATATCAGTGGACTGAACTGCAGAAAGCCAGAATAAGAGGGGGATAGCTAATCCAATCGAAGACTACGCTTCTGGACATCTCCATCTTGCAGCAGTAGAAGAGAATAGATGGAAGTAACAAGTATCCTCGTATCTCGGAGCCTCCGTCTTGCAGCAATAGAATAGAATAGATGGTAAGTTCACCAAGTAACAACGTATAGCATAATCCTACCCGGCGATCCTCCCGCACGTCACCCTGTGAGAGAGCAACCACCGAGTTGTATCTGGCACTGGTAAGGGTGTGTTTTATTAAGTATCCGGTTCTAGTTGTCATGAGGTCGGAATACAACTCCGGGTCGTCCTTTTACCGAGGGACGCGGCTGTTCGAATAGATTAACTTCCCTACAGGGCTACACCACATAACCCAACACGCTTGATCCCATTTGGCCGGACACACCTTCCAGGGTCATGCCCGGCCTCGGAAGATCAACACGTCGCAGCCCTACCTAAGCACAGCAGAGAGGTCAGCACGCCGGTCTAAGTCCTAGGCACGCAGGGGTCCGGGCCCATCGCCCAACGCACACCTGCACGTTGCGTATGCGGCCGGTGAGCAGACCTAGCAACCTCCATTACTAAGGAAGTTGCGTTACGCGGTCCAACCCGGCGCGCGCCGCTCAATCGCTGACGTCAAGAAGGCTTCGGCTGATACCACGATGTCGAGTACCCATAACTATTCCCACGTAGCTGGTTAGTGCGTATAGGCCAACGACCAGACTCAGATCAAATATCCAAACTCGTTAAGCGTGTTATTATGAAATCACCACGGACAACGACCAGGGCCAGGCCACCTCTCCACTGGGTGTCTCAACCTGCCCTGTCGCTCCGCCCCAAAGATCCACTCGGGGGCCGTCAGGAACTCAGGCCCACCACTACCTGGATGGAGCCACCTGTCCTTTCAGCCCCCACATCGAATCACTTGCGGGTACTCAAAGAGCCGACCCGACTTTAGTCACATCATGTGTCATGTAAAGTGTATGCAGTATAAACCCGTGATCACACCCAAGTGATCACGGCCCGATAGAATAGCAGGGCAGACGGACAAGGGTGTAGGGCCACTGATGGAGTACTAGCATCCTATACTAAGCATTAGGATGGCAGGTAAAGTATCAACAGTTGTAGCAACAATGACAGGCTATGCAGCAGAATAGGAGTAACCGAACAGTAACATGCTACACTACTCTAATGCAAGCAGTAGAGAGAAGAATAGGCGATATCTGGTGATCAAAGGGGGGGGCTTGCCTGGAAGCTCTGCAGACGAAAGGAATCTTTGGAATCGTAGCCGTAGTCGAACACCAAAGCATCAATGGTCTCGGGGTCTATCACATTATCGGAGTCTACCGAAAATAAGCAACGAAGGGGAAACAAATAAATAACAGAGCAAACAATAGCATCACAAAGCATAACATGGCAAAAGGCGGTGCTACGTGTGACCTAACGCGATGCTCGGTGATACAGGCGAAGAGGAATATATCCGGGAAAGTATTCCCGGTGTTAGGCATTTTCGGGCAGATGAAACGGAGGGGAATGTTGCATGGTCAGTATGATAGAGATGTGTGGCGGACGAACGGACCGCGTATTCGGATTCGTCTCGTCGTTCTGAGCAACTTTCATGTACAAAGTATTTTCATCCGAGTTACGGTTTAAAAGATATGATTTTCTAAAGTTTTTATTAATTTCTGGAATTTAATTTTAATTAAATTAATTCGATAAAGGATTTATGACATCGGCACGACATCATGCTGACATCAGCCTGGTTGACTGGTCAACCTGACCAGTGGGTCCTACCTGTCATTGACTTTTAGATAATTAATAGTTAATTAAGTTAATTAGTGTTTAAATTATCCTAAACAGAATTAATTAAGTTAATTAAGTAATTAATTAATTGATTAATTAAACCTCTTATTATTTATTAATATTTTTAATTATTATTATATATATTTTTATAAATCTTTTTTTAAAGGAAGGCTGGGCCTAGTGGTCAGTGGCCCACTGGGGCCTTAGCGGGGCGGGCATAACGGATCGGGCGTGGGGGGTTATGGACAGGGTGGGTGGCCGGTTGGGCCTGGCCTAGTGGCCAGCTGGGCCACGGCCCAGCAGAGGGTTTTGCTTTCTTTTCTTTTTTCTGTTCCTTTTGTTTTGTTTACTTTTTACTTTTTTCTTAATTTCTTTTCTGTTTCGGCTAATTGTTTGGGCACCAAATGAGTTTTGTAAAATATGAGAGCTGGTCCATAAATCACAACACAGTATATTCTACCACCAAAAACTAGTTTGGGGGTAAATATCATTTCATATTTCTTTATTATTAATAAAAAGGTTATTAAATAATGTTTTCAGCCACTGATTGAGGTTGCTTAAGTCACTTAACAAATTTCATTAATGTTGTTTACAATTTTATCATAGCCTCTGATTTATCTACTGTTTATTTAACATTTTAATTTTCATATTTGAAAACTTTTATTGTTTGCTTGATTTAGAATTTTGAATTATAATCGGTTTCGATCTAACACGAGATTAATAACAGTAATCATGATGATGTGGCGTCGTTAACCGAGGTTTACTGTAGCTTAATTATCCGGGCGTCACAATTCTCCTCCACTACAAGAAATCTCGTCCCGAGATTTAAGCGGTGAAGTAAGGGGGGAAAAGTGATGGTAGCGAAAACCTAACGAGTCTTCTCGGTCTTGGTTGCCCATCTCAAAGAGGTTGACTCCATGCGTTGATGTCTTCATTTCTCTACTTCCGGTCATCATGATCAAGTCGCCATCCTTTCTTCGGGATCTCCATCGTCCTACGAACGCGATAAGGAGGGAAACGTTGGAGGAACGTATCTCCATGAAGTCTGGGCATCTGACGGTGAATTCAGAAGTGATACACGAAGTACCATACGAGTAGTATTTCAGTGTATGCATTGGGAACAATAAGCGATGGTACCAAAGTTTCAAACGGGTAGGCAGTCATTCGATGCCTAACCAGAAGCTGGAATGGGGGCTTGAAAAACGAGAATAACATGGTGTTTGATTCTAGGACGAATAATGGTATATAATTTAGCTCACGAATCACATACAAAGTTAGGTGCAAAGGATACATTAGAATCCGGGTTGTAAAGAAGAGTCAGGTTTCGATCCAGTGGACCTGTGGGTTATGGGCCCACCATGTGGGTTGAAAGTAGGAAGGGTGGTGACATCTTGCACAGCCTCGACAGGGGGGCAAGTGAGTGGATAGCTTGTCAGCTATGCCGGCATCAATGTCGGAACCAAGGACGGGGAACGAAGAGAACCATTTTTCCACTCGTTGAAACGAGGCGGACCAATAGGCAAAGTTCTCGTCCATCGGTGGTTACCGGAATGTTATCAACAATAGTAACAGAGTCTTACTGACATGTTGTACAACGAGGTGTTTACATAAGCAGACAATTATTACTGCTTAGATTATATGTGGATCAAGGAAAGGTTAAACAAACAAATGGAAAGGAAAATTGCGATTACACACAATTATTAGGAGTATAACCATCCCATGGACAAGAAGAACATGGCCTATAAGGTAGGATAGCTAGTACCCAACCATTCAGATAAAGAGGCAAGGATTAATCAAGATGATACCCATACAACGATGTTTGGATAACTGACCAAGAAACATTTAGCATTGGGCTTCAAATGCTCTTGTTGAAAATTGGAGTACCACAAACATGCTTCGAGATAGCATTGGCATGGTCTTGAAGCAAAGATTGGGCTTGGATACACAAAGGATTCATGAGGAACAACTTATAGAATAAGTCTTACGATTTCCTCCTGGAAGAATGGTTATCCTTGCATAAGAGATTATAGTGTTAGGTCCTCCAGCCAGGGGTGCTAGGCATGACATCATATTACCGAGTCATCAAAGGACCAACATTAAAACTCCTGGAAAGTTGTCCCAACCATCATATCTGACCGAGATTCAGATCCGATTGGTGTCATGATAACTCAGACTCAGGATGTTCGAGAAGAAAAGGTGCAACACAAATCGATGAAATGACATTGCAAGATTCTCGGGAAACGAACTATGGGAGTAGGTTCCCGAAACAATAGTTCATCATTAAACCAAGGAGAGGATGAGGAGGTGGCTGATGGGCTCAGCGACAATTCACCGAGAATTCCAAACAGATGGATTTCCACAATATTGTGAACAAGAAGATGACACTTATCAATTCAAATGATATAATGTTGTATGCTCGAGGAAAAACATACACCATTAATCATTAGTTGAAAGGTGTGCCCCAATATGACCTTAGGCAGAAAGATCAATGTCAGAGTGACGATTCAATAACCAACAGTCTAAGAACGAATTGTCGATCGTTAACTTCAAAGCAATAGGGTTCGTAGAAGTACAGAACTCAAGCAGCATCGTTAGCATATTGGTATCCCGGTTAAAAAAACACGGGGACCAAGGAAGAATGGTGATGGTGAGAAGTATCATCATACCGAGAATTTCTAAGAGGTGGAGCAATCCCCACAACATTCTCGACATAAAAGTCAGTAATACTTCAATGCAGAACACAACACTAGCTGGAGAGCAAGTGGTATTCATAATGTGGACAATTTCGCGATGAAAGGAAGTCAAGGGTGTTGCCGATGATAATAAAAATCATCGAGGGTAAGGAGAGTATTTCTCATCATGAACATAGTTGACATCTCGGAAGAAGTCATAGTGTTGAAGGTGATCCGACACATTTGCCGGGAGGTTTCAAGAGGATGCAATCAAACATCAACGGTAATAAGCAAGGGAATGACGAAATGGCAAGTTATAGGATCAATATATAAGATGCAAGCTCGGAACCAACGTTACCCTTCGAGACAAGCAACATGATGTTGAAAGCCCGACGTAAGTTGTGCTCAGCCTCTGAAGAATTCGTGCACCAGAGAAGGACGAGGTAGCATAGTCAAAGATAGCAAGACCAGGATGCAGCCGATAGTCTAGGAATAAACCAGATTGAATTTAAAAATTTCCCAGTATCATCTACTAGGGGTGTTGAATTTTTAGAGCGGATTTGATTTACTAAACGGTGCCCTCGGTTGACGGCAACCTAGAACCCGTAGAGTGATTACGACAAGCAAAGGTATTACTTCATCAAAAGTTCAAAAGGTGTAGTGCAAAGGCATGATATCCTCGAGATATCAGAGGGTAAAACTCGAAGGTAGAACACGATAGAAGTTGAACTAGGTCATTGACCTATGACAGTAGATACTGTAACCTTGTCAAAAATCGACGAGGCACTGGAATGAATTCCCAACAGATATAATAGATTAGGACAGCATGGTCGGAACCATAACTGTAAGGAATCAATTCAAGAATACCGAAAGAATCATACAGCTGAATAATCATTTTGCAAGAAGCTTCCGAGACGCTCTACATCATTTTCATGGGCATGAACACAAAGTTCAAGGTCGACTCCCACTTCTTTAATGCATATCATTTCATTCACCTCTCGCTTTAATAAAAATGTAGTGTTGGAATTTTAACTGGTAGAACACCGGAAGAGTATGACTTGTGAAAACTTTCAGGTTTTCACGGATTAGGGGAAGGTATAGGTTCAACCCATCGGGCATCTTAGTAACCTATACCACAAGTTTCAAAAGTAAATCTCACAAGCTCGATAGCAGAGCATGGTTGGCCAAGCAGAGGATACAATTTACCAAAGGCATTATGTATCAGGGGAAGAACTCACAAGGTGATTGAATATGAAGGACACTGTCGGATAACAATCCAACAACGGATCAAGCGATCCACAACGGAGCTGATTTGGGTATCGGTACTCACTCAGAGGAAGAAAGAATGCAAAGGCATCAGATTCAAAAATCACTTGATTTGTTTGATGCCTAAATAGAAAGAAAATATGGTTTTCAATACGAAGAATCAGAACCAAACGCTCTGATCAAGGATGTTTAAGTTGAAATCACTAAGTCGGACGTTCAATAAAGGATTGAATTGCCGAGAACCAACTCATGTCTGGAATGACGTCTGAGTCGGAAGGATAATTCTATAAAGGATAACCCGATGATTGCGTGCATACGCACACATTGAATCAATAGGCTCAGAATGCCTAAGACAAGGGATGCTAACGAAGACTACTAGTCATATAGAATTAACCGTAATGCAAGCAGGCAAGAATTTCAAGAGTAACCTGCTGCAGAGGATTTTCGAAAGATCGAGAAGTATTTCGGAGAATATTGTGAGACACGCGAACAATTGAGAAGAACGGATCCTCGAGAAATGTGAGGAATAACCGTAAGGGTTTTCATGCGAAATAAAACTACAAGATAGTAAACTCAAAGGATTCTCAGGACAACGGAGAATATTTCGAGGCATCTTGTAATAACAAGAGCGACGAGGAATGATCATGAGAATGGTAAGGGCATACTGATATCCATAGGGATATATCGGTGGCAGTGAATTGCAAAGGTGATGAGCACAAGTTTTCGGGTTAACAACGTAGAGTATCTTCAGGGTCTTCTGGTGCAGCAGACGATCGTCGGTAATAAGGTGTTCTCCGGGTGAAAGTGATAACGAGATCCTAATGTTAGATTTTGCAAAATTCATTTATCCCGAATAGAAGAGAGATCAGAGTCCTAGAGTATATCCGAGGAGTAAAAGACCCTAATACCACCCATTGGTGATGTGGGCCCGTAAGCCACACAACAAGTTAGTAAATTTATTTTTCAAAGACTAGACTCAACTTCCGCCAAGGAGTTGGAAAGGGGGATTCCTACAGGCAGTTGGCTCTGATACCAACTTGTGACGCCCTAGATTTGTCCGTACACTAATCATGCACGCAAATGTGTACGGCCAAGATCAAGGACTCACTGGAAGATATCACAACACAACTCTAGACACAAATTAAAATAATACAAGCTTTATATTACAAGCCAGGGGCCTCGAGGGCTCGAATACATAAGCTCGAAAACACAAGAGTTAGCGAAAGCAACAATATCTGAGTACAGACATAATTTAAACAAGTTTGCCTTAAGAAGGCTAGCACAAAAGCAACAACAATCGAAAAGGAAAGGCCTCCTGCCTGGGACCTCCTAACTACTCCTCGAAGCCGAACTCCATGTAGAAACATCATCGGGATCCTCTGGCTCCCGGGCTCCACCAACTGGTTGCGTCATGCGAGAAGAAGGGAGAAAAGGGCAAAAGGGGGAGAAAAGCAACCGTGAGTACTCATCCAAAGTACTCGCAAGGAAGGATCTACACTACATATGCAATGATATCTGTGTAAAGGGGTAATATCTGTGGACTGAACTGCAGAAAGCCAGAATAAGAGGGGGATAGCTAATCCAATCGAAGACTACGCTTCTGGCCACCTCCATCTTGCAGCAGTAGAAGAGAATAGATGGAAGTAACAAGTATCCTCGTATCTCGGAGCCTCCGTCTTGCAGCAAAAGAATAGAATAGATGGTAAGTTCACCAAGTAACAACGTATAGCATAATCCTACCCGGCGATCCTCCCGCACGTCACCCACTGAGAGAGCAATCATCGAGTTGTATCTGGCACTGGTAAGGGTGTGTTTTATTAAGTATCCGGTTCTAGTTGTCATGAGGTCGGAATACAACTCCGGGTCGTCCTTTTACCGAGGGACACGGCTATTCAAATAGATTAACTTCCCTGCAGGGGTGCACCACATAACCCAGCACGCTTGATCCCATTTGGCCGGACACACCTTCCAGGGTCATGCCCGGCCTCGGAATATCAACACGTCGCAGCCCTACCTAAGCACAGCAGAGAGGTCAGCACGCCGGTCTAAGTCCTAGGCGCGCAGGGGTCCGGGCCCATCGCCCAACGCACACCTGCACGTTGCATACGCGGCCGGTGAGCAGACCTAGCAACCTCCATTACTAAGGAAGTTGCGTTACGCGGTCCAACCCGGCGCGCGCCGCTCAATCGCTGACGTCAAGAAGGCTTCGGCTGATACCACGACGTCGAGTACCCATAACTATTCCCACGTAGCTGGTTAGTGCGTATAGGCCAACGACCAGACTCAGATCAAATATCCAAACTCGTTAAGCGTGTTATTATGAAATCACCACGGACAACGACCAGGGCCAGGCCACCTCTCCATTGGGTGTCTCAACCTGCCCTGTAGCTCCGCCCCAAAGATCCACTCGGGGGCCGTCAGGAACTCAGGCCCACCACTACCTGGATGGAGCCACCTGTCCTTTCAGCCCCCACATCGAATCACTTGCGGGTACTCAAAGAGCCGACCCGACTTTAGTCACATCATGTGTCATGTAAAGTGTATGCAGTATAAACCCGTGATCACACCCAAGTGATCACGGCCCGATAGAATAGCAGGGCAGACGGACAAGGGTGTAGGGCCACTGATGGAGTACTAGCATCCTATACTAAGCATTAGGATGGCAGGTAAAGTATCAACAGTTATAGCAACAATGACAGGTTATGCAGCAGAATAGGAGTAACCGAACAGTAACATGCTACACTACTCTAATGCAAGCATTAGAGAGAAGAATAGGCGATATCTGGTGATCAAAGGGGGGGCTTGCCTGGAAGCTCTGCAGACGAAAGGAATCTTCGGAATCGTAGCCGTAGTCGAACACCGAAGCATCAATGGTCTCGAGGTCTATCACATTATCGGAGTCTACCAAAAATAAGCAACGAAGGGGAAACAAATAAATAACAGAGCAACCAATAGCATCACAAAGCATAACATGGCAAAAGGCGGTGCTACGTGTGACCTAACGCGGTGCTCGGTGATACAGGCGAAGAGGAATAACATCCGGGAAAGTATTCCCGGTGTTAGGCATTTTCGGGCAGATGAAACGGAGGGGAATGTTGCATGTTCGGTATGATAGAGATGTGTGGCGGACGAACGGACCGCGTATTCGGATTCGTCTCGTCGTTCTGAGCAACTTTCATGTACAAAGTATTTTCATCCGAGTTACGGTTTAAAAGATATGATTTTCTAAAGTTTTTATTAATTTCTGGAATTTAATATTAATTAAATTAATTCGATAAAGGATTTATGACATCGGCTCGACATCATGCTGACGTCAGCCTGGTTGACTAGTCAACCTGACCAGTGGGTCCTACCAGTCATTGACTGTTTAGATAATTAATAGTTAATTAAGTTAATTAGTGTTTAAATTATCCTAAACAGAATTAATTAAGTTAATTAAGTAATTAATTAATTGATTAATTAAACCTCTTATTATTTTTTATTATTATTATATATATTTTTATAAATATTTTTTTAAAGGAAGGCCGGGCCTAGTGGTCACTGGCCCACTGGGGCCTTAGCGGGGCGGGCATAACGGATTGGGCGTGGGGGGTTATGGACAGGGTGGGTGGCCGGTTGGGCCTGGCCTGGGGGCCAGCTGGGCCACGGCCCAGCAGAGGGTTTTGCTTTCTTTTTTTTCTGTTCCTTTTGTTTTGTTTACTTTTTACTTTTTTCTTATTTTCTTTTCTGTTTCGGCTAATTGTTTGGGCACCAAATGAGTTTTGTAAAATATGAGAGCTGGTCCATAAATCACAACACAGTATATTCTACCACCAAAAACTAGTTTGGGGGTAAATATCATTTCATATTTCTTTATTATTAATAAAAAGGTTATTAAATAATGTTTTCAGCCACTGATTGAGGTTGTTTAAGTCACTTAACAAATTTCATTAATGTTGTTTACAATTTTATCATAGCCTCTGATTTATCTACTGTTTATTGAACATTTTAATTTTCATATTTGAAAACTTTTATTGTTTGCTTGATTTAGAATTTTGAATTATAATCGGTTTCGATCTAACACGAGATTAATAACAGTAATCATGATGACGTGGCATCGTTAACCGAGGTTTACTGTAGCTTAATTATCCGGGCGTCACATCTACGTATGGAGTTTCTGCGGTACGTAAACATATATAGGAAGAAGGAGGGCACCGGGGGCCACACGAGGGGGCCTCGAGGCAGGGGGGCGCGCCCCCACCCTTGAGGGCCACCTCTCTGTCCCCTGACTTGGTGCTCAAGCTCCGCGTGCATGATTTTCTCCAAAAATATCTCTCGCAAAGGTTTCATTCTGTTTGGACTCAGTTTGATATTCCTTTTCTGCAAAACACTGAAATAGGCAAAAAACAACAATCTGGACTGGGCCTTTGGGTTAGTAGGTTAGTCCCAAAAATGATATGAAAGTGAATGGTAAAGCCCATTAAACATCCAAGACTTCATAAATAATTGCATGGAACAATAAAAAATTATAAATATGTTGGAGAAGTATCATTACTTTGTTCTTATGAACTCAATACACTAGATGCATGTTAGATAGCGGTCGATGTGTGGAGTAATAGTAGTAGATGCAGAATCGTTTCGGTCTACTTGTCTCGGACGTGATGCCTATATAATATGATCATGCCTAGATAGTCTCATAATTATTCGCTTTTCTATCAATTGCTCGACAGTAATTTGTTTACCCGCCGTAGAATATCGCTATCATGAGAGAAGTCACTAGAGAACACTATGGCCCCCGGGTCTATACTCAACATATCAATCTACACTTACTTTACTTTTCCGCTTTTACTTTCTGTTCTGATAATCAAAAATACCAAAAATATCAACTATCATCTCTATCAGACCTCACTTTCGTAGGTGACCGTAAAGGGATTGACAACCCCTTATCACGTTGGCTGCGAAGTTCTTATTTGTTTGTGCAGGTGTGAGGGACTCGCGCGTGGTCTCCTACTGGATTGATACCTTGGTTCTCAAAAACTGAGGGAAATACTTACGCTACTGTGTGCATCTCCCTTTCCACTTCGAGGGAATACAACGCAAGCTCGAGAAGTAGCAAGAAGAATTTCTGGCGCCATTGCCGGGGAGGCTTACGCAAAAGTCATATACCAAGTACCTATCACAAACCCTTATCCTTCGCATTACATTTTTGCCTCTCGTTTTCCTCTCCCCCACTTCACCCTCGCCGTTTTATTTGCCCTGCTTCTGCCGTGTGTTTATCGTTAGCTTGCTTCATGTTTGCTTGTGTGTGTTGGTTGCTTGCTTGCCCTCATGTCTGAGATGGGGGACGATTTCATCGAGAAGGGTAGTAATGTCGAGGGCATTGTCTATGTTGACCCCCCGGAGGAAACTACCACTTTACATATTAAAAAGTTCCGGGTTGGTAGTGGTAATATCATTGGAAAAGGAGTTCTTCAAGACTTCTTTACTTGTGCTGGTGCTTTGCCCACTATGGGTGGCTCTATTGTTCAAAAAACTAGTAGCCTTGCGGATGCTGTATCTATGCTCATAGTTGAAATTGAAAGACAATTTATCCATATGCATCCCTGTATACAGGGAATCTTTTTGGAGTTTTCCAATATTGAGTATTCTTCTGTTAAGCATGCAGCTACTATCTTTTTGGCTCATGAATTTAGATTTATCATGAAAGAGGCCAAAGAAATCTTTGCTCATTGCGGGGTAGATGCCGATCGACCTCCCATAGAGGCTGTCTTATTCAATCAAGAAGACATAATGCGGTTGCGATCTCCTGATCATGTTGCTTTTAATAAAAACCTTAGAAAAAAGGTTCCTACCGATGTCTTGATTGATAGAATTTCTGAGATGAATGATGATTTTGCTATTCAAAACAATGGGTTTGGCTTCTCCCTTGAGCGAAGGCTTCTGGCCTTCTGCCAAAAGAATGCCTATAATGATGAATTGGTTGTTCACTACAAAGGGCCAAAAGAGGAACCTATTCCTCCTGAGATTGATGTGGGGGACTTTTGTCCCATTAAATTTAGCCCTTTTGATTACTTTTGCTTGCTACAAAGGAAACTTGCTGCTGAACGTAGGGAATATGAGATGAGTTTTCTCGATATATCGTATTATTATGGCATTCCCTAGATGTATCCATGTATCGTGCCGAGCTAGGGGCGTAAAACGATAGCGCTTGTTGGGAGGCAACCCAATTTTATATTATTTTGTTTTTGCTTCTGTTTAGGAATAAATATTGCATCTAGATTCTGTTTAGATGTGGTTTTGTGTTTTGTTTAGTGTTTGTGCCAAGTAGAACCTTTGGGAAGACTTGTGTGAAGTTTATGTGATCTTGCTGTGAAAAACAGAATCGTTAGCGCTCGCTAGAATGATCATCAGATTTTACTGGAGCGTGCTATTTAGTTGATTCTTTTTGAGATGATTAATAGACAAATTCCTCACGTTTACCAGTTTAGTTCGAATATTTTGGAGTTACAAAAGTATGTGAAACATGTGGATTACTACAAACTGTTCTGTTTTTGACATATTCTGTTTTTCGTGTGTTCTTTGCTTATTTCAATGCATCTATGAGTAATATTGGGAAGTATGAACCATAGATAAGTTGGAATACAGTGGGTTTAAAACCAATATAAACAAAGAATGAATTCATTGCAGTACCTTTGAGTAGTGGTTTGCTTTCTTATACTAACGGAGCTCACGAGATTTTTGTCTAAGTTTTGTGTTGTGAAGTTTTCAAGTTTTGAGTGTTGCTTTGATGGACTATGGAACAAAGAGTGGCAAGAGCCTAAGCTTGGGTATGCCCATGGCACCCCAAGGTAAAATTCAAGGACAACCAAAAAGCCTAAGCTTGGGGATTCCCTGGGAAGGCATCCCTTCTTTCGTCTTCATCCATCGGTAACTATACTCGGAGCTATATTTTTATTCACCACATGATATGTGTTTTACTTGGAGCATCTTGTATAATTTGAGTCTTTGTGTGTTAGGTGGACGCAATTATCCTTGATGGACACACCTGTTTGAGAGAGTTAAATATGGCCTAGGAATTGTTGGAACACTCTATGTGCTTCACTTATATCTTTTGAGTTGAATAGTTTTTGCTCTAGTGCTTCACTTATATCTTTTAGAGCACGGTGGTGATAATATTTTGAAGAAATTTTTGAACTCTCATGATTCACTTATATCCTTTTAAGAGTCTATTAAAACAACATGGTAATGTGCTTAGGCTATAAAACTAGTCTTCACATGATAGACATCCAATATCAATGTACTAAAAACTTTCACGCTAAGTGCATTGAATATGATGAGAAGTTGGATGCTTGATAATTGTTTTGAGATATGAGGCTAGTGATATTAGAGTCATGCTAGTGGAGTTATTATGAAATTTAGAAATACTTGTGTTAAGCTTAGTGATTCCCGTAGCATGCACGTATGGTGAACCGCTATGTGACGAAGTTAGAGCATGAGGTATTTGTAAAGTGTCAACCTTTGCGTGGAGGTCGGGGATGCGCGATGGTTAACTCCTAACAACCTCCCCTCTAGGAGCACGCGTTGATTGCTTTGTTTTGATGACTCGTAAATTTTTGCAATAAGTATATGAGTTCTTATGACTAATGTTGAGTCCATGGATTATACGCACTCTGAAAGGATCGATATGGTTGACTAGAGGGGGGGTGAATAGGCAACTATCAATTTTAGCTTTTCTTAACCACTTTTAAATTAAGCTTCAAAGTAAGTTGTCTAGATAAGATACTACGATGACAACTAGAAGAAACGTAAAGAACACAACTACACAAGCAAGCTATATAAGATAAACAAGTCAAGCTTGCACAAGTAAAGGATAGAAATAACCACAAGTGGAGACGGTGAAGACAGGATGTGTTATCAAAGTTCCTTCCCTTTGAGGGGAAGTACGTCTCCGTTGGAGCGGTGTGGAGGCACAATACTCCCTAAGAAGCCACTAGGGCCACCGTATTCTCCTCACGCCCTCACACAATGCAAGGTGCCGTGAATCCACTAGTGGTGCCCTTGAAGGCGGCAACCGGACCTTTACAAACAAGGTTGGGGCTCTCTCCACTACTTAATTGGAGGCTCCCACCGAAACCCCGGAGCTTCACCACAATGGATTGTGGCTCCGAAGTGACCTCTTCCGTCTAGGGTGCTCAAACACCCAAGAGTAACAAAATCCACACAAGAAAGTATGGGGGAATCAAGTTTCCTTTGGTGGAAGTGTAGATCTAGGTCTCCTACTTCAATCCCTAGCAAATCAACAAGTTTGGTTGGCTAGGGAGAGAGATCGAGCAAGAAAGCTTCAATGGCATTAATGGTGGAGAGAGAGAGGCAAGAGATAAGAAGGAGGTGGGAGAAGGGGCTCCTTAAATAGGGTCTCCACCAATCCAACCGTTATTTGTAGAATTACATAGGACCGGTACTTCCGCTTACCCAACCGGTAGTACCGGTGAGTGAAGGAACCTGCGCCCTTGCCATCAAGGCGGTACTTCTGGTGGATCACCCGGCAGTACCGGTCTTCCGGAGAAAACCGGAACTACCGCCCCAACTCCGGTCAACTACCGCTTAGAAACCAGAAGGTTTCAAGCAAGGGCGGTAGTTGGGACGGTGGTTGGGCCGGAACTACCGCCAGGCAGATAGTTTTTGTGTGATGGCAGTCAGAGCGGTACTACCACCCGGAACACCGGTAGTACCGTTCTTGGGAGAAGAACACCGGTACTTCCGGGCCACCACCGCACCTAGTACAGAAGGTATCACCCCTGAGCGGTACTTGGGGCGGTGGTTCGATCGGAACTACCGGCCACTGGTACAACCGCCTACTAGGGCAGTACTACCGGTGTGGATGAGTCTACACATAAGGAGGAATGAAAGGGGACCTCTCTCTCCATGAACGGAGGCAATATAGTGGGTGCAAAGTATCTGTGTACGTGACTTGATTCACCCATTACCTTCCGATGTGGGTTCCCTCTTAATAGTACGGATTTCCTATGACCAAGAGAAACAAAAAGGCATCGGAACATCCGTCTTCGATCTTTTCCTTAAAGAGGGAAGGCCTAACCGTCTTATGCCACATGCTGTAACCCGAGTAATATTGATGCACGATTAGTCCACACAAGGATTATCATCATCACGAAAACCTGAGGTAAGAGACGCCCTTACACACTCTCACCCTTCCACCATTGCTAGCCTCTCTTGTATCGCGCAACTTTCGCCGGTACCATGCACCCACTATATATCCTTCCTCAAAATAGCCACCATATATATTGCTCAAAATAGCCACCATACCTACCTATCATGGCATTTCCATAGCCATTCCGAGATATATTGCCATGCAACTTTCCACAGTTCCATTCATATGACACGCATCATATTGTCATATTGCCATGCATGATCATGTAGTTGACATTGTATTGTCGCAAAGCCACCATGCATAATTTTTTCATACATTTCACTCTTTATTCATTGCACATCACGGTACACCGCCAGAGGCATTCATATAGAGTCATACTTGTTCTAGTATCGAGTTGTAATATCGAGTTGTAAATCAATAAAAGTGTGATGATCATCATTATTAGAGCATTGTCCCATGTGAGGAAAGGCCACTAAAAAAAGGATGGCCCAAAAAAATAGAGAGGGGCTAATAAAAAGAAAGAGAGAAAGCCCCTCCAAAAAAAGAAAAAAAATGAGAGAAAAGAGAGAAGGGACAATTGCTACTATCTTTTTCCACACTTGTGCTTCAAAGTAGTACCATGTTCTTCATGATAGAGAGTGTCATGCTTAGTCACTTTCATATACTAGTGGGAATTTTCATTATAGAACTTGGCTTGTATATTCCAACGATGGGCTTCCTCAAATGCCCTAGGTCGTCATGAGCAAGCAAGTTGGATGCACACCCACTAGTTTCTTTTGTTGAGCTTTCATACATTTTTAGCTCTAGTGCATCTGTTGCATGGCAATCCCTACTCACTCACATTGATATCTATTGATGGGCATCTCCATAGCCCGTTTATACGCCTAGTTGATGTGAGACGATCTCCCTCCTTTTTGTCTTCTCCACAACCACCTCCCTATTGCAACCATAGTGCTATGTCCATGGCTCACGCTCATGTATTGCGTGAAAGTTGAAAGGTTTGAAAGAATAGAGTAGGAAAACAAGTGCTTGGCTGAAATCGGGGTTGTGCATGATATGAATATTTTATGTGATGAAGAGGGAGCATAGCCAGACTATATGATTTTGTAGGGATAACTTTCTTTAGCCATAGTATTTTGAGACGACATGATTGCTTTGTTAGTATGCTTGAAGTATTATTATTTCTTATGTCAATATAAACTTTTGTCTAGAATCTTTCAGATCTGAACATTCATGCCACAATTAAGACAATTACATTGAAAAACTATGTTGGTTAGCATTCCACACCAAAAATTCTGTTTTTATCATTTACTTACTCGAGGACGAGTAGGAATTAAGCTTGGGGATGCTTGATACGTCTCCAACGTATCTATAATTTTTTATTGTTCCATGCTATTATTTATGATGGTTTGGATGTTTAATGGGCTTTGTCATACAATTTTATATTTTTTTGGGACTAACCTACTAACCCAAAGGCCCTGTCCAGATTGCGGTTTTTTGCCTGTTTCAGGGTTTTACAGAAAAGGGATATCAAACGGAATGAAACCTTCAGGAGAGATATTTTTGGAGAAAATCACGCACGAGGGACTTGAGAACCACGGAGTAGGGTTTACGTGGTGCCCACGAGGGTGGGGGGCGCCCCCCTAGGGCGCACCCCTACCTCGTGGGCCCCACGTATGGCCCCCGGTGCCCTCCTTCCTCCTATATATATGCCTACGTACCCCGAAACAATCAGAACAATAGAGAAAACCCTAGTTCCACAGCCGTAACCTTCTGTTCTCGTGAGATCCCATGTTGGGGCCTGTTCCGGAGCTCCGCCAGAGGGGCGATCTTCCATGGAGTGCTTCTACATCATACATCGCCTCACAATGAGTTGTGAGTAGTTTACCACAGACCTTCGGGTCGATAGCTAGTATCTAGATGGCTTCTTCTCTCTCTTTGGATCTCAATACAAAGTTCTCCTCGGTCTTCGAGGAGATATATTCGATGTAATCTCTTTTTGCAGTGTGTTTGTCGAGATCCGATGAATTGTGGGTTTATGATCAATATTATCTATGAGAAACATTTGGTTTCTCTCTGAACTCTTTATGTATGATTATAATATCCTTGCATGTCTCTTCGAATTATTGGTTTGGTTTGGCCTACTAGATCTATAGTTTTTGCAATGGCAGAAGTGCTTGGCTTTGGGTTCAATCTTTCGGTGTCCTTTCCCAGTGACAGTAGGGGCAGCGAGACACGTATTGTATTGTTGCCATCGAGGATAAAAAGATGGGGTTTATATCATATTACTTGAGTTTATCCCTCTACATCATGTCAACTTGCTTAAGGCGTTACTTTGTTCTTATGAACTCAATACACTAGATGCATGCTGGATAGCGGTCGATGTGTGGAGTAATAGTAGTAGATACAGAATCGTTTCGGTCTACTTGTCTCGAACGTGATGCCTATATATAATGATCATGCCTAGATAGTCTCATAATTATTCGCTTTTCTATCAATTGCTCGACAGTAATTTGTTTACCCGCCGTAGAATATCTCTATCATGAGAGAAGCCACTAGAGAACACTTACTATACTTTTCCGCTTTTACTTTCTGTTCTTATAATAAAAAATACCAAAAATATGAACTATCATCTCTATCAGATCTCACTTTCGTAAGTGACCGTAAAGGGATTGACAACCCCTTATTGTGTTGGATGCGAAGTTCATATTTGTTTGTGCAGGTGCGAGGGACTCGCATGTTGTCTCCTACTGGATTGATACCTTGTTATCAAAAACTGAGGGAAATACTTACACTACTGTGCTGCATCTCCCTTTCCTCTTCGAGGGAATACAACACAAGCTCGAGAAGTAGCAATAGATTCCCAAGGTCACGGAACCCACAAGTTGATCACCAAAACACACATCTAGTGAATCAATAGAATACCCGATTGTCACCACAGGTATCCCATGCAAGACATACATCAAGTGTTCTCAAATCCTTAAAGACTCAGTCCGATAATATAACTTCAAAGGGAAAACTCAATTCATCACAAGAGAGTAGAGCGGGAGAAACATCATAAGATCCAACTATAATAGCAAAGCTTGCGATACATCAAGATCGTGCCATCTCAAGAACATGAGAGAGAGAGAGAGAGAGAGAGAGATCAAACACATAGCTACTAATACATACCCTCAGCCCTAAGGGTGAACTACTCCTCCCTCGTCATGGAGAGCGCCGGGATGATGAAGATGGCCACCGGAGAGGGATTCCCCCCTCCGGCAAGGTGCCAAAACAGGGTCTAGATTGGTTTTTGGTGGCAATAGAGGCTTTCGGCAGCGGTACTCCCAATCTAGGTTATTTTCCGGAGGTTTCAGTATATATAGGAGGTGTTGGAGTCGGGGGCAAGTAAAGGGGGTCTCCGGGTAGGAGGGCGCGCTCGGGGGGGGAGGGGGGGCGCCCCCTCCCCTTGTGGGTAGCGCGTGGACCATATGGTCCTCCTCCGGTACTCTTTGGGCTTCTTCTGGTCCAAAAACGTCCTCCGTTGAGTTTCAGGTCAATTGGGCTCCGTTTGATATTCCTTTTCTGCGATACTCTAAAACAGGAGAAAAACGGAAACTGGCACTGGGCTCTGGGTTAATAGGTTAGTCCCAAAAATCATATAGAAGTGTATAATAAAGCCTATTAAACATCCTAGAAGGATAATATAATAGCATGGAACAATCAAGAATTATAGATACGTTGGAGACGTATCAAGCATCCCCAAGCATAATTCCTGCTCGTCCTTGAGTAGGTAAATGATAAAAATAGATTTTTTGATGTGGAATGCTACCTAACATAATTATCAATGTAATTATCTTTATTGTGGCATGAATGTTCAGATCCGAAAGATTCAAGATAAAAGTCTATATTGACATAAGAATAATAATAATTCAACCATACTAACAAACCAATCATGTCTTCTCAAAATAACATGGCCAAAGAAAGTTCATCCCTACAAAATCATATAGTTAGGCTATGCTCCATCTTCGTCACACAAAATACTCAAATCATGCACAACCCCGGTTTCAGCCAAGCAATTGTTTCATACTTTAATTTTTTTAAACTTTTCAACTTTCACGAAATACATGAGCGTGAGCCATGGACATAGCACTATAGGTGGAATAGAGTGGTGGCTGTGGAGAAGACAAAAGGAGGAATATGGTCTCATATCAACTAGGCGTATCAATGGGCTATGGAGATGCCCATCGATAGATATCAATGTGAGTGAGTAGGGATTGCCATGCAACGGATGCACTAGAGCTATAAATGTATGAAAGCTCAACAAAAGAAACTAAGTGGGTGTGCATCCAACTTGCTTGCTCATGAAGACCTAGGGCATTTGAGGAAGCCCATCATTGGAATATACAAGCCAAGTTCTATAATGAAAATTCCCACTAGTATATGAAAGTGAGTAAATAAGAGACTCTCTATCATGAAGAACATGGTGCTACTTTGAAGCACAAGTGTGGAAAAAGATAGTTGCATTGTCCCTTTTTTTTCTTTTTTTCTGTTTTGGGACAATGCTCTAATAATGATGATCATCACAATTATATTGATTTACAACTCGATATTACAACTCGATACTAGAACAAATTACGACTCTATATGAATGCCTCTGGCGGTGTACCGGGATGTGCAATGAATCAAGAGTGACATGTATGAAAAATTATGCATGGTGGCCTAGCCACGAATACGATGTCAACTACATGATCACGCATGGCAATATGACAATCACGAAGCGTGTCACATTAACGGAACGGTGGAAAGTTGCATGGCAATATATCTCGGAATGGCTATGGAAATGCCATGATAGGTATGTATGGTGGCTGTTTTGAGGAAGGTATATGGTGGGTGTATGGTACCGGTGAAAGTTGTGCGGTACAACAGAGGCTAGCAATGGTGAAAGGGTGAGAGTGCGTATAATCCATGGAATCAACATTAGTCATAAAGAACTCACATACTTATTGCAAAAGTCTACAAGTCATAAAAACGTACTACACGCATGCTCCTAGGGGGAGGTTGGTAGGAGTTAACCATCGCGCGCCCCCGCCTCCACACAAAAGATGACACTCATTGAAATACCTCATGCTTCAAGTTTGTCACACAACGGTTACCATACGTGCATGCAACCGAACTTACAAACCTTGACACAAGTATTTATCAAATTCACAACTACTCTACTAGCATGACTCTAATATCACCATCCTCATATCTCAAAACAATTATCAAGTATCAAACTTCTCATAGTATTCAATGCACTTTATATGAAAGTTTTTACTATACTCATCTTGGATGCCTATCATATTAGGACTAGTTTTATAACCAAAGCACATTACCATTCTATTCTAAAAGACTCTGAAAAGGATATAAGTGAATAATGAGAGATCAACAATTTCTACAAAATAAAACCACCACCGTGCTCTAAAAGATATAAGTGAAGCACTAGAACAAAACTATCTAGCTCAAAAGATATAAGTGAAGCACAATGAGTAGTTGAATAATTATGTAACTATGTGAAGATTGTCTAACATTTAAGAATTTCAGATCTCGGGATATTATTCAAACAGCAAGCAAAAAAAACAAATTGACGCTCCAAGCAAAACACATATCATGTGGTGAATAAAAATATAGCATCGAGTAAAAGTTATCGATGAACGAAGACGAAAGAGGGGATGCCATCCGGGGCATCCCCAAGCTTAGGCTCTTGGTTGTCATTGAATTTTACCTTGGGGTTCCTTGGGCATCCCCAAGCTTATGCTCTTTCCACTCCTTATTCCATAGTCCATCGAATCTTTACCCAAAACTTGAAAACTTCACAACACAAAACTTAACAGAAAACTCGTAAGCTCCGTTAGTATAAGAAAATAAAACCACCGCTTAGGTACTGTTGTAAACTATTTCTAAATTCATATTGGTGTAATATCTACTGTATTCTAACTTCTCTATGGTTCATACCCTCCGATACTACTCATAGATTCATCAAAATAAGCAGACATCACATAGAAAAACTAAATTTGTCATAAACAGAACAGTCTGTAGCAATCTGTAACTTTCGAATACTTCTGTAACTCTAAAAATTCTGAAATAAATTGGTGGACGTGAGGAATTTGTCTGTTAATCATCTGCAAAAATAATCAACGAAAAAGCACTCTCCAGTAAAAAATGCTAGCTAATCTCGTGAGCGCTAAAGTTTCTGTTTTTTACAGCATGATCGCATAAACTTCACACAAGTCTTCCCAAAGGTTCTACTTGGCACAAACACTAATTAAAACACAAAACTGTTGGGGAACGTAGTATTTTAAAATTTTCCTATGATCACGCAAGATCTATCTACCAGATGCATAGCAACGAGAGGGGAGAGTGTGTCTACGTACCCTCGTAGACCGGGAGCGGAAGCGTCAAGTGACGCGGTTGATGTTGTCGAACTTCTTCGCGATCCAACCGATCAAGCACCGAACGTACGGCACCTCCGCGTTCAGCACATGTTCAGCTTGATGACGTCCCACGAGCTCTTGATCCAGTTGAGCTTCACGGGAGAGTTTCGTCAGCACGACGGCGTGGTGACGGATATGATGTGTTCACCGGCGCAGGGCTTCGCCTAAGCTCCGCGACGGTATGACCGAGGTGTGATTCTGTGGAGGGGGGCACCGCACACGGCTAAAACAATTCAACTTGTGTGTCTTTAGGTGCCCCCCTGCCCCCGTATATAAAGGAGCAAGGGAGGAGGGCCGGCCAACCTCCTATGGTGCGGCTAGGGAAGGAATCCTACTAGGAATAGGATTGCAATCCTATTCCTAGTAGGAATCACCAAAGAAGGAAGAGATGGAGTAGGAAAAGTAAGAGGTGGCGCCTCCCACCAATCCTAGTCCAACTAGGAACTAGGTGGGGCGTCGGCCAGCCCTATGGGCTTCCTCTCTCCTTTCCACAAGGCCCACTATGGACCATCCCCCTTCGTAGGAGGTTCCGGTAACCCCCTTCGGCAATCCCGATAAATCCGAAACTTTTCCGGTATACTTCCGGTGTCCGAATATAGCCGTCCAATATATCAATCTTTATGTCTCGGACATTCCGAGACTCCTCGTCATGTCCGTGATCTCATCCGGGACTCCGAACTACCTTCGGTACATCAATACTCATAAACTCATAATACCGATCATCATCAAACGTTAAGCGTGCGGACCCTACGGGTTCGAGAACTATGTAGACATGACCGAGACTCATCTCCGGTCAATAACCAATAGCGGAACCTGGATGTTCATATTGGCTCCTACATATTCTACGAAGATCTTTTATCGGTCAGAACCGCATAACAACATACGTTGTTCCTTTTGTCAAACGGTATGTTACTTGCCCGAGATTCGATCGTCGGTATCTCTATACCTAGTTCAATCTCGTTACCGGCAAGTCTCTTTACTCGTTCCGTAACACATCATCTCGTGACTAACTCATTAGTCTTTTGCTTGCAAGGCTTATTGTGATGTGTGTTACCGAGAGGGCCCAGAGATACATCTCCGACACTCGGAGTGACAAATCCTAATCTTGATCTATGCCAACACCACAAATACTTTCGGAGACACATGTAGAGCATCTTTATGATCACCCAGTTACGTTGTGACGTTTGATAGCACACAAGGTGTTCCTACGGTATTCGGGAGTTGCATAATCTCATAGTCATAGGAACATGTATAAGTCATGAAGAAAGCAATAGCAGTTAAACTAAACGATCATAGTGCTATGCTAACGGTGTTGGGGAACGTAGTATTTTAAAATTTTCCTACGATCACGCAAGATCTATCTACCAGATGCATAGCAACGAGAGGGGAGAGTGTGTCTACGTACCCTCGTAGACCGGGAGCGGAAGCGTCAAGTGACGCGGTTGATGTTGTCGAACTTCTTCGCGATCCAACCGATCAAGCACCGAACGTACGGCACCTCCGCGTTCAGCACACGTTCAGCTTGATAACGTCCCACGAGCTCTTGATCCAGTTGAGCTTCACGGGAGAGTTTCGTCAGCACGACGGCGTGGTGACGGATATGATGTGTTCACCGGCGCAGGGCTTCGCCTAAGCTCCGCGACGGTATGACCGAGGTGTGATTCTGTGGAGGGGGGCACCGCACACGGCTAAAACAATTCAACTTGTGTGTCTTTGGGTGCCCCCTGCCCCCGTATATAAAGGAGCAGGGGAGGGAGGCCGGCCGGCCCTTCCTGGTGCGGCTAGGGAGGGAGTCCTACTAGGAATAGGATTGCAATCCTATTCCTAGTAGGATTCACCGAAAGGAAGAAGGGGGAAAGGAATAGGAGAGGTGGCGCCCCCCCCAATCCTAGTCCAACTAGGAACCCTAGGTGGGGGCGCCGGCCAGCCCTATGGGCTGCCTCTCTCTTTCCCTTTTGGCCCACTATGGACCATCCCCTCTCGTAGGGGGTTCCGGTAACCCCCTCCGGCATTCCCGATAAATCCGAAACTTTTCCGGTATACTTCCGGTGTCCAAATATAGCCGTCCAATATATCAATCTTTATGTCTCGGACATTCCGAGACTCCTCGTCATGTCCGTGATCTCATCCGGGACTCCGAACTACCTTCGGTACATCAATACTCATAAACTCATAATACCGATCGTCATCAAACGTTAAGCGTGCGGACCCTACGGGTTCGAGAACTATGTAGACATGACCGAGACTCATTTCCGGTCAATAACCAATAGCGGAACCTGGATGTTCATATTGGCTCCTACATATTCTACGAAGATCTTTTATCGGTCAGAACCGCATAACAACATACGTTGTTCCTTTTGTCAAACGGTATGTTACTTGCCCGAGATTCGATCGTCGGTATCTCTATACCTAGTTCAATCTCGTTACCGGCAAGTCTCTTTACTCGTTCCGTAACACATCATCTTGTGACTAACTCATTAGTCTTTTGCTTGCAAGGCTTATTGTGATGTGTGTTACCGAGAGGGCCCAGAGATACCTCTCCGACACTCGGAGTGACAAATCCTATTCTTGATCTATGCCAACACCACGAATACTTTCGGAGACACCTGTAGAGCATCTTTATGATCACCCAGTTACGTTGTGACGTTTGATAGCACACAAGGTGTTCCTACGGTATTCGGGAGTTGCATAATCTCATAGTCATAGGAACATGTATAAGTCATGAAGAAAGCAATAGCAGTAAAACTAAACGATCATAGTGCTATGCTAACGGATGGGTCTTGTCCATCACATCATTCTCCTAATGATGTGATCCCGTTGATCAAATGACAACTCATGTCTATGGTTAGGAAACATAACCATCTTTGATCAATGAGCTAGTCTAGTAGAGGCATACTAGGGATACTCTGTTTTGTCTATGTATTCACACATGTACTAAGTTTCCGGTTAATACAATTCTAGCATGAATAATAAACATTTATCATGATATAAGGAAATATAAATAACAACTTTATTATTGCCTCTAGGGCATATTTCCTTCAGTCTCCCACTTGCACTAGAGTCAATAATCTAGCTCACATCGCCATGTGATTTAATACCGATAATTCACATCGTTATGTGAATTACACCCATAGTTCACATCACCATGTGACCAATACCCAAAGGGTTTACTAGAGTCAATAATCTAGTTCACATCGCTATGTGATTAATACCCAAGAGTAATAAGGTGTGATCATGTTTTGCTTGTGAGAGAAGTTTAGTCAACGGGTCTGTCATATACAGATCCCTATGTATTTCGCAAATTTCTATGTCTACAATGCTCTGCATGGAGCTACTCTAGCTAATTGCTCCCACTTTCAGTACGCATCCAGATTGATACTTAAAGTCATCTGGATTTAGTGTCAAAGCTTGCATCGGCGTAACCCTTTACGACGAACTCTTTATCACCTCCATAATCGGGAAACATTTCCTTAGTCATCCAATTACTAAGGATAATTTTGACCGCTGTACAGTGATCTACTCCTGGATCACTATTGTACCCCCTTGACAAACTCATGGCAAGGTACACAACATGTTTGGTACACAGCATGGCATACTTTATAGAACCTATGGCTGAGGCATAGGGAATGACTTTCATTCTCTCTATATTTTTCTGCAGTGGTCGGGCATTGAGTCTTACTCAACTTCATACCTTGTAAAACAGGCAAGAACCCTTTCTTTGACTGATCCATTTTGAACTTCTTCAAAATCTCATCAAGGTATGTGCTTTGTGAAAGTCCAATTAAGCGTCTTGATCTATCTCTATAGATTTTGATGCCTAATATGTAAGCAGCTTCTCCGAGGTCTTTCATCGAAAAACTTTTATTCAAGTATCCTTTTATGCTATCCAGAAATTCTATATCATTTCCAATCAACAATATGTCATCTACATAATATTAGAAATGCTACAGAGCTCCCACTCACTTTCTTGTAAATACAGGCTTCTCCAAAAGTCTGTATAAAACCATATGCTTTGATCACCTCATCAAAGCGTATATTCCAACTCCGAGACGCTTGCACCAGTCCATAGATGGATCGCTGGAGCTTGCATACTTTGTCAGCACCTTTTGGATCGACAAAACCTTCTGGTTGCATCATATACAACTCTTCTTTGAGATATCCATTTAGGAATGCAGTTTTGACATCCATTTGCCAGATTTCATAATCATAAAATGCAGCAATTGCTAACATGATTCGGACAGACTTAAGCATCGCTACAGGTGAGAAAGTCTCATTGTAGTCAACTCCTTGAACTTGTCGAAAACCTTTCGCAACAAGTCGAGCTTTGTAAACAGTAATATTACCGTCTGCGTCGGTCTTCCTCTTGAAGATCCATTTATTTTCGATGGCTTGCCGATCATCGGACAAGTCAACCAAAGTCCACACTTTGTTCTTATACATGGATCCATCTTAGATTTCATGGCTTCAAGCCATTTTGCGGAATCTGGGCTCATCATCGCTTCCTCATAGTTCGTAGGTTCATCATGGTCTAGTAACATGATTTCCAGAACTTGGTTGCCGTACCACTCTGGTGCGGAACGTACTCTGGTTGATCTACGACGTTCAGCAGAAACTTGATCCGAAGTTCCATGATCATTATCATTAACTTCCTCACTAATTGGTGTAGGAATCACTGGAACAATTTCCTGTGATGTACTACTTTCCAATCCGGGAGAAGGTACAATTACCTCATCAAGTTCTACTTTCCTCCCACTCGCTTCTTTCGAGAGAAACTCTTTTTCTAGAAAGGATCCGTTCTTAGCAACGAATATTTTGCCTTCGGATCTGTGATAGAAGGTGTACCCAACAGTCTCTCTTGGGTATCCTATGAAGACACATTTTTCCGACTTGGGTTCGAGCTTATCAGGTTGAAGTGTTTTCACATAAGCATCGCAGCCCCAAACTTTAAGAAACGACAACTTTGGTTTCTTGCCAAACCATAGTTCATAAGGTGTCGTATCAACGGATTTAGATGGTGCCCTATTTAACGTGAATGCAGCTGTCTCTAAAGCATAACCCCAGAATGATAGTGGTAAATCGGTAAGAGACATCATAGATCGCACCATATCCAATAAAGTACGGTTACGACGTTCGGACACACCATTACCCTGTGGTGTTCCAGGTGGCGTGAGTTGTGAAACTATTCCACATTGTTTCAAATGAAGACCAAACTCGTAACTCAAATATTCTCCTCCACGATCAGATCGTAGGAACTTTATTTTCTTGTTACGATGATTCTCTACTTCACTCTGAAATTCTTTGAACTTTTCAAATGTTTCAGACTTGTGTTTCATTAAGTAGATATACCCATATCTGCTCAAATCATCAGTGAAGGTTAGAAAATAACGATACCCGCCGCGAGCTTCAACACTCATTGGTCCACATACATCTGTATGTATGATCTCCAACAAATCTGTTGCTCGCTCCATTGTTCCGGAGAACGGAGTTTTAGTCATCTTGCCCATGAGGCATGGTTCGCAAGCACCAAGTGATTCATAATCAAGTGATTCCAAAAGTCCATCACTATGGAGTTTCTTCATGCGCTTTACACCATTATGACCTAAACGGCAGTGCCACAAATAAGTTGCACTATCATTATTAACCTTGCATCTTTTGGCTTCAATATTATGAATATGTGTATCACCACGATCGAGATCCAACAAACTAAATTCATTGGGTGTATGACCATTGAAGGTTTCATTCATGTAAACAGAATAACAATTATTCTATGACTTTAAATGAATAACCGTATTGCAACAAATATGATCAAATCATATTCATGCTCAACGCAAATGCCAAATAACATTTATTTAGGTTCTACACTAATCCCGAAAGTATAGGGAGTGTGTGATGATGATCATATCAATCTTGGAACCACTTCCAACACACATCGTCACTTCACCTTTAACTAGTCTCTGTTCATTCTGCAATTCTCGTTTCGAGTTACTAATTTTAGCAACTGAACCGGTATCAAATACCCAGGGGTTGCTATGAACACTAGTAAAGTACACATCAATAATCTGTATATCAAATATACCTTTGTTCACTTTGCCATCCTTCTTATCCGCCAAGTATCTAGGGCAGTTCCACTTCCGGTGACCATTTCCTTTGCAGTAGAAGCACTTAGTTTCAGGCTTGAGTTTAGCTTTGGGTTTCTTCATGGGTGTGACAACTTGCTTGTCATTCCTTTTGAAGTTCCCCTTCTATCCCTTTGCCCTTTACTTGAAACAAGTGGTCTTGTTAACCATCAACACTTGATGCTCTTTCTTGATTTCTACCTTCACCGATTTCAGCATCGCGAAGAGCTCGGGAATTACTTTCGTCATCCCTTGCATATTATAGTTCATCACGAAGTTCTACTAACTTGGTGATAGTGACTAGAGAACTTTGTCAATTACTATCTTATCTGGAAGATTAACTCCCACTTGATTCAAGCAATTGCAGTACCCAGACAATCTGAGCACATGCTCACTGGTTGAGCTATTCTCCTCCATCTTGTAGGCAAAGTACTGTCAGAGGTCTTATACCTCTTGACACGGGCATGAGTATGAAATACTACTTTCAACTCTTGGAACATCTTATATGCTCTGTGGTGTTCAAAATGTTTTTGAAGTCCCGGTTATAAGCCGTAAAGCATGGTGCACTAAACTATCAAGTAGTCATCATATCGAGCTTTTGTCAAAACATTCATAACGTCTACATCTGCTCCTGCAATAGGTCTGTCACCTAGCGGTGCATCAAGGACATAATTCTTCTGTGCAGCAATGAGGATAATCCTCAGATCACGGAACAATTCCGCATCATTTCTACTAACATCTTTCAACTTGGTTTTCTCTAGGAACATAAAAAATAAACGTGGAGCAACATCGCGAGCTATTGATCTACAACATAGATATGCTAATACTACCAGGACTAAGTTCATGATAAATTAAAGTTCAATTAATCATATTACTTAAGAACTCCCACTTAGATAGACATCCCTCCGGTCATCTAAATGATCACGTGATCCAAATCAACTAAACCATGTCCGATAATCACGTGAGATGGAGTAGTTTCAATGGTGAACATCTTATGTTGATCATATATACTATATGATTCACGCTCGACCTTTCGGTCTCCAGTGTTCCGAGGCCATATCTGCATATGCTAGGCTCGTCAAGTTTAACCCGAGTATTCTGCGTGTGCAAAACTGTCTTACACCCGTTGTATTTGAACGTAGAGCTTATCACACCCGATCATCACGTGGTGTCTCAGCACGACGAACTTTCGCAACGGTGCATACTTAGGGAGAACACTTATACCTTGAAATTTAGTAAGGGATCATCTTATAATGCTACCGTCGTTCTAAGCAAAATAAGAAGCATAATAAGATAAACATCACATGCAATCAAAATATGTGACATGATATGGCCATCATCATCTTGTGCTTTTGATCTCCATCTCCAAAGCACCGTCATGATCACCTTCACAAAACATGATCATCTCATACAAAACCGTATAACTCATCATGTCTTGACCATATCACATCACAACATGCCCTGCAAAAACAAGTTAGACGTCCTCTACTTTGTTGTTGCAAGTTTTACGTGGCTGCTACGGGCTTAGCAAGAACCGTTCTTACCTACGCATACAAAACCACAACGATGTTTCGTCAAGTATGTGCTGTTTTAACCTTCACAAGGACCGGGCGTAGCCACACTTGATTCAGCTAAAGTGAGAGAGACAGACACCCGCCAGTCACCTTTAAGCAACGAGTGCTCGTAACGGTGAAACCTGTCTTGCGTAAGCGTACGCGTAATGTCGGTCCGGGCCGCTTCATCTCACAATACCGCCGAAGCAAAGTATGACATGCTGGTAAGCAGTATGACTAGTATCGTCCACAATCTCATTGTGTTCTACTTGTGCATATCATCTACGCATAGACCTGGCTCATGATGCCACTGTTGGGGAACGTAGTATTTTAAAATTTTCCTACGATCACGCAAGATCTATCTACCAGATGCATAGCAACGAGAGGGGAGAGTGTGTCTACGTACCCTCGTAGACCGGGAGCGGAAGCGTCAAGTGACGCGGTTGATGTTGTCGAACTTCTTCGCGATCCAACCCATCAAGCACCGAACGTACGGCACCTCCGCGTTCAGCACACGTTCAGCTTGATGACGTCCCACAAGCTCTTGATCCAGTTGAGCTTCACGGGAGAGTTTCGTCAGCACGACGGCGTGGTGACGGATATGATGTGTTCACCGGCGCAGGGCTTCGCCTAAGCTCCGCGACGGTATGACCGAGGTGTGATTCTGTGGAGGGGGGCACCGCACACGGCTAAAACAATTCAACTTGTGTGTCTTTGGGTGCTCCCCTGCCCCCGTATATAAAGGAGCAAGGGAGGAGGGCCGGCCAACCTCCTATGGTGCGGCTAGGGAAGGAATCCTACTAGGAATAGGATTGCAATCCTATTCCTAGTAGGAATCACCAAAGAAGGAAGAGATGGAGTAGGAAAAGTAAGAGGTGGCGCCTCCCACCAATCCTAGTCCAACTAGGAACTAGGTGGGGCGCCGGCCAGCCCTATGGGCTTCCTCTCTCCTTTCCACAAGGCCCACTATGGACCATCCCCCTTCGTAGGAGGTTCCGGTAACCCCCTTCGGCAATCCCGATAAATCCGAAACTTTTCCGGTATACTTCCGGTGTCCGAATATAGCCGTCCAATATATCAATCTTTATGTCTCGGACATTCCGAGACTCCTCGTCATGTCCGTGATCTCATCCGGGACTCCGAACTACCTTCGGTACATCAATACTCATAAACTCATAATACTGATCGTCATCAAACGTTAAGCGTGCGGACCCTACGGGTTCGAGAACTATGTAGACATGACCGAGACTCATCTCCGGTCAATAACCAATAGCGGAACCTGGATGTTCATATTGGCTCCTACATATTCTACGAAGATCTTTTATCGGTCAGAACCGCATAACAACATACGTTGTTCCTTTTGTCAAACGGTATGTTACTTGCGCGAGATTCGATCGTCGGTATCTCTATACCTAGTTCAATCTCGTTACCGGCAAGTCTCTTTACTCGTTCCGTAACACATCATCTCTTGACTAACTCATTAGTCTTTTGCTTGCAAGGCTTATTGTGATGCGTGTTACCGAGAGGGCCCAGAGATACCTCTCCGACACTCGGAGTGACAAATCCTATTCTTGATCTATGCCAACACCACGAATACTTTCGGAGACACCTGTAGAGCATCTTTATGATCACCCAGTTACGTTGTGACGTTTGATAGCACACAAGGTGTTCCTACGGTATTCGGGAGTTGCATAATCTCATAGTCATAGGAACATGTATAAGTCATGAAGAAAGCAATAGCAGTAAAACTAAACGATCATAGTGCTATGCTAACGGATGGGTCTTGTCCATCACATCATTCTCCTAATGATGTGATCCCGTTGATCAAATGACAACTCATGTCTATGGTTAGGAAACATAACCATCTTTGATCAATGAGCTAGTCTAGTAGAGGCATACTAGGGACACTCTGTTTTGTCTATGTATTCACACATGTACTAAGTTTCCGATTAATACAATTCTAGCATGAATAATAAACATTTATCATGATATAAGGAAATATAAATAACAACTTTATTATTGCCTCTAGGGCATATTTCCTTCAAAAACCACATCTAAAAAGAAGCTAGATGCAATATTTATTTCTAAACAAAAGCAAAAATCAAAGAACAAAAATAAAGTTGGGTTGCCTCCCAACAAGCGCTATCGTTTAGCACCCCTAGCTAGGCATGCTGATTTCAATGATGCTCGCATAAAAGATAAGAATTGAAACATAAAGAGAGCATCGTGAAGAACATAACTAGCACATTTAAGTCTAACCCACTTCCTATGCATAGGGATTTTGTGAGGAAACAACTTATGGGAACAATAATCAACTAGCATAGGAAGAGAAAACAAGCATAACTTCAAAACTTTAAGCACATAGAGAGGAAAGTTGATATTATTGCAATTCCTACAAGCATATGATCCTCTCTCATAATAATTTTCAGTAGCATCATGAATGAATTCAACAATATAACCAGCACATAAAGCATTCTTTTCATGATCTACTTGCAAAGAAATTTTACTACTCTCCACATAAACAAATTTATTCCCATCAATAGTATTGGGAGCAAACTCAACAAAATAACTATCATGTGAGGCAAAATCCAATTGAAAACTAAAATCATGATGACAAGTTTCATGGTTACCATTATTCCTAATAGCATACAAGTCATCACAATAATCATCATAGATAGCAACTTGGTTCTCATAATCAATTGGAACCTCTTCCAAGATAGTGGAATCATTACTAAATAAAGTCATGGCCTCTCCAAATCCACTTTCATCGATATAATTATCATAAATAGGAGGCATGCTTTCATCATAATAAATTTGCTCATCAAAACTTGGGGGACAAAAAATATCATCTTCATCAAACATAGCATCCCCAAGCTTGTGGCTTTGCATATCATTAGCATCATGGGTATCCAAAGAATTCATACTAACAACATTGCAATCATGCTGATCATGCACATATTTTATGCAAAGCATTCTACGTAATTCTTCTTCTAGTACTTGAGCACAATTTTCCTTCCCATCATTTTCACGAAAGATATTAAAAAGATGAAGCATATGAGGTAACCTTAATTCCATTTTTTGTAGTTTTCTTTTATAAACTAAATTAGTGATAAAACAAGAAACAAAAAGATTCGATTGCAAGATCTAAAGATACACCTTCAAGCACTCACCTCCCCGGCAACGGCGCCAGAAAAGAGCTTGATGTCTACTATGCAACCTTCTTCTTGTAGAAGTTGTTGGGCCTCCAAGTGCAGAGGTTTGTAGGACAGTAGCAAATTTCCCTCAAGTTGATGACCTAAGGTTTATCAATCCATGGGAGGCGTAGGATGAAGATGGTCTCTCTCAAACAACCATGCAACCAAATAACAAAGAGTCTCTTGTGTCCCCAACACACCCAATACAATGGTAAATTGTATAGGTGCACTAGTTCGGCGAGGAGATGGTGATACAAGTGCAATATGGATGGTAGATATAGGTTTTTGTAATAAGAAAATATAAAAACAGCAAGGTAGCAAGTGGTAAACGTGAGCATAAACGGTGTTGCAATGATAGGAAACAAGGCCTAGGGTTCATACTATCACAAGTGCAAGTTCTCTCAACAATAATAACATAACTGGATCATATAACTATCCCTCAACATGCAACAAAGAGTCACTCCAAAGTCACTAATAGCAGAGAACAATCGAAGAGATTATGGTAGGGTACCAAACCACCTCAAAGTCATTCTTTCTGATTGATCTATTCAAGAGTCCGTAGTAAAATAACACGAAGCTATTATTTCTATTCAATCTATCATAGAGTTCGTACTAGAATAACACCTTAAGATACAAATCAACCAAAACTCTAATGTCACCTAGATACTCCATTGTCACCTTAAGTATCCGTGGGCATGATTATACGATATGTATCACACAATCTCAGATTCATCTATTCAACCAAGACAAAGAACTTCAAAGAGTGCCCCAAAGTTTCTACCGGAGATTCAAGACGAAAATGTGTTCCAACCCCTATGCATAGATTCCCAAGGTCACGGAACCCGCAAGTTGATCACCAAAACATACATCAAGTGAATCAATAGAATACCCCATTGTCACCATAGGAATCCCACACAAGACGTACATCAAGTGTTCTCAAATCCTTGAAGACTCAATCCGTTAATATAATTTCAAAGGGAAAACTCAATTCATCACAAGAGAGTAGAGGGGGAGAAACATCATAAGATCCAACTATAACTGCAAAGCTCGCGATACATAAAGATCGTGCCATCTCAAGAACACGAGAGAGAGAGAGATCAAACACATAGCTACTGATACATACCCTTAGCCCCGAGGGTGAACTACTCCTCCCTCGCCATGGAGAGCGCCAGGATGATGAAGATGGCCACCGGAGAGGGATTCCCCCCTTCGGCAGGGTGCCAGAACGGGGTCTAGATTGGTTTTGGTGGGAACAGAGGCTTTCGGCGGCGGAACTCTCGATCTAGATTATTTTCCGGAGGTTTCAGTATATATAGGAGGTGTTGGAGTCGGGGGCAAGTAAAGGGGGTCTCCGATCTGTCCACGAGGTAGGGGGCGCGCCCAGGGGGAGGGCGCGTCCCCTACCCTTGTGGGCAGCCCGTGGACCTTCTGGTCCTCCTCAGGTACTCTCTGTGCTTCTTCTGGTCCAAAAATGTCCTCCGTTGAAATTCAGGTCAATTGGGCTCCGTTTGATATTCCTTTTCTGTGATACTCTAAAACAGGAGGAAAACAGAAACTGGCACTGGGCTCTGGGTTAATAGGATAGTCCCAAAAATCATATAAAAGTGTATAATAAAGCCCATTAAACATCCTAGAAGGATAATATAATAGCATGGAACAATAAAAAATTATAGATACGTTGGAGACGTATCAAACGTTTGTTGACGATATAGTATTATATCAGTTATGCATGTTGGTGACCGAATGTTGTTCGGAGTCCTGGATGAGATCGCGGACATGACGAGGAGCTTCGGAATAGTGCAGAGGTAAAGTTTGGTATATGGGATAATTGTGTATGGTCACCAGGAGGGTTCTGGAATTCACCAAAAGGGGTTTTGGATGTTTCCCAAAATGTTTGGGTACGAGAAAACTTTATTTGGGCCAAGGGTAAAGCCCTCAAGGCTTTTGGAAGGTGCAAAAAGGAGTTTTGCGGAGGCCAGGGGCCAGACGCTAGGGACCCTGGCATCTGGGGCCAGACGCCAAGGACCCTAGCGTCTGGTCTTCGAGTCCGAAAAGGACTCTTGCCTTGCGGGCTAAACTGACTTTGAGGAGGCTCTTTCTCCAATAAATGACCCCAGGGCTCAACATATAAATAGAGGGGCAGGGCTATCAACCAGAACACATCAAGATTCACCAAGCCGTGTGCCAGCAACCCTGTCCCCTCTAGTTTATCTTCCGTCTAGTTTCTGTTGTGCTTGTCAAAGCCCTGCGGAGATTGTTCTTCAACACCACCGTCTTCACGCTGTCGTGCTGCTGGAACTCATCTACTACTTCGCCCCTCTTGCTGGATCAAGAAGGTGAGGACGTCATCAAGCTGAACATGTGTTGAACGCGGAGGTGCCGTATGTTCGGTACTTGATTGGGACGGATCATGAAGTTGTACGACTACATCAACCGTGTTGATAAATGCTTCCACTTAGTGATCTTCAAGGGTATGAAGATGCTCTCCCCCTCTCGTAGTTATGCATCTCTATGGATATATAGATCTTGCGTGTGCGTAGATTTTTTTTGTTTTCCATGCAACGTTCCCCAACAGTGGCATCATGAGCCAGGTCTATGCGTAGATGATATGCACGAGTAGAACACAAATGAGTTGTGGGCGGTGATATTCATACTGCTTACCACCAACATCTTATCCGCGGTATTGTGGGATGAAGCGGCCCGGACCAACCTTTCATGTCCACGTACATGAGACAGGTTCCACTGACTGATGCAACTTGCTTGGCATAAGGTGGCTGGAGGGTGTCTGTTTCTCTCACTTTAGTTGAATCGAATTTGACTACAGCCGGTCCTTGCAGAAGGTTAAAACAGCAAACTTGATTATCACCATTGTTGTTTTACGTAGGTAAGAATGATTCTTGCTTGTCACCCATAGCAGCCATGTAAAACTTGCAACAACAAAGTAGAAGACGTCTAACTTGTTTTTGCAGGGCATGTTGTGATGTGATATGGTCAATACATGATGTGATATACATTGTTCTATGAGATGATCATGTTTTGTAATATCAAGGACTGACAGGAGCCTTAGGGTTGTCTTTTAATTATTGTATGACATGCGTGTCAATCATTAAGCGCCATCTAATTGCTTTACTTTATCGCTATGCGTTACCAATAGTTGTATAAGCACTAGTTGGTGAGACCACCCCGACGCAACGATGGAGATCAAGGTGTCGCGCCGGTGACGATGGAGATCATGACATTGCTTTGGAGATGGAGATCAAAAGCACAATATGATGATGGCCATATCATAGCACACGTTTTGATTGCATGTGATGTTTATCTTTTATGCATCTTATTTTTATTAGCATGGCGGTAGAATTATAATATGATCCCTTCACTTAATTTCAAGATAAAAGTGTTCTCCCTGAGTATGCACCGTTGCCAAAGTTATTCATTTTGAAGCATCTCGTGATGATCGGGTGTGATAAATTCTACGTTCACATACAATGGGTGTAAGCCAGTTTTACACACATATATAGAATACTTATGTTAAACTTGATGAGCCTAGCATGTACAGAGATGGTCTCAGAACACTGGAGATCGAAAGGTCAAACATGAATCATATAGTAGATATGATCAACATGGAGATGTTCACAATTGATGACTACCCTGTCTCACGTGATGATGGGACATGGGTTGTTGATTGGGATCATGTATCAAATAGACAATTTGAGGGATGTTGATTTAAGTGGGAGTTCATTAGTAATTTGATTATCATGAATCTAGTCTTAATAATTTAAGTATATCTATATTGTAGATCAATGGACTGTGCTACCGTTCCCTTGAATTTTAATGCATTCCTAGAGAAACCTAATTTGAAAGATGATGGTAGCAACTACACGGACTGGGTCCATAACTTGAGGATTATCCTCATTGCTACACAAAAGAATTATGTCCTTGATGCACCGCTACATGATGGGCCTGCTGTAGGAGATGATATAGATGTTATGAACGTCTGCCAAGCTCGATTTGATGACTACTCGATAGTTCAGTGTGCCATGCTTTACGGCCTAGAACCGGGACTTCAAAAGCGTTTCGAATGCCACAGAGCATATGTGATGTTCCAAGAGCTGAAATTAATATTTCAAGCAAAATGCGCGGGGTAAGAGATATGAATTTTCCAACAAGTTCTTTAGCTGTAAGATGGAGGAGAACAATACTATCAGTGAACACATACTTAGAATGTCTAGGTACCACAACGACTTGACTCCCAGGGAATTTAGCTCCCAGATTGTAACATCCCAAATTTTCAATTTGGAATGTTATACATTAGATCATTATGCATATCATATTTTCTTGCTTTTGGTGATCCAAGAAAATCCTAAGCAACTCAAGGACCCTCAGAGAGAGTTGGGGATTTCAATATTTTCATATTTGAGGTTTCTCAAATTTTGAAAATAGGATCATTTGATTTTATCTATTTATCTTCAAGTATTTCTATTATAAATATATGAGAGAGGGAGTAAAATGACTCTCCCAAAAATAAGAAATACGGAGGATTTAATAAGAAAAATCAAACAAGTTTTATTTGGATTTTATTTGAATTAGAAAAAATTGCATGTTTTCAAAAATGCATTGTAGTGCCAAGAAAATGTTCATCTTGTTCTAAATATTCCATTTAGACGGTGACAATTTGTTTTGGCAATTTTTAGATTTTATTTTATTTTCTAGATTTCGTTTTCTTAGCGCCAACGTTAATTAGAAAAAAAAAATAGGGGACCCGACCCGACTGGGCCGAAGCCCAGCCGAGCCAGGCCCAAGCCGCCTCGGCCGCACCGCCTTCCCCAGCGACGGTCGAAGCCGAGCCGGACTCCGCCCCCGCCATGGTTGCCCCCTTCCCCAAGCCTTCTACCCCTCCCCCCCTATATAAGTGCAGCCCCCCCTCTCTGCCGCACACCGCCCCGCCCCTCGCCGCCGCAAACCGCCGCCCCGCCGCCTTGCTGCCGCACCACGCCGCCGCGACGCCGCAGCCGCCGCTGCTGCTGCCCGCCGATTGCTGCCGCCGCTGTTGCCGCCCGCCCTGCCGCCAAAACCGCCGCCGCAGCCGCCCCGCCGCCTTGCCGCCGCCTGCCGCAGCCGCCGCCGCTGCCGGTCGTCGACGAGGTAGCCGACGGTTTTCTTTTAGAAGACCGTTGGTTTTTTTAGAACCCCTAGTCGATTTTATTAGATTGGTTTTCTGTTTTTTTGGTTTAGTTAATTAGTAACCGTTCACCCATTCGTTCGTTCTAACGAACGAGTTCGTCGTTTAGTCTCAGCTGACGAACGTTCGTTCGTTAAGCTGTATTAGTTTCTTTTTCTAGTTTATTTTCTGATCGCGATCTCTGATCCGATCTTTGTTTTAGTTTAACTTTTCGCTCGTTTATCGGAATCAGGTGATTCAAGCGCCTAGAGTTTCATCTCGAAATTTTCTTTCCGTTTAACCTAGTCACTCAAGCGTTTGCCTCTGTTAAATTTGGACTTAGGTCCAGATTGGTTCGGTAGTTGTTTTTGGTCGCCGTTTGTCTTTCGTTGTTTTTCTTTTGCTGTTTCTTTTGCAAACCGGAGTTCTTAAGTTGAACTTCCTGGTTAGATCTCTTATTCGAGTTTGACCCGTGCATTAGTTAAGTACTTATTGTGTGCTTGTTTGTTTGCGATAGAGTACCCGGAGTGCGCCGCTTGCTACTAAGAATGTCTAGGTTTTGCGGATCATCAGCAAGGCAAGTAACACTTTGATCATACTTTCCCATTTACCCAGTTTTCATTGCATTAGTCAAACCCTCACACATTGCATGAGTAGGATCAATTAACTTGTGGGACTAGCAAGTAGATTGAGGTAGTACCTATTACCTGCATTACATTCAAACCTTTGGGAATTACTTCTACGTTTGCTGTTAGGACATGCTATGCTCGTAGACATGGATTGGGTGAGTGTATTCATGACAGATGTGAGTTTGTTAATTAATGGTTCAACTTGAGGTGGCAACATTAATACACATCTGGGTGGATTGAGGCACCTGGGTATTACAGCGATTGCCTATTTTTCTTCTGACCGCCACCCAGGCTCAAAGGGATCATGAAATTATTCATACTAGAAACTTCCGTGTGCAGCCACAATGCTATTATGGGCTCTAGCATAGTATGAGTAAGTCGTCCGAACTCTTAAAGTGGTGGACTAGCAGATGTAGGGGATGTAGGTTGGTACGGTCCACCCGTTTGTAAGGTGCGAGTACTTCCGAAAGACTGTGTCTCGGACATCCGTTTCTCAAACACCATGCAGTGCGAGAAACCAAACGGAGGAGATCGGGTCTTGTGGGGAAAAGTGCACAAACCTCTGCAGAGTGTACAAACTGATCATGATTAGCCGTGTCCCCGGTTATGGACGTCTTGAGTATCTAGTACTTGGATATCATGTGAATCTCATCATGTTACTTTAATTTAATATTGTTGGGTTTAATGATGAACTTTAATTGGGGTTGAGAGGATGTCTATCTTCTCAACGATGTTTCAACTACCATGATAGTTAATTAAAATCTATTCCTTTGAAGTAGGAAAAAATTGGCTTTACGCAAAAACTGTAACCATAGAGCTTTCCACCAGCCATATCGCATATAGAATAGCTTTACTTTCATTGCTGTCTTGTGTTACTTTGCCTGCATATTCCATGTGTTGACCCGTTTTCGGGCTGCAACGTTCATGTTGCAGACTTTTCAGACGACGAGTAAGGTGCCTTATAGGTCGTGGTTCTATACTCATTGATGCCGTTGGAGTTGATGGACTCACTTATCTTCCAAGCCTTCCGATGTTATCGTGTTAGATGGCCTTAAGCCATTTTTATTGTAATAAGTTCATCTTTGGAACTATCGATGTAATAAGTGTGTGATTGCTACTCTGTTATAAATCCTTCAAGTACTGTGCGTGTCACCATTACTGATCCAGGGATGACACTGATGCACAGAGATCAGACTGTTTGAGGTCTGGTCGCTACAAGATGGTATCAGAGCACACGCTGACTGTAGGACACGACCACTAAGCTAAAACCCTAGAGCACTATTCACTCTTCTCTTTTCTGACTCATCATCTTTTCTACTCTTTTAGGATGGTGGATGCAAAGTACAAGTTCACTCAACCGGATGAAGATACACCATTTGGACGACACCTGAAGGAAATCACCAGAATCTAAACATTGGACTACCAAGTTTCACCGGAACCTACAATGCCACTCTACCTGAGGAGGAGCATTGGTTGATTCAAGCTCAAGTTCCAGGAAGGACGTTCAAGCCCGTCACCGCACCCATAGAATTTTCCTTTAATGCGCCTACATGGAGCCTAGGCAGGAGCATGGCAGCCCACATCGCTATGGGAAGGATTGGAGAAGTCTACAAGCAGGAGCTAAATGACACCATCTACCAGATTTGTGGACGCCGAGATGAGAATTGGGATATGATCAGCACCCGGAAGGATAGATCCATTGCAGCCTTCATCCAGGAGTTGAACCATCACATTTGTCGCCAGGAGCACCAAATGTGTGCAGGGATGATAGATTGAAGAAAGCCCTAAATAGGAATTTGGAGCTAGAGGAAGAACTCAAGTCTACACGCGACAGATACGAGGAGGAGATGCTAATACTTGTGGAGAAGAATGATGACTTGACACGGAAGTTAGGGATACTCATGGGAGAAGAAGACGAGGAAGAAGAACCCAAGGAGATTCCACCGGAAGACTACATCATCATTGACGACACGGATTCGGAACCCGATGATAGCAAAGACGAAGACTATGAAGATGAAGCTGGAGCAGATATCATGGAATCCTCTGTCGATCAAAATTTCTAGAAGACCTCGCTATGACCAGTAGTCTTTCCCATTTAGTAGACTTAGAACACTTTTGTAACGATTAGATCCGTGTAAGCCCTTGTTTGAAATTTATTTTGGTGTGATTGAATTGTGTGTTTGCCTCATGTGCATATTGGTAGTGATTTCCCCTTAGACCCTAATTCTATTCTAATCTCTTCCCTCTACACCCATCAGATACCTCCAAGATGTGATCCCGGATTCGAGTTTCCCCCTGAGTTCACACAATTGATCCAGCAGTAGAACACCCTGATGCAACTACTTGTCCAGAACACTCAGAACAACTAGAACAACAACAACAACCTTCCACCACCACCACCCGTGGACAACCTGACATGTTTCTTAAGGTTGCAACCACCAGTGTTTACTAGCAGCATTGAACCAATAGTCGCTGACAACTGGCTGCGCAAGATTGGAAGGGATTTGACCACTGCCAACTGCTCAGATCCTGAGAAGGTGTGTTTTGCCGCACACCAGTTGTCTGGACCAGCCGCAGCATGGTGGGAGAATTACACAACCACTTATCCCATAGCCAATGTGACTTGGGATCAGTTTCAGCAAGCTTTTCGTACCGCCCATGTCTCAACGGGAGCTATGAGTTTGAAGAAGCAGGAGTTTTGCAATTTGCGCCAAGGCAACCGTACTGTGGCCCAGTACGTGGATGAGTTTAGTACCGTATCTCGTTATGCCCCAGATGATGTGGCCACAGATGCCCCTAAGCAGGAGAGATTCATGGAAGGGCTGAATGATGAGATGAGTGTACAGTTGATGGTGGAAACTTTCAATAACTACCAGGAGCTGGTTGATCGCGCCCTAATGATTGAAAGAAAGCATCAATAGATTGAAAGTCGCAAGAGGAAGTATGGGCAAGGAAAGTATAATTCTGGAGCACGGCAGAAGCCTCGTTTTACCCCTAAAACGGTAGGACAGTTTCAGCATACCCATGGAGGAGGTAGCTCGCACAATCATAATGGCCTTAAGAATGGAATTGGGAATGGAGCAAATGGTAACCAGAGCCGCCCTACCCCGTCCACACCCACCAAGAAGGATTTTATCCATGTCACCTGTTACAAGTGCGGGAAGGATTTTATGCCAATGACTGCCCAGAAGCTAAGAATGGGAACGACAATGGAAGCGCCGCGAAGAAGCCCAACCCCTTCAGCAAAGGACAAGTGAATCAGGTTAGCGTGGAGGACGTTGAAGCTCAGCCAGATGCAGTAATAGGTAAGTTTGTAGTTAAGTCATTTACTGCACTCGTTCTTTTCGATACTGGTGCATCGCATTCATACATTTCAAGGGGATTTGTGGATAAGTATAAACTGCCAACCCCAGGCCCTTAGATCGCCCATGTTAGTAACCTCACCACGAGCTGAGTATATGGCTAAGTTATGGTGTGATCAGTTGCCATTAAGGATTGGTAACTATATTTTCCCTTCGGACCTAATAGTATTGGAATCTCAAGGATTGGATGTGATATTAGGCATGGATTGGTTATCTAAGTATGAAGGGAATATTGAATGTGCCAGTAAGTCCATTTTGCTTACTATGCCAGAAGGAAGAAGGATCAAGTATGTATCCCGGCATGAGCCGAAGAGGAACAGATTAAATTCCTTATCAGGAGTTGTTCAGGAGGAAGTACCAGTGGTGAAAGATTTCCCTGACGTGTTTCCAGAAGAACTGCCAGGAATGCCACCTGACAGAGATATAGAGTTTTTGATTGAGCTTTTGCCAGGCACAGGGCCAATTTCTAAGAGACCATATAGGATGCCCGCAAAGGATTTGGAGGAAATTAAGAAACAGATTAAGGAGTTACTGGATAAAGGATTTATACGCCCATGTTCTTCGCCTTGGGGTTCTCCAGTACTTCTAGTGGAGAAGAAGGATGTATCGTTAAGAATGGTTGTTGATTACCAAGGATTGAATGAAGTAATGATCAAGAACAAGTACCCACTGCCAATGATCAATGATCTGTTCGATAGATTGCAAGGAGATAAGGTATTTTCCAAGATCGATCTGCGATCAGGGTACCATCAATTGAAGATCCGAGAGCAGGATATACCTAAAGTATGGGTTGTACGAGTACACCGTTATGTCTTTTGGTTTGACTAACGCACCAGCATACTTTATGAACCTGATGAACGAAGTGTTTATGGAGTATTTGGATAAGTTCGACGTGGTATTCATAGATGATATATTGATCTTCTCAAAGGATGAAGAGGAGCATGCAGAGCATTTGCGTTTGGTATTGGAGAAGCTCAGAGAACATCAGTTATATGCCAAGTTTAGCAAATGTGAGTTTTGGTTGAAGGAAGTCAGATTTCTCGGACACGTTATATATGGAGAAGGAATAGTAGTAGATCCCGCCAAGGTGGACACTGTGACAAATTGGGAAGCACCGACAACAGTTGGAGAGATCCGGAGTTTTCTTGGACTTGCAGGATACTACCGGAGATTTATTGAGAATTTCTCGAGGATTGTAAAGCCAATGACGGAGTTGCTAAACAAGGACACCAAGTTCAGTTGGACAGAAGAATGTGAGGCCAGTTTCCAGAAACTAAAGAAACGTTTGGTCTCATCACCTATGTTGATTCTGCCAGATCAACATAAGGACTATGAGGTGTACTGCGACGCTTCATGTCGAGGACTTGGAGCCGTTCTTATGCAGGAAGGAAGAGTTGTTTCATATGCTCCATGACAACTGAAACCTCATGAGTTGAACTATGCCACTCGTGATTTGGAGTTAGCAGCCGTAGTGCATGCCTTGAAGACGTGGAGACACTTTCTCATTGGAAACCATTGTGAAGTATATATGGATCACAAGAGTTTGAAGTATATATTCACTCAGAAGGAGTTGAATCTCAGACAAAGGAGATGGCTGGAACTCATTAAGGACTATGACATGAGATTGCATTATCATTCCGGAAAGGCTAACGTAGTAGCCGATGCGCTAAGCCACAAGAGCCATGTCAATACCCTAATGATGGAAGAATTTCCAAAGGAGTTAGCCAAGGACTTACGAGAACTACGTTTGGAGATAGATCCGAGAGGCTACGTAGCAACGCTAGAGATCCAGTCTACCCTGATGGATAAAATCATAGAAGCTCAGAAAACTGACAAAGAGGTTGCCTCTATAAAGGAGAGGATGAGCGAAGGAAAAGCTAAAGGATTTCATGAGGATGAACACGACACCTTATAATTTGAGGACCACATTTATGTGCCTAATGACCCGGGGATCAGAAAGTTGATTCTACAGGAGGCCCATGATTCACCCTACTCGATTTACCCAGGAAATACTAAGATGTATTTGGATTTGAAGGATATTTTCTGGTGGACCGGTATGAAGAAAGATATTGCGGAGTTTGTAGCAGTTTGTGATGTATGTCAGAGAGTGAAGGCAGAACATCAGAAGCTGACAGGATTGTTACAACCATTGCCAATACCCGAATGGAAGTGGGATAAGCTAGGTATGGATTTTATTACGGGATTACCCAGAACTCATTCTGGTTATGACTCGATTTGGGTCGTAGTCGATCATTTAACAAAGGTAGCTCATTTCATCCCCATAAAGACTACCTATACCAGTGCAAAGTTGGCAAAGATATACATGACCCGAATTGTATGTCTGCATGGAGTTCCGAGGAGCATCGTATCAGATAGAGGAACCCAGTTTACCTCAAAGTTCTGGAATCAGTTACATGAAACTTTGGGTACCAGACTAGAGTTTAGCACAACTTTTCACCCACAGACAGATGGACAGACTGAAAGAGTCAATCAGATATTGCAGGATATGCTGAGAGCCTGCGCACTTGATTATGGATCTAGTTGGGACGAAAATTTGTCGTGTGCCGATTTTTCTTACAACAATAGTTATCAATCCAGTTTGAAGATGGCCCCTTTCGAAGCGTTATACGGAAGGAGATGTAGGACTCCGTTGTCGTGGGACGAAGTTGGAGACCGACAATTGTTTGGACCAGATTTGACCAAAGAGTCTGAGAAGAAGGTGAAGTTGATTCGAGACTGACTGAAGGTAGCTCAGTCCAGGCAGAAAAGTTATGCAGACTGGAAGCTCAAGGAGATAACCTATGAGATTGGAGACAGAGCATACTTGAGAGTATCACCTCCGCGAGGGGTCAAACATTTCGGAGTTAAAGGAAAGCTAGCGCCCCGTTTTGTAGGACCCTATAAGGTTATGAAACGCATGGGAGAAGTAGCCTACAAGTTGGAACTGCTCGAAGGATTGTCAGGAGTTCACGACGTATTCCATGTTTCCCAGTTGAAGAAATGCCATGCGGAGATTGCCGAAATTCCACTTAGAGACACAGTACCCCTGGAAGCAATTCAGTTGGACAGTGATCTGACCTACGAGGAGAAACCTGTTAAGATCCTCGAATTTTCGAGCAGAGTCACCCGCAGCAAGGTTATCAAATTTTGCAAAGTTCAGTGGAGTCACCACACCGAGGAAGAAGCCACCTGGGAACGAGAAGATGATCTACGCAAGGACCACCCTCACCTATTTTCTAGCCAACCCGAATCTCGAGGGCAAGATTCATCTTAAGGGGGGTAGGTTTGCAACATCCCAAATTTTCAATTTGGAATGTTATACATTAGATCATTATGCATATCATATTTTCTTGCTTTTGGTGATCCAGGAAAATCCTAAGAAACTCAAGGACCCTCGGAGAGAGTTGGGGATTTCAATATTTTCATATTTGAGGTTTCTCAAATTTTGAAAATAGGATCATTTGATTTTATCTATTTATCTTCAAGTATTTCTATTATAAATATATGAGAGAGGGAGTAAAATGACACTCCCAAAAATAAGAAATACGGAGGATTTAATAAGAAAAATCAAACAAGTTTTATTTGGATGATGGTAAAATAAAACATGATGACGGAACGGTGGAGTTACATGGCAATATATCGCGAAATGGGTTTAACCGATGGCGACTCCCACCTCCCACCGCTCCCACCCACCATCTCCGGCGATCTCTCCACACCGCCTCTAATCTGAGGTTCTTCTCCGATCAATCTCTTCGGCGTCTTCTCATCGTTCTGGTGATATAATTTTCTTATGGCGATCTACTCTGGATCCACCCTTGGCTTGGATTTCTCCAAGGGTTTTGAATTTGCGGATAAGGTTTTCAGATCTACTGGTCTCACCATTCATCCTACGGATGATACTGGTCATTTCACGATGGTTGTTTCCTTTGGGAGACATGATTTTTGTCTGACAGAAGATTCTGTTGCGGTGGCTTTGGAGGCGGCCATTGGAGGTTCTGCTATTGAATTGGGAGTTTCATATATACATGACAAGGTCTATTCTTTTAATGTCTCCTCTAAGCAAGTTGGTTTCCTGGTTCTTAATCTCCGTTCTTTTACTTGCTTAAACTTCAAATGTTATTTCAATCTTTGGGGTCGTGGTGGCCCTAATTGGGAACGTGAGTTCCATCTTTGGAATCTAGAATGTGATGCAGAGTGGATCCTTATTAGTCCATCCAAGCGACGAGCTGCTCTTGGCATGCTAGCCATGCATCACCCACCGCGTAACTCTTCCCTTCGATCGGGTGCGAAAGTTCAGAAGAGGATTTCATTTGCTACAATGCAAAACTATGCTGCTTGCAAAGGATATAGATACCCCGCAACACAGGCTGAGATTGACACCATCATTGAAGCGGGCTATGAAGTTTCTGCCCATGAGAGGGTTATCATTCATCCCTCGCCGCCGGCGAATCTGCGTTGGACGGCGGCTTCGCCGCCGATTATTTTTGGTACGGTTCAATCTGCAGATCTCATTCCTACTACTGCGCTGGCTTCTTCGCAACCACGGGATCTGCATGCCCGAGATACGTTGCTGGTTTCTTCCACGTCCATCCCGGAATCGCCGGCTCCCCATGTTGGGCCTTCTGTGTCTGGGCCGATTGCGCCATCCGGCCCTTTGCATGTAGACTTGCCATCATCGCAGGAGGCGCGTGATCAATTTAATGATATGGTGGATGACATGGTGGCCCGTGTGTTAACGTGCTCTAAATGTTTGCAATAGGGCCACATGTCAGCTTCTTGTCCTGTTTGTCTGGCTTGCAATCGTGTTGGTCACCGAAGTTCTCAATGCAAGCAATGGGCTATGGATAATGGTCTCGTTTGGAAAGTTAAAAAAAGGTGCCGCAAAATCTTGGTAAATCGAAGGAGGTGGAATCAGTTCCTGACACGAGTCCTATTCCTATTCTACCTCTTCGTGTCTCCTCGGTTTTAGAGACGACCTCCCACGCGCACCTGCAGCGTCCTGTCCCATCGCTGCCGCCCTCTCCCGTTGGCCAAGCTTCATCCTCGCCACCACCTCCCACCTTGCTGCCTCCATCACCCATGGCCAACTTCGCCATTAACCCTGCAGAATTCCTACCGCCGGGCTTTGATGTCATTGATGGTGGGCCAACAAGGTTGCCGCGGACGTTTCTTTCTCCGGCGGTTGCTTCAGATCAACACCACGAGCAGTATGCTATTGGCATCGTTGAGCCCCCTCCGCCGCCTGGTCAGATTCCGCAGTTCCGCCAGCTGGTTAGTGACTTTGTTATGAACATCTTCATCGAGATGTTCTTAGTGACCAGCAGTGGATCGAAGGTGTTGGGTTGTTTGAGTTTAGAAGTACTGCTTCTAGACACGCCATCATGGATCATCCTCCTTATGACCTTGGTAATGGTCATTTTGTTCGTTTCATCCCACACAACCATGGCATTAATTATAGAGCTACTCCAGGATTTCGTAGAGGCTGGCTTATGATCTTGGGGATATCGCTGGATTATCGCAACTCCAAATATATATCTGATGCAGTCAGTACCTTTGGTCGCTATCATCAGTGGCATCAGGATGATCCTCGCATGGTTCGCACCCTTGTTTATGCTTCTTTTCCCTGCCCAGAGCAAGTTTCGCGTGATATTGTCTATCGAGAGTATGGTGATTTTGGGGCCACAAGAATCTCATGGACTGCTCATGTCCTCTCGGCGGAGTTTGCTGACATTCTCCCTGCGGATGAAGATCCAATGCCGTTGAATGGCAATCCGCACCCTTTGCCTGGGCAACTTCAGTTTGATAACTTGAACTTTGTTATGCCTGAATTTCCTCAGTTAGGATGGAATGAGCCCTAGTTAGCTTGGAATGAGCCACCCGAGCCGCATCAGAACAACGAGGAGGTTGTAGTTGAGGATTGGGTCCAAGATGACAATCCTCAGGAGGTCTCGCAGGAATCTGTGGTGATGGATAATTCTGGGCCAGGTCAAAGTTCCGACAGTGACAGTCATGCTCTTGCAGTGTACCAGCCACCTGCTCTTCAGCCACCGATTTTTGTTGGTCGTATTCTTACTGTTTATGGGCCCGAGATTCCTCCGCAAATGCTTTGGACTCGCTGTTTTTCTCACATGATGCCTTTTGTGGAGTCTTTACACATTCCTAAAGGTATGCCTCAGCTCAGTCCTATTCAGCCGATTTTTCTGCCAAAGGATTCCTGGGAAGTTTCTTTCTCCTCTACGCGGCTATGCAATGAGCTGGTGTTTCTGCCGCCTGCACTTTGTTCTTCAGAGCCAGTGATCAAAATACCAAAAGTTGTCTGCTCTCTATGTTTTGATGAGGTTGCAGTTTCCAACGATGCAATGGCAACGTCTGATCCTCTGACTGAGGTGGAGATGGATACCTTCAGTTTTACTGCGACAGCCCAGAAGTCTCGGAGGCGCAAGTTTTCTGCAGTTGTGGAATCTCAGGTCAGGCGTAGCGCTCGACTGTCTGCACTTAGGGATGGTTTCAGGCACAGTGTGCCGAAGCCAGTTCCACTGAAGAAGCCATCGAACAAGCCCCTGAAGAAGCGGAAGGTGTAGGAGCACAAGTCTGACGACGCGACAGCTGCAGTTCCACCGCCCACACCAATTCGAGTTCTTCAGCAGATTGGGCATCACCTTGGCATCGCTCCGGAAAAGATTTCTGCCGACAAGCTTAATGCTGAACCGGCAACTTCGTCCGCTTCTTCATCGGCTCATGATGTTTAGTCGTTTCTTCATGCTGGGTTTATGGTTAACCCCTGTAAAAACCATCTATCTCGCTAGTTTATTATTTTCAGTACTTGAAGTTAGTTGCAACTTGCGGCTCTGGAAGGGTCATCATTATGTGATGCCTGTTTTGCTACTTTTAATTTGGGGTTGTAATGACTAATACCTCCTTTAGAGATTGGAAGGTTCTATGCTGGAATGTGCGAGGGTTAAGTTCAGAAAATCGCCAACGTGATGTTTGTCAGAAAATTGAGGAGAGTGGCTGCTCTGTTATTTGTCTTCAGGAAACTAAATGTGAGGTTATGGATCAACGATTCATTCGCAAATTTTGCCCACGACGTTTTGATCATTTTGTCTTTGTTCCCTCGGTTGGAGCTTCTGGTGGCATGATAGTACTATGGAACTATGCTATTTTTACTAGCAAACTGATAGAATCTCTCAGTTTTGGTATATCTGTGGAATTTCAATCGAGATACAGTTCTGATTTCTGGACCTTGGTTACTGTTTATGGCCCATGCCAAAACCCTGCTAGAGACACCTTTACACATGGCTGTATAATCTTGATATTCCCATAGATGCTAACTGGCTTTTGCTTGGGGATTTTAATTTTCTTAGGTCCATGGACAACAGGAATAGGCCAGGTGGTAATGTTAATGATATGCTTTTATTCAATGAGGTAATTGGACACCTTGGCCTTATTGAGCTTCCTTTGAAAGGAAGAAGATTTACATGGTCAAATATGCAAACTGTACCTTTGTTGGAGCAAATTGACTGGTTCTTTACTACAGTCAATTGGACATGTCAATTCCCAAACACCTTGGTGCTGCCTCTAGCCAGATCAACATCAGATCATACTCCTTGTGTGGTTTCCATCAAAACCATGATCCCTAAGGCCAAGATTTTTCGTTTTGAAATTACTGGGTTGATCTACCTAGATTTATGGACTGTGTTAGTCAAGCTTGGTCTATACCTGTACACAGGACTTCTTCTGTTGCTACCTTATCTGCAAAATTTAAGAATCTCAGATATGCTCTCAAGGTATGGCACACCAACCTTTCTAAACTCAAGAGGCTAATCCAAGATTGCAACAAGGTAATCCTCCACTTGGATACCCTTGAAGAGCTTAGACCTTTATGCACTCCTGAAGCTAATTTCAGAAGGATTGTGAAATTACACTTGGAGGAGATCCTTAGATTACAGTTTATTTACTGGAAACAAAGATGCACAATTAGAAATATCAAAGTTGGGGAGGACAATACAAAGTTCTTTCATGCTATGGCAACTGAAAGATTCAGGTCCAACACCATTTCCAGTATCACTGTGGTTAATGATATCATATCTGACCATGCTACCATGTCAGCACTCTTCTTGCAAGAGTTCAAAGATAGAATGGGTTGTTCCAATGGTATTCACATGGGGTTTGACCTGGATTCCATTATTACAAGAGTGGAGGGTCTGGATGATTTAACTAGGCCCTTTTCAAAAGAGGAAATTGAGCTGGTTATCAAGCAGATGCCATTTGATAGGGCTCCTGGGCCTGATGGTTTCACTGGCCTATTTTTAAAAAAAGTGCTGGAATGTTATCAAGGAGGATTTCATGAAGTTAGTGCAAGAATTTTATGATGGATCTTTAAACTTGGAATGTATCAACACTTCCTTGATAACTCTGATACCAAAGAAACCAAGCTCTGAAACTATGAATGACTACATGCCTATTTCTCTCACTAACACATGCCTAAAGTTTTTAACAAAACTGTTAGCTAATAGGCTGCAAGGAGTGATTCTGTCATGTTTGCACAAGAATCAGTATGGGTTCTTGAAGTCTAGATCTATCCAGGACTGCTTGGCATGGTGTTTTGAATATATACATCAATGTCAGGCTTCAAAAAGACCTATTGTACTTCTTAAGCTGGATTTCACTAAAGCTTTTCACACCATTAAACATGAAGCTATTTTAAGAATCCTCAGATATAAGGGTTTCAATGAGAAGTGGATTTCATGGATCAGGACCATCTTATCTTCTGGATCTTCATCAATTCTGCTGAATGGGGTACCTGGAAGTCACTTCCATTGTAAGAGAGGGGTCAGACAAGGGGATCCCATGTCCCCTTTGCTATTTGTTCTTGCTGCTGATCTATTGCAATCTGTGGTGAATGACATGTGCAGCAAAGGAATCTTAAGTCTGCCATTCCCTGCAAACTGTCCACGTTATCCAATTGTTCAATATGCAGATGATACTTTAATTGTTCTTCCTGCTGTAGATGAGCAACTAATTGCCTTGAAGGACATGTTGGATGTTTTTGCAGCTTCAACTGGATTATCAGTCAACTTTGCTAAATCTATGATGGTCCCCATTAACTTATCTGCTGAAGAGGCAAACAGATTATCAACTCTATTAGGTTGTAAGCTTGGAACAATGCCCTTTACCTATTTAGGTTTGCCTATGGGTACAACCAAACCTACAGTCCAGGACTTGCTACCTTTGGTGCATAGAATTGAAAGAAGGCTTTCTCCATCATCTTGTTTTCTTAATCAAGGTTGCAGACTACAACTACTACAGTCTGTCTTATCTTCTATGCACATATATTTCTTTTGCTCTCTGGACATTCCAATTGGCATTCTAAAGCAGATTGAAAGAATACAGAGACAATGTCTTTGGAGAGGCAATTCTGACACACCAAAACAGTCTCTTGCTGCATGGAAATTGGTCTGCTTACCAAAAGATAAAGGGGGTCTTGGGGTGCTTAACCTCAAGGTGCACAATGAAGCTCTGTTGATGAAATTCCTCCATAAGTTCTACAACCATCATGATATCCCTTGGGTCAGCTTGGTCTGGGATTCTTACTACCATGACTCTGTGCCTCATTCCACTATCCTTTGTGGATCATTTTGGTGGAGAGATGTCTTCAAATTATCTGCCAAATACTTGTCTATTGCCAAGCCTTGCCTTGGTAATGGCACCTCCATCATTTTCTGGCATGATCCTTGGCTATCTGACATCAATGGAGAAACACTGAGTAATTATTTCCCCAGATTATTTTCATATGTGATTGATGGTCAACTTTCTGTTGCTCAAGTCATGGATCAGGATCTTATGGGGCTTTTTCACCTGCCTTTATCCACACATGCTTTTGATGAACTGCAGAACCTGCAGACTGCTCTAAGTTCTCAGTGCACTTCACAAGACACTGATAGCTGGATTTGGCCTTTTAATAAAGGATCCTTTAGGCCCAAATCATACTACACTCAAGTTCATCAGCAAATAGTTACTGACCCTATCTTTTCTTGGATATGGAAAAGTGCATGCACAATGAAGATTATAATGTTTGGTTGGCTACTGCTTAGAGACAGGCTGAACACCAAAGATATGCTTCAATGCAGGCATTGGCATGTGGATGACCTAACCTGTGTTCTATGTCCTCATCATATACATGAAGATGTCAGCCATCTTTTCTTCTCCTGCATTTTCAGCCAAAGAATTTGGAACTATTTGCAAATTTCCTGGGATCCAGTGCTGGTATGACCACCTACCACATGGCTTGCAAAGCAAGGGATGATTTTGGCCAACCATTCTTTACTGAAGTGGTTTTCACTGCTGCATGGAACATCTGGATTACTAGGAATGGAAAGGTCTTCAAAAATGAAACTCCCCTTTTCAGGCGATGGAGGCACAATTTTATCCATGACATGACCCTTTTATCTCATAGGATAAAATGTAATTACAAGGATAGCTTTATGTATTGGCTAACTAGCTTACCTTAGGTTCTTTTGTTTAGTCTGCTCATGTAAGTATTTCTAACCTTGTTTTAATTTGATTTTATTATATTTCAATAAAGTGGGCTGTGAGGCTTTTGCCTTGCAGTATATAGTAAAAAAAAATTATTTGGATTTTATTTGAATTAGGAAAAATTTCATGTTTTCAAAAATGCATTTTAGTGCTAATAAAATGTTCATCTTGTTCTAAATATTCCATTTAGACGGTGAAAATTTGTTTTGGCAATTTTTAGATTTTATTTTATTTTCTAGATTTATTTTTCTTAGCGCCAGCGTTAATTAGAAAAAAATAGGGGACCCGACCCGACTGGGCCGAAGCCCAGCCGAGCCAGGCCCAAGCCGCCACGCCCGCACCGCCTTCCCCCGCGATGGCCGAAGCCGAGCCGGACTCCGCCGCCGCCATAGTTGCCCCCTTCCCCAAGCCTTCTACCCCTCCCCCCTATATAAGTGCAGCCTCCCCCTCTCTGCCGCACACCGCTGCGCCCCTCGCCGCCGCAAGCCGCCGCCCCGACGCCTTGCCGCCGCACCCCGCCGCCGCGGCGCCCAAGCCTCCGCTGCTGCTGCCCGCCGCCGCTGTTGCCGCCCGCCCCGCCGCCAACACTGCCGCCGCCGGTCGTTTACGAGGTAGCCGCCGGTTTTCTTTTAGAAGACCATTGGTTTTTTTAGAACCCCTAGTCGTTTTTTAGATCGGTTTTATCAGATCGGTTTTCTATTTTTTTTTTGGTTTAGTTAATTAGTAACCGTTCGCCCGTTTGGTCGTTCTAACGAACGAGTTCGTCGTTTAGTCTCAGCTGACGAAAGTTCGTTCGTTAAGCTGTATTAGTTTTCTTTTTCTAGTTTATTTTCTGATCGCGATCTCTGATCCGATCTTTGTTTTAGTTTAACTTTTCGCTCGTTTATCAGAATCAGGTGATTCAAGCGCCTCGAGTTTCGTCTGGAAATTCTCTTTCCGTTCAACCTAGTCACTCAAGTGTTTGCCTCTGTTAAATTTGGACTTAGGTCCAGATTAGTTCGGTAGTTGTTTTCTTTCGCCGTTTGTCTTTCGTTGTTTTTCTTTTGCTGTTTCTTTTGCAAACCGGATTTCTTAAGTTGAACTTTCTGGTTAGATCTCTTATTCGAGTTTTACCCGTGCATTAGTTAAGTACTTATTGTGTGCTTGTTTGTTTGTGATAGAGTACCCGGAGTGCGCCGCTTGCTACTTTGAATCTCTAGGTTTTGTGGATCATCAGTAAGGCAAGTAACACTTTGATCATACATTCCCATTTACCCAGTTTTCATTGCATTAGTCAAACCCTCACACATTACATGAGTAGGATCAATTAACTTGTGGGACTGGGAAGTAGATTGAGGTAGTACCTATTACCTGCATTACATTCAAACCTTTGGGAATTACTTCTACGTTTGCTGTTAGGACATGCTATGCTTGTAGACATGAATTGGGTGAGTGTATTCATGACAGATGTGAGTTTGTTAATTAATGGTTCAACTTAAGGTGGCAACATTAATACACATCTGGGTGGATTGAGGCACCTGGGTATTCCAGCGATTGCCTATTTTTCTTCGGACCGCCACCCAGGCTCAAAGGGATCATGAGATTATTCATACTAGAAACTTCCGTGTGCAGCCAAAATGCTATTATGGGCTCTAGCATAGTATGAGTAAGTCGTGCGAACTCTTACAGTGGTGGACTAGCAGATGTAGGGAATGTAGGTAGGTACGGTCCACCCATTTGTAAGGTGCGAGTACTTCCGAAAGACTGTGTCTCGGTCATCCGTTTCTCAAACACCATGCAGTGCGAGAAACCAAATGGAGGAGATCGGGTCTTGTGCGGAAAAGTGCACAAACCTCTGCAGAGTGTACAAACTGATCATGATTAGCCGTGTCCCCGGTTATGGACGTCTTGAGTATCTAGTACTTGGATATCATGTGAATCTCATCATGTTACTTTAATTTAATATTGTTGGGTTTAATGATGAACTTTAATTGGGGTTGAGAGGATGTCTATCTTCTCAACGATGTTTCAACTACCATGATAGTTAATTAAAATCTATTCCTTTGAAGTAGGGAAAATGTGGCTTTACGCAAAAACTGTAACCATAGAGCTTTCCACCAGCCATATTGCATATAGAATAGCTTTACTTTCATTGCTCTCTTGTGTTACTTTGCCAGCATATTCCATGTGCTGACCGGTTTTCGGGCTGCAACGTTCATGTTGCAGACTTTTCACACGACGAGTAAGGTGCCTTATAGGTCGTGGTTCTATAATCAGTGATGTCGTTGGAGTTGATGGACTCACTTATCTTCCAAACCTTCCGCTGTTATCGTGTTAGATGGCCTTAAGCCATTTTTATTGTAATAAGTTCATCTTTAGAACTATCGATGTAATAAGTGTGTGATTGCTACTCTGTTATAAATCCTTCAAGTACTGTGCGTGTCAGCATTACTGATCCAGGGATGACACCGATGCATAGAGATCAGACTGTTTGATGTCTGGTCGCTACACAGATGAGTGTGTTATTGATAGAGTTCTTCAATCACTACCACCAAGCTACAAAGGCTTCGTGATGAACTATAATATGCAAGGGATGACGAAAATGATTCCCGAGCTATTCGCGATGCTGAAATCAGCGGAGGTAGAAATCAAGAAGTAGCATCAAGTGTTGATGTTTAACAAGACCACTAGTTTCAAAAAAAGGGCAATGGAAAGGAAGGGAACTTTAAGAAGAATGGAAAGCAAGTTACCACACCCAGTAAGAAGCCCAAAGCTGGACCCAAGCCTGAGACTGAGTGCTTCTACTGCAAGGTAAATGGTCACTGAAGCGGAACTGCCCAAAATACTTGGCAGATAAGAAGAATGGAAAAGTGAACAAAGGTATATTTGATATACATGTTATTGATTTGTACCTTACTAATGCTCATAGTAGCGCCTATGTATTTGATACTGGTTCGGTTGCTCATATATGTAACTTCAAACAGGAGCGGCGGAATAAACGAGGATTAGCTTAGGATGAGGTGACGATGCGCGCCAGGAATGGTTCTAAGGTTGATGTGATCGCCGTCGGCATCCTACCACTACATCTACCTTCGGGGATTAGTTTTAGATCTCAATAATTGTTATTTGGTGCCATCATTGAGCATAAACATTATATCTGGATCTTGTTTATTGCGAGACGGTTATTCATTTAAGTCAAAGAATAATGGTTGTTCTATTTATTGAGTAACATCTTTTATGGTCATGCACCCTTAGTGAATGGTCTATTCTTGTTGAATATGGATTGTAGTGATACACATATTCATAATATTGATGCCAAAAGATGCAAAGTTGATAAAAATAGTACAACATTCTTGTCACACTACCATTTAGGTCATATTGGTGTAAAGGGCATGAAGAAACTCCATGCAGATGGACTTTTGGAATCACTTGATTATGAATCATTTGATACTTGTGAACCATGCCTCATGGGCAAGATGACTAAAACTCCGTTCTCCAGAATAGTGGAGCTGGCTAATGACTTATTGGAAATAATACATACCGATGTGTGCGGTCCGATGAGTGTTGAAGCACGTGGCGGGTATTGTTATTTTCTAACCTTCACAAATGATTTAAGTAGGTATGGATATATCTACTTGATGAAACACAAGTCTGAAACATTTGAAAACTTCAAAGAATTTCAGAGTGAAGTGGAGAATCATCGCAACAAGAAAATAAAATTTCTACAGTCGGACCATGGAGGTGAATATTTGAGTTACGAGTTTGGCCTTCATTTAAAACAATGAGGAATAGTTTCACAACTCACACCACCTAGAACACCACAACATAATGATGTGTCCAAACATCGTAACCATACTTTATTAGATATGGTGTGATCTATGATGTCTCTTACTGATTTGCCACTAAAGTTTCGGGGTTATGCATTAGAGACAGCTGCATTCACGTTAAATAGTGCATCATCTAAATCTGTTGAGACGACACTATATGAACTTTGGTTTGGCAATAAACCTAAGCTGTCGTTTCTTAAATTTTGGGGATGCGGCGGTTATGTTAAAATGCTTCAGCCTGGTAAGCTCGAACCCAAAGCGGAGAAGTGCGTCTTCATAGGATACCCAAAAGAAACTATTGGGTATTACTTCTACCACATATCCGAAGGCAAGATTTTTGTTGCTAAGAATGGGTCCTTTATAGAGAAGGATTTCTCTCGAAAGAAGTGAGTGGGAGGATAGTAGAACTTGATGAGGTAGTTGTACCTTCTGTTGAATTGGACAGTAGCACATTAGAGAAAATAGTTCCCGTGATACCTACATTAACTAGAGAAGAAGCTAATGATGATGATCATGAAACTTCGGATCAAGTTACTACTGGAACTCGAAGGTCGACCAGACCACGTAGCGCACCAAAGAGGTATGGTAATATTGTACTGGAAGTCATGTTATTAGACGACGGCGAACCTTTGAACTATCAAGAAGCTATGATGAGCCCAAATTACAATAAATGGCTTGAGGACATGAAATATGAGAGAGGATCCATGTATGAGAACAAAGTGTGGACTTTCGCGGACTTAACCAATGATCGGCAAGCCATTGATAATAAATGGATCTTCAAGAGGAAGACGAACACTAATGGTAATATCATTGTCTTCAAAGCTTGACTTGTTGCGGAAAGTTTTCAAAAAGTTCAAGGGGTTGACTATGATGAGACTTTCTCACTCGTGGCGATGCTTAAGTCTGCCCGAATCATGTTAGCAATTGCCACATTTTATGATTATGAAATCTGGCTAATGGATGTCAAAACCGCATTCCTTAATGGGTTTCTTAAAGAAGACTTGTATGTGATGCAACTAGAAGGCTTTGTCGATCCTAAAGGTGCTAACAAAGTGTGCAATCTCCAGCGATCCATCTATGGACTGGTGCAAGCCTCTCGGAGTTGAAATATACACTTTGATGAGGTGATCAAAGCATATGGTTTTATACAGACTTACTGTGAAGCCTGTATTTACAAGAAAGTGAATGGGAGCACTGTAGCATTTCTGATCTTATATGTGGATGACATATTTTTGATTGGAAATGATATAGAATTTCTGGATATCATAAAATGTTACTTGAATAAGAATTTTTCAATGAATGACCTCGATGAAGCTGTTTATATATTGGGCATCAAGATCAATAGGGATAGATCAAGACGCTTAATAGGACTTTCACAAAGCACACACCTTGGCAAAGTTTTGAAGAAGTTCAAAATGGATTAGTCAAAGAAATGCTTCTTGCTAGTGTTACACGGTGTGAAATTGAGTTAGACTCAAAGTACGACCACGACGGAAGATAGAGAGAGAATGAAAGTGAAAGTGCGTTATATCGACTTGAGGGGGGTGAATAGGCGATTTTTATGAATTCTTCACTAAGGAATTTGCTATTGAGGAAATTCTTTAGCGAAGAACTACTTGCAGCGGAATAAGTACTCAGAAGTAAGCATAGCAGAATACAAGCATGGTCATCATGAAGAAATGAAGACAAACCCAGAGTACAGAAAGCATAATCACAGGATAGCACAGAATGAAGACAAACAGACTAAAGAAATTGAACTCAGGAAATTGAGGAAGTCTTCAATCAAAGTCTTCAAACAGATACGAACAAGCACACAACACAGATATGAGGAAATGAAAGAGTTGAGGAAATAGAACCAGTAGGCTTGGTGAAGACAATGATTTGTTAGACCAATTCCAACTGTTGTCTCAGTTTCACATCTGGTTAGAGCGGCTAGGTATTCAAACCCGAGGACACATAGTCCCGGACACCCAGTCCTGGACACACAGTCCAAGACACCAAGTCCTCACCGTATTCTCCTTGAGCCAAAGTCACACAGACCTCACCTAATCACTCGTGGTAAGTCTTCAGGTGACTTCCGAACCTTCACAGACTCGGTCACTCGGCGATCCACAATTCCTCTTGGATGCTCTAGACCATGACGCCTAACCATCTGGAAGAAGCACAGTCTTCAAAGGTAACAAGCGTCGGATCCACTCAGGATCAATCTCTTCAGTGATGCTCAATCACTTTTGGGTTTGTAGGTGTTTGGGTTTTTCCTCACTTGATGATTTTCGCTCAAAGTCATCGGAGGATGGGTTGCCCTTATGACAAGTGCCAGTTTCTCTCGGAGCAGCCAACCAGCTAGTGGTTGTAGGGGGCGGCTATTTATAGCCTAGGGAGTAGCCCGACATGATAAGACATAAATGCCCTTTAATGATATGACCATTAGGTAGGTATATATTTTGGGACATCTGGCGCATAGCACAGCAATGGTCGTAAATTTGAGTACCAAATTCCTCAGGGCTATCATGTTCCTCACTGTGTAGGCAATCCGCACTGGCGAATTCCTAACTCCTCAGTCAGAACAAATTCCTCAGAGACCAGAAGAGCTTCGTCTCTGTCACTGAAGAATATGAGTGAACTGTATGAGATTTCCAATGGCTTCACTCGAAGGGTTTGGTAGGTGTAGGATTTTGAGTTGAGCATCAAATGGTAATTTTTCCTTAGTATTTCCTCGACCCCCTTTAATAGTACGGTGTTTCCTATGACTCAAGAAAGAGAGAATGAAACTACAAAAACAAAAGTCTTCACGCTTCATGTTCCTTAAATGAATACCAAGTCTTCAAGGTCACACCTATTTCTTCACTTTCAAAGTCTTCAGTCGAAGAACATCATTTTTAGGGGTCGACTTTCTCTGTAAATATCAAACTCCTCATAGACTTATAGACCTGTGTACACTCATAAACACATTAGTCCCTTAACCTATAAGTCTTCAATGCACCAAAATCACTAAGGGGCACTAGATGCACTTACAGTCTCCCCCTTTTTGGTGATTGATGACAATATAGGTTAAGTTTTCAACGGGGATAAACATATGAGGTGTAAATATTGACATTGAGGAATTTGATTGCAAGATATAGAAGAACTCCCCCTGAAGATTTGTGTAGTGAGGAATTTGCTTTTGAAGCAATGCACACTTGAAGAGTAAAATCATGGAGATCTCCCCTATATCTTGTAATTCATACACGCATTTGACATATAAAATGAAGAATTTGGAATGCATGATGAAATATGGTGACTGATGTATTCAGCATGCGTGCATAACATTAATGAGGAATAAGCATGCAGAAATACCACAGCAAAAGTATCAGGTCACCATAGAGTTTAAGTTTACAACTCGATCCACAAAGTCATGAGAAGAACGAGAGTTGTAACTTAGCAGAAAAATGAAAACGCCATATATATAGACCCCGGTTGAAGACTAACTCAAATTTCTCCCCCTTTGTCATCGAATGACCAAAAGTATCAAAACTATGGACTAACGCCCCTGAAGAATCTCATGATGATGAAGGAGCGCCATCGTTGTTGGGGTCGATGGTTGATGTAGGGCCTCCTGCAGTGTCGTCCAAGTCTTCATACTCTTTGGTTTCGCACGATGAAGAATAGGAGCTGGCAACCAAGGGAGGAACTTTGACCTTCTTGTATTTCTTCGGAGGAGGTGCAGACCAGTCAAAGTCATCGTTGAGACCCATTTTCTTCAGATCTTCTTCGCCATACAGATGAGACAGAACAGCCCAGGTGCGGTTGAGGGTTTCATGAAGGTAGTAATGGTTTTTCTTCATGGCATTGTGTGTAGAGGTCATGTTGTGAAGAATTGAACCAAACTGACGCTTGACCCATTTGTGTTTGCGATCAACCTTCTGATGAAGACTGAGGATAAGCTCACGATTAGTCATCACCCTAGGAGATGTGCCTTGAGGATTTCGCTTGGGAGCGTTGGTGGCAGAGTCATGAGTCGCAGAGTCATCATTGGTGGAGTAAGATGCAGCTTTGCGAAATTGACCATCCAATGGACGAATGCCTTCATAAAAAACAGCAGTGGCCTTACCCTTGTCATCAGATGAGGAAAATGTCCGTTTGAGGACTTCAATAGGGGGCACGTAGCTACAATGATTCAGTGTGTCAGCTTTGTAATTCACTAAATACCTTGTCCTGATGAATCTCATAATCCATGGAGCATAAGGCTTCAGGTTGAAAGGGGACAGAGCAACGTTTGCCATAGTCCTCATGAAGAAATCATGGAAGTTGACGGGAACGCCATGGATGATGTTGAACAGCAGATTCATCATGATGCCAACGACTTCTTCATCATTAGAGTCGAGGCCCTTGATTGGACTCAATGTCTTCGTCCGAATGCGATAGACAGTCCGTGGCAGAAACAACAATTCCTTCACGAGGAATTTGGTCCGTGGGGCTTGACCAGGCTTCAAAGGCTTCATAAGCACTTGCATGTAGTGATCGATGAGTTCAGTTTCTTCATACATGCAACATGCTGCTTCAGTGGGAGGACAGAGAGGCAGAGCTTGAAGTAATTCAGAGGCTGGTGCCTTGTAGTGAGTGTTTTCGGTCATCCAGTCCAGCACCCATGAATTCACATCTTCAGAATTGCCAGTGATGTGCAGTGTTGCATAGAATTGAAGGGTTAGTTCTTCATTCCAATCGCATATGTCAGTGCAGAAACCCAACAGTCCAGTGTCGTGAAGAACACTGAGGACTGGCACGAAGCACGGCAGAGATTTCATATCCACGTGAGGAATATGCTGATGATCGAAGACTTTGTCTTTATTGTATAGCACTGAGGAATAGAAATTTGCCTGACTGGCAGTCCAGAAACACCTCTTCCTTATGCGAGCAGAGTCATAAGGATTGAAGTCAGTGAAGAACACATGCTCGCCGAAGTAATCAGCCTTCTTGAAAGTTTACTTTCTTGAGAAAGGATCCTTTGTCTTGGGTTCAGGAGTGTTAGTCAATTGCATCACAACCGCTGGATTCGCAATCTCAAGTTCTTCAGTCTGAGGAATTTCTGGTTCCTCCTCAGTGGCAGTCTTCACAGATGCAGCAGCAGCAGTTTCTTCAGCACTAGTGGCTGGAATGTCTTCATGATCAGATTCAGTGGGGTGAGTTTCTTCAGAGCCCAATGGAATAGTTTGTGCTGGTGAATGAGGAATTTGTTGCAGCAGCATGAACAGAGCAGAGTTGAGATGCTGACTATCCCAAAATTCATCGTTCATCAAAGGAGTGGCACTCCCAATGTCCACGTTCGAGTCTTGTTCTTCCAATTCCTCAACACCGGCCTCTTCAGCAGTAAACAGAGGCATAGGCGAGGAGATGATTGGGGTTGAAGGGATTGCATCCACTTCAATTTCTTCGTCCGTCTGCTCTGAGGGAGCAGCAGAGGGAATATCTTAATCTGATTCACTAGGAATCACGTATTCTTCATCAAATGGAATAAGTTCCTTTGATGGCATGGAGGAAATTGGAACGGCATCAATTGGATTTTCAGCTGAGCTTGTCAAAGGCTTCATCTTCTTCGGGGCTAAAGAATCTGATGAATCTGATGCCTTCCTTTTCTTCACAGCTGCACGCTCTGCAGCCTTTGTCTTCTTCACATCTGATGCAGATGGAAGGATTGGACTTGAAGTAGGCGCCGGAGGAGCAGATGAATCTTGTTGAATTTCTTCAGGAACAACTGATGCAGTTGCCCTGACTTCTTCATGTTCTTCAGGCACAACCTTTTGAGCTTTAGTTGGCCTGACATTTTCTTCAGGCACAACACTAGAGGTTGCCCTGGCAATTTCTTCAGCAGCTGGAATGCGGTCATCAGCCCTGGTATTTTCATTTTCTTCAGCAGCCTGATGTTCTTCAGCGGTGCTGGCATGACGTTCAGTAGACTGAGCAGATGCTTCAGCCTGAGGAATTTCAATGTGCGTTTGTCAAGCAACACTTGAAGAAAAACCTTTAGTCAAATTCATAAATCTGACTTTGGCGCCCATCCAGTCTGCGTGATGTGCATCAAATTCATCACTGAGGGTTTTGATTTCACCCTGTAGCTTGACAATTTCTTCAGTTCTCATGTTGACAACATTATTCTTCAGGAAGCGCTCCTTCTTGTACTGCGCTTTCTTCGTATGCCTGGCCCTTTCAAATTTCCATTTTTCTTCGCCTATGAAGGCGGTCAGCATATGACTTTGGCCAGGTGTCAAGTTGAGGTCAGGCATAGGAGTGTTGGGGTCCTGATGCCAGAGATCAATGAAATCAAGGATCACCTTTGGATCCAAAAGCAGTGGCACTTCGCTTCCTTTGGCTCTAGCGGCCCTTTCTTGCCCTTCTTTGATGATTTGAACAAGTTCATCATCATCAGCTTCGTCATCAGACGGCACTTGGAAAGCAACTTGTTTCTTGTGAGGACTTGGGCGAGAGCCGCATCCAGCAGTGGTCTTTTTCTTCAGTAGTGAGGGACCAGTTGAGGAACTTGGTATCGCTGAGGAACTAGGAGCAGCTGAGGAACTTGTAGAGGCTCCCGAGGCAATGGATATGCCCGCAGTCCTTTGACATGTGGCAAGATGCACTAGAGCATATGATTTTGCTGTAGCATCTGAAGACTTTGGCGGAGGAGCTGAGGAACTAAGAGCAGCAGCAGTCTAAGGAATTTGCCGTGAGGGCTTTGAAGAATCTGGCCGTGAGGGCATTGAGGAAGAAGCACTTGGCTTGTGAGCAGGCTTCTTAGCCATGGCCTTCTTAGGCTTGGAGGCAGAGGCCTCAGCAGTGGCAGCAGCAGCAGCAGAGTCTTGATTGAATTTCTTCACTGCTTCTTTAGCTTGTTTGGCCAACTTGGCCTAGTGCTTAGCCCATTCTTCAGAATAATCCTCACCATGCTTGAGGCTAGTGGGATCAGCAACTTGGCCATGTACCAATGGAGGTCTTGTGCACGGAGGATTGAGTGCAAATTTTTTCATGTATTTGGGAGTCACATATCTGTACTCCCTCCACTCTCTTGCCCATCTCCTCTCTATTCTTTGTATGCGCACCTTGCGCTGATTCTTATCCTCTTTTCCGAACTTTGCGTCATCAGGAGTGCAATAGTCAGCATATATGTCTTCAGGTATCTCGAAAGCAGTATTGACCTCAGGCCTCTTTCCTCCCTTCTGTGGCTTCTTTCCATCAGCCATTTTCTTCAGACGAGGAATTTGAACAATTGAATTCTCTGAAGAAGTATGCAACTTTTCTTCGAGGAACGCTGCAAATGAGTTAAGTTGATGAGAACCTAGTTATTCCGCAGCGGACATGAGTACCTGTGAATAGAGTATAGTTGCAAGGAATTTGGTGAGGTCATATACGTTCTCAGAAGGTTTTGTAAAAAAAGAACAAGTTTGAGGAATTTGACGAGATGAATCTTGAAGAATTTGACTAAGAGTTCTTTGTCTTAGGTTCCAGAGTTGTATAGATTGAAAATCCACACAATTGAGGAATCTTGAAGAAAAACATAGCTTAGAGAAATCGAATCAAGAACAGATGACATATGAGGTGTTTAGCGTGTGAATATTTGAAGAAGAAAACACCTTTTGAGAATTTTGAAGAAAACAAACGAATCAAGGAGGGCAGTAAAAGTAACTTTTAATTACCCTGGATGAAGAACACGATGAACTGTGAGATGGAGAAGTGAAGTTCGTCTGTGCAGATCTACCACGCCCTAACTTGGCTGAGGAAGACAGCTACGGCGGCGGCGGAGTGAAGAAATCCACAGCCGTCGCGAGTACGACGGGGACGAGGTCGAGGCAGTGAAGCTCTTCTCACCGGCGACAATGAAGTTGCGACGGTGCTAGGGTTGGAGAAGCTCGAGCGGGAGAGTGAGAACGAGCAGAGTAAAAAGTGAAGTGAGGGAAGGGGAGGGGTATTTATAGCTGAGATGAATAACCGTTCGCCCGAAGAATTTGGATGAACATGCCCCTGACCCTTCTCATTCGCATGACATGTGTCACCCACGTACTGTGTAGTGGAGATCGTGGGTGGATAGGTAAGTATTGTCGTGGGATGCGGAGCGATTCGAGCGGCAAAACCGAAAATTTTGGAAAGGATAAGTTTTAACGTTGCGTTCGCAATTTCTTCAGCTGGCAAGGATACAGTGAAGATTTTGAACAAGTTTCAAAGAGAACGCATATGAAGAATTTGTGAATGGAATGGGTTGAGTTTAGCATAGAGGGAGAAGGGTCCGATCACATACACTTAGCAGAAAAAACAACTTGAAGAATTAGCAATAAGTGAATGATGTGGCGGACATAAACTCATATATATAGCGAATGAAGAAAAGAGACGGAAAAGGTGAAGACAATGTAAAGTTGAAGAATGTGAACAACTGAGGAATTTCAGAAAAACTCAAATTGAAGATTTTCAACTTTTGTGGTGGCGTGACCCACCGTATAAGAATGATGATTTCAGACACCGCGTACAATTGTCGTAGGGTTCTGAGAATCAAATTCTTCATCAATATCTTCACACTTAGAGCGTTATTCTTCATTGATTGAAGAAAAACAATTCTTCATGTGTTGCACATCTAAGTCATCAATTTTGCATAAGTGTTAGGATGAGTGTCCAATTCAAAGAACATTCGAAGATTCTAACATATTTAGCTCACACCACAACTTGCTAAATCTCTTCTCATCCAAGGGCTTGGTGAAGATATCGGCTAGCTGTTCTTCAGTCTTCACATGTTCAATAGAAATGTCGCCCTTCAACACATGATCACGAAGAAAATGATGACGGATCTGAATGTGCTTTGTCTTCGAGTGCTGAACTGGGTTGTGAGCAATCTTGATGGCACTCTCATTGTCACAAAACAGAGGCACATTCTTCACGTTGACGCCATAGTCCTTGAGAGTATGCTTCATCCATAAAAATTGAGCACAACAAGAGCCAGTAGCAATATACTCAGCTTCAGCAGTAGACAGTGATACACAGTTCTGTTTCATCGAGGACCAACAGACCAAAGATCTTCCGAGGAAATGACATGTACCAGATGTTGACTTGCGGTCCACACGATCACCAGCATAGGAAGAGTTTGAATATCCAATGAGATCAAAAGCCGAGCCCTTGGGGTACCATAATCCAAGTGTTGGTGTGTGAGATAGATATCGAAGAATATGTTTCACAGCCTTATGGTGTGATTCCTTCAGTGTAGCTTGAAATCGGGCACACATGCAAACACTAAGCATTATATCTGGCCTAGATGCACATAGGTACAATAAATAACCAATCATGGAGTGGTATACCTTATGATCGAAGTCAATACCATTTTCATCAGTTCACAGATGGCCATTTGTGGGCATAGGAATTTTGACGCCTTTGCAATCATGCATGCCGAATTTCCTCAGTACATCCTTGAGGTATTTCTCCTGAGATATGAATATGCCATTGCGTTGTTGACGAATTTGAAGACCTAAGAAGAATTTCAACTCTCCCATCATAGACATTTGATATTCTTCACTCATCATATAGGCAAATTCATCACTATAACGTTGGTTAGTACAGCCAAAGATAATATCATCAACATATATTTGGCACACAAATAATTCACCATCATAAGATTTAGTGAAAAGAGTAGGATCAAGTGAACCGGGTTTGAAGCCTTTCTTCATGAGGATTTCCTTCAAGGTATCATACCAAGCCTGAGGGGCCTGCTTGAGGCCATAAAGAGCCTTATTGAGTTTGAAAACTTTGTCAGGATTCTTTGGATCTTCAAAACCTAGGGGTTGAGCAACATATACTTCTTCCTCAAGCTTACCATTGAGGAATGCACTTTTCACATCCATTTGATATAGAATGATATCATGATGGTTAGCATAAGCAAGTAATATGCGAATAGCCTCAAGTCTAGCAACAGGTGCAAAAGTTTCATCGAAATCAATTCCTTCAACCTGTGTGTAGCCTTGAGCTACAAGCCGTGCCATTTTCCTTACCACAAGGCCATTTTCATCTTGCTTGTTGCGGTAGATCCACTTTGTGCCAATGATATTATGCTTGCGAGGATCTGGACGTTTGACCAGTTCCCACACGTTGTTGAGTTCGAACTGATGTAATTCTTCTTGCATAGCTTCAATCCACTCAGGCTCCAGAAATGCTTCATCAACCTTAGTGGGCTCTCTGATAGATACAAAAGCAAAGGGCCCACAAAAGTTACATAAATGTGAAGGTTTTGAGCGTGTGAGAGGACCTGGTATATTGATGTCGCTGATGATTTTCTCAATCTGCACTTCTTTCGCAACGCGAGGATGAGCTGGTTGTCATCGAGGAATATGATCATCATTTTCTTCAGCACCATTTTCTTCATTATTTTCCTCAGGTGCATTAGCTCGACGTTCTTCAGGTTCTGGAATGAATTCTTCAGTAGATTCTTCGGTAGGAATGACATCCTCAGTAGCCTTGAATTTGATAGTTTCCTCAGGTGCTAGTTCATCTATCAAAGTAGGTAGGTGCTCTCTTTGCGAGCAGTTAGTTTCATCGAACTGCACATCTACAGTTTCAACAACCTTGTGAAGAACATTGTTGAAGACTCTGTAGGTGTGCGAGTCCTTTCCGTAACCAAGCATAAACCCTTCATGTGCTTTCGGTGCAAATATTGAGTTGTGATGAGGATTTCTAATCCAACATTTAGCACCGAAGACTTTGAAATAACTCACATTGGGTTTCTTGTCAGTTTGGAGTTCATATGCAGTCTTCTTGAAGATTTTGTGAAGATATACTCTATTGATGATGTGGCATGCAATAACAATTGCATCAATCCGGAAACGACGAGGCGTTTTGTATTCATCAAGCACTGTGTGAGCCATCTCAGCAAGAGTCCTGTTCTTGCGCTCCACGACGCCATTCCGCTGAGGAGTATAAGGAGCGGATAGCTCATGAGTAATACCAAGTTCATCAAGATAGTCATCGAGACCAGAGTCAGAGTTCCATTGTCACTTCTGATGTGCTTGATCTTCACCCCAAAGTTGGTTCAAGCCCTTGAGGAAAATCGTTTGAAGACTTCCTGCACTTCATGTTTGTAAGTAACAATGTGTACCCATGTGTATCGAGAGTAATCATCAACAATAACAAAGCCATCTTCAGAAGCATCATTTGAAACTACAGAATAATGATTAGGACCGAAAAGATCCATGTGAAGGAATTCAAATGGTCGAGTAGTAGTCATGATAGTCTTTGCTAGATGCTTGGCCTTGGTCATCTTTCCAGCTTCACAGGCACCACATAAGTGATCCTTGAGGAATTTGACATTCTCAATGCCAATGACATGCTTCTTCTTTGCAAGCGTGTGCAAATTCCTCATGCCTGCATGACCAAGTCGTCGATGCCATAGCCAGCCTTCTGAAGCTTTTGCAACTAGACACACAGCTGGTTCAGATCCTGTAGATAAATCAACAATATACAAGTCCCCTCTCCTAAAGCCTTCGAAGACTTTGGAATTGTCAGATTCCATGACCACAACACAACGATATTTGCCGAAGACTACAACCATATCAAGATCGCAAAGCATTGAGACAGACATGAGGTTGTATCCTAAGGACTCGACGAGCATAACTTTGTCCATGTGTCGATCCTTTGAGATTGCAACCTTACCTAGACCTAATACCTGACTTTTGCCTTTGTCAGCGAAGATGATATGCTTCAGATGAGATGGTGATAATGGAGCATCCATCAAAAGATTCTTGTCATCAGTCATGTGATTTGTACATCCACTATCGAGGACCCACTCAGAGGCTTTGGGTTGTTCATCCTGCAGATGAATTAGTGCAACTTAGAAATTCATATACTTCATCAGTGAAGAATATGACATCAATTCATCAGACCAATTTCATCAAGCAATGCAACAGATAAAGCAGTATGAGGACGTGATAAATGAGAGTTCATTTCTTCATGATTAGCCTGCGTCCTTTCAGGCAATTTTCAGGTCTCCAGATAAATTCTTCAGACGTTTGAGCACGTCTGGAGACCTGACCTTGCTGAAGAGATTAGTTCTTTTTCTTCACCACCCACATTTGAAGGGATGGCAAAGAGCTCATCACTCTGCGAGCTCCATACGAGAAAGGTGGCATAGACGCCAGCCCATTTCGTTTCACATAAGAGGAGTTAGGATAAGCATATGAATAAGCAGAGTAATTCTTCCAGGACTTTTGAACATAATGGTTAGGATAATAATGCTCATATTCATAGCTCTTAGCTCTTCCCTGGGAAACAGAGTTGTTAGCACAATGATATTCGTATGAGGACTTTGATCCTTTTGAGGAATTTGATCCATGTGAGGAATTTGGTCCGTATGAGGATTTGAATCCATCTGAAGATTTTGATCCATATGAAGAATTGGATCTGGGGTTCCTATTCCTCACAAGAGGTGTCATGAGGACATTCACTTGAAGATTTTTAAGGTGCCTCTTAGGGACCCAGATTTTCTTCATAGGGGGACCATTCCTACAGTTAGTTCCAACATATCAAGCAAATACTTCACAATTCTGATTGTCGAACAGTTTATAGTTGGAGTCAAATGACTCATCAGAAGAATGAGGAGATTCACATGTAAAGCCAGATAAATTGGATGGATCAACTGGAGGTCCCTTTGCAGCAACCCATGAGGTTTTGGGATACTGCTCAGGCTTCCAATATGAACCATCAGCATTAAGTTTCCTCTCAAAGGCAATACCCTCTTTCCTAGGATTCCTATTGAGGATCTTCTTTTTAAGCACATCACAAAGAGTCTGATGCCCTTTGAGGCTTTTGTACATGCCTGTCATGTACAATTCTTTCAGCCCTGCATTGTCAGTGATACTAGCAATGTCCTCATATGAGGAATTAGTGATAGCAGAGACAGGTGAAGAATTTGTAGCCTTAGAAGCATTTGAACATTCAGGTGAAGAATTAGCAGTTTCTCGTTCAATACATTTCAAGCATGGAGGAATGAATTCTTCGTGAGAAGCGCTGATTTGTTGAGCAAGTAATGAATTGTGCTCCTTCTGAAGATCTTCATAACTAACTCTTAGCTTTTCAAGATCTTGCGTTCTTTGAAGAAATTCATAAGAAAGCTTCTCATGATCAGACAAGAGAGTGTTATGATGACCTTGAAGGTGATCATACTTGGACTGAAGTCTCTAAAGATTTTCAGTCAAGATTTTAGATCGATCCATTTATTCACCCAACATATCATCACTTTTATAAAGCATGTATTGAACCTTATCAAGAGCCTTTTGTTGTTGTACATCAATTATAGCAAGTTTAGAGTAGCTGGGCTTAAGGTTTTCATCAGATTCATTTTCACTAGATTCAGAGGAGGTATATTTGAATACCTTGGTACCCTTTGCCATGAAGCAATAGGTGGAAGCATAGTCATCATTGTCTTCATCAGCCTTGTTGGTGAAACCGTTTTCTTCAGTGTTGAAGATAGACTTGCTGACGAATGCAGTAGCGAGGGCTAGACTCTCCACACCAGACTCGGATTCCTCCTCTTCCTCATGATCCTCAGATTTAGCTTCAGAGTCCATTTCCTGGCCAATGAATGCCTGAGCTTTCTTGGAGCTGTTCTTCTTGTGAGATGAAGACTTTCAGGATTTTGATGATGAAGATTTTGACAATTTCTTCTTCTTCTTTGCATCATCAGAACTGTAATCCTTGTATTTCTTCTTCTTATATTCCTTTTCCCACTGAGGACAATCTTGAATGTAGTGACTAGGCTTCTTGCATTTGTGACATAGCCTCTTATTGTAGTCACTGGATGAGGAATCATTTCTCTTTGAGAGCTTTCCAAAGCGACCATGTCTTGAGAACCTTTGGAATTTCTGCACGAGCAGTGCTAGCTCCTGGCTCAGTTCTTCAGGATCACCAAGGCTACTACCAGAATCTTCACCTTCAGATTCAGAGATGACCTTGGCCTTCAGGGCACGTGATCTGCCGTAGCTCGGTCCATAGAGATCTCTCTTTTTAGCAAGCTGGAACTCATGAGTGTTTAGCCTTTCGAGGATATCCGCGGGATCAAGTGACTTGTAATCACCACGCTCTTCAATCATCAATGCCAGAGTATCAAACGAGGAATCAAGCGATCTCAGCAATTTCTTCACCACTTCATGGTCAGTGATGTCAGTGGTACCAAGTGCTTGAAGTTCATTTGAGATGTCAGTGAGGTGATCGAAGGTTTGCTGAACATTTTCATTGTCAGGTCTTTTGAAACGGTTGAAGAGATTGCAAAGAACATCAACTCGAGAGTCATGCTGTGTTGAGACTCCTTCGTTGACTTTGGACAGCCTATCCCAGATAAGTTTAGCAGTTTCCAAAGCACTCACTCTTCCATACTGTCCTTTGCTCAGATGGCCACAAATGATATTCTTCGCTTGAGAATCGAGTTGCTTGAATCTCTTCACATCAGCAGCATTCAGAGAAGGTGATACCGAGGGAACACCATTTTCCACAACATACTAGAGATCATTATCAATTGCCTCAAGATGCATTCGCATCCTGTTCTTCCAGTAGGGGTAGTCCATCCCATTGAAGGTATGACACCCAGCTGAGACCTTGATCATACCTGCGGTCGACATAACTAAAACTCCAGGCGATTAAGCCAAAATCACACAGAACAAGGGAGTACCTTGCTCTGATACCAATTGAAAGTGCGTTATATCGACTAGAGGGGGGGGGGGTGAATAGGCGATTTTTATGAATTCTTCACTGAGGAATTTTCTATTGAGGAAATTCTTTAGCAAAGAACTACTTGCAGTGGAATAAGTACTCAGAAGTAAACATAGCATAATACAAGCATGGTCATCATGAGGAAATGAAGACAAAAACAGAGTACAGAAAGCGTAATCACATGATAGCACGGAATGAAGACAAACAGACTGAAGAAATTGAACTGAGGAAATTGAGAAAGTCTTCAGTCAAAGTCTTCAAACAGATACGAACAAGCACACAACACATATATGAGGAAATGAAAGAGTTGAGGAAATAGAACCAGTAGGCTTGGTGAAGACAATGATTTGTTATACCAGTTCAACTGATGTCTCAGTTGTACATCTGGTTAGGGCGGCTAGGTATTCAAACCTGAGGACACACAGTCCCGGACACCCAGTCCTGGACACACAGTCCAAGACACCAAGTCCTCACCGTATTCCCCTTCAGCTAAGGTCACACAGACCTCGCCCAATCACTCGTGGTAAGTCTTCAGGTGACTTCTGAACCTTCACAAACTCGGTCACTCGGCGATCCACAATTCCTCTTGGATGCTCTAGACCATGACGCCTAACCGTCTGGAAGAAGCACAATCTTCAAAGGTAACAAGTGTTGGATCCACTCAGGATCAATCTCTTCAGTGATGCTCAATCACTTTTGGGTTTGTAGGTGTTTGGGTTTGGTTTTGGGTTTTTCCTTACTTGATGATTTTCGCTCAAAGTCCTCGGAGGATGGGTTGCTCTTATGACAAGTGTCAGTTTCTCTTGGAGCAGCCAACCAGCTAGTGGTTGTAGGGGGCGGCTATTTATAGCCTAGGGAGCAGCCCGACATGATAAGACATAAATGCCTTTAATGATATGACCGTTAGGTAGGTAGATATTTTGGGACAGCTGGCGCATAGCACAGCAACGGCCGGAAATTTGAGTATCAAATTCCTCAGGGCTATCATGTTCCTCACTGTGTAGGCAATCCGCACTGGTGAATTCCTAACTCCTTAGTCAGAATAAATTCCTCATAGACAAGAAGAGCTTTGTCTCTGTCACTGAAGAATATGACTGAACTGTATGAGATTTCCAATGGCTTCACTCGAAGGGATTGGTAGGTGTAGGATTTTGAGCTGAGCATCAAATGGTAATTTTTTTCCTTAGTATTTCCTCGACCCCCTTTAACAGTACGGTGTTTCCTATGACTCAAGAAAGAGAGTATGAAACTACGAAAACAAAAGTCTTCACGCTTCATGTTCCTCAAATTAATACCCAGTCTTCAAGGTCACAACTATTTCTTCACTTTCAAAGTCTTCAGTCGAAGAACTTCATTTTTAGGGGTCGACTTTCTCTGTAAATATCAAACTCCTCATAGACTTATAGACCTGTGTACACTCATAAACACATTAGTCCCTTAACCTATAAGTCATCAATGCACCAAAATCACTAAGGGGCACTAGATGCACTTACAGAAAGTCATTCCCTATGCCTCGGCCATAGGTTCTACAATGTATGGCATGATGTGTACCAGACCTACTGTGTGCCTTGCCATAAGTTTGGCAGGGAGGTACCAAAGTAATCTAGGAATAGATTATTGGATAGCGGTCAAGAATATCCTAAAGTACCTGAAAAGGACCAAAGATATGTTTCTTGTTTATGGAGGTGACGAAGTGCTCGTCGTAAAGGGTTATGCCGATGGTAGCTTCGACACAGATCCGGATGACTCTAAGTCACAAACCGGATACGTATTTATATTGAATGGTGGAGCTGTCAGTTGGTGCAGTTCCAAGCAAAGCATCATGGTGAGATCTACGTGTGAAGCGGAGTACATAGATGCATCGGAAGCAACACATGAAGGAGTCTAGATGAAGGAATTCATATCCGATCTGGGTGTAATACCCATATCATCGGGTCCAATGACAATCTTTTGTGACAACACTAGAGCAATTGCTTTAGCGAAGGAATCGAGGTTCAACAAGAAACCAAACACATCAAGAGACGCTTCAACTCCATTTGTGAAAATGTCAAGGATGGAGACATAGAAATTTGAAAAATACATAGAGATCTGAATGTGGTAGACCCATTGAATTTACAACTTCCGCGGGCAAAACATGATCATCACCAAGACTCCATGGATGTTAGATTCATTACAATGTAATCTAGATTATTGAATCTAGTGCAAGTGGGAGACTGATGGAAATATGCCCTAGAGGCAACAAGAAAGTGGTTATTATTATATTTCCTTATTCATTATAAAGGTTTATTATTCATACTAGAATTGTATTGACTGGAAACTTAAATGCATGTGTAGATACCTAAACAAATATCGTTTCCCTAGTGACCCTCTACTTGGCTAGCTCGTTGATCAATAGATGGTTAAGGTTTCCTATAGATAGACATGAGTTGTCATTTGATGACGATATCACATCATTAGGAGAATGATGCGGTTGAAAAGATCCATCCGTTAGCATAGCATATGATCGTTCAGTTTATTGCTACTGCTTTCTTAATGTCAAATACATGTTTCTTCGACCATGAGATCATGCATCTCCCGAATACAGGAGGAATACCTTGTGTGCTATCAAATGTCACAACGTAACTGGGTGATCGTAAAGATGCTCTACAAGTATCTCCAAAGGTGTCTGTTGGGTTGGCATGGATTGAGACTAGGATTTGTCACTTCGTATGACGGAGAGGTATCTCTCGGGCCTCTCGGTAATACATCATCACAAGACGCTTGCAAGCAAAGTTACTCAGGAGTTAGTTACGGGATGATGTATTATAGAATGAGTAAAGATACTTGTTGATAACAAGATTGAACTGGGTATGGAGATACCGACGATCGAATCTCGGGCAAGTAATATACCGACTGATAAAGGGAACTACGTATGTCATCATAAAGGTTCGTCCGAAAAGATCTTCATAGAATATGTAGGAACCAATATGGGCATCTATGTCCCTCTATTGGTTATTGACCAGAGAAGTGCCTCGGTCATGTCTACATCATTCTCGAACCCGTAGGGTCCACTCGCTTAACATTCATTGATGATATAGTATTATATGAGTTATGTATGTTAGTGACCGAATGTTGTTCGGAGTCTTGGATGAGATCACATACATGACGAGGAGGTCTGGAACAGTCTACATGTAAAGTTTGATATATGGGATAATTGTGTTTGGTCACCGGAAGGGTTCCAGAATTCACCGGAAGGGGTTTCATATGTTTCCCGAAATGTTTGGGTACGAGAAAACTTTATTTGGGCCAAGGGGTAAAGCCCATGCAAAGCTTTTGGAAGGTGCAAAAAGGAGTTTTGCGGAGGCCAAGGGGGCAGACGTCAGGGACCGTGGCGTCTGGGGCCAAACGCCAAGGACCCTGGCGTCTGGTCCTGGAGTCCGAGAAGGACTCTTGCCTTGCGGGCTAAACTGACTTTGAGGAGGCTCTTTCTCCAAGAAACGACCCGAGGGCTCAACATATAAATAGAGGGGTAGGGGTAGCACCCGGAACACATCAAGATTCACCGAACCGTGTGCCGACAACCCCGTCCCCTCTAGTTTATCCTCCGTCTAGTTTCCGTTGTGCTTGGTGAAGCCCTACGGAGATTTTTCTTCACCAACACCATCACCACGTCATCGTGCTGCCCGAACTCATCTACTACTTCACCCCTCTTGCTGGATCAAAAAGGCGAGGATGTCATCTTGTTGAACGTGTGCTGAACGCGGAGGTGCCGTACATTCGGTAGTTGATCGGGATGGGTCATGAAGGTGTACGACTACATTAATCACGTTGATAAATGCTTGCGCTTAGCGATCTTCAAGGGAATGAAGATGCTCTCCCCCTCGCGTAGATATGCATCTCCATGGATAGATCTTGGTGTGCGTAGAAATTTTGCTTTTCCATGCAACGTTCCCCAACATAGACATGTCGAAAATGGGATTCCTCGGGTTCTGTGGGGATTCCTTGGGCGCCCTCAGTAACTCGATCAATATCCTCCACGGCAGCAATCTTGGTGGCTTCTTCAGCTGCAATCTATGCAATATCTGCTTCCTCTTCAAAGACCTCACCTTCTTCAAAAGAAGCCAAAGCTAGAAACCGATTCAAGAAGCAAAAATAGAAACGAGATTCAGTCTGCAAATCTAAGGCAAGGGAATAAAAATCCCAGAAAAAATGCACGATGACAAAAGGATTACTCATTGGGATTTGTTGTGGAAAAGCATATTTTCCCCTCGCAACGCTCCGTTGCCAGCGCACTGCCCTCGATAACTTCCATCGTTGGGACGACATCCATGCGGACAATATCATCAGCGGAGGCCTTTGTAGGAGATGCGTTCTCCGAGTTAATGGTTGACGGGGACCCCATGATGGGATCCACTTTGGACGTTCCTCTTCTAGGTGGGCCACTCCCATCTCCTTGTCAAGATCAAGAATGGGAGCTTTAATATTGGCGTCAGATATGTGGGACCGATGGTGCTTCCTCGCATGCATGAATGGGTTGGGGGCTAGTAACTCTGGCGTCGGTTGTCGACGTCCCCTGCCCGGCCCCTGTTGGGGGGCCTCGCTCCTCAAAGACCTTAACATGTTTTGACCGCTGTGCCAGTGGTTCTTCATCCCTGAAAGACAAGGAAGATCAAAGCAAGATATCAGTTCAACAAGCTAGGACTCAATCGAGAAGAGACAAGAGTTGGCTTACTTTTCTTCAGATTCAAGAAGGACGTAAATATTATATCGAGGTGGCGGGGAGTCTCCCTGTCCCTCTTGATAGCCAGTGCAGGCGAGCCTGATGGATGGGAGGCCTTGTCTTCCCCAGCAAGTTTTTGCTAGGAGGATGGAGATTTTGACTTGGACTGTCGCGTAGGTTGCCGGTGTGAGCACTACTCGTGGCCAGATCTGGTGGTGGTTTTCTTCATCATGGGGGCGGCTCATGGCGGGAAGCCCGCCATTATCTCATGTATATCCATGCCCCGAAGGAGGTGTGGCGGCTCACGGGCTTGGGGGCCTTCCTTCTCCGATTCCCCCTCTTCTTCGGGCCTCACGACAACGTCCCCTCCGGCATCTTCACTCCCGCCAACCTTCTCCTTGAAGGAAATATGCCCTAGAGGCAATAATAAAGTTGTTATTTATATTTCCTGTTATATCATGATAAATGTCTTTTATTCATGCTAGAATTGTATTAACCGGAAACTTGATACATGTGTGAATACATAGAAAAAACAGAGTGTCCCTAGTATGCCTCTACTAGACTAGCTTGTTAATCAAAGATGGTTATGTTTCCTAACCATAGACATGTGTTTTCATTTGATCAACTTGATTACATCATTAGGAGAATGATGTGATGGACAAGACGCATCCGTTAGCTCAACACTATGATCGTTTAGTTTTACTGTTATTGCTTTCTTCATGACTTATACATAGTTCCTCTCACTATGAGATTATGCAACTCCCGAATACCGGAAGAACACCGTGTGTGCTATCAAATGTCACAACGTAACTAGGTGATTATAAAGATGCTCTACAGGTGTTTCCGAAAGTGTTTGTGGTGTTGGCATAGATCAAGATTAGGTTTTGTCACTCCAAGTGTCGGAGAGGTATCTCTGGGCCCTCTCAGTAATACACATCATAATAATGAAGGAAATATGCCCTAGAGGTAATAATAAAGTTGTTATTTATATTTCCTTATATATCGTGATAAATATCTTTTATTCATGCTAGAATTGTATTAACCAGAAACTTGATACATGTGTGAATACATAGACAAAACAGAGTGTCCCTAGTATGCCTCTACTAGACTAGCTCGTTAATCAAAGATGGTTGTGTTTCCTAACCATAGACATTTGTTGTCATTTGACCAACGGGATCACATCATTAGGAGAATGATGTGATGGACAAGACCCATCCATTAGCTTAGCACTATCATCGTTTAGTTTTATTGCTATTACTTTCTTCATGACTTATACATGTTCCTCTAACTATGAGATTATGCAACTCCCGAATACCAGAGGAACACCTTGTGTACTATCAAATGTCACAACGTAACTGGGTTATTATACAGATGATCTACAGGTGTTTCCGATAGTGTTTGTGGTGTTGGCATAGATCAATATTAGGTTTTGTCACTCCGAGTGTCGGAGAGGTATCTCTGGGCCCTCTCGGTAAGAGAGATCATAATAAGCCTTGCAAGCAAACAACTAATGAGTTAGTCATGAAATGATGTATTACAGAACGAGTAAAGAGACTTGTCTGTAACGAGATTGAACTAGGTATGATTATACCGACGATCCAATATCAGGCAAGTAACATACTAATGATAAAGGGAGCAACATATGTTGTTATGCGGTTTGACCGATAAAGATAATCGTAGAATATGTGGGAGCTAATATGAACATCCAGGTTCCGCTATTGGTTATTGACCGGAGATATGTTTCAGTCATGTCTACTTAGTTCTCGAACCCATAGAGTCCGCGCACTTAATGTTTGATGACGATTTATGTTATAAGTTATGTGTTTTTGATGACCGATGTTTGTTCGGAGTCCTAGATGAAATCACGGACATGACGAGGAGTCTCGAAATGGTGGATACATAAAGAATGATATATTGGACGATATTATTCGGACAACGGATGAGTTCTTTAGGTCACCAGATAAATATCGGAGTGCCGAAAGGGTTATCGGAACCACCGGGAAAGTAATGGGCCTTATTGGGCTTTAGGGGAGAGAGAGGAAGGCAGCCAAGGGTTGGCGCTGCGCCCCCCATGGGCCTAGTCCAAATTGGACTAGGGGGAGGGGCAGCACCCCCTCCTTCCTTCACTTCTCCCTTCCTTCCTTCTTCTCCTAGTTGGACGAGGAAAGGGAAGGGGGGTTCCTACTCCTAGTAGGAGTAGGATTGCTACCCTTGGGCACGCCCTATAGGGTCGGCTGGCCTCCCCCTTGCTCTTTTATATACGGGGGCAGGGGGCACCATAGAATGCACAAGTTAATAGTTGTTTTAGCCGTGTGTGGTACGCCCCTCCACAGATTCCACCTCAGGTCATATTGTCACAGTGCTTAGGCGAAGCCTTGCGCAGATCAGATCATCAACACTGTTGCCACACCATCATGCTGACAGGAAATATCCCTCGTCCTCTACTGGATCAAGAGTTCGAGGGACATCATCGTGCTGAACGGGTGCTGAATACGGAGGTGGCGTACGTTCGGTACTTGGATCGGTTGGATCGTGAAGACGCTCGACTACATCAACCGCGTTACTAAACGCTTCTAATTTTGGTCTACGACGGTACATGGACACACTGTCCCCGCTCGTTGCTATGCTTCTCCTAGATAGATCTTGTGTGTTCGTAGGATTTTTTTTGAAATACCGCGTTCCCCAACAGTGGTATCATGAGCCAGGTCTATGAGTAGATGATATGCATGATTATAACACAATGAGTTGTGGGCGATAATAGTCATACTGCTTACCATCATGTTATACTTTGATTCGGCGGTATTGTTGGATGAAGCGGCCGCACAGACATTACATCACCGCGTTCATGAGACTGGTTCTACCGACATGCTTTGCACATAGGTGGCTGGCGGGTGTCAGTTTCTCCAACTTTAGATGAATTGAGTGTGACTACGCCCGGTCCTTGTTGAAGGTTAAAACAGCACACTTGGCGAAAAATCGTTGTGGTTTTGATGCGTAGGTAAGAACGGTTCTTGCTAAGCTCGTAGCAGCCACGTAAAAGTTGCAACAACAAAGTAGAGGACGTCTAACTTGTTTTTGCAGGGCATGTTGTGATGTGATATGGTCAAGACTTGATGACTTATACGTTATTGTATGAGATGATCATGTTTTGTGAATTATCGGCAACCAGCAGGAGCCTAGAGAAAGCTAAGTTGAAAGATGATTGTAGCAACTACATGGACTGGGTCCATAACTTGAGGATTATCCTCATTGCTGCACAGAGGAATTATGTCCTTGAAGCACCGCTAGGTGACAGGCCTGCTGCAGGAGAAACTCCTAACGTTATGTACGTGTGGCAAGCTCGTTCTGATGACTAATCGATCGTTCAGTGTGCCATGCTTTACGGCTTGGAATCGGGACTTCAAAGACGTTTTGAACGTCATGGAGCATATGAGATGTTCCAAGAGTTGAATTTAATACTTCAAGCAAATGCCCGAATTGAGAGATATGAAGTCTCCAATAAGTTCTATAGCTGCAAGATGGAGGAGAACAGTTCGATCATTGAACACTAACTCAGAATGTCTGGGTACTACAATCACATGACTCAACTTGGATGCAAAGTTGATGAAGATAGTGTTATTGATAGAGCTGTTCAATCAACGCCACCAAGCTATAAAGGCTTCATGATGAACTATAATATGCAAGGGATGCAGAAGACAATTCGTGAGCTCTTCGCTATGCTCAAAGCTGCGGATGTAGAAATCAAAAAGGAGCATCAAGTGTTGATGGTTAACAAGACCACTAGTTTCAAGAAAAAGGGCAAGGGAAAGATGGGGAACTTCAAGAAGAATAGCAAGCCAGTTGCTACTCCCGCGAGGAAACCAAGTCTGGAGCCAACCCTGAAACTGAATGCTTCTAATGCAAAGGGACTGGACACTGGAAGAGGAACTACCCCAAGTATTTGGCGGATAAGAAGGATGGCAAAGTGAACCAAGGTAAATTTGATATACATGTTATAGATGTGTACCTTACTAATGCTCGTAGTAGCACCTGGGTATTTGATACTGGTTCAATTGCTAATGTTTGTAACTAGAAATAGGGGCTACAGATTAAACGAAGATTAGCTAAGGATGAGGTGACGATGCGCGTGGGAAATGGTTCCAAGGTCGATGTGATCGTCGTCGGCACGCTACCTCTACATCTACCATCGGGATTAGTTTTAGACCTAAATAATTGTTATTTGGTGCCAGCGTTGAGCATGAACATTATATCTAGATCTTGTTTGTTGCGAGACATTTATTCATTTAAATCATACAATAATGGTTGTTCTATTTATATGAGTAATATCTTTTATGGTCATGCACCCTTTATGAATGGTCTATTTTTGTTGAATCTCGATCGTAGTGATACACATATTCATAATATACAAAGCCAAAAGATGCAACATTGATAATGATAATGCAACTTATTTGTGGCACTGCCGTTTAGTTCATATTAGTGTAAAGTGCATGAAGAAACTCCATGCTTATGGACTTTTGGAATCGCTTGATTATGAATCATTTGGTGATTACGAACCATGCCTCGTGGGCAAACAGACTAAAACTCCATTCTCCGGAACAATGGAGCGAGCAACTGACTTATATGAAATCATACATACTGTTGTATGCAGTCCAATGAGTGTTGAGGCTCGCGGCGGGTAATGTTATTTTCTGACCTTCACAGATGATTTGAGCAGATATGGGTATATCAACTTGATGAAACACAAGCCTGAAACATTTTAAAAGTGTCGGGGTATTGGATCGACACCTATGGGATCAAAAGAATCCCTACTACGGTTGCGGGGCGCGGGGTTGAGAGAAGAGCAGATCAAACAGACAGCACATGGTTCCTTTACCCAGGTTCGGGCCGCGAGGATGGGTAAAACCCTACTCCTGCTTTGGTGGATTGTATATCTATGTTCTTCAGCTAGCTATGCGGTGTGAGGAGCTCCAAAAAGCCGAATCCTCCTCCTGGTAGCCTCGGACCTCCTTTTATAGGGAAAAGGGGTTGCCACAGTGGCACACAGGAGGTGGAAAGGGTACAGTGATGCGAGGTTATTTCTCGCATTACATGAGAAGGCACATTTAATGCGTCTTACTTAGGTGTCCTTGCTTTATCGGGGACGGGGGAGACATCCATCTTGTCCGTCGCCGCTCCTTCTTGTGTCGACACGCGCCCTGGTCAACGATGCCTGAGATGCCATGTAGGTAGGAAGGCAGCTAAGGTGGCGCAATGGTGGGTCTTCGTGAAGATCTGCATGTCGCCACGCAGGTGCCTGCCCAGCTGGTTGGGTCGGCAGCTGCATAGGGCGCTAGAAGCTTAGTTGGCATGGGCCTGATGGTGGCCCTGCGGGTGTCCTCGGCAAGGGCCTTGCCGGGGCCCCGGCAAGGGTCTTGCCGCGGCGCCTGCTGTCATCCCCGGCAAGGTGCTTGCCGGAGGTCTTGTGTTCCTCCTTGGCTGGGATCCCGCCAAGGGTCGTCGTCTTCTCAGTGTGTATCTGATCTTGAATGTCTTCACAAAGTTCTGCATGCCACTATGGGGATGTCTCCCGAATCCTTGCCCCATGGGGGCAGTGCACTCAAGGGTGATCCGCTCCATAGGCGTGGGGCGAGTTGCCGCGGCAAGGGTCTTGCCGGGGCTGCTGAAACTAGCTCCTGGCAAGGATCTTGCCGGGGGAATCTGCTTCGTCCCCTAGCTCTTTGTGGTCTTGGCTTTGGGCTTCAGTTCCATCGAGCTTCGGTCTTACCCTGGCTCACCTCTTTTGCCATGCTTGGTGTGGTGGTGCCCGTGGCTCAGACTGCCCGTGCATAGTCATAGGGGTATAAAAAGTGTACCCCTCTTTTTGTACACCGACAGGAGCCCCCGGGCCTGGGCCACACATAAGCACGACGCGTTGTTGGGCTAGGCCTAGAACGGTGCGCGGGCAGGCGGGACGGTTTTTACCGTGCTAAGATTTTCCACGCGCTGCGCCTCCTACGATCCGCGCGCATGGCGCGGGGTGGAGGGGCGTGCGTGACGTGGGCGGCATGCACGGGGCGGTTTCCGTAGGCATGCGTCACATCGCAGTTAATGCGAAAGGAGGCGGCCCGCATTCCCCCCCCCATAAGAAGGAATAACCGCGGGCGCGCTGCTCACTTCTTCCGTTTTCCTCGCGCCTCTTCCAATCTCAGAGCCGCCGCTTCCTTCCTTCCTTCCTTCCTTCCCAAGCTTCCTCCGTCGCCTGCCGCCGTTGTTTCGCCATCCTCGTCCCTCAGTCCTCCAACTTAGCCGCCATGGCGTCCAAATCCACCAATGGCAAGGGGGTGGCCAAGGGCACCGGGTCTGTGGAGCCACCGGAGAACGCGCTGTTGGGGGACCGGGAGAAATTCGCCTTCTTCTTCCCCTCGACGGTCGACGTCCACGAGCTCCGGGCAGCCTTCAAGCCTCTTTGGGGGGTGAAGATGAGGGGAGAGAATTTGGGACATCCGGCGACGCACGTCATTCCTGCCGCTTGCGCCGAACCTGGCCCAAATCGGTATCCCTTCTTTGTCGACTACTTTTCTTGCGGGTTATGTCCTTCTTTCTCCGACTTATTCTGCGATATCATGCATACCTTCGGCTTCTGCCTCTTGGATTTTACTCCGAACGCGGCAGCGTGCATGGCTTTCTTCGCGCACCTTTGCGAAGGCTTCGCCGGGGTGTAGCCCAACACGTCGCTCTTCCGCCACTACTTCTCCCCTCGAATCCAGCCGGGAGGTGCCTTCTCTGGATGCATCACCTGGATCCCAAGGTCCAAGGGGGCGTACCCGGACGGTGCCGTGAAGGAGAGGTGGGATGAATGGTGTGGCCGGTGGTGCTGGATTGAAGACGAAGACCCGCCAAGATTCGGCAAGGTCCGTTGAGTGCCGCCGGTCCGTGGGAGTGATTGGAGCGATGTCGACGCCGCCGACGGGAGGCTCACCGTCGCCATCACCAGGATTCTCTAGCTCACCCAGGCCGGACTCACCCTTGAAATGATCGGGCCGGACTTCATTCGCCGTCGGATCGCCCCGTTGCATAACAAGGGGAGCCCAGCCTAGCTCTTTAGGAATCCGGCTGATGTCATGCGGCTCCGCCCTTGCCTCGACCACAACTTCACGGTGATGGCCCATGCCCATTTCTGCCAGCGGCTCTTCTAGCTTGATGTGGGTCGCGATGGCGAGGTCGAACGGACCGGCAAGGCCGCGAGGGCTGTCGTGAAGGCCGGCAAGGCCATCGAGGGGCCGTTTTTCAAGCTGCCAGTGGGGGTGGTCCCGCTGTGCAACAATTCGCGCCAGTCCAAGATCATCGCCATCATGCCGGACTACAACGCGCACGGCCCTGTCCCGAGCTGGAAGGAGCCGACAGACGAGGACGTGCAGCAATTCTTCGACTCTCTGGTTGAGGTGTACGTCAAACCTGACACCGAGCGGTGGCTTGTCATGGACACCACCCAGGCAGAGCTGGACTACATCGCCACTAGCGCGAGGGAGGCGCAACTTGCCATGGAGGACGGCAGCGCCGGGGGTGTGGAGGACAAGGCCGCAACGGCTGCGGAGGAGGAGGAGCTCGCCCAATGGGCGGCGGCCGCCGGGAAGGCTAGTAGCGCTGGCACCAGAGCTCCGTTTGTCGAAGATGCGGCCGACGAGTCGTCGTCGGAGGAGGACATGGCGGCAGGCTCGGCGCCAGCCAGGGGAAGAGGGCGAGTCCTGCGGTGGGCTAGTACCGGCGAGCCGGTCCGGCCCGGCAGGGCCACACAGCCTCAATTGACCCTGGAGGGGTCCGGGCGCCACACGAGGGCCACAGCAGCGAGGAGGCTGACGAAGGCCGATGAGAAGAAGAAGGCAACAGCCCCTTCTCCATCTGGGCGCGCACAAACTCCGCGTTCTTCGCCTCCCCCGGCAGACGTTGACTCGGATGTCGACCCGGAGCTCCCTTTTGATCTTGGGCCTCTCAGCCCGAAGAGGAAAAGGAAAGCGGTGGTGGAGGAGGAGATGGACGACGAGTAAGTACTCCGTTCCTTACTGCCGTTTCCACTCCCCTGAATTAAGCCACACATCTTGATCCGTTTTGTTTCTTCAGGGATGCAGAGACGTTGGCCCAGAGGATAAAGAGGGCGAAGGCCTCGGCGAGCAGCCAGCCCTCGGCTGGGGCTTCAGAGACACCACTGGTGGTGTTAAGCAGCCCGGACAGCAGCCCCCGGCACAACCCCTAGCGTAAGTTTGTAACCCTCCTCTTACTCGACATGTAGTAGGTGTTTGATGCTATGGTGCTGACGTTGTCGGTTTTGTAGGACGGGAGCGGCAGCGGGAGGAGCCGCAGGGGGCTACCACCAACACACCACCCCCATCGACTACGCCGCCGCGAGGGGCGTCCCCGGCAAGGGCACCAATCATGGAGCCCACACGCATGGAGGAAGAGGGGAACTTGGGCGCTGGTGGCTCTGCCACGGCGTCAAATACTGGCGGGGAGAGGACTTCTGCTTCACAGCCTGGCACTGGTGAGTCGCCTGTCCTTCGTCTCTGTTTTACCCTTACTCTTTTTCTTGGCTTCATTGCTCCCATGACTGCCCAGGCCCTCCTTTAACAGATATGGAGGACGTGGATGCTGTCGTCGGGAACATTGCAGAGGAGGCCGCGGTGGAGGCCGAAAGGATTGCCGCCGAGGAGGCCGCCAAGGATGCTGATGAGGCCGCCACTGATAAGGCCGCCAAGGATGCTGCCGAGGGTGCCAGCGGTGGGCCTTCCAGGGAGGCCGGCAAGGCCACAGCCGAGGAAGAGGCGGTTGATGATCAACCTTCTTCCTCTACAACCTCGGGCCCCGGCAGATATCTGAAGGTGGGCGACGACCTCTTCGTCCATCTTGCAGGGGCGTCAAGTTCCCGAGCGCCTGCCGGAGGGAAAGTCTTCGACGGCGAGGTGCTCGCCGCCACGGGGCTCGAGGTGGTCGATGAACCGGGCGTCGGCGGCGACGGTTCCCCAGAAGAGCAGCTCTTCCGCGCTATGGGGGCCAATTTCCGGAAGCTCCAAGCGCTCTACCGTGCCCGTCTGGACAAAGTTAAGTAGACGATGGCAACGGTGGACGAGACGGAGGTGGACTTCAAGGCGCGCGTTCTTGAGGCGCAGACCTTGTTCCACCAGACCCGCGAGGATCAGAGGGCCTTCCAGGAGGAATTGGCCAAGCGCGATGCAGAGCTCACAGTGAAGATGTCTGACGTCGAGAAGGCCCAAGAAGAGGCAGCGAGCTTGGCTGCCATGGCCGAGGCCGCCCGGAACCAGCATCAGGTCGCCCTGGATTCCCAGGAAGAAGACCTCTCCGCGCGTGAGGTGAAACTTGCTGCAATGCTCTGCAGCAAGGATGAGGAGCTCGAGGCCCTTGTCGAGCGGCGGACTCGCGAGCTGGAGCAGAGGCACAAGGAGGCACTCGATGCCCAGACTCTGGCCCATGCCGGCAAGGTGAAGGAGCTGGAGGTAGAGCGGGACGAGCTGAAGGAACATGCCCTCAAGCTATCCAACGAGAAGAGCACACTCAACTGTGCCTTGGCAGAGGCGCATGGAGTGACCATCAGCAGGGCTGGGGAGCTCTCCGAGGCGCAAGACTCCATGAGAGATCTCAAGCTGAAGCTGAAGAATCTCGAGAAGATGTTGTCGGAAAGCTCGGCTCGGGAGGAGACCTTGACCAGGAGCCTGGAGGAGGAGAAGCAGCTGCGGGCGGACGAGGCTGCCTCCCACCAGGAATACGTGGCGGGCGAGAACAGATGGATCAGCCGGCTGGAGGACGTTGCCGGCAGGGTCACCTCGCAGTTGGCCCTCATGGGGATGACAAACGTGAGGTATGCCCCTGAGTGGAGCGGGACCGTCAACGCCAAGCTAACCCTGTTCTTCGAGGGTGTCCTCAGCGCCTTGGCTGATCTTCACTCCAACAGAACGGCCACGCTGGCCGGGGAGGCCCGGCGAGTTTGCCGGGGGGTCATGACCAAGGTCCTTACCAAGATGGCGTACACTACTAGAAAAAGGGCTATAGATGGGATTGACACTAATGGCGCACCAGACAAGCGGTGCGCCATTAGTATATACTAATGGCACACCACCTTTTGATACGCCATTAGAGTTGAAGCTACTAATGGTGCACCTGGCCCAGGTTGCGCCATTAGTATCATTTTTTTTGAACTAGTGCGCCTGTCCAAACATACTAATGGCGCATCCAGACACAGTGCGCCGTTACTAGTTGTAACTAGTAATGGCGCACCTATCGGAAAGTGCGCCACTACTGTTGTTTTTTTATTATATTTTTTGCAAAACTACTAATGGCGCACTTTGGAACAGTACGCCATTAGTATGTTTTTTTTTGCAAAACTACTAATGGCGCACCACCAGAAGGTGCGCCATTAGTAACCTGGATTACTAATGGCGCATTTTGAGTTGGTGCGCCATTAGTAAGTGGGCACCAACAAGATATTTTGGACAGCCTCTCCTACCCACACTCACTTTCTCCCCATTCATTCTCTCCACCTTCTCCTTGTCTCGGGTGCCTCCTCTTTTTCACCTCATTTCCACCATAGATTCATTCAAATTAAGTGGTTAAATTACCTTGTTTTGATAGGTAAGTAAGGGGGAAGCTATATTTATGTTGTTATCCCTACAACAATGTGCACTTGCACATTTTATGGCCTAGCTAGATCTATGTATGTTCGTGGTGTTGCATATGTTTGTGGTGTTGCATTTGTGTTTGTGTTTGGAGGTGTACCGGTATTTGAAATGCGATAGTTGCCAATATTTTCCCGGAATGTTGATTCATTTCCGTTTCGGCGAGAATTTTGGCATTAAGCATTTTTTTTGGTCCTATTTTTAGGGAAAGTAATGCCAAATTTTTTCTTGGTTCTAAAATATCGTTTTGCTCTACCCCGCAGGCGACCATGGTCCGCACGATGACCGAAGGCATCGTGAATAGGTTTTTGAGGTCCGCGAAGGCCGAGATGCTTCAAAATAATGAGACGGAGATAAGATGTCCGTGTCGAAGATGCAAGCTGAAGAGCCTTATTGCGGACCAGGATTCCGGGCAGGTGCGGGACCACCTGCTCTTGCGTGGTTTCATGGATGGCTATCGGTGTCAAGGTGATGAAGATGACTACGAAGTCGTCCATGGGGCCGGCCAAGAAATGAGGAAGGGCAGCAAGACAACCACCGCGGCTTGGGCGGGCGAGAAGACGAAGAATCCCCAGGAGATGATCACGACGGTGATGCTGTACACAGTCATCATGTAGAAGATGCAGGACATGATGATGAGGAAGATGCCGGAGCAGACGACGGGCATGATCATGAAGATGATGATGCCGGCGGAGCAGATGACGCTGGAGCATCGATGGGCTAGGTGCAGGACCCTCATATTCAAGATCTGCATCTCAAGCAGATGGATAACGCAAGAGCTGCCACCCAAGAGAAAGCCAAGATGGATCAACTTGAGTTAGACGCAGTTACTCCATTGTATGAAGGATGCAGGCCCGAGGATACCCGCCTGAAAGTAACGCTCATGGCTCTGGAGATGAAGGTAAAACACAAAATGACCGACGCATGCTTCAACGAGAACATGTCATTCTGGCACGAACGTCTTCCCAAGGGGAACAAGTGCCCGACTAGTTTCGAGGAGGCGAAGAAAATCGTGTGTCCTCTTGATTTACCGCACGTGAAATACCATGTGTGCATGAACAATTTCATCATTTATCGGGACGAGCACGCGAAGTCTACCATATGTCCGGTGTGCGGCGTCACTCAATACAAGAAGAGGAAGAAAGCTCCTCGAAAAGTGGTGTGGTACTTTCCGATCACTCCTCGTCTGCAGCGGTATTTCGCGGACCCTAAGGTAGCAAAGCTCCTGCTTTGGCACGCGGATAGGGAGGAGAAGAAGCGAGAAGATGACGCAAATGATCCGGATATAGATAAAAAGACAAGATGATGAGTCACCCTAAGGATGCGAGTCAGTGGAAAGCGTTGAACTTCGAAGACCTAGAATTTGGGAACGATCCAAGGAACATCGGGCTGGGCGCGATCACCGATGGAGTCAATCCGTTTGGCAGCCAGAGAAGCACACATAGCACCTGGCCTGTGTTTGTGTGGATGTACAACCTTCCCCCCTGGTTGTGCATGAAGAGGAAGTACATTCACATGAGTATGCTAATTGAAGGACCGAAACAACCAGGGAACGACATCAATCTGTATCTGCGGCTGCTGAAAGAGGATCTTGACACACTGTGGAAAACGCCAGCTAATACGTGGGACGCCGCAGAGAAAGAATATTTCCCTATGAGAACCGCGCTGCTCATGACGGTGCACGACTATCTCGGTTACGGATATGTCGTGGGGCAGGTGGTCCACGGATTTTCTCGATGCGTCAGGTGCATGGATGACACAACGTATCGCTAGCTAGCTAGAGATCCCGGGTCTTCGAAAACCGTGTTCATGGGACATCGAAGGTGGCTTCGCGACGATGACCTGTGGAGAAAACGCAAGGATCTGTTCGATGGTGAAACCGAACCCCGAGGACGCCCGCGTACGAGGAGCGGCGAGTCAATAGACGAGTTGTTGAAAAATTGGAAAGATTGCCCACTGCCGGGAAAGAAGCAAAAGGCGCCAGAGCCGGGAAAGAAGCAAAAGGCGCCAGAGCCGCTGCTGAAGGTATGGAAAACGAGGTCTGTTTTCTGGGACTTGCCGTATTGGAAGATCCACCGTGTGCCTCACAGCCTTGATGTAATGCATATTACGAAGAACGTGTGCGAGAGTCTGCTTGGTACCCTGCTCAACATGCCAGAGAGGACCATAGATGGGCCGAAAGCAAGGGCAGACTTGAAATCAATGGGCATCAGGCAGGAGCTTCACGCTATATATGATGATGATGATGATGATGATGATGATGATGAGGCGAAGCAGGACACGGAAAGTCGTCGCAAAGGCAAAAAGGCCAAGAAGACCGGAAATGACTACCCCCCCGCTTGCTTCACTCTAAGTCAGGAGGAGATCGAGCAGTTTTTCACCTGCCTCGTAGGAGTAAAACTTCCTTACGATTACGCGGGGAAGATAAGCAGATACCTAGACCCAGCGAAGCTGAAGTTCAGCGGGATGAAGTCTCATGACTGTCACGTGCTGATGACGCAGATACTTCCAGTTGCAATCCGTGGGATCATGGACGCGCACGTCCGTGAAACCCTATTTGGACTATGCAACTTTTTCGACGTCATCTCTCGGAAGTCGGTTGGCGTGAGGCAACTCAGAAGGCTATAGGAAGAGATCGTGGTGATACTATGTGAGCTTGAGATGTACTTCCCGCCCTCATTCTTCGACGTTATGGTGCATCTGCTGGTTCATATCGTGGACGATATCATCCAACTCGGGCTGACGTTCCTGCATAGCATGAAGCCGTTCGAAAGGATGAATGGTGTCATCAAAGGATACGTTCGCAACATGTCACGTCCAGAGGGAAGTATAGCCAGGGGCTTTCTGACCGAAGAGTGCATCTCCTACTGCACGAATTATCTAGGCATCGAGAACCCCGTTGGTCTGCCCGTCAACAGGCACCTCGACAAGCTCGCTGGATGGGGTCACCGTGAGGTTCACCGCGAAATGCATGTCAACTTAGAGGGTCGACTCGCCGACTTTGAAAGAGCAAACCTAGTCGCGCTACAACACATAGACGTGGTCGATCCTTGGGTGGTAGAGCACAAAACCTTTATTGAGAAGACGTACAATGACCGAGGCCAACAGAGGACGGACGGAGATATAATCAAAGAGCACAACTCATGTATCATGCGTTGGTTCAAGCAGAAGCTTCTGTCGTACCCTTTACATGAGGATTCTTCCGCGGAAGAACAACTCATATTCGCCTTGTCACAGGGCGCCGAGCACAACCTGATGACCTATGAGGCGTACGATATCAACGGCTACACATTCTACACCAAGGCCAAGGACATGAAGAGCGATGGTTATCAGAACTCCGGGGTAACGATGGAATCCTACACCGGTAATGACAAGGACAGATACTACGGAAGGATCGAGGAGATCTGGGAGCTGAGCTACGCTGGAGAGAAGGTCCCGATGTTGCGTGTCAGATGGGCCAAGAGCGTCCTAAAAGAAGACCGGTATTTCACCACCATGGTTATACCCGAAGCCAAATCTAAGACCGCGGGCGCAAACGTCACCGCGAAAAATGAGCCATGGGTACTGGCTTCCCAAGTTGACCAATGCTTCTTCATTACCGACCCATCAAAGCCCAGTTGTGTTGTCGTGAGGAGAGGCAAAAGGAAGATCATTGGAATGGATGGAGTAGCCAATGAGCAAGACTTCGACAAGTATGGCGACCCGAGGATCGAACATGACGACAATGATGAAGTAGCAGCATACACCACAAGAAGAAGCAGGACCACCCTACCTAAAGGACGTCTGTTCCACAGAAGAACTCCATTTGCGAAAAAGAAGGGCAAGAAGATTGTGAACAGATAGCTAGCTAAGATCGATTGTATTTAAATTGTAATCTTCATTTCTTGATTGTATTTCATGGCACTTTTTGAACTATCATGAATATTTTAAATTTTCATGGGTAGTTTTTGAATTCATGAAAAAATATTGAATATCCATGAGGGCACTCGATCTCGATCCCCCTCCATCTCGATCGTTATCCCCCCTCGCCAGATTCCCCGGCCCTTGCCAGACCCCCCTCGCCGTCGAGCACCCCCCGCACCCTCCCCCGCTCCACCACCGCCGACGACCCCCGCACCCTCCCCCGCTCCACCGTCACAAATGAATGCAACTAAAAAAAATTTGATTATATTTTCAAAAAACAAATTTGATTATATTTTCAAATAACAAATCTGATGGTATTTTCAAATAAAAAATTTGATGATATTTTTTATATTCATAAATATTTTCAAATAAAAACATCTGATGATATTTAAAAAAAATATTACTGTTTTTATAAAAATTTATTACTGTTTCATATTCATATTCATTTTCTAAAAAACTATTAGATGCAACAAAAAAACTAAAAAAAATTACTTATGGCGCACCGCTGGCTGGTGCGCCATTGCTATCTAAAAAAATAATATAAAAAAAATTACTTATGGCGCACCGTCCCGCTGGTGCGCCATTGCTATCAAATTCTAATGGCGCACCGCAAGGGGGTGCGCCATTAGTATTCTCCCCCACTCCATCTATTCTCAGACCAAATTACCCCTGTCTACCCTCCACCCCCACACCTCTCCCTCTCGCGCTGGTCCCCTCTCCATCTCATCGCTCCCTCTCCTCCGCTCTCCGGCGCCGCCCAGAGGACCCGCGACGCCGCCCTCCCCGCACAACTCCGGCGCCTTCCAGCACCGCCCTACGCTACTGCTCCCGCCGAGGCCAGGCGCCCCCCCCGGCCCGCTTCGACGCTGCCTCCCCGTCCCCGATGCGCGCCGCCCTCTCCCGCGGAGCTCTGACGCCGCCAGGTGCGTCCTCCTCGCTTCCTTGTACGCTCCTTCGCGTGATTCGTGCAGTCCCCTAATAAACCCTAGGTTATGTGGCGGGGGATCAGTGGCGTGGTGGGAGGGATGAGATGCTGCTTTCTTAATGACCTGTGAACTTATTTGGGAATTCAATATTCATTATGAGGGAAGTATTATTAGTTTATGAGCTATAATATTTGTATTTTTTGTCGGATCAATCGATTTGTTGTTAATGTTAAGTATGTACCCAAGTAGAGAGGTTGTTTTTGTTGTCTAGTTTTGGAGGAATTATGTGCCACAGCCTAGTGAGTTTGCCAATTTCGAGATAGCTAAGAGTCTACACTTGCTATTGGGGAACGAAGTGACGTGCTCAAGCTCTATGACATTGGCCACAACCTAGTGAGTCTGCCAATTTCTGATTGTTTGTTCGCGTGTCGTGGACATGGATTGTGTTCATTGTGAGGGTAATAAACCTTCTTCTTCTTCAACTCTTACTGCTTAACTGCTGAGCCTTTTGACACAACAGAACAGAATGACTTCTGTGATGTGGCCAAATGTGGGAACGTATTCATGCTTGATGCTTGAGTAGATCGACAAAACTATATGCTTGTAGGACTTGTTTCTTTGTAGATGATCTATACTTCATACTTGCTATGGATGTCATTCCGATTCAGTCTTCATACTAGCTCTTTTCTGAAGCTTTAGTTTTGCCTTGTTTTAACTGATTTTTGGCTCTTTGTGTATGATGATTGTTTCACTTTCAGTTTAACCAAATGAGTACTCAGAGTTTAGCTCCTACTGTGGCCAATACTAAATATAAAGTATAACAGATTGGTTTGGTCCTTTTATATCTTTCAATCCTTTGTCGTTGGTAAATGATTTGGCGTGGAGAATAGGTTCTGGATGCTTTGGTTTCCTGACGCTTTAGTTTTGCCTCTAGTGTTTGACTTTTAGTTTAACCAAATGAGTAATCAAAGTTTATGAGGTATGATCATGGTAAATTCTAGTAATGTGCTACGGCCAATTATATAACAGATCCGGTGCTGCATATGCTTGTTGTCGGTAAGTGATTAGGCCTGGAGAATAAGGCTGTGGATGCTTTGGTTTTGCCTCGTATGTTTAACTGGTTTAGTTTCAGTTAAACCGAATGAGTGCTCAAATTTTTTAGTTTCAATCAGGACACTAGTTCTCTGAACTTCCTGTCTCTGAACATATACCTGAAGAAAGATCAGGTATATGAGGCAAAGAAGAAGAAGAAGGTTTACAAGCATATTCTGTTCTGTTGTGTCAAAAGGCTCAACAGTTAAGCATATTCTGTTATGACTCCAACAAGCCGTTGCGAGCCGTGCGTTAATTTTCTTCCCAATCTAGTAACCGATCTTGTTATGACTCCAACAACCATAAAAATGGGGGAAATCTTGATAAGACACCCTCAACTGTGAACTGTTTGTTTCTTAGCACAAAATAAATTTCTCTACTTAGTACCACTGGACGATATATTTCTCGCTGAGTAGAGTAGATACAAGGTGTAGCAGACATGCGGTAGAGAGTGTAGGATGGACGCGGTAAAGTGGGTGTTGGTCTAGGGTTACAGGGGTTGCTGGAATTGGGGGAGCTATGCCTTCTACTATGGTTATGCTACAGTTTGATGTAGTTTTGCTGGCTTAACCGAACTTGTTGCCTTGTTGCCAAACAGCAGTTTTCCTATATAGTGCACTTCTCTTCTTTCAGTAATTTTCTCTTCTCCCGTTGAAAGAGCATGTGATTCATGTGGGGTTCTGTGTATTGTTCTTCTGATTGTTAAAAGAGAAAAAAAATTGGAGGAACTTTGCATTAAGGAGGAAGACGCTGCTGTCCATGTTGTTGCCCCAAATTAAAACTAGAGTATTCTCAAAACTATAGTAATTACTCTGCATAAAAAAAACCCTGGACCTCTTTTTTGATACTTCAGTTTTTTTAATACTTTGCTCTGTTATGTTAAAACAATGGAGCCATCTACACTTACAGCACTACGCAGGCCACAGCCAAACAGATGCTCTGTATTGTCAATACTCCAAAAATACTCTGTTATGTTAAAACCATCATATGTTATGCCTACAGGCTAAATTACCGTAGTTTGTTGATACTGCAGTTTTTTTAATACTTTGCTATCAAACAGAGCCTTAGGCTTTTGTTGCTGCTAAGAATTTTTATAAGTGGAAACTAGATAATGGCAAAACATTGCCTTCTGTTTTGGGATCTGTAAATGAACAAGATGCCACTGTTGCCTAGGTCTGGGTTGGTGTTGTTTTAAAGCTATTATTTATGAGATGTGTAGATGAACAGAGCTACAACAGTTGGCTTGAATTGTTGTCTTTGGTTCAAACTAAAACCCCCTTCTTATGACAGTGATACTTCTATCAATGTGGTACTGTCAAAAGACACAAAAAGCTGTTGATGTAACTGCCAATGTATTTTCCATGTTGTGATGGAGGCCTTTTTTTTAACACTGGGCTTTGCCACCTGTTGTTTGTCTTGTAAATAGCATTGGACAGAGATTTAAGCAAGTAGCACATTGCCTTGTCCACCTGGGATAATGATTTTGCCTCGTCCACCCGAGAGGCCCTTGAGTTTGCTGGAATGTCGACTAACTTCTGTTCCGGCAAATTTGGGTACTCCATATGTCCTATTTTCAGCAAAGGTCATGCTGAAATTTTCCGTGAATTTTAGCATGACTTTGCTAAAAATAGGACATACTTGTGACTAATGCATGGGCCGGGGTATCTTAGTAGTTAATTAAGAAGGATCAAGTGCCCCTTTATTCTAGCTGCATTAAACCATAGGCAGCAATAGAGCCAAGTGATTAGGCCCAACTTAGAATTCTCCTTCCCAGCTTAGCTTTTAGGATGCCTCGGTGTTGACAAACCATAAATTATAAAACCTTGGCTTTTAGGGTGCCTCGGTGTCGATAAAAACCTAAATGATGAAAGCTTAGGCTTTTAGGGTGCCTCAGCGTCGAAAAACCCTCAATGATAAAAGCTTAGCTTTTAGGATGCCTCGGTGTCGACAAACCCTAAATGATGAGACCATGATCTTGTTCCTTGTCAATAACAAACTTTTTGACCAAACTTTTTTTTCCTATTTAGAGAGAAACATGGCCAACAACGATGAGGCCGGGGGTTCGGGCGGCAAGGCATTCTGGGAGATGTCCCAGGAGATGGAGGAACAACCTCACTTGTATGAGGACGCCGCCTTCCCCACCGATCCTGAAACCACTGATGGTACCGCCGAGGATGACCCCACTGATGGTGCCGCCGAGGATGCCACCACTGATGGTGCCGCAGAGGATGCCACCACTGATGATGGCGGCGCACGCACAGATGGCAGCCAACCGAAGAGGCAACGGAAGGACCGGCGCCCGACCGTGCTCCGCACCCTCAAGGAGGAATTTACTGAAGTGGACTCCGACGGGAATCCGACGGTGCCCGATAGAATAGTCAAGGGGTACTCGCTTCAGCTCGGGTGCATTCTCCGGAGCACCGTCTCGATCAACACCGAGAACCTGAGGCATCCTGACCGAGGGAATTTGCGCAACATCCTCTTCACGAAGCTGCACGAACGATACAAGTTCCCCGCTGAATTTGAAAACACAAGCCTCAAAGAGAATAAAGTGAACAATGCTGCCCTCACGAAGATGAGCACGACCCTGTCTACTTGGAAAAGCACGGTGAAGAGAATGATCGAGAAAGGTGAGAGTTATGAGAAGATCAAGGAGAAAAATCCTTCGATCACCGAAGATGACTACAACGACTTCAAAATCAAGTGCTCGAGCACCGCAACCTCCGAATCAAGTCAGTGGGGGAAAGAAATGCGGGAGCTGAACTTAGGGGAACACACACTCGGTCCCGGCGGTTACAGAGTGGCGGAGCCTATATGGGACAAGGAGGAGGCGGACCGTGCCGAGCAAGGTCTACCGCCCCTCTTCGATAAATACGGTGACAAGCAGACCAGGAACTTTGTCAGGGCCCGGTACAAGAAGGACCCGAAAACAAAGGAGCTTACCACGGATCCGAAGACCAGGGCGCTTGAGCTTGTTCTGGTAAGGAATACACCCCCGCGTAATTAGCTCCATATGGTTGCATTCTAATTAATGAAGCCAAATTTCTAAATGGTTCACATTCCTTCCGCAGGCGACTGAAAGCAGTAGCGCGGGGTCGACTAAGAGCAACCCTTGGGACACCACTCTATATAGGGCGTTGAATCTAATGAAGAAAAAGGATAAGCTCAGTAAGCCGACGTCAGCTGGTCGTGTGGCCGGCAAAGGCTTATCGACAAAATGGTCGTCATACTATAACGCTGGTGGGCGAAAGGAGAAAAAGACCAGCTCGGAAAGCCAGGCGCGCGAGGTTCAAGAACTCAAGGCACAGGTGGCGCGGATTCCGGAGATTGTCCAAGAGCACGTGCAACAACAACTCGGAGCGACGATCACCGCCATTGTACCTACCTTGATCGAGGGGTTGCACGCTTGGATTGCGGGCGGCCAAAAGGGCCCCCCCCAGATTCCTAGCTTCACGGCCAGCAACTCGCAGAACGCGATGGCGGGGCCATTGGTGTCTCCGGCGGAGGCGGCATTGGTGTCTCCCACGCCGGCACGGAAGCTTAATGCACCCGGGTGTACGCCGGCCGGCACCTCTGCAGCAAGCGGCCCCTCCGTCAACTGCACGCCCGCTGTCGTGGAATTAGCACGGCAGATGTCTGGTTTGGCGGACTTGATGATGGAACCATCGCACGGGTTAGCTTGAAGGGGTTCATAGCACACAAAGGACACAGAGAGTTTATACTAGTTCGGCCCCTTCGATGAAGGTAAAAGCCTACGTCTAGTTGGTTTAGTATTGCTTGGGCGTCGGTTAACAGGGAGCAGATCGCTTTCCTGTAGTCTCGACGGATTGATTCTGGCTTGTCCTAAACCGTCGCCGGGTCGTCCCTTTATATAGAGAGGCGACGCCCAGTCCGGTTTACAGAGTCCCGAGGCCGGTTCATATTTGTGTCCGCCTCGGTCTCTGCTCTTTCTTCCTTATCTCCCAAGTTACATCATCAGGCGGTTTACAAACCATGACTCTTTACATGGGCCCTAAGATCTAATGGGCCGTAACCTCTACTGAATATTTACAACCATATAATTATAACAAGCCGGTTTACACTAGCCGGTTCATACCTGCTAGTAATATCCCTGACATTAGGCCCCAGAATGATTTGAACTTGTTCATATCAATCTCCCTTGTCTTGTATAATTTTCTTCTGTGCTTTCTCATTTTTGTAAACCGGCTCTGACGTCATCCTCGATAATTACTGAATCTGACCGTGACATCACCTCCGCATTCAACGCTACGAGCTGTACTGTAACTTTGTTTTAATGGTCATCCCGAAAATCGAGGTGTCAAAGGATCTTTATCCTATCTTTTACTCCCTTGAGTCCCGCTCCTGTCGCTTCGGATCTGAGTTTTCCTTATAAATACCGCCGTCCTCATTCGTTATCCTCTTCTCGCATCTTCTTCCTCGTCCGTCGCCCGAGCTTCAAGACACCATTGACGCCCAAGCTCGAACCGCCGCCGTCGACCGCCGAGTCCGAGACTTCACTGGCCGCTGCATCAACCTGATTTTGACCAGAGAACTCCGCCACCGATCTCCACTGTTCCAGGTATGTCTTTCCTCCTCATTGTAGATCCGCGTCCTCTAGGGTTCTTCCTTGTGCCTCCGCCATTAGAGCTTTAACGAAAGCTTTGCCTTGTACATCTTAAACGCCCATTTCATAGAAATTTTTGACCTTTATATCTAGCTCTTAGATCTTTACCTTTGTTCCACTAGTATATGCTTTAGATCTCGTTACCAACACTCATCCTGTAGATTCCTCCGTTTCGCATAAGATCCTTGCAGTTCTTCCCGTTCGTCCTTGTCTTTATTTTCCTTTTTCTTGCATGCTCGGATCTGTTCTGCCTTTAGCTGTTTGCAAAAACTTGTTTCTTCTCCTTTGTAGATCTATTAGGTATACTCCTGTTTATACTGTCATGCCCTGTTCCATAATTTTTTTTAAAATTGAACGTGACGGTTTAGCTGTTCCTCTTTTGCTGTCATGAACCGGCAGTAACATGGCTCCTTGTTATTGCCGGGTTAACCATATCATTAGTCCCTTGTCTAAATCATTGCGTAATTTTCGTAGATATCTTCCGGTTTATCCTGTTATACTCGCATAATCCGGTTTTACACTATCTTTTTCAGTACTTGTCCTTCTGTCGCTATGGCCAAACAGTTTGTCTCTTGTGACTGGGTTCCTTCCATCATCACGGAAGAAGACTTGGTCAAAATTGCTGAAATTGGTACTTTAGGCCCTCAATCCGTTTTGAAGTGGCGGGCTCCAGGAAACGAATGCCCTCCTACTCCCAGAGAAGGGGAGGTTATTGTTTTCTTTGACCACATAACTCGAGGCTTTACACCCCCCGGTTCAAAATTCTTTCGCGATGTGCTTGTTGTCTTCCAACTCCATCCTCAGGACATTGGGCCCAACTCCATTTCAAATATCTGTGACTTCCAAGTTTTCTCAGAGGTATATCTGCAAGAAGAACCGTCTGTTGATCTATTCCAGGATTTCTTTCACCTGAACCGGCGTACGGAATTCACCAGCGGACCGCATCAGGAACTCGGCGGGGTTAGCATCCAGAAAAGGAGAGACGCAGTCTTTCCCCACGCCGCTCTCCACACGCACTCGAAGGAGTGGAACAAATCATGGTTTTACTGTGTTGACACTTCTCCTGAAGGGGAGAACCCACTGCCGGGCTATCGCGAGCACCGTCTTCCGGAGGATCATCCTCTGCCACAACGACTCAGCTCCGTCGAACGGACCCGGTTTGCATCTCAGCTTTCCAGACTGAAAGCTTTTATGGCCAATGGTTTAATTGGAACCGATTTTATGCGCTGTTGGCTCTCTTGGAGTATTCTGCCCTTGAGTCGGCGATCACAGTTGATGTGTCAGTATTCTGGTAAACCGGACGACCCTCAACGATTCACCAAGGATAAACTTTCTGAATCGGAGGTTATTGAATCGGCTAAGAAGATGCTCAACGTCACCTTAGAAGATTGCAGTAAAGTCGGGTTGGCTCCGTATTATAAGAAGAATAGACTGCCTGTAGTAAGCCTTGCCTTCTTGTATATATTTTTTACTCCGTTTATATAAACCGTCTTCTAACTGTCTCTCTATCTGAGCAGGCCGATGATCCTTTCTGGAAAAGAAAACCTTAGGAGAAAACCGACAAGCAGACACGCCGAAAAACCCTTGCTAATAAGAAAAGAAAAGCGGCCAGAGGCTCTAGTTCTCATGCTGAGGAGGACGATCCGGACTCTGAGGTATGAACTAATCCGGCTTTAATTTGCTTGTTTGTACTCATATCTGCATCTAATTATAACTTTCCACAGGAGTTGGCTGAAGGTGATAAACCGGCCGAAGTTGAGGTAACTATCCTTTCTTCCGATTCAGAACCACTTCCACAAAAAAGTCATCGGGCAGTCCGGAAATATCAATTTTCTCACCCTTATGCTCAATTGGATCCTAATTTTCTTTTGTAGAAGCAACAACACGAAGCTCTTCGCCGGACCACTCGCCATAGCGGCCTGGCAGTGGAGTCATCCGGAATCTCTCTCACTCCGGCTCGGAGGCGCTGCTCTGAGGTTATACTCTCTCCAACTCTCCTTCATCCCAAGGTCGGGCTTATCCGCAAACCTCTTAAACCGTCTGACCCTAATTATCAGGAGACTCCATTATCCTCCTCTGGTGAATCGACTGCCACGCAACTTCCCCCACTGAAAACTGTTCCAGGGTAAGTCTTTTTAACATATCCGGTTTATGATTACCTTTTTGCTTCATAATATTAACTCATTTTGCAAACTTCTTTCAGCAAGCCAAAGCCTAGCAAAAAACCAAAGGCCAATAAACCCACTGCGGAGACTACTGTTGATGATCCGGCGGTTGATCCGGCAACAATCGTCCCTCCAGAGGGCGAGCCTACAACTCCTCTTGAAAATCCGGCGCCTACGGATCATATCTCAGTGCCCGAGAACCCTACTGCTGATGATATCCACAATCCGCCAAGTCCAGCCCAGGCCAATTCTCCTCAAGTCAATCCGGCATCTCCCAGTCCGGTTCACAATACAGCTCCACCAACAGCACCTGCTTCTCCAGAAGTTGAAGTGACTGGGACTGCTTTTGTTGCTCCGGCTGAGCCCACCGTTTTAGCCAAACATACGGCTAAAACGGAGAAACTATATAAAGAGAAGGGTAAATGGAGTACTGAGTTATCCAATCTTGTCGATATGAGTGCCCAAGAAATCTATTCCGGGTACTTAAACCGGCTCCACAGTAGCCGAGATTACGAAGCGGGCTTGGTTAACTTGATGAAGGAAAAATATGAGGTAATACTTTCCTTCTGACTTTGTGCTTTTGATATGCTTCTATCCCATAACAGCCCCCAAGTTCCGGTTTAGTTACGCTTTGAAGGTGAACCGGAACTTATAACTTGAGCAACTGATTTTACATTAGCCCCCAAGTATCAAGTAGATAACTTGGTTATGTATTTGATACTTGTAAGAATTTTGTCTCATGCTGCAATTATCCATTAGCCCCCAAGTGTCAAGTAGACAACTTGTTTGTGTGCTTGAGACTTTTGACTTTGAATTGCTGCTGTTTATTGCTTCAACTGCCCATTAGCCCCCAAGTGTCAAGTAGACAACTTGTTTGTGTGCTTGAGACTTGTCTGATTTCCGCTTCTTATCACTTGATTGTACTTGCAGGCTGACTTAAACCGGAATGCTGATGAGATCAATGAGCTTCAGAACCGTCTTGCTGAGACAGAGTCTGCTGCTTCGAAAGCCAAGAAAGATCTTCAGGTGAGTTTAATGACTGCTGAAGATCTGAAAAAATTCTTTGAAGAAGAGCGGACCACTTTTGAGGTTCAGAAGAAAGAGCTGGAGAAAAGGGTTCAGGATGCTAAGGTAAATTGAGTTGATGACTTCTGCAATCTTTGGTAAGTATAATCTGAACTCCTAATTTATCCTTGCAATCTTCCATCTGTGCCGGTTTAACTATGATATTTATATGCAGGGCGCCGTATCACCCATCTTGGGGATGACCTACGGAAGAAACTTAAGGCATGTTACACTTTGGTCGAGCAGCTGTATTCCGGCGCTCAGAGGATCATCAGTGCAACATCTTTTGGTAAACCGGCCCCCACGACCATCCAAGGCACGTTGGAAAAGTTGTCTGTTCTGCCCGTGCGTCTAGAAGAAGTTAAAAAATCTGCTGCTCGAGCCGGTGCCCTCATGGCACTTACCAGGGCTAAAGCCTGGGTCCCGGATCTTGATCCGGAAGAAGCTTTGACTGGATTTCCTGACACTAAAGAAGACGGATCCACTTTTTCCGCGAAGGACCTCCATGCCTTGACGAAGGAGATGCGTCCCCTTGCCAGCAAGCTTGCAGCTGAATCCGACTTATCCAGGTATCATCCGGGATACGACTTGCAAAACGAGCGGGTGGAGCGGCCGGTTTATGACACCGTCAATTTAATCCCACCAGTTCGCCCTCATACCTTCGCTCCAGATATCGAACCTTCTGAACTTATCAGTGAAGAGATGTACTTCCGGGCCCTGACGAAGATTGACTGGTGTGTTCCGGACTTCCAACCGCTTCAAGAAGAAGAAGAAACTCCGGATCAAGTCGATGCCCAGCCGTCGCAGCGGGAGGGAGCATAGCAAATAACTTATTGTTGTAGTTGCAGTCCCGCTTTATCAAACAATCTTTAAATCATCAGGCTTGCTATGCCTTGTAATAGGATAGCTGAAACTTTATCCGCTTTGATCCGGATATTCTGACTTCTTGTGTTTGACGTTTGCCAATTTAAATTTTGTCTGATGTCGCTTATCTTGCGTATCATCTGTTCCTGTAGAAGTAATACTGAAAACATGTCCTAGCGGTTTACCACTGGACAGATTAAATTGTTCTCTCAAGATATCAAACAATTATATACCTATACCAGAAATAATGTTATACCTGAGATCAAGTTTGCTCAATACTCTTAATCCGGTAGAACTTAAAGTCTCTTGATGAAGATCTTCATGGATCCAATAACAAACCCGGGTTTTGATAACAGACACCAGTTTATCTCGTTCTGAAACTATGTTCAGAAATTTGTAGCTTGTTGCCTGATGGATGATCCGGGTTATAATGAACACCGGTTTATTCATGCTGGTATTCATGACCCAGACTTTTCACTTTATAGATATGTGGCCAACTTCTGTAGCTGTTCCACTCCGGTTTAAAGAGTCATAAAATATAAACACCAAAGATGCAAATTTGCAAATAAAACCATGTAGTCGAGGCTTTTTAAGAGCTGCCAGGCTCAAAGCAAGGTTCAGCCAATCACTGGATGTGGACTATCCATCTTTACAGAGGGCCGGTGGATGTGGATTATCCATCTTTCCATATGAACCATAAGAAAAAAATTTAGCCAATCACTGGATGTGGATTATCCATCTTCCCAGAGGGCCTAGCCAATCACTGAATGTGGGTAAACCCGACTGTCCAGAGGGCCGGTCGATGGATGCGGGTAATCCCATCTGTCCATAAGAATTTTAGCCAATCACTGAATGCGGGTAAACCCGACTGTCTAGAGGGCCTAGCCAATCAATGAATGCGGGTAAACCCGACTGTCCAGAGGGCCGGTCGATGGATGCGGGTAAACCCGTCTGTCCATAAGAATTTTAGCCAATCACTGAATGCGGGTAAACCTGACTGTCCAGAGGGCCTAGCCAATCACTGAATGCGGGTAAACCCGACTGTCCAGAGGGCCGGTCGATGGATGCGGTTAAACCCGACTGTCCATATAGTTTTCCCTGGCTCCATGGAATCATGGGTAGGTCTTGAAGCGTCCTCTCTTGAACCGGATGTAACCTCATGCTCTTTAGAGAATTTTATTGCTTCTGTGTATATTCTGTACAAAATCAGTTTTAAACCGGCCAATATGTTGAAATATAACATATGATAAAACATGCATGGTTGTCCTCACAAGATATTTGTATTGGAAAAAAGGTTGAGCCCCCGGTTTACCGAGGGTGCCGGTTTATTCTTTAATCATAATATATACATAGGATACAGTGGAGCTCATAGCTCAAGTATAGTATGGCCGTAGATGGGCGATGTTCCATGGCCTCTTCGTCTCCTCCTCTGATGTCCGTGAGTCCTTGTGTTCTCGAACGTCCACCAGGTAATATGAACCGTTGTGTAGATTTTTACTGACCACGAAGGGCCCTTCCCATGGTGGGGATAGCTTGTGCATATCGGTTTGGTCTTGGATGAGCCGGAGTACTAAGTCACCTTCCTGGAAGGTTCTGCTCTTGATTCGGCAGCTGTGATATCTGCGCAAGTCTTGTTGATAGATTGCAGACCGTGCTGCTGCTATATCCCGCTCTTCATCCAACCGGTCCAAGCTGTCTTGTCTTGCCGGCTCATTGCCGCTTCAACATATGCTGTCACCCTTGGTGAATCGTGACAGATATCACTTGGAAGGACTGCTTCAGCACCATATACCATGAAGAATGGTGTGTAACCTGTGGACCGGTTTGGTGTGGTGTTGATACTCCAAAGAACAGATGGTAACTCCTCAACCCAGCAACCTGGGGTTCTCTGCAAAGGAGTCATAAGCCGGGGCTTGATACCTCGCAAGATCTCCTGTTTTGCTCTTTCAGCTTGACCATTGGATTGGGGGTGAGCCACAGAAGATACATCTAGGCGAATATGCTCTCGTTGACAAAACTCCTCCATCTGGCCCTGAGATAAATTGGTGCCATTGTCTGTGATGATGCTGTGTGGGAAACCAAACCGGAAAATTACCTTTTTGATGAATTTGACCGCTGTGGCCGCATCACACTTGCTCACAGGTTCTGCCTCGATCCACTTTGTAAACTTATCCACCGCCACGAGTAGATGAGTTTTCTGATCTTGAGATCGCTTAAAAGGTCCAACCATATCAAGCCCCCAAGTCGCAAACGGCCAAGTTATCGGTATCATCCAGAGCTCCTGTGCCGGAACAAGGGCGCGTCGTGAAAACTTCTGACAAGCATCACACTTTCGGACCAAATCCGCCGCATCAGCATGAGCTGTTAACCAATAGAACCCGTGTCGAAAAGCCTTAGCCACCAAGGATTTTGAACCGGCATGATGACCACAATCCCCTTCATGGATCTCGCGGAGAATCTCACAACCTTCCTCAGCTGATACACACCGCTGTAATACTCCAGAAGTACTGCGATGATGAAGCTCTCCGTTTGCAATTGTCATGGACTTCGAACGCCGGACTATCTGTCTTGCCTCTGTTTCATCATCCGGTAGCTCTCCTCGGCTTAGATATGCCAAATAAGGCAGCGTCCAATCCGGAATAACATGAAGCGCTGCAACTAACTGTGCCTCCGGATCAGGAACAGCTAGGTCTTCCTCCGACGGCACTCGAACCGAAGGACTGTGCAACTCATCCAAAAAAGTGTTTGGCGGCACCGGTTTACGTTGGGATCCCAGCCGGCTTAAAGCATCGGCCGCTTTGTTCCGACGCCAGTCTATATGATCCACCTGATACCCTTTGAAATATCCTGCAACTGCTTCCACTTCTCGTCTATAAGCTGCCATGAGGGGATCTCTTGAATCCCACTTGGCTGAAACTTGCTGTGCCACCAAATCTGAATCACCAAAACACTTAACCCGGCTCAGGTTCATCTCCTTTGCCATCCGCAAGCCATGAAGTAATGCTTCATATTCTGCTGCATTATTAGTACAAGGGAACAATAAGCGGAGAACATAACAGAACTTATCAACTCGCGGGGAAGTTAAGACAACTCCAGCCCCCGAGCCTTCCAACTGTCTCGAACCGTCAAAGTGAATCGTCCAATACGTAAGATCCGGCTTCTCCTCAGGGGTTTGCAACTCTGTCCAATCATTGATGAAATCCACCAATGCCTGAGATTTTATGGCGGTGCGTGGCACATACTTCAACTCATGTGGGCTGAGCTCAATGGCCCACTTTGCTATTCTACCTGTCGCTTCCCTGTTCTGGATTATGTCCCCCAATGGTGCTGAACTAACCACAGTTATTGGATGACCTTGGAAATAGTGCTTCAGCTTCCGGTTTTCCATGAACACACCATACACCAACTTCTGCCAATGGGGGTACCTCTGCTTGGATTCGATGAGTACCTCACTCACGTAATAAACCGGGCGCTGAACCGGGTATTCCTTCCCTTCTTCCTTGCGCTCAACAATAATTGCGACGCTGACTACCCGTGCATTGGCAGCGACATACAATAGCAACGGCTCCTTATCAATAGGGGCAGCCAGGACCGGCGGCTTTGCCAGTTGCCGTTTCAGATCCTCAAACGCCGCGTTTGCCACTTCACTCCATATAAACCGATCTGTTTTCTTCAGCATCTGGTAAAGCGGAATCGCCTTCTCTCCCAAACGGCTGATGAACCGGCTTAATGCCGTGATCCGGCCAACGATACGCTGAACATCATTGACGCAAACCGGTTTAGCCAAAGATGTGATTGCTTTGATCTTCTCCGGATTAGCTTCTATTCCTCTGTTTGAGACCAAGAATCCCAGTAGTTTACCTGCCGGAACACCAAAGGCACACTTCTCCGGATTAAGCATCATCTTGTAAGCCCGAAGATTGTTAAAAGTCTCCTTAAGATCCTCTATCATTGTCTCCTCTTTCTTTGACTTAACCACAATGTCATCCACATATGCATGAACATTCCTCCCTATCTGTCCTTTAAGACAATTCTGAACACAACGCTGATAAGTTGCTTGAGCACTCTTGAGCCCAAAAGGCATAGATACATAGCAAAAAGCACCAAAACGGGTTATGAAAGCTGTCTTCTCTTGGTCTTTAACTGCCATCTTGATCTGGTGATATCCTCAATATGCATCTAAAAAGCTTAGCCGCTCACATCCCGCTGTGGCATCGATAATCTGATCAATGCGAGGGAGAGAAAAAGGATCAGTTGGGCAAGCTTTGTTGAGGTCTGTGTAGTCCACACACATTCTCCACTTCCCATTCTTCTTTAACACCAGCACCGGGTTAGCCAACCACTCTGGGTGAAAGACTTCCACTATGAATCCTGCGGCCAAAAGCCTGGCCACTTCTTCTCCTATAGCCTTGCGCCTCTCTTCGTTGAAGCGGCACAAATATTGTTTAACCGGTTTATATTTCGGATCAATGTTAAGGCTGTCCTCAGCGAGTTCCCTCGGTATACCTGGCATGTCAGAAGGCTTCCACGCAAAGATATCCCGGTTCTCACGGATGAACTCGATAAGCGATCTTTCCTATTTGGGATCAAGGTTAGCGCTGATAGTGAACTGCTTGGACGAATCTCCTGGCACAAAATCAACTTGCTTGGTCTCCTCCGCCGATTTAAACTTCAACGCCGGATCATGCTCTGTAGTTGGCTTCTTCAGCGGAGTCATATCTGCCGGATCAACATTATCTTTATAAAATTTCAACTCTTCTGTGGCACATACTGCCTCCGCGTAGGTCGCATCCCCCTCTTCACACTCCACTGGTATTTTGCGACTTCCATGAACCGTGATCGTGCCCTTGTGACCCGGCATTTTGAGTTGCAGATAAACATAACATGGCCTAGCCATAAACTTGGCATAAACCGTCCTCCCAAACAGAGCGTGATAAGGGCTTTTAATCTTGACGACTTCGAAAGTTATCATCTCTGACCTGGAATCATGCTCATCTCCAAAGGTAACTTCTAAGTCAATCTTTCCAACTGGATAAGCCGACTTACCTGGGACCACCCCATGGAACACCGTGTTCGATTGTCTTAGCTTCTTATCCGTCAGGCCCATACGACGGAAGGTCTCATAGTACAAGATGTTGATGCTGTTACCACCGTCCATGAGAACTTTAGTGAACTTATAATCTCCCACCTAGGGTGCCACCACCAAGGCCAAGTGGCCCGGATTATCCACCCGCATCGGGTGGTCTTCCCTACTCCATACAATGGGCTGCTCTGACCAGCGCAGAAATTGCGGTGTTGCCGGTTCAACCGCGTTAACTGCCTGCTTCAAAACCTTCTGATCCCGTTTACACAGACTTGTGGTGAACACATGGTATTGCCCACTGCTCAATTCCTTCGGATTATTCGGATTGCGGTTGCTGTTGCTGACGCTGCTGATTCCCCTGATTATTGTAATTCCCTTGGCCCTGCTGTTGATTGCCTTGGTTATTGTAATTACCTTGGCCATGCTGCTGACTGCCTTGGTTATTGTAACCACCCTGGTTACGCGGCTGATTGTCCTGGTTAATATAACTTCCTTGACTATTTTGATTACCGGCCCGGTTTTGATAACCATTGTTATTGCCCCTATATCCTGATCCGGAGCTGCTCCCCTGATGACCCGGACCATAAAACCCTGGGCCTGAACCACCATTTGGAGGCCTGTCATTAGGATTAAAGCGGCCCATCATTGCTTCCATAAGGGGCCTGCACTCTCTTATAGTGTGTTTTGCCGGTCGTTGTTTCGAGCCATGCTTCGGACAAGGCTGATCTAACTCTTGGTCCCAGCTAACAGCCCCTCTGTCGGTTTGTGGAGGTGGGTTGCCCATGCTATGCTGAAAACCCCCTTGAACTTGGGTATTGGCCACGAAGTCAGAGCCACCTTCTGCCTTTCGTTTGCCCAAAAAACTTGCAGTAGCCGGATTGACTTGCGCCGGTTTCCCAGGTTTGTTAACCTTCCCTGCCTTGTCTCCTTCAGCTTCTGGATACTTGGTATTATCAGAGTCCCCATATTTTACCAGAGCACACATGAGAGTTCCCATATCATTGCAATCCCTTTTAAGCCGTCCTAGCTTTAACTTTAAAGATTCAAACCGGCAATTGTTTTCCAAAGTCACTATCGCCGTACTAGGATTGATACTATTCGAAGTGTGCAAGATCTCTGATACTCGCCGCACCCAAGCACTTGTAGACTCCTGCTCTCCTTGTACGCAGGCCGCTAAGTCCACCGCTGACATCGGCTGCTTGCATGTATCTTTGAAGTTTTTGATGAATTGACGACGTAGCTCTCCCCATGATCCGATGGAATTAGGGGGTAAACCCTTTAACCAGGTCCGGGCTGTGCCCTCCAGCATCATGGTGAAATATTTTGCACAAGCTGCTTCATCCACGTCCAACATCTCCATGGCCATCTCATAACTCTCCACCCAGGCTTCAGGAGGTAAATCCACAGTGTAATTGGGTACCTTGCGGGGCCCTTTAAAATCTTTGGGCAACTTTACACTCCGTAAAGCGGGAATAAGACACTGTACTCCAAAGGAACTTGTCGTAACTCCCGTCTCTGTCGTGGCAGTTTGAACCGGCGTTGTCTGACGGACCTCCTCCCGGGCTACAGATCTAACCCAGTTTACATCCTGAGCTTGAGCATCCGCGCATGCCGGATTATCCAGTCTGTGCCGATGTCGCCTGCGCTCACTGCTAGATACTTCTGGCTCCTCCCAATGCCTAGTGTAACTCCGGCTGGGACGTGGTGTTGAATGTAGCCTTTCCCTGCTATGAGAATATGCTTGCTGCTGTATTAACGCCGTATTAAGCAACTCCTTTGCCCGGCGTGCCTCCAACGCTGCCCGGGATGTCCCCTCCACGGGTAAAGCGGCCAAACGTGCAGCAGCAGCAACGATGTTATCCAAAGGATTTGAGTAATGACCTGGAGGGGTAGGAACGTGAGGTGCGGACGTCATCCGCCAATCTTGCTCCGTAGTGGGTTGCTGAACCGGCTCTTCCCTGGCTGGAGGTGCCCTCCGGTTTAGAGCCGGATCGTTACTAGCTCCAGCCCCGGGTGTCCTGAACAGATCCGTCGCTTCATAAACCGACGGTAGACGAGACTGGTATTTCCGGCCCCTTACCCCCCTGCACAGAGGCCTGCTCCATCCTTAGATAAAAAGCCTGATGATCCAGCTCTGCTTGCCTTATTGCTATCATTGCTTTCTCTGCTTTTAAATCCTCTTTCAATTGATCAATCTGGCCTTTCAACTGAAGAAGCTCTGCATCATGCTGCGCCTTGTCTGCTGGAGCTATCGTTGCCACCGCTTTAGCTGTGAACTCCTCAATCAAGGTGGATAGAACGTCGGCAGGTGAGAGGTCTGGGCCGCTCCCCCCTACACCAGCTTCTGCTGTCGTCCCGTTCAATGTGGGCTGTGAATCGGCCATAAAGACAGCCACCCGGTTTGGCAGGTCGAAGGGGTCCGGAATACTGTTTCCATCGGACTCACCCTCAGACCGGCCGTCCTGCAACTGATACAAAGACTCAGTTTCTCCGGATGAAGATTCGTCGTCGGAGTAGACAACTGTTGCACCATCGGACTCCGATCCGTCCTCGGTTTGGACCCCATGAATTGCTCCAACGAACACGTGCTTCATGGCGGGCTGAATCCGGGCCGATCTTGCACGCTGAGCCGGCTCGATGATGTTGGGGAAGATGTCCGGCTCAGGTCCCGGTTCACCGATCTTGCCGATGAAGACGTGGATGCCGCCGAAGGGAACCCGGTACCCGTATTCGATTGAATCGGCCTCCGGCCCCCAGCCTGCGTCGTCGATGTAGATCCGGCCCCGGCAACTCTTGGTCATCCGGCCGACCGCATAACCCTTGAGCCCTTCAAAGCTGCCCTTCAAGAACTCGAAACCATCGTGCGCAGGCCCCACGGTGGGCGCCAACTGTCGTGGAATTAGCACGGCAGATGTCCGGTTTGGCGGACTTGATGATGGAACCATCGCACGGGTTAGCTTGAAGGGGTTCATAGCACACAAAGGACACAGAGAGTTTATACTAGTTCGGCCCCTTCGATGAAGGTAAAAGCCTACGTCTAGTTGGTTTAGTATTGCTTGGGCGTCGGTTTACAGGGAGCAGATCGCTTGCCTGTAGTCTCGACGGGTTGATTCTTGCTTGTCCTAAACCGTCGCCGGGTCGTCCCTTTATATAGAGAGGCGACACCCAGTCCGGTTTACAGAGTCCCGAGGCCGGTTCATATTTGTGTCTGCATCGGTCTCTGCTCTTTCTTCCTTATCTCCCAAGTTACATCATCAGGCGGTTTACAAACCATGACTCTTTACATGGGCCCTAAGATCTAATGGGCCGTAACCTCTACTGAATATTTACAACCATATAATTATAACAAGCCGGTTTACACTAGCCGGTTCATACCTGCTAGTAATATCCCTAACACCCGCCGTTGGCGATTCCTCGACATTAGCCGAGCTCGATGCCATCGTCACGGTAACTAATTAAGCCTCTCTCGGCGGAGGACTTCATCTCCTTGCCTTTGACTGGGCATCCCTGACGCCCTACATGTTTTCGCAGGGCGCCGCCGACGTTCCGTGCACTCTCCTGCACTTCGTGAACAACGAGTTGGTCGATGTCGCCAAGGGAAAAATCGTTCAACCGGGCAACCCCGTGTTCCACGGTACCCAGATGACACCCAACTTGTTTAGGGTTCAAATGGTTCGGGAGCTGCCAGGCTGCGACGAGTTGTTACCTCCGATTCGACCCGTCGGGGCCGACGATGATGACGTGATGACCCTCAGCACCTGCCTGAGCTGGCCCCTGCTTTGGCCGAAGAGCCAGATTCGTTTGGGGGCGGGGGACACCACCCCAAAGATGACACCGACAGTCGTGCCGGCGCCAAGTCGGCCCCATGGCAAGACCGCCGCAACGGTGCCGGACATCCCTATGCCACTGGATCCAAACATGCATATGGCACAGGATCAGAACAACGACGACGACGATACATTTGCCAACGTCGATCAGTACTTTGCCGATCATGGCAGGTACGGTGGCGACTTCATGGGGCCTCCTTCTCAAGAACCCAACCCAACAAAAGACGTGCGCGATCTAGCTGGTACCGCGGAGAAGCCAAGTTGCAACAAGCGTCGTCTGCCGTTCAGTTCTCAGGAGACGCCTCCAGCTGCCGACTTGACCGAGCCTCAGATAGGCGAGGTGCGAAATATTATCAGCCCCAACACACTCAAGAAGGTGGTCTGTGAGCAGAACTCGGTCCCATTATAGGAGAAGAAGAAGGCACGCAAAAGAAAGACTAACAAGGGTGCGAGCCAGCCAGCACCGAGTACGATCCGTGCTCAGGACAGGCCACCTTCACCTGAGGATGTAATGAGGAGGGTGCATGTGGCGGGTAGGCCGATGCTACCGAGAAATATGCTCGATGCTGCAACCGGTGCTATGCGGAGTCTGCATGAAAGTGTTCTTTCTTTGGAGATGCGGCGTCTCAGAGAGAAGGATGTGGCATACCCGGTTTTTGCGGCCAAGGTGCCAGAGGGCAAGGGCTTTGTGGATAACTCCATCGGGGGTACGATCGTCCTACGGTTTGATGACATGTACGCTATGTTGAACCTTCATCCGCTGCACTACACCTTCGTTCGACTATTTTCGCTGAGTATGGAGATGCGGATCATTCGCGACAAGACCCCGGTCATCGTGATAGTCGACCCCTTCTACATGTCTGCCAAGATCTTGGGCAGCACTGGGGACCGGCAAGTCGCGAGTTCTTACCTCGAAGGCGTCATTCTGGCAAACCGAGATAAGGATAACTTCCTCGTGCCTTAATTTCCCGAGTAAGTCCTCCCCTCAACCGCCCCGTAACATATGAATTCTTAGATTTCGATCGTTTTTCTTTTAACATTCCGTGTTTTCTGCAGTGACACACATTGCACGCTCATCCTCCTAAGCCCCAAATATTCCATGGCCACGTATTTCGACCCGGACCGTCAGTCGAACGTAGACTACACAAATGTCAAGAAGGTTCTTGATGATGTTCTCCCCGGCTACGCCAAATCTGGAGGCACCTTTACCAGGCCTATTCGTAAGACCTGCAAGCACGTGTTCTCCCACAATACGACGTTCTGCTGCGTCAAGCGGCCGCCTGGCGGTCAGAAGGGTGCCTACTACGCCATCCATCACATGCGGGAGATCGTACGGGACCATCATCAACTTCTGCTACCGAGTAAACTCAAAGATTGGGCCGCGAGCGTGTCGGCAATCCAGGACGCGGACATCAGACAAGAATTCTTTTGCATCCAGTCGGAGTTTGCGGAAATCATCCATCAAGATGTCCTTCGTACCCCAGGGCAGTTCTACCTCAGAAATCAACCGTCCAACAGTTACATCGACACAATGCTACAAATGCAGGCTGACAACGCCCGTGATTTCATGACTCCCACGATAGATGGCGGCTTCATCCACGCTCCGGTCCCTTGAGTCGAGTCGAAAGTAGTGATGCTGTGTCTAGTTCTGAAACATCGATTGGCTCATGCTGTAATTGAACTTTAATGAACTTGTAGTATGTCTCTTTGGTTTCGAGAGTCATTCAACTTAGATGTAATGGATGCTATTAATGTCTTATTTTTCTCTTCCGATCGTTCTGTTGCATACTTATATGTTGCTTATGTATTGTCTGTGAATTGGTACTAACGTTTCGTTTGGCTAGTGCATATCGATGCCGTCGTATGTCGTGTACAAGGGTAAGGTTCCCGGAGTCTACGACGACTGGGAGGAGTGTCGGAGACAGGTTCACTGATTCAGCGCTAACAGTTACAAAGGGTACACCACTAGGGCCGAGGCGGAATCTAGATACGCTCGCTATCTAGCGGGAGAGGGGAGGGAGCGTTGGAGGAACCGGATGAAGACGAGTTTCATCGTGATGATGCTCATCGTGATGACCGCAGCTCTCTTCTATGTGATGGTAGTTTAGATGATCGATATCGACTTGTAATGTGAAGACAAACTCGCTACTCGCGGTCTCGAGACTTGTAATATAGTGTTCTATCTTTGTTCGGTCTTTTCAATTCGGAGACTAATATGATGAATTGTATTCGGAGACTAATATGATGAATTGTATTCAGAGACTAATCTTCTATTTTATTCGATGAATCTGTTGTTGATGTGTGCTGTCTATATTCTGTCCAATAATACATTTTCTAACCTGTGCAAAAAACAGAAAATAAAAAAATAAATAAAAAACCTAATATTCATACTAATGGCGCATCACACCATAGTGCGCCATTAGTATGCCAAAGGATACTAATGGCGCATCGTTAAACAGTGCGCCATTAGTATGCCAAAGTTACTAATGGCGCATCTGGAAGTTGTGCGCCATTAGTATGCCAAAGCACCTGGGTATATATGGCCCCCTGGGAGGCATACTAATGGCGCACCGTGGTATATACTAATGGCGCATCTGAGGTGCGCCATTAGTAAAATATACTAATGGCGTGGCACTAATGGCGCACCACTAATGCGCCATTAATGGCCAAAATAGGTGCGCCATTAGTAGGCCTTTTCCTAGTAGTGGTACTAGAATCTTGCCCTTGACTTCGAAGCCGCGATGGATAGCTTGCCGGAGGGTACTGACCTCACGGTGCTCAAGGAGTGCATCAAGCCCGTCATCAGCTGCATCGACGAAATCAAGAGGGTGGAAGGCCAGCACCGGGATTAGGCATCCCGTTATTCTTCGCCGCTGCGGGTTCATGACCTAGACAAGTTTTATCTTTAGTTAGAACCGCGGCAATGATATGATGTAATATAACTTTGAAATATTTCTGGGATTACGCACGCTATTTTACTGTTTGTTGTTTCTTTGTACGTCCACCCTACGCTAGCTGGGTAGGCTTGCCGGCGCGAAAAACCCAGGGCGGCGTCTTGGGGACGGGTCCCCATTGGCCTGCCGGGCGAGCGTTCTGCCGGGTGAGCCAGCTTGCCGCCCTTAACGCAGCCGCTCGAACTATCGAGTTTGACTCGAGTCAGAGTCGAGAGCCTTGCCAATTGCGGAAGGCTACCCTACCGTTTCCAACGCAGCCGTTTGAACCGTTGAGCGGACTTGAAACAAAACAAAGGCATTGCCGGTCGGGAAGGGCCCCATTTGCGTGTAGGTTTCTTTTTGTACAAAGAACGACAACTCCGAGGATAATAACTTTATATAATAGAATGGAAATATCCAGGGTTCGATGTAACTTAGCTTCTATTTGCAGCCGCTCGAGTGCTGATCTTCCGGCCTCCTTCCTTTTCAAAGAGCCACGAAGACGAAGGAGCGCTGGGCTAACTCCTAGAGCCGATTCTCACAACTGCAGCCCCCTACCTGGCGCGCCAAAGATGTCGGCGTATTGGATTGACACCTATGGGATCACAAGAATCCCTACTACGGTTGCGGGGCGCGGGGTTGAGAGAAGAGCGGATCAAACAGACAGCACACGGTTCCTTTACCCAGGTTCGGGCCGCGAGGATGCGTAAAACCCTGCTCCTGCTTTGGTGGATTGTATATCTGTGTTCTTCAGCTAGCTATGGGGCGTATGGAGCTCCAAAAAGCCAAATCTTCCTCCTGGTAGCCTCGGGCCTCCTTTTATAGGGAAAAGGGGTTGCCACAGTGGCACACAGGAGGTGTAAAGGGTACAGTGATGCGAGGTTATCCCTCGCATTACATAACAAGGCGCATTTAATACGTCTTGCTTAGGTGTCCTTGCTTTATCGGGGACAAGGGAGACATCCATCTTGTCCGTCGCCGCTCCTTCTTGTGTCGACACACGCCCTGGTCAGCGATGCCTAAGATGCCATGTAGGCAGGCATGCAGCTGAGGTGGCGCAATGGTGGGTCTTCGCGAAGATCTACATATCACCACGCAGGTGCCTGCCCAGCTGGTTGGGTCGGCAGCTGCATAGGGCGGTGGAAGCTTAGCGATGCCTGATGGTGGCCCTACAGGTGTCCTCGGCGAGGGCCTTGCCGGGGCCCCGGCAAGGGTCTTGCCGCGGCGCCTGCTATCATCACAGGCAAGGTGCTTGCCGGAGGTCTTGTGGTCCTCCTTGGCTAGGATCCAGCCAAGGGTCGTCGTCTTCTCAGTGTGTATCTGATCTTGAATGTCTTCACAAATATCTGCATGCCACTACAGGGATGTCTCATGAATCCTTGCCCCATGGGGGCAGTGGAATCAAGGGTGATCCGCTCCATAGGCGTGGGGCGAGTTGCGCGGCAAGGGTCTTGCCGGGGCTGCTGAAACTGGCTCTTGGCAAGGATCTTGCCGGGGGAATATGCTTTGTCCCCTTGCTCTTTGTGGTCTTGGCTTTGGGCTTCAGTTCCATCGAGCTTTGGTCTTACACTGGCTCACCTCCCTTGCCATGTTTGTTGTGGTGGTGCCCGTGGCTCAGACAACCCGTGCACAGTCATAGGCGTATGAAAAGTGTACCCCTCTTTTTGTACACCGACAAAAAGTTTAAAGAATTTCAGAGTGAAGTAGAGAATCATTGTAACAAGAAAATAAAGTTTCTACGATCTAATCGAGGAGGCAAATATTTGAGTTATGAGTTTGGTCTTCATTTGAAACAATGTGGAATAGTTTCACAACTCACGCCACCTGGAACACCACAGCGTAATGGTGTGTCCAAACGTTGTAATCGTACTTTGTTTGATATGGTGGAATTTATGAAGTCTCTTACCGATTTACCACTATCGTTTTGGGGTTATGCTTTAGAGACTGCTGCAGTCACGTTAAATAGGGCACCATCTAAATCCGTTGAGATGGCACCTTATGAACTGTGGTTTGGCAAGAAACCCAAGTTGTCATTTCTTAAAGTTTGGGGCTACGACGCTTAAGTGAAAAAGCTTCAACCTGATAAGATCGAACACAAGTCGGAGAAATGTGTCTTCATAGGATACCTATCAGGGATATTACTATCAGGTATAAACTGCCCAGGAGGGGCCGGTTTATGTTATCAAGATTATTTTGAAGCCCGGCGGAACATGAAGTACGAGACTTTAGCCTAAGAGGTGTAGAGCCCAAGTGTTAGGGCCCATGGTTTGTAAACCGCCATCCTATGTAACGTGAGATGTAAGATAGAAAGAATAGAGACCGAGGCGGACACGTTTATGAGCTGGCCTTGGGACTCTGTAAACCGGACCGGGCGTCACCTCTTATATAAAGGGACGACCAGGCGACGGTTCAAGGGAGAGAACAACAGCTCGAGACACAGGCAAAGCGGATTCGCACCCTGGTCATCGAAACCCTAGCAATACACACCAAACTAGACGTAGGATTTTACCTTCATCAAAGGGGCCGAACTAGTATAAAATCCCCGTGTCCTTGTCCGCTTTAACCCCTTTAAGCTAACCCGTAGCGATGGCCTCATGACTAAGTCCTTTTGCTAGGACATCTGTCGTGACAAAACCACGACAGTTGGCGCCCATCGTGGGGCCATCGCACGATGGTTTCAAGTTCTTGAAGGGCAACTTTGAAGGACTCAAGGGCTATGCAGTGGGCCGAATGACTAAGAGTCGTCGCGGCAAGATCCACATCGACGATGCAGGCTGGGGCCCCGAGGCCGATTCAATCGAATACGGGTACCGGGTCCCCTTCGGCGGCACCCACGTCTTCATCGGCAAGATCGGCGAACCAGGACCTGTGTCGGAAATCTTCCTCAACATCGTCGAGCCGGCTCAGCGTGCAAGACCTGCCCGGATTCAGCCCACCGTGAAGCACATCTTCATTGGAGCAGTGCATGGAGTGCAAGCCGAGGACGGACCGGGCTCCGGCGGCGAGACTGTTGTATATTCCGGCGATGAATCTTCTTCCGGAGAGACAAAATCTTTATATCTACTGCAGGACGGCCGATCTGAGGGCTGTTCCGATGGTGACAGTATTCTGGACCCCCTCGATCTGCTAAACCGGGTTGCTGTCTTTATGGCCGGATCACAACCTGTGCAGCAGTCCTCAACAACAGCGGCGTTGACATCAGACGCGGTGGGGGCTAGGGTTGGAGATCCCGCCCCGTCACCGTCTGAAACTTTATCCGTTTTGGTTGATACTTTGACAGCGCTATTAACAGCAGAGGTAGCCCAGGCCAACAAGGACCAGCATGATGCGGAGGTCGCTCAGGTGAAGAGCCGGATCGAACAAGCCAAGTTGGACCTAGCTGCTGAGAAAGCCAGGATGGCTATGAGGCAGGCGGAGTTTGATGCTCAGGCCTATCGACTCATGTTGGATCAGACCACTTCACATGAAGTAATGATGAGAAGGCAACGATCTCGCTTGCCACCGGTTTATGAGGCAAGGAATCTCTTTAGCACGCCAGGAGCAGGAGCCAGTAACCAACCGGAGGTGAACCGGGGAGGGGCACCGGGCACGGGAGCGTCAATTCAGCCGCCGGCCGCAGAACCAACCCGCCAGGTTGTACCGTCACAGCATGTGCCCACCCCTCCTGGTCATTACTCTAATCCGTTGGATAACATAGTCGCCGCCGCTTCACGACTGGCCGCCCTTCCCATTGAAGGAACGTCCCCCATAGCAGTTGAGGCACGACGGGCCAGGGAGTTTTTGGAGACGGTGCTAACTCAACATCAAGCTTATTCCCACAACTGTGAGAGGATTCATTCAACTCCCCGCCCTAGCCGGAGTTACACCAGGCGTCTGGATGAACCGGCCGTGTCGAGCAGTGCACGAAGATGTAATCTGCCAAGGCAGGATAATCCGGCAGGAGGAGACGCAAACAATCAGAACGTGGTGGATCAGGGCAGGCAGCGCCGGGAGGCCGAAGTAACAGCACAGTACGAAGCCCTTCAGGAGACGCCGGTTCATCCCACTACCACAGTTGAACCGGGGGTCATGTCTATCTCCCTTGGAGTGCCTTGTCTTACTCCCGCTTTACGGAACGTGAAACTGCCCAAGGATTTCAAAGGACCATGCAAGGTGCCCAATTACACGATGGATCTGGCTCAGGAGGCATGGGTTGTGAGTTATGAGATGGCAATGGAGATGCTGGATGTAGATGATGCAGCGTGCGCTAAGTATTTCATAATGATGCTAGAAGGCATGGCTCGCACTTGGCTGAAGGGCTTACCACCCAATTCTGTCGGATCATGGGCCAAATTGCGGCGCGGGTTTATCAATAACTTCAAGGACACGTGCAAGCAGCCAATGCGTATCGTCGATTTAGCTGCCTGTATTCAAGGAGAACATGAGTCTACAAGCAGTTGGGTGCGTCGAGTGTTAGAGATCTTGCATTCCTCCAATAGCATCAACCCAAGCACATCAGTGGTAACCTTGGAGGGCAATTGCCGGTTTGAACCTTTGAAATTAAAGTTGGGACGGCTTAAACGTGATTGTGATGACATGGGGACACTCATGGGCGCTTTAGTGAAGTATGCGGACTCCGATAATACCAAACATCCAGACGCCGATGGTGACAAGTCAGGGAAGGCAAGCAAGAATGGTAAGGCACCGCAGCCCAACCGGCGAATCAAGGATACAACGGTAAGCGTAAAGCGGATGGTAATTTGGATTTTGTGGCCAACACCAATGCTCAGGAGGATGGACAGTGTCGCAAGGGTAGACCGCCTCCACGTAATGGGAGGCCGCCTATTAATCTGGAACGCCAGTTGAACGTACCTTGCCTGAAGCACGGTACAGCAGAAAAGCCAGCTACACATCTCTGGAAAGACAGTTCTATTATGCAGGAATTCATGAACCGGTCTCGATACGATCACGGACCATCCGGCGGATCAGGCCCTGGCTTTCAGGGTCCGGGTTATCAAGGTGGTGGATCCGGTTCAGGGTACCAAGGCAATAACGGCAACCACAACGGGCACAATCAACATAACCAACAGCATGGCCAGGGTGGTTATAACAATCAGGGGAATCAACAGTGTCAACAACAGCAGTAATCCGGATATCAGAATAATCCGAAGGAGTTGAGCAGTGGGCAGTATCATGTCTTCACCACGAGCTTGTGCAAGCGTGATCGGAAAGTTCTAAAGAGGGTAGTACATTATGTTGGACCGGCGGTGCCACGTTTCCTGCGTTGGTCGGAGCAGCCCATTGTGTGGAGCAGAGAGGATCATCCTCCCCGGGTTGATAATTCGGGTCAGCTGGCTCTAGTAGTGGCACCTCAGGTGGGTGGCTACAAGTTTACCAAGGGGCTTATGGACGGAGGCAGCAGCATCAACATTCTGTATTATGAGACTTTCCGGCCTATGGGGCTGACAGATAAGAAGCTCCGGTAGTCCAATACAGTCTTTCACGGGGTGGTGCCCGGTAAATCGGCATATCTAGTTGGCAAGATTAATTTAGAGGTTACCTTTGGAGATGAACATGAATCCCGGTCGGAGACCTTGACTTTTGAAGTGGTAAAGATCAAGAGCCCGTATCACGCCTTGTTTGGGCGGTCGGTTTACGCCAAGTTTATGGCGAGGCCATGTTATGTTTATCTACAACTCAAGATGCCAGGCCACAAGGGAACTATTACGGTCCATGGGAGTCGCAAGATTGCATTGGAATGCGAGGAAGGTGATGCAGCTTATGCGGAAGCGGTTTGTGCAATTGAGGAGCTGAAGTTTTATAAGGACAATGTTGATCCGGCGGATATGTCTCCGCTGAAGAAACCAACCACAGAGCATGATCCGGCTTTGAAGTTCAAATCAGCTGAAGAGACCAAACAGGTTGACTTCGTTCCTGGGGATTCATCCAAGCAGTTCACTATCAGTGCTAACCTAGATCCGAAATAGGAAAGCGCGCTCATCGAGTTCATCCGTGAGAATCGGGACATCTTTGCATGGAAGCCTTCTGATATGCCAGGTGTACCAAGGGAACTCGCTGAGCACAATCTCAATATTGATCCTAAGTTTAAACCATTCAAGCAATTTCTGCGCCACTTCAATGAAGAAAGGCACAAAGCTATTGGAGAAGAAGTGGCTAGGCTGTTGGCGGCAGGCTTTATAGTTGAGGTGTTTCATCCAGAGTGGTTGGCTAATCCGGTGCTAGTACTTAAGAAAAATGGCACTTGGCGAATGTGTGTGGATTACATAGATCTGAACAAAGCTTGCCCAGTTGATCCCTTCGCCCTCCCCTGTATTGATTAGATCATTGATGCTACGGCGGGATGTGAGCGACTAAGTTTTTTGGATGCATATTCAGGTTATCATCAAATCAAGATGGCACTCAAGGACCAGGAGAAGACGGCCTTTATAACTCCCTTTGGAGCCTTCTGCTATGTGTCTATGTCGTTTGGACTTAAGAGTGCCCAGGCGACCTATCAACGTAGTGTGCAGAATTGCCTTCATGGACAGATTGGGCGGAATGTTCATGCATATGTGGACGACATTGTGGTGAAATCCAAGAAAGAGGAGACGTTGATAACAGATTTGGAAGATCTTCGACAATCTCCGGGTTTATAAAATGATGCTTAATCCGGAGAAGTGCGTTTTCGGTGCTCCGACAGGCTAGCTCCTGGGGTTCTTAGTATCGAACAGGGGAATCGAAGCTAATCCGGAGAAGATCAAGGCAATTACATCCTTGGCTAAACTGGCGTGCATCAACGATGTCCAACGCGTGGCGGGCCGTATTGCGGCACTCAGCCGGTTTATCAGCCGTTTGTGGGAGAATGCTATCCCGCTTTATCAGATGATGAAAAAGACAGATCGCTTTGTCTGGAGCGATGCTGCTGATGCTGTGTTTGAGGACCTGAAGAAGCAATTAGCAGAGCCACCAGTCCTTGCAGCCCCAGTGGACAATGAGCCGTTGATGTTGTACGTGGCTACTAATGCCCATGCAGTAAGCATTGCCATTGTAGTAGAGCGTAAGGAGGCAGGCAAAGAATAGCCGGTTCAGCGGCCGGTTTACTACATCAGTGAGGTGCTCATTGAATCAAAGCAGAGATACCCGCATTGGCAGAAATTGGTATATGGAGTCTTCATGGCAAACCGGAAGCTAAAGCACTATTTCCAAGGCCATCCAATCACGATTGTCAGTTCAGCTCCGCTGGGGGATATAATCCAGAATAGAGAGGCTACTGGTCAGGTTGCAAAGTGGGCCATTGAGCTTAGCCCGCACGGATTGAAGTATGTGCCCCGTACTGCGATAAAATCCCAAGCATTGGTGGATTTCATCAACGATTGGATAGAGTTGCAAGCACCTGAGGAAAAGCCGGATCACACTTATTGGACTATTCACTTTGATGGATCAAGGCAATTGGAGGGCTCGGGGGCTGGAGTCGTGTTAACTTCCCCACGAGGTGATAAGTTCTGTTATGTCCTCCGTTTAATGTTCCCTTGTACTAACAATGCTACTGAGTATGAAGCTCTCCTCCATGGTCTACGGATGGCCAAGGAGATGAACTTAAGCCGGGTTAAATGCTTTGGCGATTCAGACCTGGTGGCACAACAAGTATCTGGCAAGTGGGATTCCAAGGATCCACTCATGGCAGCATATCGAGCGTTATCAGGTGGATCATATAGACCGGCAAAAGAATGAAGCGGCTGACGCGTTAAGCCGGCTGGGTTCTCAGCGTAAACCTATTCCACCCAATACCTTATTGAATGAATTGCACAATCCGTCGATGCAGTTGCCTTCAGAAGAGGACTTGGCTGTTCCTGATCCGGAGGCACAATTGGTCGCGGCACTTCATGTTATTCCGGGTTGGACGCTTCCCTACCTAGCGTACATGAATCGAGGCGAGTTACCAGAGAACAAAGTCTTGGCTAGACAGATAATCCGGCGATCCAAGTCAATGACTACTGTCAATGGAGAACTTCATCATCACAGCGTCTCTGGGGCGTTTCAGCGGTGTGTGTCACCAGATGAGGGCTATGACATTCTTAAAGAGATTCATGAAGGAGATTGTGGTCATCATGCCGGTTCAAAGTCTTTGGTAGCTAAACTTTTTTTCATGGGTTCTACTGGCTGACGGCTCATGCCGAAGCAGAGGACTTGGTCAGGAAATGTGATGCTTGCCAGAAATTCTCATATACCGGCGCAGAAATTGAGGATGATTCCAATTACTTGGCAGTTTGTGACTTGGGGGCTTGATATGGTTGGACCCTTCAAGAGATCCCAAGATAAAAAGATCCACCTTTTGGTGGTGGTGGACAAGTTTACCAAATGGATTGAAGCGGAGCCTGTTAGTAAGTGTCATGCGGCAACGGCGGTTCAGTTCATCAAAAAGGTGATTTTCTGGTTTGGCTTTCCACATAGCATTATAACTGATAATGGCACCAATCTATCCAAGGGGGCTATGGAGCAGTTCTGTCAACGAGAGCACATCCGCCTTGATGTATCATCAGTAGCTCACCCTCAGTCTAATGGCCAAGCTGAGAGAGATAATCAAGAGATATTGAGAGGCATCAAACCCTGGCTTATGGTTCCTTTGCAGAGGACACCGGGTTGTTGGGTGGAGGAGTTACGTTCTATACTATGGAGCATCAGCACTACACCTAACAGATCCATAGGGTACACGCCTTTCTTCATGGTATATGGAGCTGACGCGGTCCTCCCTAGTGATATCCGTCATGACTCGCTGCGGGTGGCGGCGTACGTTGAAGCGGATAATAAAAAAGCAAGGCAAGATGTGTTGGATCGGCTGGACGAAGAAAGGGACACGGCAGCAGCTCGATCGGCGATTTATCAACAATATCTGCGCTGGTACCACAGTCGCCGTGTTAAAACTAGGACGTTTCAAGAAGGAGATCTAGTGCTCCGGCTCATCCAAGACCAGACAGACATGCACAAGCTATCCCCACCTTGGGAGGGACCCTTTGTGGTCAGCAAGAACCTGCAAAACGGATCATACTACCTCGTCGACGTTCGAGAACTTAAGGACTCACGTACGGAGGAGGCGGAGACCAAGCGGCCGTGGAACATCGTTCTTCTTCGACCTTACTATGCCTGAGCCATAGGCTCCGCTTTATGTACATATGCTTACAATGTATATATTATGATCAATATAATAAACCGGCGCCCCCGATAAAGCGGGGTATCAGCCGCCTTTTTCATAAGAGTATCACATGGGGGCTTCTGTGGGCAAGGGAGTTCCTATGGCCTCTTAAACCAGCGACCACATCAAGGCCATCATAAGAGCATAGCTCTGGTTGCTTCGACAATTTCCACATGATGATGAGGGGCAAAAGAGAGTTTGATGCCTAGCACAACTCAAACATAGGCCCCGACGAGCAATGCTCAAATGCTACCTGGGGGCTCCTGATGCAAGACATCAGCGAGTTGACAACCCTTGTAGTAAACATGGCTTGGAAGCTTGGTGTATACACCTAAAACCCTGGATTAACCTGCCTGCAAAAAGTAAGTCACTCCGTCCAGGTAAACTTGGTACGACCCGTCGAACGTACACACAAGTCAATCTATATAGACCCTGAACTTGGTAAAGTTAAATCGACGATCATCAAGTGATTACACAAGTCAAATCTTTACAAGATTTTTTGGAACTTGGTAGCATTTCACATTGATGATTTGGTTAAGGATTGAGGACCATCATAACAGGCTTTGCAAAATGGTTAATGACAGTAGCCTGGCAGCTCATAAAAAGCCTCGAATTTGGAGCCTGGCAACTTGTAAAAAGCCTCGACTACATGGTCTTATTTGCCTAAAAACTTTATTTTTATTTTTTATGTATTATCACATCTTTATCCTCAACGTCGTTGGTTTTTCAACCAAGTCCATCGATTCAGGGAGTGGATGACTATACGTTGCCACTATATATGTGTTTACAGAATTCTAGTCTGGGTTATAAACACCAGTACTAACTATAGCTAAACTGGAGTTCATCATAACTCGGTTCGGTTTTCATGACGAGCCGACAAATAATCAAGGGAGTCATCAGCACTTACACCTTGAAGCATTATTTCTTCCAGCCGGATTAAGGTTTATTGTGATACACTTAATCACAGGTATGATACATACTTATACTTTATACACAGTTCAAGTTATCAACTTAGACCATGTGTTTGGGCATTATTACCCGTCCGGTGATAATCCGCCAGGACACTTTGGACATTTATTTATGCAGAAACAGGTAGAATAAACAGTCAAAAGCATGGAAAGCAGGATATATTTAAGAAGTCGCCCATCAAAGCGATCTCACAAAATATAAGTATGGGACGAACGCAGAGTATCTCAGCTATCCTATTACAAGGCGCTGGAAGTCCCAAACAAATATCAGTTCTTCCTCAAAGTACTGAGGCATAAAGTTAAATCGATGCTGGTTTAAGATTCTACATCAGCTCGCCGTGAAGACTGAGGGTCAACTTGCTCCGGGTCTTCGGTAGTTTCTTCTAGCTGCTGGAAGTCAGTTGTGGTCCAGTTAATCTTGGCAAGAGCTCGGAAATAAACTTCGTCATTTATGAGTTCTGACGGATCAATGTCAGGAGCGAAGGTGTGCTTACGGACGGGCGGAATAAGATTTTCAATATCATAAGATGGACGATCTGCCCGCACATTCTCCGCGTTATATCCTGGATGATATCTTGATAAATCCGCTTCATCTGCAAGTTTGCTCGCAAGAGGCCGCATATCCTTGGTTAAAGCACGTAGATCATCACTGGAAAAGGCTGATCCGTCTTCCTTCATGCTTGGATATCCGTTCATCGCCTCCGCCGGATCAAAGTCGGGAACCCAAGCCTTTGCCCGAGTCAAAGCCATCAGGGCACCTGCTCTTGCGGATGACTTCTTTACCTCAACAAGGCGGGCATGCAGAATTGCAGCTTTTCCAAAGTACCTTGGATGGTAGTAGGAGCCGGTTTGTTGTGGAAGATAGCGCTAATGGCCCTTTGAGCGCCGGAATATAGCTGCTCCACCAGAGTGTATGCAGCTTTCAATTTCTTCCGCACATCATCACCAAGATGAGTGATACGCCTCGCTGCATTACAATTATGAGTTAAACCAGAGCAGTACAGGATTGCAAGGATAAGGTTACGTTATAATACTTACCAAAGATGGCAGACGTCATGTTATCTATTTGCTACCTCATTCCGGACAGCTCCTCCATTGCCGGATTAAGAACAGCCTCTGCGTCACTGGCTCTCTTCTCCAGACAGGTCTTTTCAACCTCCCAAGCTGACCGCTCTGTTTCAAAGTCTTCTTTAAGTTTCTCTATACTTGCTAATGCAAGTGTCAGCTCATCCTTGACCTTGAGGGCAGCAGTTTCTTGGAATTTCAAAGTATCCCGGAGCTCGGTTACTTCAGAGTTCTTTTGGTTTAAGTCAGCCTGGCACAAGGAAGACACATTATATTTTCATGAGGCATTTGCGATCAAAGTCGCAAGCACATAACAAGTTATGCACTTGACACTTGGGGGCTAATGTATATTTGAGTAAAACAAGCATTTTTCAGACAAGTCCCAAGCACATAAACAAGTTATATACTTGGCACTTGGGGGCTAATGTGACATTGTTCTAAAAACAGGAGAAGTCCCGGTTCACCCTAAAGGAAGTAAACCGGCCCTTGGGGGCTACACATGTGCAAAACAAAGCTATCTACTTGATCTACTGAAGTCCCGGTTCACCCTAAAAGGCTAAACCGGCACTTGGGGGCTACGATGGAGTAAAGGTACAATTACAAGACACAAGCAGAAGTAGAGGACAAAGACGAAGGGAAAGAAGTTACCTCATAACGTTCCTTCATTAAGTTTAACAATCCATCTTCATAATCACGGCTGGTATGCAGCCGGTTTAAGTATAGCTCCTGAGCACTGAGCTGAGCATAGCTGGACAAGTCAGTATTCCACTTGCCCTTACCCTTATTGAGAAATTCCTCCTTCGTAGTATGTTTGGCCAAAGCGACAGGCTCCCCTGGAGTGGTAAAACCGGTCCCAGTGATTTCAACATCACCAGGTGAAGCGGCCGTTGGCTTAGAGGGATTAGCAGGAGCAGGACTGACAGGAGCAGGACTAGCAGGAGCAGGGCTATCTCGGGCAGGGCTAGCCGGTTCAAGATCCCGTTCCATGGGATCGTTCCCCTAATCAACAAGATTTTCTTGGTCCATAGGAGGAGGATGATCATGCGGAATCTCAACGTTGTCTTCCAAAGGATCAAGAAGCTCAGGATCTTCTGCCGGTTCAGGAGCAGTATTGTCTGCTGCCGTTTTGCTCACTCTGGCCTTTTTGCTGGTCTTGGGCTTACTGTGCAAGTTAGAAATAATGAAATCAGAAGAGTCAAAGATTGAAAGTTAAACCGGAAAGAGTGAAAGACAGCTTACCCAAGAACAGTCTTGAGGGGAGGAATTTGTGTGGTTGTTGATTCGCCAGAAGATGAGAGAGGAGTTTCCTCATAATTTGAGTCAGACGGATTAAGGGGTTGTCGAGTAACACCTGCTTTGGGGTAAAGAGCAGTTGGAGTGAGTAAAACCTCGGAACGACGCCTCCAAGCTGGAGTGTGCATTAATCCGGTGGATTCAATTGCATGGCCAGTGTGGCGAGTAGTGCGGCGAGCTTCATGTTGCTGCTTCTTCAAAAGAAAGTTTGGATCCAAATGAGCATAACGATGAGAAAATTGAAATTTCCGAACTGCCCGACGAATTTTTGGTGGTGGCAGCGGTTCTGAATCGGAAGAGAGAGAGAGAGAGATTACCTCAACAGCGTCTGCTTTACTACCTTCAGCATGGGCATCGGAACAATTATTGTTAATAAAAATACATATAAAGAAAAGATAAGGAAATCAAAAGAATCAGGTGATACCTCGGAGGCCGGACCAACCTCTTCCGCATTAGATCCCGACGCGGCATTATTCTTCTTCTTGTTTCTCTTAACAGCCATGACCTTTTGGCGAGCTACCTTCGCCGGTTTGTCCTGGGTCTTCCTTTTCCAGAAAGGGTCATTGTCTTATTTAAAGGAATAAATACATTTTAAGACAAGTACTACAGACGGATTAAAACAAAGCAAAATGACAGCATAAATTCTTACCGATGGGGGTTTGTTGGTTACACACAAGGGTGCCAAGCCAGTCTGACTGCAATCTTCCAAAGGTAAATTAAGCAGCTTCTTGACGGATTCATTAATCTCGCTTTCTGGTAGCACCGTCTCTGTGTGGCGCAAAGGGTCCTTGGGATTCCCAGTATACTCACACATTAAACCAGAACGCCGGCTTAGCGGGAGAATACTCCAAGAAAGCCAGCAGCGGACGAAGTCAACTCCTGTCAGTCCATTGGCAACAAAGGCCCTGAGCTTTGAAAGCTGAGGGGCATATTGAGCTCGCTCCTGGGCACTTAAACGTTGTGAAAAAGGGTGATTCTCTGGAAGACGGTGGGAGCGATAACCTGGCAGTGGATTTTCACCTTCCGGTGAAGTGTCTACACAGTAGAACCAAGTTTGATTCCAGTCCTCTGGATGGCTGTGGAGAGTGGCGTGAGGAAAACTAACATCATTCCTCTTCTGTATAGTCATTCCGCCAAGTTCAGTGTTTGGACCATCATGAAATTCAGTACGACGGTTTAAGTGGAAGAAGTCCCGGAACAGCTCCACTGTTTGGCTCTTCTTGCAGATAAGCCTCACAGAAGACTTGGAAGTTGCAAATGTTTGATACATAATTGGGACCAATGTCTTGTGGATGAAGCTGAAAGTTTGCTAACACATCCCGGAAAAACTTTGACCTAGGAGGGTTGAATCCTCGGGCCAAGTGATCGAAAAAGACAATGATTTCTCCTTCCTTGGGCTCTGGAGTACATTCTGATCCGGGAGCCCTCCAGTGAAGGACATCCTTTGGGCCTAAAGCGCCAATTGAGGCCATTTTTTCTAAATCATCCTCGGTGATCCGAGATGGGAACCAGTTGCAGGAGACAAATTGTTTGGCTTGAGTAGTCATCTTTTCGGAAAGGAAGGGCTGAAATACAATGAAGAGCCGGTTTATAATCTAATCATATTTAAACTGGCATGCTCTATGAAGGTACTGGTCTAAATGGCGGTTTAAGCAGGGGCCTAATGGTATCTACCGGGTTAAATATCCGGAACATCTATAACAATGATATCTACCGGATTATGAAATTTGAAAAGAGCTAAACCGCCAACAGAGGCAAACAAGACGCGTATCTGAAGTTTTGGGGAAACAAATTTCACACAAACAGCAGTAAAATACGGATCTACAGCGAGTGGAAAACTCAGAAATAAGTCAAGTTATATTCAGCGGAGGTGATGAAGGTCCTAAACAGATTCAGTCTATCTAAATTATGTTGGGAGAAATAAAGCTACAACGATGGAGCGAAGTTATTCGTACGGTTGTTAACCAAAAGTTTGAGATCTACGGCGAACTACTGGCTATGGCGAAGAACGACGAAGAACAAGGACCTACCCATGAGCTCGCATGAGGAAACCCTAGAACTGAGATCTATGAGAAGGGAAGAAGAACATGTAGCCGAGGGGATGGGTGCGGAGAAGCACTAAAAATCCCTTGAAACGTTCAGGTTGATGCAGCGGTCGGGCTCGACGAAGACGCAGAGTTCGACGGACGGCGGCGGAGCTCGAGCGCAAGTGGATAGAGGAAGAAGAAGAGGCAAGGGGGGGAAAAGAGATGCCCCTCTACCCTATTTATAAGCTGAAGGGATAAAACGGCAGTCACGTGAATCGAGGAGCCCAAAAGGCGGATATGGACGATACTGTCGCCTCGATCATCGAAGCTTTAATGAATAAAAGGTAAAAAACAGGTACAAGTATTAAATGCATAGATGGCGTCACGGCGGTTTAAAGTGACTTGAGGAGATGACGTCACGCCGGTTTACAAAGCATGCTGAAGCTACAGAAAGGGAAATTTGTACAAGACTGAAGATTGACATGAACAGGTTCAAATCACTCTCGGGCCTAATGTCAGGGATATTACTATCAGGTATAAACCGCCCAGGAGGGTCCGATTTATGTTATCAAGATTATTTTGAAGCCCGGCGGAACATGAAGTACGAGACTTTAGCCCAAGAGGTGTAGAGTCCAAGTGTTAGGGCCCATGGTTTGTAAACCGCCATACTATGTAACTTGAGATGTAAGATAGAAAGAATAGAGACCGAGGCGGACACGTTTATGAGCCAGCCTCGCGACTCTGTAAACCGGACCGGGCGTCACCTCTTATATAAAGGGACGACCAGGCGACGGTTCAAGGGAGAGAACAACAGCTCGAGACATAGGCAAAGCGGATTCGCACCCTGGTCATCGAAACCCTAGCAATACACACCAAACTAGACGTAGGCTTTTACCTTCATCGAAGGGGCCAAACTAGTATAAAATCCCCGTGTCCTTGTCCGCTTTAACCCCTTTAAGCTAACCCATAGCGATGGCCTCACGACTAAGTCCTTTTGCTAGGACATCTCCCGTGACAAAACCACGACAATACCCAAAGGAAACAGTTGGGTACACCTTATATCACAGATCTGAAGGCAAGATATTTGTCGCAAAGAATGGATCCTTTCTAGAGAAGGAGTTTCTCTCGAAAAAAGTGAGTGGGAGGAAAGTAGAACTTGATGAGGTAATTATACCTTCTCGTGCATTGCAAAGTAGTTCATCACAGAAATTAGTTCCAGTGATTCCTACACCAATTAGTGAGGAAGCTAATGATGATGATCGTGAAACTTCAGATCAATTTACTACTGAATCTCGTATGTCAACCAGAGTACATTCTGCACCAGAGTGGTATGGAAATCCTCTTCTGGAAGTCATGTTACTAGACCATGATGAACCTACGAACTATGAAGAAGCAATGATGAGCCCAGATTCCGCAAAATAGCTTGAGGCCATGAAATCTAAAATGGGATCCATGTATGAGAACAAAGTGTGGACTTTGGTTGACTTGCCTGATGATCGGAAAGCCATTGAAAATAAATGGATTTTTAAGAGGAAGACTGACGCCGATGGTAATGTTACTATCTATAGCTCGACTTGTTGCGAAAGGTTTTCGACAAGTTCGAGGAGTTGACTACGATGAGACTTTCTCACCCGTAGCGATGCTTAAGTCTGCCAGAATCATGTTAGCAATTGCCGGATTTAATGATTATGAAATCTGGCAAATGGATGTCAAAACTACATTCTTAAATGGATATCTCAAAGAAGAGTTGTATATGATGCAATCAGAAGGTTTTGTCAATCCTAAAGGTGCTAACAAAAGTGTGCAAGCTCCAGCGATCCATCTATGGACTGGTGCAAGTATCTCAGAGTTGGAATATGCGCTTTGATGAGGTGATCAAAGCATATGGTTTTATACAGACTTTTGGAGAAGCCTGTATTTACAAGAAAGTGAGTGGGAGCTCTGTAGCATTTCTGATATTATATGTGGATGACATATTGTTGATCGGAAATGATCTAGAATTTCTGGATGGCATAAAAGCATAATTGATTAAGAATTTTTCAATGAAATACCTCGGTGAAGCTGCTTATATATTAGGCATCAACATCTATAGATATAGATCAAGATGCTTAATTGGACTTTCACAAAGCACATACCTTGATAAAGTTTTGAAGAAGTTCAAAATGGATCAGTCAAAGAAATGGTTCTTGCCTATGTTACAAGGTGTGAAGTTGAGTAAGAATCAATGCCCGACCACTGCAAAAGATTGAGAGAAAATGAAAGTCATTCCCTATGCTTCAGCCATTGGTTCTATCATGTATACAATGTTGTGTACCAGACATGATGTGCGCCTTTCTATAAGTCTAGCAGGGAGGTACCAAAGTAATCCAGGAGTGGATCACTGGACAGCGATCAAGATCATCCTGAAGTACCTCTAAAGGACAAAGGATATGTTTCTCGTTTATGGAGGTGACAAGGAGCTCGTCGTAAATGGTTACCTCGATTCAAGCTTTAACACTGATCTGGATGACTCTAAGTCACAAACTAGATACATATTTTTTTGAACGGTGGAGCTGTCATTTGGTGCAGTTCCAAGAAGAGCGTCGTGGCGGGATCTATGTGTGAAGCGGAGTACATAGCTGGTTCGGAAGCAGCAAATGAAGGAGTCTGGATGAAGGAGTTCATATCCGATCTAGGTATAATACCGAGTGCATCGGGTCGAATGAAAATATTTTGTGACAACACTGGAGCAATAGCCTTGTGAAAGGAATCCAGGTTTCACAAGAGAACCAAGCACATCAAGAGATGCTTCAACTCCATCCGCGATCAAGTCAAGGAGGGAGACATAGATATTTGCAAAATACATATGGATCTGAATGTCGCAGATCCGTTGAGTAAGCCCCTTCCAGGAGCAAAACATGATCAACACCGATGCTCCATGGGTGTTAGAATCATCACTATGTAATCTGGATTATTGACTCTAGTGCAAGTGGGAGACTGAAGGAAATATGCCCTGGAGGTAATAATAAAGTTGTTAATTATATTTCCTTATATATGGTGATAAATATCTTTTATTGATGCTAGAATTGTATTAACCGGAAACTTGATACATGTGTGAATACATAGACAAAACGGAGTGTCCCTAGTATGCCTCTACAAGACTAGCTCGTTAATCAAAGATGGTTATGTTTCCTAACCATAGACATGTGTTGTCATTTGATCAATGGGATCTAATCATCTGGAGAATGATGTGATGGACAAGACCCATCCGTTAGCTTAGCACTATGATTGTTTAGTTTTAATACTATTGATTTCTTCATGACTTATACATGTTCCTCTAACTATGAGGTTATGCAACTCCTGAATACTAGTGGAACACCTTGTGTGATATCAAATGTCACAACGTAATTGGGACATTATAAAGATGCTATAAAGGTGTTTCTGAAAGTGTTTGTGGTGTTGGCATAGATCAAGATTAGGTTTTGTCACTCCAAGTGTCGGAGAGGTACCTCTGGGCCCTCTCGATAATACACATCATAATAAGCCTTGCAAACAAATGACTAATGAGTTAGTCACGAAATGATGTATTACAGAACGAGTAAAGAGACGTGTTGGTAAAGAGATTGAAATAGGCATGATGATACCGACGATCTAATCTCGGGCAAGTAACATACCAATGACAAAGCGAACAACTTATGTTGTTATGCGGTTTGACCGATAAAGATCTTCGTAGAATATGTAGGAGCCAATATGAATATCCAGGTTCCGCTATTGTTTATGGGACAATTACATTTGAGCCCCTAGTTGTGTCACACCCGTGTGTTTTGCCCCTAAATTCAAATAACCCTCGTTTCTGCCCAAGTTTGTTTGGTCTTCTTATGCTTTTGCCCTTTGACCGTTTGACTTTAACTTTGAAAACATCATAACGTATTCATACTAACTCAGAAAAATGCATATAAGATATAAAAAAATTCGGAAAAACATCTCCCATATGTGCACGTCATTTGCATTCATGACAAACGTGTTGAAAATACAAAAAAAATCATATGATCTCAAACTGAGGTATAGACTTTTCAGCATTGTTGTCATGAATGCAAATGACATGTACTTATGGGTGATGTTATTTCGAACATTTTGATATCTTATTTGCATTTTTCTGAGTTAGTATGAATTCGTTATGAAGTTTTCAATGTTGCGGTCAAACGGTCAAAGGGCAAAAGGATAAGAGGAGCAAACGAGCTTGGACAGAAACGAGGGTTTTTCGAATTTAGGGGCAAAACACACGGGTGTGACACAACTAGGGGCTCAAATGTAATTGTCCCATTGTTTATTGACTGGAGATATGTCTCGGTCATGTGTACATAGTTCTCAAACTCGTAGGGTTCGCGGACTTAACGTTCGATGACGATTTGTGTTATGAGTTATGTGTTTTTGATGACCGAAGTTTGTTCGGAGTCTCGGATGAGACCGCGGACATGACGAGGAGTCTCAAAATTGTCGAGACATAAAGAATGATATATTGGACGATATTATTCGGATACAGGATGAGTTCCGGGGGTCACAGGATAAATATCGGAGTTCCTGAAGGGTTATCGGAAGCACCGGGGAAGTAGTAGGCCTTATTAGGCTTTAGGGGCAAGAGAGGAAGGCAGCCAACGGCTGGTCATGCGCCCCCCCATGAGCCTAGTCCGAATTAGACTAGGGGGAGGGGCGACGCCCCCTCCTTCCTTCTCTTCTCCCTCCCTTCCTTCTTCTCCTAGTTGGACTAGGAAAGGGGGGGTTCCTACTCCTAGTAGGAGTAGGATTGCCCCCCCTTGGGTGCGCCCAATAGGGCCGGCCGACCTCCCCCTTGCTCCTTTATATACGGGGACAGGGGGAACCCTAGAACACACAAGTTAACAATTGTATTAGCCGTGTGCGGTGCCTCCCTCCATAGATTCCATCTCAAGTCATATTGTCGCAGTGCTTAGGCGAAGCCCTACGCGGATCACATCATCAACATTGTCGCCACACCGTCGTGCTGACGGAACTCTCCCTCATCCTCAACTGGATCAAGAGTTCGAGGGACGTCATCATGCTGAACGTGTGCTTAACACGGAGGTGCCATACGTTCGGTACTTGGATCCGTTGGATCGTGAAGACATTCGACTACATCAATCGCGTTACTAAACGCTTCTCCTTTCACTCTAGGAGGGTACGTGGACACACTCTCCCCGCTCGTTGCTATGCTTCTCCTAGATAGATCTTGCGTGATCGTAAGAATTTTTTTGAAATACTGCGTTTCCCAACAAATAAGCCTTGCAAGCAAATGACTAATGAGTTAGTCACGAGATAATGTATTACAGAACGAGTAAAAAGACTTGCCGGTAATGAGATTGTCGGTGTACTAAGGTAGGGGTACCTCAGTACCCCAACTTGTGCACGGGCAGTAGCAGCTTCCCGCGGCAGGGTTTACCACGTGCTCGCCGGAGACCTTCCCGCTCCATATAAAACCATTCAAAAACAAAGTATACAAGAAAGAAGATCGAGACCCCGGCAAGTGGAGCTTGCCGGGAAGGCCGTTCCAGGCTCAAGGTTACCTCACTCACGCAAGGCCCTGGCAAGAGGAGCTTGCCAGGAAGATTAGAAGATTCCATTACAGAAGACATGCCTCGGTGCTATATGCGCCCCGGCAGGGTCCGGGGAGCGACAAGCTTCAGGGCCCGGCAAGATCCCGGGCCCGGCAAGGTCAAGACCCCGGCAAGGTGCTTGCCGGGGAGAGTTGTGCTGTGTGCCCGCGCTCCAGCTCATCGAACCACGCGTCGCACTGGGGCCATTCCAGGGACGCGTGGCGGATGGCTGTGCAGCCTGGGGGACACGGTGGCACTCCACGGTGGTGAAGCCATCGCCGTGGCAAACAGAGACGCAAGGGCGGGCGCTTTTGGGGTCGACGGCGACGGGCATTAAATGCTCTTGTCCCCCACTATCAAAGTAGGTAGTGACCACTGTTCACGCATTGTAGCTCCACTATTCCCGCACAGTTACAACTACCACCTCTTTTACATTTTTACCCTTTCTCCTACGTTGACACCTGTCGGTGACCCCTTACACTATAAAAGGAGGCCCATGCACAACGTGGAGGGGGTTCGGAACCTAGATCGCTCATACGCTCGGTGTAGCTAGTTCTTCAAGCTCCCGAGCTCTCCAACTCAATACAAACTAAGCAGGAGTAGGGTTTTACGCGTCGACCGCGGCCCGAACCTGGGTAAACTGCCCGCGTGTTCACTACGATCTGCTCTTCGTGCTCCCTCCGCCCTCTTACCGCACAAGCAAGGAGCTCCGGTCCCATAGGTGTTCGTGGTGGACAGTTTCCCCCGACATCTTTGGCGCGGCAGGCTGCCCTGCGTTCACCCGTGAGCTGCGGCGCGTCCAGTGGCCCAGCATGAAGAATTTCAAGCCCGACGTACCGGAGAAGTACGACGGCAAGACGCACCCCTCGGAATTCCTCAGCATCTACACCATCGCGGTGCAGGCTGCCGGGGGGCGCGACGAGAAGATTTTGGCGAATTACTTCCCGCTCGTGCTTAAGCCGAACGTCCGTTCGTGGCTTATGCACTTGCCGGAAGGCTCCATTTCTTCTTGGGCAGACCTTTGCCATCAGTTTGTTGGCGCCTTCACGGGCGGCCACAAACCCCACGGCCAGGAGAGCGATCTCCACATTCTGGCCCAGAAGGAAGGAGAATCCCTGCGCAAGTACATCCAACGCTTCAGCCGTGTACAGCACAACATCCCCGACGTTCACCCTGCCGCGGTTATTAGCGCGTTCCACCAGAACGTGCGTAACCGCCGCATGCGTGAAGAAATGGCCATGACCAAGATTCGGGATGTCAGCGAGCTCTACGCTCTGGCTGATAAGTGCGCACGCGCAGAAGAGGGGAGGAGACTCCCCGGGGAGGATGCTGGCGCAGGAGGAAGCGACAGCGACGACACCGCCCCGGCAAAGAAAAGCCGGCGGCGGAACAACAGGAGGAAGAACAAGAAGGAGGTGCTTGCCGTCGAGAAGTCCGGCAAGGAGGCTCCCGCCAAGCAAACACAGGCTGGCGGCTCCGGCAAGGAGCCTGCCCCTGTAGCGGCGGCCGACAAGCAGGACGACTCCGACAAGCAATACTGCAAGATCCACCGCACCAAGGGCCACGACCTCTCCAACTGCAAACGCGTCAAGTACCTCGTCGAGCAGCAGAAGGCTGAGTACGAGAGGCGCGACAAGGAGAAGGCCCACGGTGGCGGGGGAGAGCCAAGCAAGAAGCGGCCGTTTAATGGCCGGGGGGGACGCCGCGGCAAGGCCAAGCAGCGGCAAGGTGATCGACCTCCCCGGGGCCGCGACAAGGATGAAGAGGACGACGACGAAGACATGGAGGATGAAGATAACAGCGAGCAGGAGTTCCAGAAAGCCACGGAGGTCCTGTGCGTCAACGCTGGCGCCTCTCTGCACACCTCCCACCGCCAGCTCAAGCAGTGGGTGCGTGAGGTGAACGCAGCAGAGCCGCCCGTGGAGTCGCGCAGGCTCCTCAAATGGTCCAGCACGCCCATCATTTTTGATCTTGAGGACCACCCTGACCGCACCACTGCGGTCGGGTGCTTGCCGATGCTGGTCTCACCCACCATCCGCAACCTCAAGGTCACCAAAATGTTGGTTGACGGCGGGGCCGGGCTGAACTTGATCTCCTCTGCTGTGATCAAGAAACTCCAAATCCCAGATGGCGAGCTCGAAGAGACCGGTTCTTTCCAAGGGATCAACCCGGGAAGGAGCAAGCCCAAGGGGAAGATCACTCTGCCGGTGACCTTTGGCGGGGAGCTCAACTTCAGAACTGAGCGCATCACTTTCGACGTCGCTGATATTCCATTGCCATACAATGGAATACTCGGCCGTCCCGCCCTCGCCAAGTTCATGGCGGCTTCACACCACGCCTACAACGTACTCAAGATGCCGGGGCCGATAAGCGTCATCACTGTCCACGGCGACAAGAAAGATGCGCTTGTCTGCGCCGACAAGATCTACCGGGATGCAGCAGCCGCAGCAGAAAAAGACACACTTGCCGCTGAATCTCCCGGGGGGAAGAAGACGAAAACCAAGTCCGGCAAGTGCTCTGGGGCCCACTCCGGCAACCGCACCTCTTCGGAGTGCTGCGCTGCCGTCGAGGACGTTCCATCGAGCTCCACCGGCAAGTGTAAGAAGGGAATGGCCGCTCCTCCGGCAACCAAGAAGGTGTCCGCCAAGGAGGACGGCACTGGTGGTACCTTCACCATCAGTGCCACACTTGACAGCAAATAGGAAAGCGCGCTCGTTGCCTTCCTGTGGGCGAATGTCGATGTGTTTGCCTGGCAACCATCTGACATCCCCGGTGTTCCCAGGAAGGTAATTGAGCACAAGCTTGCTGTTTGTCCTCATGCGTGGCCCGTCAAGCAGAAAGTGAGGAAGCAAGCCGTGGAGCGCCAAGAATTCATCAACGAGGAGATCAAGAAGCTAGAGGCAGCAGGCCTAGTTAGAGGTGTGATCCATCCGACATGGTTAGCGAACCCAGTCGTCGTGCGCAAGGCCAATGGGAAGTGGAGGCTGTGTATAGACTTCACCGATGTGAATAAAGCATGTCCCAAGGATCCATTCCCTTTGCCGCGCATTGACCAGATCGTTGACTCCACTGCCGGAGGTGAGCTACTCTCTTTTCTTGATGCATATTCAGGCTACCACCAGATCTTCATGGCCAAAGAAGATGAAGAGAAGACTGCATTTATCACTCCATGTGGCACTTATTGCTTCATACACATGCCATTTGGACTGAAGAATGCAGGATCAACATTTGCAAGGGTAGTGCACACTGCTTTCGAGCCACAGATCCACAGAAATGTAGAGGCTTACATGGATGACATCGTGGTGAAGAGCAAGAGCAAGGAAACCCTGGTCCAAGATTTGGAAGAAACATTTCAGAACCTGCGCAGAATACAGCTCAAGTTGAACCCCGAGAAATGCGTCTTTGGAGTCCCCTCCAGCAAGCTTCTCGGGTTCTTTGTGTCACAGAGGGGGATTGAAGCCAACCCCGACAAGATTAAAGCCATTGAGCAGATCGAGGCCCCGAAGCGCGTCAAGGATGTCAGAAGGCTTGCAGGTTGTGTGGCTGCCCTCAGTAGGTTCATTTCGAAGTCTGCAGAACGCGCCCTACCTTTCTTCAAAATCCTGAAGAAGGCAGGTCCCATGAAGTGGACTCCGGAAGCGGAGGCAGCACTGCAAGATTTGAAACGGTACCTATCCTCCACTCCAATACTTGTCGCACCTAGACCACAGGAAAGGTTGTTGCTATACCTAGCAGCAACCAACCAGGTGGTTAGTGCTGCGTTAGTAGCGGAGAGGGAGGCCGACGAGGAGTCTACACCACCGGCAAGCGAATCCAGCGACAAACAGGGGGCTGCTCCGACAAGCTCTGGCCCCGACAAGGACAACTCTGCGCAGGAACAGGAAGAAGTGCGAAAGAAGATGGTGCAGCGCCCAGTGTATTTTGTAAGTTCCCTCCTCCAGGGGGCTAGATCGAGGTACTCTGGTGTGCAAAAGTTGCTTTTCGGCCTCCTCATGGCCTCGAGAAAGTTGCGCCATTACTTCCAGGCACATGAGATAACAGTGGTCACTCGCTTTCCGCTGAAGAGGATATTGCACAATCCAGAAGCAACAGGCAGGATCGTTGAGTGGGCACTGGAGCTGTCGAGCTTTGGACTCAAGTTTGAAAGTACTTCAACCATACAGAGCCGAGCTTTGGCAGAATTCATAGCTGAGTGGACCCCAACGCCCGATGAAGAAGTCCAAGAAACAAGTGCACCCGTACAAGAAGCGACAAGTGAATGGGTAATGTATTTTGACGGTGCCTTCTCGCTGCAAGGCGCCGGTGCTGGCGTGGTACTCATCGCACCCACTGGAGAGCACCTCAAATATGTTATCCAGATGCAATTTCCCAGGGAGCAAGCGACAAACAACACTGCTGAATATGAAGGCTTGCTTGCCGGCCTCAGGATTGCGGCCGAACTTGGGATCAGGAAGCTGATTGTGCGGGGAGATTCTCAGTTGGTGGTCCGGCAGGTCAACAAGAGTTATCAGAGACCTTTGATGGAGGCTTATGTAGATGAAGTAAGGAAGCTTGAGGAGCATTTTGAAGGCCTGCAAATGGAGCACGTCCCGAGAGCTCAGAATGAAATAGCAGATGGCCTTTCAAAGTGTGCTTCGATGAAGTTACCTGTGGGACCAGGGACCTTCTTGCTCAAGCTGACTCAACCATCCGTTACACCATCAATAGGGCAGTCCAAGAAGAGAAAGTTGGTATCCGGCGACTACTTGCCGGCGGATCTTCCTGAAACCGTCGCCAAGGTCCCCAAGATCAACAACCAGAACGCTGAGGAACAGTCTGCTCCTGCAGATTCGAGGATTTGTGCAGTTGAAGCAAGTGTTCCCGACAAGCCTCGCCCCGGCGAGCTTGCCGGGGGACCATCAGCTCCGGCAGAACCAGAGGTTCTCGCTGTAGAAGTTGAGGTCCCCGCAGCGGCCCTCATGCCTTTAGTCCTTGCCGTTGAGCCTCAGGCTCCGGCATGGGCGCAGCAGATCGTCCGTTTTCTGCAAACTGGAGAACTTCCCGACGACCCAGAAGAAATAGAGAAGATAACCAGGCAGTCAAGTATGTACTAGTTCGTGGAGAACGAGCTGTACAGAAGAAGACTCAATGGTGTCAGACTGAAGTGCATCTCCAGGGAAGATGGACAGAAGCTGTTGGCAGAAATACACGGAGGCATATGCGGCCACCACATTGGCGCAAGGGCGCTTGCTGGGAAAGCTTTCCGGCAAGGGTTCTTCTGGCAAGAAGCCCTCCAAGATGCAACTGCACTAGTAACCAAGTGTGAAGCGTGCCAGTTTCACGCAAAGCAGATTCATCAGCCAGCTCAAGCTCTCCAAACAATTCCTTTGTCCTGGCCCTTCTCGGTCTGGGGGCTCGATATCCTCGGCCCCTTCCCCCGAGCCGTCGGGGGCTTTGAGTACTTGTACGTTGCAATCGACAAGTTCACAAAGTGGCCAGAAGTGGAGCCAGTGAGAAAGGTGACAGCACAGTCAGCAGTCAGGTTCTTCAGGTCAATTGTTTGCCGTTTCGGAATCCCCAACAGGATCATCACCGACAACGGTACACAATTTACTAGTCGCACCTTCATGCAGTACGTCCAAGACCTTGGCGCCAAGGTCTGTTTCGCTTCTGTTGCTCACCCGAGGAGCAACGGTCAAGCGGAGAGGGCCAATGCTGAAGTGCTGCGCGGACTCAAGACGAGGACCTTTGACAGGCTGCGCAAGTGCGGAAGAAATTGGATAGAGGAGCTACCGGCGGCTCTTTGGTCAATCAGAACGACACCGAATCGAGCCACCGGACAGACACCCTTTGCTCTAGTCTATGGAGCAGAGGCAGTTCTCCCCACGGAACTCGTATACGGATCTCCTCGAGTGCTCGCTTATGATGAGCTTGAGCAAGTGCAACTGCGGCAAGATGATGCATTGCTCCTCGAGGAGGAATATCTCCAGGCTGCTGTACGAGCTGCTCGATACCAGCAAGCCTTGCGTCGCTACCATAGCCGCAAGGTCAAGGCCAGGAGTCTCGAGGAAGGCGACCTTGTTCTTCGGCGTGTTCAGTCCGCCAAGAATTCCAACAAGTTGACGCCGAAGTGGGAAGGCCCTTATCGGGTGAGACAAGTCACGAGGCCCGGCGCTGTCCGCCTCGAGACCGAAGAAGGCTTACCGGTGAGCAACTCCTGGAACATAGAGCATCTTCGCAAGTTTCACCCATAAGGCGCGGTTGCCGTGATCCGCTCCGGCAACCACCTTTTGTACAAGCTTTGCCGCTGTTGCATGTAACCCTTTGTACAAAGCCGGGCGCAGACCCCGTGCATCAGTAAAGTTTTTGTGTTTTGCGCTATTTGCCTTTTACATGCTTTTCCCCGCTATTTGCATGTGTTATTTGGCATCTTGTGCAACATACGTATCCGGTAAGCATTAGCACGCCGAAAGGCCATATACTTGTTTCCCTCTTCTTTTTCCTTGCCTCTCAAGCAGAAGGAATGTTCCTCGCACACAAGTTTGCCGGGGGGGAAGGAGACGGAAGAAGAACCAAGTGCTGTTCAAGAAAGAGAAGCCTTACCAAGAAGCAAGCAATATATGAAAGCTAAGTTATTAGAATTTGAGCAATTCAAATTTTTAAGTTTTAGTTGTCTTCCTTGAACAATCACACTTTGTATGGAAAACCTGTGCGCGGAGGAACCTACCCGTAGCTAGCCGCACCCTTGTCTTGTTTTCGAGTACGCTCAACGATTCAAGTGAGCTGCGACAAGTGTCGCGCCCTTGGTTCGTTTTCGAGTTCACTCAACAAGCTGAGTGCGTCACGACTAGCCGCAGCAAGGTTGCTTGCCGGTGAGACCTTGGCCAGCAGGCTGCTCAGAGTCCAGCACTCAGCGCTCGCGGCAAAGGCCCCTTGCCGGCAAGCTCCCCGGGAGCGTAGGGTGAAAAGCATACAAAGTAAAGGACCAAGACAAGGAAGATAACATTGCACTGATTGATCAAAATAAGATAAATATCTTACAAAGGATAACTTGTCACAATAGTTAATGAGTTCATAACACCCTATGCAGCAACAAAAAGAGATAAAGATAAAGGAGGCCTAATCTACGCGGTCGCCCTCGATCCTGGAGATCTTGTTCACTTTAGCAATGATGTGGGCGACCTGCTCCTTCAACGCCTCCATGTTCGCGTCGGCCGGCAGGCTGCGAAGAACGTTGGTGAGGTTTATGCCGGGATTGCGGTATACAATCTTCGTCAGCACACGCTCCAAGGTTCCCGTGCAGAGCCGGCGCGACTCCTCAGCCAGCTGCGCGGGAATCTTCTTCCGAAGATCTGCAAGGGCCGGCGCGATCCCCCTGAAGAAGAGGCTGAGCTTGGCGCTGTGAGGGAGGTTTGGGTCCGGAGAGTAGATGAGATGCTCCAACTTCAGCGCCAGCAGCTCCTGGTCGATGTTGGACGCAGAAGATACCAAGTCCTCGGTCCATACCTCGACGGTACGGCGAAAGTTCTCGGCCGCTTTGTTGGCGCTGTCCACCAAGCCTCGCTCCTTGCGGAGCTCCTCCTTCAGCTTGGTTTCCCGGTCCCGGACGGCGTCGAGAGAGTCCTTCAGCGTGGAAACCTTCAGCTCCAGATCCTCGATGGAGTCCTTGGCGGCCTTCAGCTCGTCGCCCTTCTCAGAGAGACGCACCTGGAGTTCTGAGTTGGTGTGGGCGTCCTTCTCGCGCCCTGTGTTGAGCGCGGCGACCCTCTCCACGCTCGCCTTCAACGACTCCTCCAGCTGCGCGACCTTGGCGGCAAGCTCCTCCTTGGCGGTCTCCGCGGCAGCCGCGGCGGCTTTCGCCTCCTTCAGCTCCCACCGCCATGGGCCTGCTCCCGAGCGGCAAGGTCTTCCTCGTGGGAGTCGAGGTTGACCTTCCGCTGGGCGAGCTCTCCTTCTCGCCGGGACAGCTCCACCCCGGCGAGCCGCTGCTGCTCTTCGGCCTCGGCCTTCTCCAGCAGCCATTCTTGATATTCTCCGGCGAGCCTCTCGCGCTCCTCCGCTACCTCGCGGAGGGCAGCCTGGTTGGCGCCGCGGAGCTCCGCCGCGCGCTTCTCCATCTCAGCGGCGGCCTTGGCGGCAAGGGTCTCCCGGGAAGCCAGCTTCGCCTGCCTGGCCCGGTAAAGGGCTAGGAGCTGATGAAGCAGCTTCTCCTCCTCGGGCCCTTCACTTCCGCCGGGCGCCTCGACGATCTTCAGGCCCGCGGAGGCGAGGACCTCTCCATCAAAGACCTCGCCCTCCGCGGGAGCTCGCGATGAAGAACCCCACGGCACCTGGATGAAGACGCCGTTGGGAGCTTCGAGATAGTAACCGGCCTGCTCCTTTCCGACGGAGGGGTCGGCGGCCGGCGTAGCACTTGATGCTCCTGCCGCCTCCGGGCCGGCAGTGCGGTCGCCGTCCCCCTCCCCGGCCGCTGCGTCCGCAGCCGGAGCGGTCTCTTGCGCAGCCGGCTCGGCGGCTCCCGCCGTGTCCTCAGCGACAGGGGCGTCGCCGCCGCCGCCCTGCATGCCCTCCTCCTCGACGTCGATGACCTCCGTCTCCATCTGCTCGGGGGGAGGAGGATCTAGAAGAAGAAGAAAAAGCAAAAGAGTTCAAGCAAATATCCAAAAAGAGAAGAATCCAAGAAGACAAGTGACGGAACTTACCTTGACGGACGTCATCAGCGGCGGGCTCCCTCGCCGGGGAGCTCTGCCTTGGCGGAGTGGCCGCCCTCGCCGGGCTGCTCGCCCTTGGCGGGGTACTCGCCCTTGGCGGAGTACCCGCCCTTGGCGGAGCGCTCTCCCTCGCTGGGGAGTTCGGCCTTGGCGGGGACGGCGGGGCCTGCGGCTCCTCGGGAGCGACCTCCGGACGCTCCTGCGGCTGGGGCTCCACCTCTGCACAAGAAAAGACAAAAGCATCAAGATATTAGAACAAGACAAGATCTCCAGGCGTGCCCGACGAGCGGAAGTACAGAACCCAGACTTACGCTGGGGGCTGCGCTAGGGGCTGCTCCTCGGAGCAGCGCTCGGGTCCGGCAAGCTTGGCTCCGGCACGTCCCCAGTCGCCGCGACAGGCGAGTCGTCCGCGACTTCGACGACGGGCACCTTGGCCTTCTTCGCCGCCCGCTGAGCCAAGGTCCTGAAATCAAAACAAGAAACGAGATCAGCATCAACAAGAATCAAGACAATGTTAAAGAAGATGCAGAGCCTCGGATACTTACTCCTGTTCCTCCTCGTCGTCGTCGTCGCTCAGGGCGGAGAAGTCAAACTCCACCTGAGGCGCGTCCGCGCGGGGAGCAGGAGGCGAAGACTCCCTCGGGCGCTTGGCGGTCCCCGGGGCTGGGGGCTGCGAAGACCCAGCCCCTGTGGTAGCCGGGGCACGGGGAGCGGGCGGAGCCGCCGCTCCGCCCTGTGAAGACTCCCTTCCGCTCGGCGCTGGCTTGCGGGGCGCTTCTGCTGTGGCCTGCTTGCGGGGTGCCTCTGCCGTGGCCTGCGTGCGGGCCGCCTCCGCCGTGACTGGTGCGCCGGGCGCCCCCGTCGCAGCTTGACTCCCCCGGGGAGCTCGCGCTGCCCGGCGAGTTGGCTGTTGCCGGGGCACCTGTGCCCTTGTCCCCGTCGTCGCCTTGCGGAGACGTTTCATCGGAGACCGCCTAGGGCTTGCCCGGGGCGGGGAGGTCTCCGACGACGAGGAGATGTCGTCGGCGTAGAGCCCCAGAGACCCGTCGGAGTCCTCGGCGGCCTCGGCGTCGTCCTCCTCCTCCTCCTCCCCGGCAGGCTTGCTGGGCCCGGCCCCCTGCGCCGCGGCCTCTTTCTCTCCGGCGCCTCCGCTCCCTCCGGCGCCTCCGCTCCCTGCGGCGCCCCTGTTCCCTCCGGCGGCGTTGCCTCTCGCCGCGGCCTCCGTCTGGATTCCGAGGATCCCGGAGTGCCTCAAGGATGGGACCCCGGCGAGCTCGTCGGGAGGCAGCTTCAGTAGCCTGCGGATCTCCGCCTCCTCTGCTTGGCAGGACACTTCCGCAGCCTCTGCCTCCTCGGGCGTGTAGCCGAATTCTCCTGCCGCTGCGGCTGCAGCGGCCTCTTCAACCCGAGAAGCTATGTACGCTATCTCTTGGTCGGTGGTGTCCCGTGTGAGCTCCCGGGTCTCGTTCTTGTTCTTCGCCACCTCCACCAGGTTGTCGAAGAAGTTCAAGACGACGTCTGGCTTGGGCGGAATCCACGTGCGGTCGACGCCGTGCGAGTCACACGCGGGCATCATGGCGCGAAGGTTGTCCCGGGCCGTGCTGTTGCAGAGGGGCACCACTCCCCGGGGACCCCTGAACCATTCCGGGTGGGCCGGGTCGTGCTTAAATAGTTCCCGGACCATCCCCTTCAGCTCCAGCGACGTGAAGTTGAAGTTGAGCCCGGGGCGCAGCCTCATTATATCCGCCGAGTTGCCGTACTCCCAGGCCGGCCTTTTCCTGTCTTGGAGAGGGGCGATGCGGCGGCGGAGGAAGTCTGTGCCTACTTCTGCGACAGACAACCTTGCTACCCGGAGACGAAGAATCCTGATGAGGGCGATGTCAAGCTTGCTGTCGTCCGAATCCAGCTCGCTCCAGTCCCTGCCGCGCACGATAGGTGTTGTGCGCGGCGCGGTGAAAGATTGCGGCTGGTCCTCGACAATCCAACACCAGTCGGCACGCCACTCCTCCCACTTGCCGCGGAGCTCCCCCGGCAAGTAGGACTCCTTCTTGTTCAGACGAAAAACCCAAGATATTCCTCCGGAGAGGGGGGCGCCGGCCTCTGCTCTAGGGGTGAAGAAGTGCCTAAACAACGCTACGTTTGGGTATATCCCGATATAGTTTTCGCACATGTGTGCGAAAACCGCCATCGTGAGGATGGCGTTGGGGGTGAAGTCAAGAAGGTGGAGGCCGTAGGTGTGCATTATGTCACAGAAGAATTCGGAAAAAGGAGGGCAAAGACCGCAGTGGAAGAAGGCTGCGAAGAAATAGTACCCGCCGGGGTAGTTGTCCTTGGCGGCGGCCGGATAGGCTCGGGTGCGGGGGTGCGCCTTGGTCTTCTTGGACCAGAACAAGTAATACTTGTTCCAGAGCTCCCGCGCGCTGAGCCTCGGCGGGAAGACGAGGTTCCGCTTCCGATACAAGGTAAGCCTCGCCGCTTGCTCCGATTTCTCCTTCTTGGTCTTCTCCGCCTTCGCCTTCTCGGTCTTCGGGGCCATGGCGGAGGCGGCGGAGGGAGGGGGACGAAGAGCCCGGCGGCGCCGGAGATGCGAAAGACGGCGGAGGAGCTGTGGAGGCGGAGCGCAAAGGGGATCTCTGGAGATGGAAGAAGATGCAATGAAAGCGTAGGAGGGGAACCGCTCCTGCTTCCTCTGCTTTTATGGGGAAGTGGGGGGCGTTTCGCTCTTTCCATTAAAAGAACGTGGCCACGTCCCATCCCACGACGCCGCAATCGACGCGTGCCGTTACGGGGGGACGCGGCGGATGCGGAAGTGGATTCGGCGTGCCGTGGGCCGCGCGGGTCCGTGCACTGTTTTGGGCCCGGCCCAACAGCGCTCAGCACCGTGTGTGGCCCAGGCCCAGGGGCTCCTGTCGGTGTACTAAGGTAGGGGTACCTCAGTACCCCAACTTGTGCACGGGCAGTAGCAGCTTCCCGCGGCAGGGTTTACCACGTGCTCGCCGGAGACCTTCCCGCTCCATATAAAACCATTCAAAAACAAAGTATACAAGACAGAAGATCGAGACCCCGGCAAGTGGAGCTTGCCGGGAAGGCCGTTCCAGGCTCAAGGTTACCTCACTCACGCAAGGCCCTGGCAAGAGGAGCTTGCCAGGAAGATTAGAAGATTCCATTACAGAAGACATGCCTCGGCGCTATATGCGCCCCGGCAGGGTCCGGGGAGCGACAAGCTTCAGGGCCCGGCAAGATCCCGGGCCCGGCAAGGTCAAGACCCCGGCAAGGTGCTTGCCGGGGAGAGTTGTGCTGTGTGCCCGCGCTCCAGCTCATCGAACCACGCGTCGCACTGGGGCCATTCCAGGGACGCGTGGCGGATGGCTGTGCAGCCTGGGGGACACGGTGGCACTCCACGGTGGTGAAGCCATCGCCGTGGCAAACGGAGACGCAAGGGCGGGCGCTTTTGGGGTCGACGGCGACGGGCATTAAATGCTCTTGTCCCCCACTGTGAAAGTAGGTAGTGACCACTGTTCACGCACTGTAGCTCCACTATTCCCGCACTGTTACAACTACCACCTCTTTTACATTTTTACCCTTTCTCCTACGTTGACACCTGTCGGTGACCCCTTACACTATAAAAGGAGGCCCATGCACAACGTGGAGGGGGTTCGGAACCTAGATCGCTCATACGCTCGGTGTAGCTAGTTCTTCAAGCTCCCGAGCTCTCCAACTCAATACAAACTAAGCAGGAGTAGGGTTTTACGCGTCAACCGCGGCCCGAACCTGGGTAAACTGCCCGCGTGTTCACTACGATCTGCTCTTCGTGCTCCCTCCGCCCTCTTACCGCACAAGCAAGGGGCTCCGGTCCCATAGGTGTTCGTGGTGGACAGTTTCCCCCGACAGAGATTGAACTAGGTATGATGATACCGATGATCGAATCTCGGGCAAGTAACATACCGATGACAAAGGGAACAACATATGTTGTTATGCGGTTTGACCGACAAAGATCTTCGTAGAATATGTGGGAGCCAATATGAGCATCCAGGTTCCGATATTGGTTATTGACCGGAGATGTGTCTCGGTCATGTCTACATAGTTCTCGAACCCATAGGGTCCGCACGCTTAACATTCGATGACAATTTGTTTTATGAGTTATGTGTTTTTGATGACCGAAGATTGTTCGGAGTCTCGGATGACATCACCGACATGAAGAGGAGTCTCGAAATGGTCTAGACATAAAGATTGATATATTGGTCCATGTTATTCGGACGCCGGAAGTGTTTCGGATAGTTTTGGATAATACTAGGAGTGCCAGAGGGGTTCCCGGAACCCCCCGGGGAAGTAATGGGCCTTAGGGGAGAGAGAGGGCAGCAGCCAGGAGTTAGCGCACCCACCCAAGGGGAGTCCGAATATGACTAGGGGAGGGGGGTGCGGCCCCTCTTTCCCTCTCCTTCTCCTTCTCCTTCCTTCTTCTCCTAGTTGGACTAGGAAAGGGGTGTCCAACTCCTACTTGGAGTAGGATTCCACCCTTGGGTGCGCCCTATGAGGCCGGCCGGCCTCCCCCTTGCTCCTTTATATACGGGGGCAGGGGGCACCCTATAACACACAAGTTAACAATTGTTTTAGCCGTGTGCGGTGCCCCCTCCACAGATTCTAGCTCAAGTTATATTGTCGTAGTGCTTAGGCGAAGCCCTGCGAGGATCACATCATCAACACCGTCACCACACCGTCGTGCTGACGGAAGTCACCCTTGTCCTCAACTGGATCAAGAGCTCGAGGGACGTCATCGTGCTGAACGTGTGCTGAACATGGAGGTGTCGTACGTTAGGTACTTGGATTGGTTGGATCGTGAAGCCGTTCCACTACATCAGCCGCGTTACTAAACGCTTCCGCTTTTGGTCTACGAGGGTACGTGGACGCACTCTCCCTACTCGTTTCTATGCTTATCCTAGAAATATCTTGCATGATCGTATGATTTTTTTTTGAAATACTATGTTCCCCAACAGTGGCATCATGAGCCAGGTCTATGCGTAGATGATATGCACGAGTAGAACACAAAGAGTTGTGGCGGTAATAGTCATACTGCTTACCACCAATGTCATACTTTGATTCAGCGGTATTGTTGGATGCAGTGGCCCGGACCGACATTACATGACCATATTCATGAGACTGGTTCTACCGACGTGCTTTGCACATAGGTGGCTCGCGGGTGTCAGTTTCTCCAACTTTAGTTGAATTGAGTGTGACTACGACCGATCCTTGTTGAAGGTCAAAACAACACACTTGATGAAAAATCTTTGTGGTTTTGATGCGTAGGTAAGAATGGTTCTTACTAGAAGCCCGTAGCAGCCACGTAAAACTTGCAACAACAAAGTATAGGACGTCTAACTTGTTTTTGTAGGGTATGTTTTGATGTGATATGGTCAAGACGTGATGAGTTATAGTTGTCTCTTTATTGTATGAATTGTGTTTTGTAAATTATTGGCAACCCACGGGAGCCTTATGGTTGTCTCTTTATTGTATGAATTGTGAACACCATGTAATTGCTTTAGTTTATCACTATGAGTTAGAGATACTAGTAGAAGCACCAGTTGGAAAGACGACCACGACGGTACGATGAAGATCATGGTGTCAAGCCGGTGACGATGGAGATCATGATGATTCTTTGGAGATGGAGATCAAAAAGCACAAGATGATGATGGCCATATCATGTCACATATTTTGATTGCATGTGATGTTTATCTTATTATGCATCTTATTTTGCTTAGTACGACAGTAGCATTATAAGATGATCCCTTACCAAATTTCAAGGGTACAAGTGTTCTCCCTGAGTATGCACCGTTGCGACAGTTCATCGTGCCGAGAAACCAAGTGATGATCAGGTGTGATAAGCTCTACGTTCACATACAACGGGTGTAAGACAGTTTTGCACATGAAGAATACTCGGGTTAAACTTGACAAGCCTAGCATGTACAGATATGGCATTGGAACACTAGAGACCAAAAGGTCAAGCGTGAATCATATAGGAGATATGATCAACATAAGATGTTCACCACTGAAAACTACTCCATCTCACGTGATGATCGGACATGGTTTAGTTGATTTGGATCACGTGATCATTTAGATGACTTGACGGATGTCTATCTAAGTGGGAGTTCTTTAATAATATGATTAATTGAACTTTAATTTATCATGAATTTATTCCTGATAGTTTTTGCATATCTATGTTGTTGTAGATCAATGGCCCGTGCTATTGTTCCCTTGAATTTTAATGCGTTCCTAGAGATAGCTAAGTTGAAAGATGATGGTACCAACTACATGGACTGGGTCAGTAACTTGAGGATTATACTCATTTCTGCACAGAAGAATTATGTCCTGGAAGAACCGGTAGGTGCAAAGCCCGTTGTAGATGCAACACCGGACGTTATGAACGTCTAGCAGAGCAAAGCTGATGACTACTCGATAGTTGAGTGTGCCATGCATTACGGCTTAGAATCGGGTCTTCAAAGACGTTTTGAACGTCATGGAGCATATGAGATGTTCCAAGAGTTGAATTTAATATTTCAGGCAAATGCCTGAGTTGAGAGATATGAAGTCTCCAAAAAGTTCTATAGTTGCAAGATGGAGGAGAACAGTTCTATCAGTGAACACTTACTTAGAATGTCTGGGTACTACAATCACATGACTCAACTTGGAGTCAAAGTTGATGAAGATAGTGTTATTGACAGAGTTCTTCAATCACTGCCACCAAGCTATAAAGGCTTCGTGATGAACTTTAATATGCAAGGGATACATAAGACAATTCCCGAGCTCTTCGCTATGCTCAAAGCCGCGAAGGTAGAAATCAAAAAGGAGCATCAAGTGTTGATAGTTAACAAGACCACTAGTTTCAAGAAAAAGGGCAAGGGAAAGAAGGGGAACTTCAAAAAGAATAGCAAGCCAGTTGCTACTCCCGGGAAGAAACCCAAGTCTGGAGCCAAACCTGAAACTGAGTGCTTCTACTGCAAAGGGACTGGTCACTGGAAGCGGAACTGCCCCATGTATTTGGCAGATCAGAAGGATGACAAAGTAAACAAAGGTATATTTGATATACACGTTATTGATGTGTACCTTACTAATGCTCGTAGTAGCACCTGGGTATTTGATACTGGTTCGGTTGCTCATATTTGTAACTCCAAACATGGGCTATAGATTAAATGAAGATTGGCTAAGAACGAGGTGACGATGCGCGTGGGAAATGGTTCCAAAGTCGACGTGATCGCCATCGGCTTGCTACCTCTACATCTACCTTCGGGATTAGTTTTAGACCTAAATAATTGTTATTTGGTGCCAGCGTTGAGCATGAATATTATATCTGGATCTTGTTTGTTGCGAGAAGGTTATTCATTTAAATCACAGAATAATGGTTGTTCTATTTATATGAGTAATATCTTTTATGGTCATGCACCCTTGATGAGTGGTCTATTCTTGTGGAATCTCGATCGTAGTGATACACATATTCATAATATTGAAGTGAAAAGATGCAAAGTTGATAATTATAGTGCAACTTATTTGTGGCCCTACCGTTTAGGTCATATTGATGTAAAGCGCATGAAGAAACTCCATGCTCCTGGACTTTTGGAATCACTTGATTATGAATCACTTGGTGCTTGCGAACCATGCCTTATGGGCAAGATGACTAAAACTCCGTTCTTTGGAACAATGGAGCGAGCAACTGACTTATTGGAAATCATACATACTGATGTATGCGGTCCAATGAGTGTTGAGGCTCGCGGCGGGTATCGTTATTTTCTGACCTTCACAGATGATTTGAGCAGATATGGGTATATCTACTTGATGAAACACAAGTCTGAAACATTCGAAAGGTTCAAAGAATTTCACAGTGAAGTAGAGAATCATCGTAAGAAGAAAATAAATTTTCTATGATCTGATCTTGGAGGCGAATATTTGAGTTATGAGTTTGATCTTCATTTGAAACAATGTGGAATAGTTTCACAACCCGCGCCACCTGGAACACCACAGCGTAATGGTGTGTCCGAACATCGTAACTGTACTTTATTAGATATGGTGCTATCTATGATGTATCTTACCGATTTACCACTATCGTTTTGGGATTATGCTTTAGAGACTACTGCATTCACGTTAAGTAGGGCACCATCTAAATCCGTTGAGACGACACCTTATGAACTGTGGTTTGGCAAGTAACCCAAGTTGTCGTTTCTTAAAGTTTGGGGCTGCGATGCTTATGTGAAAAAGCTTCAACGTGATAAGCTCGAACCCAAGTCGGAGAAATGTGACTTCATAGGATACCCAAAGGAAACTGTTGGGTACACCTTCTATCACAGATTCGAAGGCAAGATTTTGTTGCTAAGAATGGATCCTTTCTAGAGAAGGAGTTTCACTCGAATAAAGTGAGTGGGAGGAAAGTAGAACTTGATGAGGTAATTGTACCTTCTCCCAAATTAGAAAGTAGTTGATCACATAAATTAATTCCAGTGATTCCTACACCAATTAGTGAGGAAGCTAATGATGATGATCATGAAACTTCAGATCAAGTTACTACTAAACCTCGTAGGTCAACTAGAGTATGTTCCGCACCAGAGTGGTACAAAAATCCTGTTCTGGAGTCATGTTACTAGACCATGATGAAGCTACAAACTATGAGGAAGCGATGATGAGCCCATATTCCACCAAATGGCTTGAGGCCATGAAATATGAGATGGGATCCATCTATGAGAACAAAGTGTAGACTTTGGTTGACTTTCCCGATGATCGGCAAGCCATTGAAAATAAATGGATCTTTAAGAGGAAAACTGACGCCGACGGTAATGTGACTGTCTACAAAGCTTGACTTGTTGTGAAAGGTTTTCGACGAGTTTAAGGAGTTGACTATGATGAGACTTTCTCACCCGTAGCGATGCTTAAGTCTGTTGGAATCATGTTAGCAATTGCCGCATTTTATGATTATGAAATCTTGAAAATGGATGTCAAAACTGCAGTCCTTAATGGATATCTCAAAGAAGAGTTGTATATGATGCAACCAGAAGGTTTTATCGATCCTAATGGTGCTAACAAAGTGTGCAAGCTCCAGCGATCCATCTATGGACTGGTGCAAGCATCTCGGAGTTATAATGTACGCTTTGATGAGGTGATCAAAGCATATGATTTTGTACAGACTTTTGGAGAAGCTTCTATATATTAGAAAGTGAGTGGGACCTCTGTAGCATTTCTAATATTGTTTGTGGATGACATATTATTGATTGGAAATGATGTAGAATTTCTGGAGAGCATAAAAGGATACTTGAATAAGAATTTTTCAAGGAAAGACCTCGGTGAAGCTGCTTATATATTGGGCATCAAGATCTATAGAGATGGATCAAGACGCTTAATTGGAATTTCACAAAGCACATACCCTGATAAAGTTTTGAATAAGTTCAAAATGGATCAGTCAAATAAAGGGTTCTTGCCGGTGTTACAAGGTGTGAAGTTGAGTCGGACTCAATGCCCGACCACTGCAGAAGATAGAGAGAAAATGAAAGTAATTCCACATGCTTCAGCCATAGGTTCTATCATGTATGCAATGCTGTGTACCAGACCTGATGTGTGCGTCGCTATAAGTCTAGCAGGGAGGTACCAAAGTAATCCAGGAGGGATCACTGGACAGCGGTCCAGAACATCCTGAAATACCAGAAAAGGAAAAAGGATATGTTTCTCGTTTATGGAGGTGACAAAGAGCTCGTCGTAAATGGTTACATCGACGCAAGATTTGACACTAATCCGAATGAATCTAAGTCACAAACCTGATACATATTTTTGTTGAACGGTGGAGCTATCAGTTGGTGCAGTTCCAAGCAGAGCGTCGTGGCAGGATCTACGTGTGAAGCGAAGTATGTTGAAAATATGCCCTAGAGGCAATAATAAAATGGTTATTATTATATTTCATTGTTCATGATAATTGTCTATTGTTCATGCTATAATTGTATTAACCAGAAACCGTAATACATGTGTGAATACATAAACCACAAAATGTCCCTAGTGAGCCTCTAGTTCACTAGATCGTTGATCAATAGATGGTTATGGTTTCCTAACCATGGACATTGGATGTCTTTGATAACGGGATTGCATCATTAGAGAATGATGTGATGGACAAGACCCAATCCTAAGCACATCACAAGATCGAGTAGTTCGTTTGCTAGAGCTTTTCTAATGTCAAGTATCTTTTCCTTAGAGCATGAGATTGTGCAACTCCCGGATACTGTAGGAATGCTTTGGGTGTATCAAACGTCACAACGTAACTGGGTGGCTATAAAGGTGCACTACACGTATCTCCGAAAGTGTCTGTTGGGTTGGCACAAATCAAGACTAGGATTTGTCACTCCGTATGACGAAGAGGTATCTCTGGGCCCACTCGGTAATGCATTATCATAATGAACTCAATGTGACTAAGGAGTTAGTCATGGGATCATATGTTAGGAAACGACTAAAGAGACTTGCCGGTAACGAGACAGAACAAGGTATAGGGATACCAACGATCGAATCTTAGGCAAGTAACATACCGATGGACGAAGGGAATTGCATACGGGATTGTTTGAATCCCCGACGTCATGGTTCATCCGAGGACGTCATTGTGGAACACGTGGGAGCCAACATGGGTATCCAGATCCCGCTGTTGGTTATTGGCCGGAGAGATGTCTCGGTCATGTCTCCATGGTTCCCGAACCCGTAGGGTCTACACACTTAAGGTTCGGTGACTCTAGAGTTGTAACGGGAATTAGTATGTGGTTGCGGAAGGTTGTTCTGAGTCCCGGATGAGATCCCGGATGTCACAAGGAGCTCATGAATGGTCCGGAGGTGAAGATTCATATATGGGAAGACCAGTTTTAGCCATCGGAAAAGTTTCGAGGGTCACCAGTATTGTACCGGGACCACCGGAACGGTTCCGGGGCCCACCGGGTGGGGCCACCTACCCCGGAGGGCTTATTGGCTGAATGTGGGAGGGGACCAGTCCCTTAGTCGGCTGGTGCGCCCCCCCCCCAAGAGCCCGGAGGCACATAGGGTTGGAAACCGTAGGGGGTGGGGGCGCCCCACCTGCTTTGTGACGCCCGAAGACCGACGTCCCAGAATATTACAGAGATTCCAGATGTTCCGGATTCTCCCGTGTGTTTCATTTGTGCTTGCGTTATTTATTTTTGCATTGCATCATGTCATCACGCCATCATGTCTTTTATCTTTTGCATCTCAACTTAAATAAATTGTGTGGATCATCGATCAATTAAAATCGAGGGAAGTGTGATTTCTCTTTAAAACATATCCTCCCAATATTTAGGGAGCTATATTATAAAATATTCCATTTGTTTGGAATTAACCCAACACACTTGCATATTTTTCCCCATGCCTTTTCTACTTCAAGTTTCACCGTCAAAACCTTGCCAAATTTTACTTTTCCTTTTATCGAGGTTCCTCCAAAATCTCAACATTTTTGGGCACTTCCTAAACCTTGCCCTAATTCAAGCCATTTGAATTAAATTCAAATGAGTTTGAATTTTACTCTTACATTCTTGCCTCTGCTATTTTTCGTGGACCGTGGACATTTTTGCGAGTCCAGAAAAGTTACCTGCATGCCTAAATTCGACCCTAACTCTTTCCTTCTTCTCTTTTTCTTTCTTCTTTGTTTTTTTCCTTCTCTTCTCTTTCTTTTTAGTAAGAGGGAGAGAGAGATGGCCCAATAGCCAGGCCAGCCGCCGGCCTGCGGCCTCCCCCCCAGCCGGCCCATCTGGCCTCCTGGCCCAACTCCAGTCCTAACCCTAAGCCCAACCTCACCCCTCGCTCCTCCCTCTCCCTCAGCCGCCGCACTCCAGAGCCCCTCGACCCCGCACCCTTGTCCCCTCGTTCCCGATCCCGCTTCTTCCCTCGATCTCTCCCTCACCCCTCGATCTCCTGCGCCTCCACCACCACCTTGCCCGCGACCTCGCTCGTCCCGAGCGCCGCCGGTGCCTCCGCGCCCGACCCCGCCTCCTTCTCCCCGACGCCAATCCTCTAGGCGCCGATGTCGTCTCGTCTGCGGTTCCCCGCGCGGCGCCGTCCAGGCTGCGGCGCCTCCCTACCAGTCGTCCGTCGGGATCCGGTCGAAGCCAGCCATGGCCGCCGCCCTGCGCGCCTCCCGCGCCATGGCGCCCGTCCCTGCTGCCTCGCCGAGTTCGAGCCCCGTCGGTCGCCTCGTCCCCGCCTCTGTTTTCGGCTGCCGCCAGCGAGCAACTCCGCCATGACCATGGAGTCCCGAGGCCTTGCCTCCTCGCCGTCCTTCTCCTCCGATGGACCCGGTCTCCTCCCGTCCCTCTGCTTTCGATTTGATGCTCCACACCTCCCCTTGCGCTTGTGGCCTCCTGTTCGTCGACATGGCCGCAACAAGTTCAAGCTCCGCCCTGTTGTTGTTCATCGAGCCATCCCACGCTCCAACTGCCGGGAAATGGCTCCCCATCACCAAGACCTCCTGGATCCATTCGTTCTGCAGCCCAAGACCTCGCCGGAGTCCCTCGGCTCGTTTGTACCAAGTCCCGCTTCTGCCTGGCCCTCCAAGTTCATCTAATTTCCACGACGACCTGCAAGTACCCCTTCGGATACGCCAAGTTCAACTACGCCTGATGATGCAACAAGTACCATGACGGCCCCGAACATCTACGAACCGTGTTCAACTACCACCGCGTGAACGGCTACGAAATGTGAACGACTACCGTCGCCGAAGACCCGTGTAATGCAAGCGTCATGTTCGACTACCGTCGCCTTGTACTACTACTTCCTCGACGAACGTGAACGACTACTTCCTCGACGAACGTGAACGACTACTTCATTTTGGCAACGTGAACGACAACTTCGACAACGACCGCCTCGAGAACGTCTACTTCCACTACGTCCCTCGACGACCTCGAACCGCCCCGAAACGAATGTTCCGAAGGAATAACCCCGTGACGATGACCCGTGTGATGCATGTGGTTGTATGAGATGTTTCCCTTGTGTGCAACGTGTCGATTCGTCTTTTGTCTTGCTCCTCGGTTGCCTCATCGCCGACTCGTGGGAACCCGGTGACGGGATCTTCCCACCTTTCATCTTGTTCGACTCGCTCACGCCACCTTTTCTTTTGCACCGGTCTCTCAACGAGTTACCGGAACCGAGATGTTGCCGTTGCATCATTTTCGAATCGTTGTCGTGGCACCCTTTCTTTCCACCACGGTGACAAATGCTTCATATCTGTTATGTCAACCCTTTTGCTAAAATTGCATAAACTTGATCATGTCATCCGCATCATGTTAACAACATTAAAAATGTGTGAATTGTTGTTGCTTAAAATTGCTAAACATGCTCATGGGGATTTTACCGGAATTTGATGTTGTTATTTCCGGCCTCATTAAAATGCCTAAATCACTACAGGAATCAGGTAATTTGCCGTCTGTGCCCCACAGACGGCAAAGACCTAAAAACAGACGGCAAAGAGTTTGCCGTCTAAAAGCTGACGGCAAAGTCAGACGGCAAAGCTAAATCGGCAAAGAATAATTTGCCGTCAGCTTTTCGTCGGCCAGATGGCAAAGATTTCACCGTCAGCCAAACCATTGATTTGCCGTCAGCCTCAGACATAACATACAACACAGAGAACAGATTTTGCCGTCAGTCAGATTCGGTCTTTTGCTGTCAGCATCAAACATCAGAGACGGCAAAGTTCTTTTATAATAAAAAATGAACCAACCATGCGCATGCACGGGAAGGGTCAGACGCAGTTACATTTACAAAACAACAAAATATAATAAGCATAGACAAGATGCTCATATCTCATCATGTCCACCTCCACCCGAGCCATAATACAACTAATTACAAAATATCTAATTACTACTATCATCATGTCCACCTCCACCCGAGCCATAATACAACTAATTACCAAATATCTAATTACTACTGTACTACAAGACTACTAATTACAAACAGTTAATTAGAATGAATCAGAGAGGGGGGAAGGCATTCATCCTGCTCCATTATAAGGAAGCATAGAGGCGGGAGTGGGACTTGAACTAGGAGCCGGCGAGGTTGGACGACTTGGGGCGGACGACGACGCAGAGTGGACTCCGGCGAGCTTGGACGGAGCGGGACGGACGACGTGGGGCACATGACGGATGACGGCGAGGAGAAGCAGGCATGGTCGCGGAGCGGACTTCGATGAGCTCGGACGCCAGCACGGGGCGCAGATCAGAGCCGGTGCGCGGCGCGGCGAGGGAGGGCCGACGCACGGCTAGGGAGAGGTGGGGCCAGTGCGCGGCGGGTCGAGGGAGGGCCGGCAAGCGGCCGGGGCGAGGCGGGGCGTGCCGGGGGCCGAGACAGGGCCTGCGAGCGGCGGGGCGAGGGAGGCCCAGCGCATGGCTGGGGCGAGGCGGGGCCGATGCGCAGCGGAGCTGAGCGAGGGAAGGCAGGTGAGCGACTGGGGAGAGGCCGGGCGCGCCGGGGACCGGGCCAGGGCCGGTGCGCACCGGGGCGACGAAGGGCCGGCATGCGGCTGGGGCGAGATGAGGCCGTGGAGAGGATAAGGTCGGGGCGATGTGAGAGAGAGAGGGGAGTGCGGGTGGGGTGGACGGTGCGTTGAGAGAGAGGACGTGGAGAGGATAAGGCGTTGCGGGTGGGTGGGCCAATGGGTAGCACGTGGGTGGGTGGGCCAGCTATGGAGATTGCTCTGGGTCGGAGCTGCGGATCTTGCCAGTAATCCAGTTGCCGGGAAGAAGCCAAAGAATGGACCCAAGCCTGAGACTGAGTTCTTTTATTGCAAGGGAATGGATCACCAGAAGCGGAACTACCCCAAGTTCTTAGCGGATAAGAAGGCCGGCAACATCAAAGCTATATATGATATACATGTTATTGATGTGTACCTTACCAGCACTTGTAGTAGCTCCTGGGTATTTGATACCGGTGCAGTTGCTCACATTTGTAACTCAAAACAGGAGGTGCGGAATAAGCGGAGACTGCCGAAGGACGAGGTGACGATGCACGTCGGGAATGGTTCAAAGGTCGATGTGATCGCCGTCAGCATGCTACCTCTGCATCTACCTTCGGCATTAGTTTTAAACCTCAATAATTGTTATTTAGTACCAGCTTTGAGCATGAACATTGTATCTGGATCTCATTTAATGCAAGATGGCTACTCATTTAAACCGAGAATAATGGTTGTTCTATTTATATGAGAGATATGTTTTATGGTCATGCCCCGCTGGTTAATGGTTTATTTTTATTGAATCTCGAACGTGATGTTACACATATTCATAGTGTGAATGCCAAAAGATGTAAGGTTGATAATGATTGTCCCACATACTAGTGGCACTGCCGCCTTGGTCATATCGGTGTCAAACGCATGAAGAAACTCCATGCAGATATACTTTTGGAGTCTCTTGATTATGAATCATTTGACACATGCGAACCAGGCCTCCTCGGCAAGATGACCAAGACTCCGTTCTCCGGAACAATGGAGCGAGCAACTAACTTGTTGGAAATAATACATACTGATGTATGCGGTCAAATAAGCGTTGAGGCTCGCGGTGGCTATCATTATGTTCTCACCCTCACTGATGACTTAAGTAGATATGGGTGTGTCTACTTAATGAAACACAAGTCTGAGACCTTTGAAAATTTCAAGGAATGTCAGAGTGAGGTAGAGAATCAACGTGACAGGAAAATAAAGTTCTTACGATCAGATCATGGAGGAGAATATTTGAGTCACAAGTTTGGCACGCACTTAAGAAAATGTGGAATTGTTTCACAACTTACGCCACCTGGAACACCTCAGCATAATGGTGTGTCCGAACGTCATAATCGCACTCTATTGGATATGGTGCGATCTATGATGTCTCTTGCCGACCTACTGCTATCATTTTGGGGTTATGCTTTAGAGACTGTCACATTCACTTTAAATAGGGCACTGTCTAAAACTGTTGAGACGACACCGTATGAATTTCGGTTTGGGAAGAAACCTAAGCTGTCGTTTCTGAAAGTTTGGGGACGCGATGCTTATGTCAAGAAACATCAACCTGAAAAGCTCGAACGCAAATTGGAAAAGTGCTTCTTCATAGGATACCCTAAGGAAACTATTGGGTATACCTTCTACCTTAGATCCGAAGGCAAGATCTTTGTTGCCAAGAATGAATCCTTTCTGGAGAAAGGGTTTCTCTCGAAAGAACTAAGTGGGAGGAAAGTAGAACTTGATGAGGAGATTGTACCCCTTCTTGAACCAGATAGTAGCGCAGTGCAGGAAGATGTTTCTGTGGTGCCTGCAACAACTAGAGAGGAAGTTAATGATGATGTTCATGAAACTTCAGATCAAGTTGCTACTGAACTTCGTAGGTCAACGAGGACACGTTCCGCACCAGAGTGGTACGACAACCCTATCCTGGAAATCATGTTGTTAGACAACGGTGAAACTTCGAGCTATGAAGAAGCGATGGTGGGCCCAGATTCCAACAAATGGATTGAAGCTATGAAATCCGAGATATGATTGATACGTCTCCAACGTATCTATAATTTTTGATTGTTCCATGCTATTATTTATGAAGTCTTGGATGTTTAATGGGCTTTGTCATACATTTTTATATCATTTTTGGGACTAACCTACTAACCCAAAGGCCCAGTCCAGATTGCTGTTTTTTTGCATGTTTCAGGGTTTTGCAGAAAAAGAATATCAAACGGAGTCCAAACGGAGTCCAAACGGAATGAAACCTTCGCGAGAGATATTTTTGGAGAAAATCACGCACGGGAGACTTGAGAACCACGTTAGGGGAGCCACGAGGTGCCCACGAGGGTAAGGGGCGCGCCCCCTTCCCAGGGCGCGCCCCCCGGCCTCATGGGGCCCTCGTGAGTCCGCCGGTGTCCTCCTTCCTCCTATATAAGTCTATGTACCCCGAAACCATTAGTAACAGAGAGAAAACCCTAATTCCATGTAATAACCCAAATTTTCAATTTGGAATGTTATACATTGATCATATTGCATTGCATATTTCTTTACATTTTGCTTGTGGCAATCCTCGAAAATTCTAAGCAACTCAAGGACCTACGGAGAGAGTTGGGAATTCTACCGTTTTGTATTTGAGTTTACTCGAATACCGGTACGAGGATAGCGTTGGTTTTAATTATTTTTCTCACCTAAAATTATTTCTAAACAAAATATATGAGCGGAGATAATATGACTTCTCCAAAATAACAGAAATATTGGAAGACAAATATTAAAATCACTTTTGGTATTTATTCGGATTTATTTGTGATTTTATTTGCATAGGAAAAATACGCGTTTTTCAAATTTGCACTTAGGTACAGGAAAAATGTTCACTTTGTCCTAAATATTATTAGAGGACGGTGAAAATTTATGTTGGAATTTTTGGACTCCGTTTAGTTTTTTTTTCCGCCCGTTTTGCTATGTCAGGACTCGTTTTTTAAGCACCTTTTGGCCGTACCAGACTAGGACTCTCCTAGCCACGGGGCCTTTATAAGCGCAGCCGCCGGCCCGCCAGCCCGCCAGCTGCCCCTGCCAAACCCTAGCGCCGCCGCCTCGCAGCCCGCCGCCGCCCCGCCGCACCCCGCCGCCCCGCTCGCCGGAGTTCGCCGCCCCGTCGCCGCCGTTCGCTGGAGTTCTCCGCCGCCAAGGTAGCCGCCGCCGCCGCCGAGGTAGCCGCCGCCGAGGCCGTCGGTTTTTCCTAGAACCGATTGTTTTTTTCGAGAAACCCTAGATTCATTTTTTTAAGATTATATCGGTTTTTCTCCGGTTTAGTTATTTAGCGGACGTTTGTCCGTACGTTCGTTTTAACGAACGTTGTTCGCCCGTTAGCCACAGACAACGAACGTTCATTCGGTAGCCCGTTCGTTAGTTTTCTTTTTCGGGGTATTTATCCGCGATTATTTTCGATCATGATTTCTGCCCTGATCTTGTTTTTTGTTTTTCTTTTCGCTCGAGAGTCGGAATCAGGTGATTCAAAATCCCAGATCTTCGTCTCAACGCCCTCTTTCCATTTAACCAAATTGAATCAAGTTTTGTCTACTGTAAAGTTTGACCCTAGATCAAATTAGTAATCGGATCTCGTTTCTTTCGCAGTTTGAGTTTCGTTGCTTCTTTCGATTTGATTCTTTTTGCAAACCGGAGTTCTTAAGTTGAACTTTCTGGTTAGATCTTATCTTTTGGAGTTTTGTTTGTGCATCATTGCTTGTTTGCTTATGTATGCTATTTTTTGCTTGTGATAGAATACCCGGACTGTGAAGCATGCTACTACGAGTCTCTAGGTTTTGTGAATCGTCAGCAAGGCAAGTAACACTTTGATCATACCCCTTTATTACCTAGTTTTTATGCATTAGATCAAACCCTCACACATTGCATGAGTAGGATCTCTTAACTTGTTGGACTAGGAAGTAGTTTGAGGTAGAACCTATTACCTGCATTATTTTTCAAACCCTTGCGAGTTACTTCTACGTTTTCTTAGGTTGCCATGCTATGCTCGTAGACGGGGTTTGGGTTTGAGTGAAATCCATGACAGATGTGAGTTGTTAATTAATGGATCAACCTAAGGTGGCTACTTGAATACACATCTGGGTGGATTGGTTGCAGGGCACCTGGAGAATCCAGTGTTGTCCTAGGAAATCCCGGGGTTCCGTGTGATTGTCCTATGGAATGCCACCCAGGCTCAAAGGCATCATAAAACTATTCATGCTAGAAACTTCCGTGTGCAGCCACAATGCCATTATGTGCTCTGGCATAGTATGAGTAAGTTGTGTGAGCTCTTTCGTGGTGGACTAGCAGATGTAGGGGAAAGTAGGTGTACGAGTCCACCTGGGGTAAAGAGTAAATTCTTCTGAAAGACTATGTCTCGGTCATCCGTTTCTCAAACACCATGCAGTGCGAAAAATCCAACGGAGGAGATCGAGTCTTGTGGGGAAAAGTGCACAAACCTCCGCAGAGTGTACAAACTGATCATGATTAGCCGTGTCCCCGGTTATGGACAATTTTGAGTATCTGGTACTTGAATTATTGGTTGATCTCATCACTCTAAAGTTAATTTGTTGTGTTAATGATTATTTTAATTTGGGATTGAGTTGGCAGTACCTTCTCAATCATGTTTCAACTACCATGATAGTTAAAATAAAATTCATTCCTTTGTTGTAGGAAAAAATTTGCTTTACGCAAAAACTTTAACCTTAGAGCCTCCACCAGCCAAATATGCATATAGTGTAGCCTTATTTATGTTACTTGCATCTTCTGTGTTATCTTGCCAGCATATTCCATGTGCTGACCCGTTTTGGGCTGCAACATATTACGTTACAGACTTTTCAAACGAGGAGTAAGACGTTCTAGGTTGTTTGTCATGCACTCAGCTATGCCGTTGGAGTTGATGGACTCACTTATCTTCCAAGCCTTCCGCTGTTATTTTGTTAGATGGCCTTAACCCATATACTTTCGTAATAAGTCTCTTTGAAGACATTCGATGTAATAAGTGTGTGATTGCCACTCTGTTATAAATCCTTCAAGTCCTGTGTGTGTCAGCATTACCGATCCAGGGATGACACTTTAACACAGAGACTTCGGTCCATTCGGATCATGGTCGCTACATTCCACCGCCGTAACCTTCTATTCCCATGGGATCCCATCTTGGTGCCTGTTCCGGAGCTTCGTCGGAGGGGGGATCCATCACAGAGTTATTCTACATCCTCATCATCGCCCTCACCATGAGTTGTGAGTAGTTTACCACACACCTTCGGGTCCATAGCTTGTATCTAGATGGCTTCTTCTCTCTCTCTGAATCTCAATACAAAGTTCTCCTCGGTCTTCGAGGAGATCTATTCGATGCAATCTCTTTTTACGGTTTGTTTGTCGAGATCCGATGAATTGTGAGTTTATGATCAAGATTATCTATGAGAAATTTTTTGTTCTTCTCTGAAATCTTTATGTGTTCTCATAATATCCTTCCAAGTATCTTCGACTTATTGGTTTGGTTTGGCCTACTAGATCTATAGTTCTTGCAATGGGAGAAGTGGTTGGCTTTCGGTTCAATCTTGCGGTGTCCTTTCCCAGTGACAGTAGGGGCAGCAAGGCACGTATTGTATTGTTGCCATCAAGGATAAAACGATGGGGTTTACATCATATTTCTTGAGTTTATCCCTCTACATCATGTCATCTTGCTTAAGGCGTTACTATGTTCTTATGAACTCAATACACTAGATGCATGCTGGATAGCGGTCGACGTGTGGACTAATAGTAGTAGATGCAGGCAGGAGTCGGTCTACTTGTCTCGGAAGTGATGCCTATATACAATGATCATGCCTAGATAGTCTCATAATTATTCACTTTTCTATCTATTGCTCGACAGTAATTTGTTTACCCGCCATAGAATATCGCTATCATGAGAGAAGCCACTAGAGAACACTATGGCCGCCGGGTCTATTCTCAACATATCAATCTACATCTACTTTAATTTTTCCACTTTTACTTTCTGTTCTTATAAACAAAAATACCAAAAATATAAACTATCATCTCTATCAGATCTCACTTTCGTAAGTGACCATAAAGGGATTGAAAACCCCTTACCGCGTTAGCTGCGAAGTTCTTATTTGTTTGTTTAGGTTCGACGGACTCGCGTGTGGTCTCCTACTGGATTGATACCTTGGTTCTCAAAAACTAAGGGAAATACTTACCCTACAGTGCTGCATCTCCCTTTCCTCTTCGAGGGAATACAACTCAAGCTCGAGAAGTAGCAAGAAGAATTTCTGGCGCCGTTGCGGAGGAGGCTTACGCAATAGTCATATACCAAGTACCTATCACAAACCCTTATCCTTCGCATTACATTTTTTGCCTCTCGTTTTCCTCTCCCCCACTTCACCCTTGCAGTTTTATTTGCCCTTCTTCTGCCGTGTGTTGCTTGACTGATTGCCCTCATGTATGAGATGGGGGATGATTTTATCGAGAAGGGTACTAATGTCGAGGGCAACGTCTATGTTGACCCCCCCAAATGAAGCTACCACTTTACATATTAAGAAGTTCCGGGTTTGTAGTGGTAATATCATTGTAAAAGGAGTTCTTCAACACTTCTTTACTTGTGCCGTGCTTTGCCCACTATAGGTGGCTCTATTCTTCACAGAACTAGTAGCCTTGCGGATGTTGTATCTATGCTTATAGTAGAAATTGAAAGGCAATTTATCCATATGCATCCCTGTATTCAGAGAATCTTTCTGGAGTTTTCCAATATTGAGCATTCTTCTGTTAAGCGTGCAGCTACTATCTTTTTGGCTCATGAATTTAGATTTATCGTGAAAAAGGCCAAAGAAATCTTTGCTCATTACGGAGTAGATGCCAGTCGACCTCCCATAGAGGCTATCCTGTTCAATCAAGAAGACATAATGCGGTTGCGATCTCTTGATCATGTTGCTTTTAATGAAAACCTTAGAAAAAAGGTTCCTACTGAGGTCTTGATTGATAGAATTTCTTAGGTGAACGATGATTTTGCGGTTCAAAACAATGGCTTAGGCTTCTCCCTTGAGCGAAGGCTTATGACCTTCTGCCAAAAGAATGCCTATAATGATGAATTGGTTGTCCACTACAAAGGGCCAAAAAAGGAACCTATTCCTTCGGAGATTGATGTAGGGGACTTTTTCCCCATTAAATTTAGCCCTTTTGATTAATTTTGCTAGCCACAAAGGAAGCTTGCTGCTGAACGTAGGGAATATGAGATGAGCTTTCGCGACATATCATATCATTATGGCATTCCCTAGATCTATCTTGTATCGTGCCTAGCTAGGGGCGTAAAACGATAGCGCTGGTTGGGAGGTAACCCAATTTTTTTGTTTTTTTGTTTTTGCTGCTTTTAGGGAATAAATGTTGCATCTAGCTTCTGTTTAGATGTGGTTTCATGTTTTGTTTAGTGTTTGTGCCAAGTAGAACCTTTGGGAAGACTTGTGTGAAGTTTCTGTGATCTTGCTGTGAAAAACAGAATCGTTAGCGCTCACTAGAATGGTCATCAGATTTTACTGGAGCATGCTATTTAGTTTATTATTTTTGCAGATGATTAATAGACAAATTCCTCACATTTACCAATTTAGTTTTAATTTTTCAGAGTTACAGAAGTATGCGAAACCTGCAGATTACTACAGGCTGTTCTGTTTTTGACAGATTCTGTTTTTCGTGTGTTGTTTGCTTATTTCAATGCACTTATGAGTAGTATTGGCAAGTATAAACCATAGAGAAATTGGAATATAGTAGGTTTAACACCAATATAAACAAATAATGAATTCATTGTTGTACCTTTGAGTAGTCGTTTTCTTTCTTATACTAACGGAGCTCACGAGAATTTTTGTCTAAGTTTTGTGTTGTGAAGTTTTCAAGTTTTGAGTATTGCTTTGATGGACTATGGAACAAAGAGTAGCAAGGGACTAAGCTTGTGGATGCCCATGGCACCCCAATATTCAAGGAAAATCAAAAGCCTAAGCTTGGGGATGCCCCGGGAAGGCATCCCCTCTTTCGTCTTCATCCATCGGTAACTATACTTGGAGCTATATTTTTATTCACCACATGATATGTGTTTTGCTTGGAGCGTCTTGTATAATTTGAGTCTTTGCTTGTTAGTTTGTCACAATCATTCTTGCTGGACACACCTATTTGAGAGAGTTAAATATGGCCTAGGAATTGTTAGAACACTCTATGTGCTTTACTTATATCTTTTGAGTTGAATAGTTTTTGCTCTAGTGCTTCACTTATATCTTTTAGAGCACGGTGGTGGTAATATTTTGTAGAAATTGTTGAACTCTCATGCTTCACTTATATCAATTTGAGATTCTATTAAAATAACATGGTAATGTGTTTAGGCTATTAAACTAGTCTTCACAAGATAGACATCCAATATCAATGTAGTAAAAAAATCACACTAAGTGCATTGAATGTAATGAGATGTTGGATGCTTGATAATTGTTTTGAGATATGAGGATAGTGATATTAGAGTCATGCTAGTGGAGTTATTATGAAATTGAGAAATATTTGTGTTAAGGTTAGTGATTCCCGTAGCATGCACATAAGGTGAACCGCTATGTGACGAAATTAGAGCATGAGGTATTTGTAAAGTGCCAACCTTTGTGTGGAGGTTGGGGGCGCGTGATGGTTAACTCCTACCAACCTCCCCCCCCCTAGGAGCATGCGTTCATTGCATTGTTTTGATGACTCGTAGATTTTTCCAATAAGTATATGAGTTCTTATGACTAATGTTGAGTCCATGGATTATACGCACTCTCACCCTTCCACCATTGCTAGTCTCTCTTGTACCGCGCAACTTTCGCCGGTACCATAAACCCACTGTATATCCTTCCTCAAAACAGCCACCATATTATTCCTCAAAATAGCCACCATACCTACCTATCATGGCATTTCCATAGCCATTCCGAGATATATTGCCATGCAACTTTCCACCATTCCGTTCATATAACACGCTTCATATTGTCATATTGCCATGCATGATCATGTAGTTGACATCGTATTTGTGGCAAGGCCACCATGCATAACTTTTCATACATGTCACTCTTGTTTCATTGCACATACCGGTACACTGCCGGAGGCATTCATATAGAGTCATACTTTGTTGTGTTGTAGTATCGAGTTGTAATGAAAGTGTGATGATCATCATTATTACAGCATTGTCCCATAGGAGGAAAGGCTAAATCAATAAAGCCCCTCCGCACAAAAAAGAAAAAAAAAAGAAAAAAGAAAGGCCAAAAAAAAGAAAGGCCCAAAAATATAAGAAAAAGAAAAGAAAAAGGGGACAATTGCTACTATCTTTTCTCCACACTTGTGCTTCAAAGTAGCACCATGTTCTTCATTGTAGAGAGTCTCATGCTTAGTCACTTTATATACTAGTGGGAATTTTTGTTATAGAACTTGGCATGTATATTCCAACGACGGACTTCCTCAAACGCCCTAGGTCTTCGTGAGAAAGCAAGTTGGATGCACACCCACTAGTTTCTTTTGTTGAGCTTTCATACATATTTAGCTCTAGTGCATCCGTTGCATGGCAATCCCGACTCACTCACATTGATATCTACTGATGGGCATCTCCATAGCCCGTTGATACGCCTAGTTGATGTGAGACTATCTCCCTCCTTCTTCTCTTCTCCACACCACCTCTCTATTCCACCCATAGTGCTATGTCCATGGCTCACGCTCATGTATTGCGTGAAAATTGAAAGGTTTGAAAGAATAGAGTATGAAAACATGTGCTTGGCTGAAATCGGGGTTGTGCATGATATGAATATTTTGTGTGATGAAGAGGGAGCATAGCCAGACTATATGATTTTGTAGGGATAACTTTCTTTAGCCATAGTATTTTGAGAAGACATGATTGCTTTGTTAGTATGCTTGAACTATTATTATTTCTTATGTCAATATAGACTTTTATCTTGAATCTTTCAGATCTGAACATTCATGCCACAATTAAGAGAATTACATTGAAAAACTATGTTGGTTAGCATTGCACATAAAAAATTCTGTTTTTATCATTTACCTACTCGAGGACGAGCAGGAATTAAGCTTGGGGCTGCTTGATACGTCTCCAACGTATCTATATTTTTTTATTGTTACATGCTATTATTTATGAAGTCTTGGATGTTTAATGGGCTTTGTCATACACTTTTATATCATTTTTCGGACTAACCTACTAACCCAAAGGCCCAGTCCAGATTGCTGTTCTTTTGCCTGTTTCAGGGTTTTGCAGAAAAAGAATATCAAACGGAGTCCAAACAGAATGAAACCTTCGCGAGAGATATTTTTGGAGAAAATCACACACGGGAGACTTGAGAACCACGTCAGGGGAGCCACAAGGTGCCCACGAGGGTGGGGGCACGCCCCCCTTCCTAGGGCGTGCCCCTGCCTCGTGGGGCCCCCGTGAGTCCCCCGGTGTCCTCCTTCCTCCGATATAAGTCTACGTACCCCAAAACCATCCGTAACAGAGAGAAAACCCTAATTCCAACGCCATAACCTTCTGTTCCCGTGGGATCCCATCTTGGAGCCTGTTCCGAAGCTCCGCCGGAGTGGGAATTCATCACGGAGTTCTTCTACATCATCATCATCATCGCCCTCACCATGAGTTTTGAGTAGTTTACCACAGACCTTCGAATCAATAGCTAGTATCTAGATGGCTTCTTCTCTCTCTGGATCTCAATACAAAGTTCTCCTCAGTCTTCGAGGAGATCTATTCGATGTAATCTCTTTTTGCGGTGTGTTTGTCGGGATTCGATGAATTGTGAGTTTTTGATCAAGATTATCTATTAGAAATATTTGGTTCTTCTTTGAACTCTTTATGTGTGCTCATAATATCGTTGCAAGTCTCTTCGAATTATTGGTTTGGTTTGGCCTACTAGATCTATAGTTCTTGCAATGTGAGAAGTGCTTGGCTTTGGGTTCAATCTTGTGGTGTCCTTTCCCAGTGACAGTAGGGGCAGCAAGGCACGTATTGTATTGTTGCCATCGAGGATAAAAAGATGGGGTTTACATCGTATTGCTTGAGTTTATCCCTCTACATCATGTCATCTTGCTTAAGGTGTTACTCTGTTCTTATGAACTCAATACACTAGATGCATGCTGGATAGCGGTCGATTTGTGGAGTAATAGTAGTAGATGCAGACAGGAGTCGGTCTACTTGTCTCGGACGTGATGCCTATATACATTGATCATGCCTAGATAGTCTCATAATTATTCGCTTTTCTATCAATTGCTCGATAGTAATTTGTTTACCCGCCGTAGAATATCGCTATCATGAGAGAAACCGTTAGAGAACACTATGGCCCCTGGGTCTATTCTTAACTTGTCGATCTACATCTACTATACTTTTTCCGCTTTTAAACTCCGTTGTAATAAACAAAAATACCAAAAATATAAATTATCATCTCTATCAGATCTCACTTTCGTAAGTGATCGTAAAGGGATTGACAACCCCTTATCGCATTGGTTGCGAAGTTCTTATTTGTTTGTGTAAGTGCGAGGGACTCACGCGTGGTATCCTACTGGATTGATACCTTGGTTCTCAAAAACTGAGGGAAATACTTACGCTACTATGTTGTATCTCCCTTTCCCCTTCGAGGGAATACAACGCAAGCTTGAGAAGTAGCAATTATCCATGTATGATAACAAAGTATGGACTTTGGTGGACTTGCCCAATGATCGGCAAGCCATAGAGAACAAGTAGATCTTTAAGAAGAAGACTAACGCGGATGGAAATGTGACCATCTATGAGGTTCGGCTTGTCGCTAAAGGTTATCGACAAGTTAAAGGAATTAACTACAATGAGACTTTCTCACCCGTAGGGATGCTGAAGTCCGTCCGAATCATGTTAGCAATTGCCGCATTCTATGATTATGAGATCTGGCAAATGGATGTCAGAACGACATTCCTTAACGGTTTCCTTAAGGAAGAGTTGTATATGATGCAACCGGAAGGTTTTGTCGATCCTAAGAATGCTAACAAGGTATGCAAGCTCTAGCACTCTATGTATGGGCTGGTGCAAGCATCTCCGAGTTGGAACATTCGCTATGATGATGTGATCAACGTGTTTGGGTTTATACAGACTTTTGGAGAAGCATGTATTTACTAGAAAGTGAGTGGGAGCTCTGTAGCATTTCTCATATTATATGTGGATGACATATTGTTGATGGGAAGTGATATAGAACTTTTGGAAAGCATAAAGGCCTACTTGAATAAGTGTTTTTTAATGAAGGACCTTGGAGAAGCTGCTTACATATTAGGCATCAAGATCTATATAGATAGATCAAGATGCCTCATTGGTCTTTCACAAAGCACATACCTTGACAAGATATTGAAGAAGTTCAATATGGACCAGTCCAAGAAGGGTTTCTTGTCTGCTTTGCAAGGTATGAGATTGAGCGAAACTTAATCCCCGACCTCGGAAGAAGATAGAGAAAAGATGAGTGTCATCCCCTATGGCTCAGCCATAGGCTCTATTATGTATGCCATGCTGTGTGCCATACCTGATGTGAACCTTGTCGGGGGGATGAACCCCAGACAGGCAAGGAAAGCCGGATCCTTTCGCTTGGGGCCCGCTCAAGGGATTCGGACCAGGTGCGTCAAGACTTCCCCAACAAGCCAGCCCGGCCCGTGGTGTGTTCCCCAATCCGGCCACGGGTCAGCTCCCGTCCCATCCCTGTCGTACGATGGGGTGAGACACCACCTACTGATGATCGAGGCAACAGTACCTCGCCCATGCCTCTGGTCAGCCGAGGCGTGGCAACAATGCAATCATCATCGCCCATGACGCCGGCAGACGGTATCATCACGGAACACCACTGTACACGACTCAACCCGGCCACTCCCTGACGGTCGACAAGACGGCACACAGTGCCATGATACATCTCCAACGTATCTATAATTTTTCATTGTTCCATGCTACTATATATGATGTTTTGGATGTTTAATGGGCTTTATTATACACTTTTATATTATTTTTGGGACTAACCTATTAACCCAAAGGCCCAGTGCAGATTGTTGTTTTTGCCTATTTCAGGGTTTCGCAGAAAAGGATTATCAAACGGAGTCCAAACAAAATAAAACCTTCGCGAGACTTATTTTTGGAACAATAACAACACAGAAGACTTGGAGTACACGCGAGGGAACGAAGGAGGCGGCCACGAGGGTCCAGGGAGCGCCCCCTCCTACAGGGTGCGCCCCCACCCTCGTGGGCCCCCTCTAGCTCCCCCAATGCCCTCCTTACTCCTATATATACCCATGTACCCTGAAAATATTGAGCCAGCATAGAAAACCCTAATTCCACCGCCGCAACCTTCTGTTGCCGTGAGGTCCCATCTTGGGGCATGTTCCGGAGCTCCGCCGGAGGGGGGATCTTCCACGGAGTGCTTCTACATAAACACCATTGCCTCACCATGAGTTGTGAGTAATTTACCACAGACCTTTGGGTCCATTTTTGCGGTGTGTTTGTCGAGATCCGAAGAATTGTGGGTTTATGATCAAGATTATCTACAAGAAATATTTGGTTCTTTTCTGAATTCTTTTATGTATGATTAAAATATCCTTGCAAGTCTCTTCGAATTATCGGTTTCGTTTGGCCTACTAGATCTATAGTTCTTGCATTGGGAGAAGTGCTTGCCTTTGGGTTAAATCTTCAGGTGTCCTTTCCCAGTAAGAACATGGGCAGCAAGGCACATATTGTATTGTTGTCATCGAGGATAAAAAGATGGGGTTTATATCATATTGCTTGAGTTTATCCCTCTACACCATGTCATCTTGCTTAAAGCATTACTATGTTCTTATGAACGTAATACTCTAGATGCATGCTGGATAGTGGTCGATGTGTGGAGTAATAATAGTAGATGGAGAATCGTTTCGGTCTACCTGTCACTGACGTGATGCCTATATATAATGATCATGCCTAGATATTCTCATAACTATTCGCTTTTCTATCAATTGCTCGACAGTAATTTGTTCACCCACCATAGAATTCTGCTATCATGAGAGAAGCCACTAGTGAAACCTATGGCCCCCGGGTCTATTATCAACATATTAATTTACCATCTACTTTACTTTACTGTTTTTACTTTCTGTTCTTATATCCAAAAATACCAAAAATATCAAACTATCCTATCTACCAGATCTCACTTTTGTAAGTGAACGTCAAGGGATTGACAATCACTTATCGCATTGGCTGCGAAGTTCTTATTTGTTTGTGCAGGTGCGAGGGACTCGCGCTTGGTCTCCTACTGGATTGATATGTTGGTTCTCAAAAACTGAGGGAAATACTTACACTACTGTGCTGCATCACCCTTTCCTCTTCGAGGGAATACAACGCAAGCTCGAGAAGTAGTAAGAAGAATTTCTGGCGCCGTTGCAGGGGAGGCTTACGCAAAAGTCATATACCAAGTACCTACCACAAACCCTTATCCTTCGCATTACATTATTTGCCTCTCATTTTCCTCTCCCCCACTTCACCTTGCCATTTTATTTGCCCTTCTTTTTGCCGTGTGTTTACCGTTTGCTTTCTTCTTGTTTGCTTGTGTGTTGGATTGCTTGCTTGTCACTATGGCTCAGAACAATACCAAATTGTATGACTTCTCCAATACCAACAATAATGATTTTATTAGCACTCTGATTGCTCCTATTACCGATGCTGAATCATGTGAGATTAATGCTGCTCTGTTGCATCTTTTAATGAAAGATCAATTTTCCGGCCTTCCTAGTGAAGATGCCGCTACCCATCTAAACAACTTTGTTGATTTGTGTGATATGCAAAAGAAGAGGGATACAGATAATGATATTGTTAAATTGAAGCTATTTCCGTTTTCACTTAGAGATCGTGCTAAAACTTGGTTTTCCTCTTTGCCTAGAAATAGTATTGATTTGTGGAATCAGTGCAAAGATGCTTTTATCTTTAAGTATTTTCCTCCTGCTAAGATTATCTCCCTTAGGAATGATATTATGAATTTTAAGAAACTAGATCATGAGCATGTTGCACAAGCTTGGGAGAGAATGAAATTAATGATACGTAATAGTCCTACACATGGTCTGAACCTATGGATGATTATACAAGACTTTTATGCTGGCTTGAATTTTGCTTCTAGAAATCTTTTAGATTCGGCCGCAGGAGGCACTTTCATGAAAACTACCTTAGGAGAAGCTACCAAACTCCTAGGTAATATTATGGTTAACTACTCTCAATGGCACACCGAAAGATTTACTAGTGAAAAAGTGCATGTTATTGAAGAGATTAGTGTTTTGAGTCGAAAGATGGATGAACTTATGAAATTATTTGCTACTAAGAGTGCTTCTTCTGATCCTAATGATATGCCTTTATCCACATTGATTGAAAATAATAATGAATCTTTGGATGTGAATTTTGTTGGTAGGAATAATTTTTGTAATAATGCTTATAGAGGAAACTTTAATCCTAGGCTGTTTCCTAGTAATTCCTCTAATAATTATGGTAATCCCTACAATAATTCTTATGGAAATTTTGGTAAGATTCCCTCTGAATTTGAAACTAGTGTTAATGAGTTTATGATTTCGCAAAAGAATTTCAATGCTTTTCTTGAAGAAAAATTGCTTAAGATTGATGAATTGGCTTGAAGCGTGGACTAGGATGCTTGCTAAAAAAGAGTGCTTTTATAAAAGTGTGTTCTTCTAGTTATCATGAAAATAAAGATGAAGATCTGAAAGTTATTGATGTGTCTCTTATTAGATCCTTGTTTTCTAGTATGAATCATGATAAACATGGGACTGGAGATGAGTCTACTTTGATTAAAAGGCGTCCTAATGATTCAGAGTTTTTAGATCTTGATGCTAAAATTGTTAAAAGTGGGATTGAAGAGATTAAAACTTTGCATAGTGATGAACCTACTATTTCGGATTTCAAGGGATTCAATTATGATAATTGATCTTTGATTGATTGTATTTCCTTGTTGCAATCCATACTAAATTCTCTGCATGCTTATAGTCAAAATAAGGCTTTTACCAAACACATAGTTGATGCCTTGATGCAATCTTATGAAGAAAAACTTGAATTATAAGTTTCTATCCCAAGAAAGCTTTATGATGAGTGGGAACCTACAATTAAAATTAAAATTAAAGATCATAAATGCTTTGCTTTGTGTGATTTGGGGGCAAGTGTTTCCACTATCCCAAAAACTTTGTGTGATTTGTTAGGTTTCCAAGAGCTTGATGATTGTTCTTTAAATTTGCATCTTGCGGATTCTACTATTAAGAAACCTATGGGAAGAATTAATGATGTTCTTATTGTTGCCAATAGGAATTATGTGCCCGTGGATTTCATTGTTCTTGATATAGATTGCAATCCTTCATGTCCTATTATTCTTGGTAGACCTTTCCTTAGAACGATTGGTGCAATTATTGATATGAATGAAGGAAATATTAGATTCCAATTTCCGTTAAGGGGAGGCACAGAACACTTTCCTAGAAAGAAAATCAAATTACCTTATGAATCTATTATGAGAGCCACTTATGGATTACCTTCCAAAGATGGCAATACCTAGATCTATCCTTGTATCGTGCCTAGCTAGGGGCGTTAAACAATAGCGCTTGTTGGGAGGCAACCCAATTTTATTTTCTTTGTTTTTGCTTCTGTTTAGGAATAAATATTGCATATAGATTCTGTTTAGATGTGTTTTTGTGTTTTAATTAGTGTTTGTGCCAAGTAGAACCTTTGGGAAGACTTGTGTGAAGTTTATATGATCTTGCTGTAAAAAATAGAAACGTTAGCGCTCACGAGAATAGTCACCAGATTTTACTGGAGAGTGCTATTTAACTGATTCTTTTGCAGATGATTAATAGACAAATTCCTCACGTTTACCAATTTATTTCAATTTTGTAAAGTTACAGAAGTATTTGAAAGTTATAGAGTACTACATACTGTACTGTTTTTGATAGATTGTGTTTTTCGTGTGTTGTTTGCTTGTTTTGATGAATCTATGAGTAGTATTGAGGAGTATGAATCATAAATAAGTTATAATATACTAGGTTTAACACCAATATAAACAAAGAATGAGTTGATTACACTACCTTTGAGTGGTGGTTTGTTTGCTTATACTAACGGAGCTCACGAGATTTTCGGCTAAGTTTTGTGTTATGAAGTTTTCAAGTTTTGAGTATGGCTTTGATGGACTATGGAGCAAAGAGTGGCAAAAGCCTAAGCTTGGGGATGCCCAAGGCACCCCAAGGTAAAATTCAAGGACAAACAAAAGCCTAAGCTTGGGGATGCCCCGGGAAGGCATCCCCTCTTTCGTCTTCATCTATCGGTAACTATACTCGGGACTATATTTTTATTCACCATATGATATGTGTTTTGCTTGGAGCGTCATGTATGATTTGATTCTTTGCCTGTTAGTTTGCCACAATCATCCTTGCTGGACACACCTTTTTGAGAGAGAGAATTATGATCTAGATTTTGTTAGAATACTCTATGTGCTTCACTTATATCCTTTGAGCTAGATAGTTTTGCTCTAGTGCTTCACTTATATCTTTTAGAGCACGGTGGTGATTTTATTTTGTAGAAATTGTTGATCTCTCATGCTTCACTTATATCCTTTTGAGAGTCCTATAGAACAGCATGGTAATGTGCTTTGGTTATAAAACTAGTCCTAATATGATAGGCATCCAAGATGAATATAGTAAAAAACTTTCATATAAAGTGCATTGAATATGATGAGAAGTTTGATACTTGATAATTGTTTTGAGATATGTGGATGGTGATATTAGAGTCATGCTAGTGGAGTAATTATGAATTTGAGAAATACTTGTGTTAAAGTTTGTGATTCCCGTAGCATGCACGTATGGCGAACCGCTATGTGACGAAGTTAGAGCATGAGGTATTTATTGAGTGCCAACCTTCGTGTGGAGGTCGGGGGCGCGCGATGGTTAACTCCTACCAACCTCCCCCCTAGGAGCATGCGTTGATTACTTTGTTTTGATGACTCGTAAATTTTTGCAATAAGTATATGAGTTCTTTATGACTAATGTTGAGTCCATGGATTATACACACTCTCGCCCTTCCACCATTTCTAGCCTCTCTTGTATCGCGCAACTCTCGCCGGTACCATACACCCACCATATACCTACCTCAAAACAGCCACCATACCTACCTATCATGGCATTTCCATAGCCGGTCCGAGATATATTGCCATGCAACTCTCCACCGTTGCGTTCATATGACACGCTTCATATTGTCATATTGCCATGCATGATCATGTAGTTGATATCGTATTTGTGGCAAAGCCACCATGCATAATTTTTCATACATGTCACTCTTGATTCATTGCATATCCCGGTACACCGCCGGAGGCATTCATATAGAGTCATACTTTGTTCTAGTATCGAGTTGTAATATCCAGTTGTAAATCAATATAAGTGTGATGATAATAAGTATTAGAGCATTGTCCCAAAGAAAAAAAAGTAGGAAAGGCCGAAGAAAAAAAGGAAAAAGAAATAAAAAAATAAAAGAAAAGGGACAATGCTACTATCTTTTTCCACACTTGTGCTTCAAAGTAGCACCATGTTCTTCATGATAGAGAGTCTTATGTTTAGTCATTTTCATATACTAGTGGGAATTTTCTTTATAGAACTTGGCATGTATATTCCAACGATGGGCTGCCAAAATGCCCTAGGTCTTCATGAGCAAGCAAGTTGTATGTACACCCACTTAGTTTCTTTTGTTGAGCTTTCATACATTTATAGCTCTAGTGCATCCGTTGCATGGCAATCCCTACTCACTCACATTGATATCTATTGATGGGCATCTCCATAGCCCGTTGATACGCCTAGTTGACGTGAGACTATCTTCCTCCTTTTTGTCTTCTCCACAACCACCACTCTATTCCACCTATAGTGCTATATCCATGGCTCACGCTCATGTATTGCGTGAAAGTTGAAAGGTTTGAAAAAATTTGAGTATGAAAACAATTGCTTGGCAGAAACCGGGGTTGTGCATGATATGAATATTTTGTGTGATGAAGAGGGATCATAGCCAGACTATATGATTTTGTAGTGATAACTTTCTCTGGCCATGTTATTTTGAGAAGACATGATTGCTTTGTTAGTATGCTTGAAGTATTATTATTTCTTATGTCAATATAGACTTTTGTCTTGAATCTTTCAGATCTGAACATTCATGCCACAATAAAGAGAATAACATTGAAAATTATGTTGGTTAGCATTCCACATCAAAAAAATTGTTTTTATCTTTTACCTACTCGAGGACGAGCAGGAATTAATCTTGGGGCTGCGTGATACGTCTCCAACGTATCCATGCTATTATATATGATGTTTTGGATGTTTAATGCGCTTTATTATACACTTGTATATTATTTTTGGGACTAACCTATTAACCCAAAGGCCCAGTGCAGATTGCTGTTTTTTGCCAATTGTAGGGTTTCGCAGAAAAGGAATATCAAACGGAGTCCAAACGGAATAAAACCTTCGCGCGAGTTATTTTTTGGAACAATATCAACACAGAGGACTTGGAGTAAACTCGAGGGAACGAAGGAGGCGGCCACGAGGGTACAGGGCATGCCCCCTCTTACAGGGCACGCCCCCCACCCTCGTGGGCCCCCTCTGGATCCCTCGATGCCCTCATTCCTCCTATATATACCCATGTACCCTGAAGACATTGAGGCAACAGAGAAAACCCTAATTCGACCACCGCAACCTTCTGTTCCCATGAGATCCCATCTTGGGGCCTATTGCGGAGATCCGCCGGAGGGGGGATCTTCTATGGAGTGCTTCTACATCAACACCATTGCCTCACCATGAGTTGTGAGTAATTTACCACAGACCTTCGGGTCCATAGTTATTAGCTAGATGGCTTCTTCTCTCTTTTTGGATCTCAATACCAAGTTCTCCTCGGTCTTTGAGGAGATCTATTCGATGTAATCTTTTTGAGGTGTGTTTGTCGAGATCCGATTAATTGTGGGTTTATGATCAAGATTATCTACAAGAAATATTTGGTTCTTTTCTGAATTCTTTTATGTATGATTATAATATCTGTCGTGGTTTTGTCATGATAGATGTCCTAGGAAAAGTACTTAGTCGTGAGGCCATCGCTATGGGTTAGCTTAAAGGGGTTAAAGCGGACAAGGACGCAAGGGTTTATACTAGTTCCGCCCCTTCAATGAAGGTAAAAGCCTACGTCTAGTTTGGTGTGGTATTGCTAGGGTTTCGATGACCAGGGAGCGAATACGCTGCCTGTGTCTCCAGTTGTTGTTCTCTGTCCTAAACCTTCGCCGGGTCGTCCCTTTATATACACGAGTTGACGCCCGGTCCGGTTTACAGAGTCCCGAGGCCGGCTCATAAACATGTCCGGCTTGGTCTCTATATTTCCTATCTTACAACACAAGTTACACGTCATATGGCGGTTTACAAATCATGGGCCCTAACACCTCTTGGGCTTTAGGTCTTCTGGAATGAAGTGTCATGTTCCCTGTTCCGCTGGGCTTCAGTAGAAGTAATATTGATAGGCATAAACCGGCCCCTCCTGAGCGGTTTATACCCAGTAGTAATATCCCTCACATTAGGCCCCATATTGATTTGAACCTGGTCATGTCAATTTTCAACATCTTGTAAAGATTTCACCTTCCGTAGTTTCAAATGCTTCATAAACCGCCGTGACGTCATCTTCTTGGATCACATTAAACTGTCGTGACATCATCTGCCCATTTAATACTTGTAACTGTTTTTATTTTTTACCCATTAAAAGCCCCAAAGATCGAGGCGACAGTATCGTCCCATATCCACTTTTCGGGCTCCTCGATTCCCGCACATGCCATTTCATTTTTCGGCTTATAAATAGGGCAGAGGGGCATCTCCTTTTTTTCCCTTGCTCCTTTGCCTCTTCTTCTTCCTTGCGCCCGCTCGTGCTCAAGCTCCGCCGCCGCCTTCGACCTTCGCCTCTTCATCAAGTTTGGCCGTTGCATCAACCTAGTCGGATCAGAGCATCGCCGGCGCGCCTCCGCACTTCTCGGCTCCGGTAAGTCCTTTCCTTATCCCGTATACAGATCACATTAGGGTTTCCATCAGCAAGTTCGTAGCTAGGGCACTGCTCTTCATAGTTCTTCATAGTTCTTCCTTGTGGCTCGGTAAACCAGTGTAGATCTAATCCTCATAGCCGCGGTAGTAACTCCGCTTCCTCAGTGTGCCTTTATTCTTCCTCATAGCACTAGTTTAATTTCCGTTTGTTGGAGCCACTGTTGCATCTGTTGAATATAGACCATGAATATTTCGGAATTTCCGACATGTTGTAGATCCGTAATTTCATCACTGATATTACAGAACTTGTTTTCCCATAACTTCAAATCTGCATCTTTCATATTCTCATTGGCGGTTTGGCTTTTAGAAAAGTCTATAAACCGGTAGATACCATTAGACCCCTGCTTAAACTGCCGTTGATAAGTACCTTTGAAACACTGCCGGTTTAAGCTTGCTTAGATCATAAACCGGCCCTTCATTATATTTTCAGCTTTTCTCTTCGCAATGGCAAAACAAGGCAAGCAGTTTACCTCCTGCAACTGGGTCCAGTCCCGGATTACTGAGGAAGAGCCGCAGAACCGGGCTGAGATTGGCGCTTTAGGCCCAAAGGATGTCATTCATTGGAGAGTCCCTGGACCAGAGTGTCCACCAGAGCCCAAAGATGGAGAAGTCATTGTATTTCTTGATCACTTAGCCCGGGGATTCAGTCCTCCCGGGTCAAAGTTCTTCTGTGATGTGCTAGCTGACTTTCAACTCCATCCTCAAGACATTGGGCCCAATTCTGTGTCCAACATCTGCAATTTCCAAGTTTTTTGTGAAGCTTATCTGCAAGAAGAGCTGTCAGTTGAACTATTCAGGGATTTCTTCCATTTAAACCGTCACACGTAGTTTTCTAACGGTCCAAACACTGAACTTGGTGGAATGTCCATTCAGAAAAGAAAATATGTTAGTTTTCCTCACGCCAATCACCACAGCCATCCTAAAGAGTGGAATCAAACTTGGTTTTACTGTTTAGATACTTCTCCGGAAGACGAGAATCCTCTGCCGGGTTATCGTTCCCACCGGCTCTCTGAAAACCATCTCTTTCCTCAATGGCTAAGTGCTCAACAACGAGCCAAATATGCCCCTCAGTTCTCAAAGCTCAGAGCCCTCACCGCCAATGGCTTAACAGGGATTGATTTCATTTGTTGTTGGATTTCCTGGAGCATTCTTCCACTAAGCCGGCACTCCGGTTTAATGTGTGAACATACCAGAGACCCCAAAGACCCTCTGCGCCATACTGAAGCTATGCTAGCAAAGAATGAAATCAATGAGGCTGTTAAGAAGCTGCTGATTGAACCGGTAGAGGCCTGTAGCCAAACCGGTCTGGCTCCCTTCTGCGAGTTCAACAAACTGCCATCGGTAAATCTTTCTTTATTTTGTCTGCTTTATTGCAATCCATCTTTAGTACTCTTCTTAAATGACTTCATACTCTTCATCAGGGAAATGACCCATTCTGGAAAAGGAAAGTACAGGATAAACCAGCGAAGGTGCCTCGCCAAAAAACCAAAGATGTTAAAGAAATCACCAGGAAGAAAACTACTGACGTATATGAATCCAATCCGGAGGATGATGAACCAGCCTCAGAGGTATTACTTGATCTTTTAACTCCTTTTTGTTGCATCTTATTAACAATGATTGTACTCAGGGACACGCTGAAGGCAGCAAGGCAGATGATGTTGAGGTAATTACCCTTTCTTCCAGTTCAGAACCTGTGCCGACACCAAAACTTCGTCGAACAAGCCGGAAAATACAGTTTTCTCACCCTTTCCCTTATTTGGATCCAAACTTTATTTTGAAGAAACAGCAACATGAAGCTCACCGCACCACGCGGCATAGTGGTCACACCATTGAATCCACCGGTTTACCACATACACTGGCCCGGAGAAGTCGCTCAGAGGTTTTATATAGTCCAGATGCTCTTTATCCCAAAGCAGGTCATATTCGACAGCCTCTTAATCCGTCTGATTCGAATTATCAGGAAACTCCTCATTCGTCATTTGGAGAATCAACTGCTACGCAGATTCCTCCTCTTAAGACTGTTCATGGGTATGTTTTTCATTTTGCTGTTTGAACCTCTTTCTTTTACTCTTCTGATTATTGTCACCTTTATCTTTTGCAGTAAGCCCAAGCCTAGTAAGAAGGCTAAGCTGAATAAACCGCCAGATGATGACGTGATTCCTGAAGCGGCAAAGGATCCTGAACCTGCTGAAGAAAATGTTGACACTTTGCATGATGATCCTCCTCCCATGGATCATGAAGTTTTTTGTTGATCAAGGGAGTGCCCCAATGGATCGTGACACTAATCCGGCCAGCCCTGTCCGAGCCAGTGATACTCCAGCTAGCCTTGCTAATCCTACTACCGCTTCAGCAGAGAATGTTCAAATCACTGGATTCGGTTATACTGCTCCTAGCGAACCTGTTTCCTTATCCAAACATACTGCGAAGGATGAAACTTCTGGCAAGGACAAAGGCAAATAGAGTGCTGACCTGTCCAACTATACTCAACTTAGTGCTCAAGAGCTCCATTCTAGTTATCTGAACCGGCTGTACACTAGCCGTGATCATGAAGCCGGTTTAGTAAATCTGATGAAGGAACGATATGAGGTAACTTTCTGCTTTAATTTTAACTTTCTTCCTGTGTAAGTCTTGTAACTTGCCTTTACTCCATCGTAGCCCCCAAGGGCCGGTTTACTCCTTTAGGATGAACCGGGACTTCAGAATATCCATTATATAGTTTTTTCACCTGCATAGTCCCCAAGGGCCGGTTTATCTCTTCAAGATGAACCAGGACTTTAGTTTGTAATCTTTTCTGAACAATGTCGCATTAGCCCCCAAGTGCCGAGTGCATAACTTGTTATGTTCTTGGGACTTTATTGAAAAATGTCTGAACATTGCAAATACACATTAGCCCCCAAGTGCCAAGTGTATAACTTGCTATGTGCTTGGGACTTTGAATATGCTTCATCAATGTATAACATGTTCTTCTCTTGACAGGCTGATCTAAACCGGAAAGGTTCTCAAGTGGCCGAGCTCCAAGATTCTTTGAAGTTTCAACAAACTGCCACTTCCAAAGTCAAAGATGAGCTGACCCTTGCTTTAGCAAACATGGACAAGCTGAAAAAGGACTTCCAGAAGGAACGGTCGGATTGGGAAGCTGAAAAACCACCTTGGAGAAAAGGGCAACTGATGCAGATGCTGCTCTCAATCCTGTGACAGAAGAACTGTCCGGTTTAAAGCAGCAGATAAACGCCACGACTACTGCTGTCTTTGGTAAGTATACTTAACATAATCCTGAATATGATAGTTCTGTACTTTCCGGTTTAACTCAAACTGTTTTGATGCAGGAAAGCACATTGCTCATCTCGGCACTGACATGCGGAAGAAGTTGAAAGCTGCATATACTCTCATAGAGCAGTTGTATTCCGGCGCTCAAAGGATTGTCTGCACTGCTTCCCATAATAAACCGGCTCCCACATCAATCAAAGGCACTTTGGAGAAGTTATCAGTGCTTCCTGCCCGTCTCGAAGAGTTGAAGAAATCATCAGCAAGAGCGGGTGCCTTGATGGCACTAACTCGAGCGAAAGCTTGGGTGCTTGATCTTGATCCGGCAGAAGTGACGAATGGCTATCCAAGCATGAAGGAGGATGGGTCAGAGTTCGCGGACACCGATTTGCGGGCGCTAACAAGAGAAATGCGGCCTTTGGCCAGCAAACTAGCTGATGAAGCTGATCTGTCCCGTTATCATCCGGGTTATGATGCTGACAAATGCCGGGTCAACACTCCGGTCTACGAGGTGGAAGATCTCATCCCGCCCGTCCGTAAGCATACTTATGCCCCTGACGTTGAACCGTCCGAACTCATAAGTGATGAGGCTGTTTTCAAAGCGCTGACAAAGATCAATTGGGCAACCCCTGACTTCCAGCCGCTGGATGAGGACGACGAGGAGACAAAGCAGGATGATCCACAACCTTCAAGCCGAGCTGACGCAGATTCATAAACCGGTGCCGGTTTAATTATTATGTCACAACACTTTAAACAAAGAATGGATATTCTTTTGGGCTGTCAAGCACCTTGTAATAGGGTAGCTGAAACACTGGGGTTGCATATTCTCCTTTGTATGACATTGCTTCATCTGGTAACTTCATAATTATTACTGCTTATGATGCTTTTAACAGTTTATTCCACCTGTTTCTGCATAAGACAAAGTTTAAAGTGTCCTGGCGTTTTATCGCCGGACGGGTCTTGATGCCCAAATACATGGTCTAGGTTTATAACCTGAACTGTATATAAAATATGAAACATATATCATACCTGTGATTAAATTTTGCGCTATTGGCCTTAATCAATAATCAGTAATAAAGACAATGATCCACGTTGCAAGGTTGATGACTCCTTGATCATTTGCTGGTTCATGATGGAACCGTACCAGGTTGTGATAAGCATCGATTTAACTGTAGATGGTACTGGCGATTTATAATCAAACCAGACCAGGTTCTGTAAATACTGGTTTATTGTAGTGGCAACTTACAGTCATCCACTCCCCGAATCAATGGACTTGGATAAATACCAATGCCCTCAAAAATAAAAAACTTAACAAAATCAAAGAGACATTGTCAAAATAAAATCCTGTAATCGAGGCTTTTTACGAGCTGCCAGGCTCCAAATTCGAGGCTTTTCATGGGTTGCGAGGCCACTGAATTAACCATTTCACAAAGCCTGTTAAGATGGACCTCAATCCTTAACCAATCGTCAATTTAACATTGCCAAGTTTAGGGTTTGTAAGAAGATTGACTTGTGAAACGTTCGACGGGTCATACCAGGTTTACCTGGGCGGAGTGACTTACTTAATGTAGGCAGGTTAATCTGAGGTTTTAGGTGTATACACCAGGCTTCCAAGCCGTGGCTTGATAGCCTACTACAAGGGTTGTCAACTCGCTGACGCTATGCGTCAGGAGCCCCCAGGTAGCATTGTGAGCTATGCTCGTCGGGTGTCTATGTTTGAGTTGTGCTGTGCATCGAACTCTCTTTTGCCCCTCATTATCATGTGGGCTTTGATAGCCAGATTACGGAAGCAACCAGAGCTATGCTCTTATGATGGTATTGGCTCGGTAGCCGGTTTAAGAGGGCCATAGGAACTCCTTTGAACACAGAAGCCCCCATGTGACGAACTCTTAGGAAAAAAGGCAGCAGATACGCTGCTTTACCGGGGACGCCGGTTCATTATATTAATAATAATATATACATTGCAAATTCTTGTACATAAACGGAGCCTATGGCTCAGGTATAGTAAGGCCGAAGAAGAGCGATGTTCCATGGTCGTCTGGTTTCCTCCTCCGCAGTACATGAGTCCTTATGTTCTCAAACGTTGACGAGGTAGTACGATCCATTGTGTAGGTTCTTGCTGACCACAAAGGGTCCTTCCCAAGGTGGAGCACTAGATCCCCTTCTTGAAACGTTCTGGTTTTAACCCGGCGACTGTGGTACCGGTGCAGATCTTGCTGATAAATCGCCAATCGAGCTGCTACTTTGTCACGTTCCTCATCCAACCGGTCTAACGCATCTTGCCGTGCCATCTTGTTATCAGCTTCGTCGTAAGCCGCCACCCGTGGCGAATCATGACGGATGTCACTAGGGAGGACCGCTTCAGCTCCATATATCATGAAGAAAGGTGTGTAACTCATAGACCTGTTAGGTGTGGTGTTGATACTCCATAACACAGAGGGTAATTCCTCCACCCAACAACCCGGCATCCTCTACAAAGGGATCATAAGCCGGGGTTTGATGCCTCTCAAGATATCTTGATTGGCTCTCTCAGCTTGACAATTGGATTTGGGGTGAGCCACTGAAGATACATCAAGACGGATGTGCTCTCGTTGATAGAACTCCTCCATAGCCCCCTTGGATAGATTGGTACCATTATCAGTTATAATGCTGTGTGGAAAGCCCAACTGGAAAATCAGCTTCTTGATGAATTGAACCGCCGTTGCCGCATCACACTTGCTGACTGGTTCTTCCTCAACCCAGTTGGTAAACTTATCCACCGCCACCAGAAGGTGGGTCTTCTTATCTGGGGATCTCTTAAAGGGCCAGATCACGGCTAGCCCCCAGGTTGCAAACAGCCAAGTAATTGGAATCATGCTCAATTCTTGAGCTGGTATATGAGCATGCCATGAGAATTTCTGGCAAGCATCACATTTTCTGACCAAGTCCTCTGCATCGGCGTGAGCCGTCAGCCAGTAGAACCCATGACGAAAAGCTTTAGCCACCAAAGATTTTGAACCGGAATGATGACCACAATCACCTTCGTGGATTTCTCTAAGAATATCATGGCCTTCGTCTGGGGATACACAACGTTGAAACGCCCCAGATACGCTGCAATGATGCAGGTGTTCATTGACAACAGTCATTGATTTAGATCGTCGGACTATTTGTCTAGCCAAGACTTCATCTTCTGGTAACTCACCTCGGTTCATATACACCAGGTAAGGGATCGTCCAATCCGGAATAGCATGAAGCGCTGCCACCAATTGAGCCTCTGGATCAGGAAAAGCCAAGTCCTCTTCTGAAGGTAATTTCACAGATGGATTATGCAATACGTCCAGGAAGACATTGGGTGGACCCGGTTTACGTTGAGAACCCAGCCGGCTTAACGCATCGGTCCCTTCATTCTTTCGCCGGTCCACATGGTCCACCTGATAACCCTTGAAGTGTCAAGCAACAGCGTCCACCTCCCGATGATACGCTGGCATAAGTGGATCCTTGGAATCCCACGTACCAGGTACCTGTTGTGCCACCAGGTCTGAATCGCCGAAACATTTAACCTGGCTTAAATTCATCTCCTTATCCATTCGCAGACCATGGAGGAGAGCTTCATACTCAGCTGCATTGCTAGTACAAGGGAACATTAAACGGAGGACATAACCGAAGTTATCACCTCATGGGGAAGTTAATACAACTCCAGCCCCCGAGCCCTCCAATTGCCTGGATCCATCAGAGTGAATAGTCCAGTACGTATGATCCGGCTTTTCCTCCGGTGCTTGCAACTCTGTCCAATCATTGATGAAGTCCACCAGTGCTTGAGATTTGATTGAAGTACGAGGCACATACTTCAATCCGTGAGGACTAAGTTCAATGGCCCACTTTGCAACCCGACCAGTCGCTTCTCTGTTCTGGATTATATCTCCCAGAGGAGCTAAAATGACCACGGTGATTGGATGGCCCTGAAAATACTGCTTCAGCTTTCGGTTTGCCATGAAGACCCCATATACCAATTTCTGCCAATGCGGGTATCTCTGCTTTGATTCAATGAGCACCTCACTGAAATAGTAAACCGGTCGCTGAACCGGATATTCTTTTCCTGCCTCCTTGCGCTCTACCACGATGGCAAAGCTTACTGCTCGAGCATTAGCAGCCACGTATAGCAACGGCGGCTCATTATCAACTGGTGGAGCAAGGACAGGCGGCTCTGCCAATTGCTTCTGCAAGTCCTCGAACGCAGCATCAGCAGTGTCACTCCAGACAAAGTGGTATGTCTTTTTCATCATCTGATAAAGCGGGATGGCCTTCTCTCCCAAACGGCTGATAAACCGGCTGAGTGCCGCAATTCGGCCTGCCAAACGTTGGACATCGTTGCTGCACGCCGGTTTTGCCAGGGATGTAATCGCCTTGATCTTCTCCGAATTAGCTTCAATTCCTCTGTTAGACATCAAGAACCCTAAGAGCTTGCCTGCTGGTACACCAAAAACGCACTTGGCCGGATTAAGCATCATCTTATAAATCCGAAGATTATCAAAGGTTTCACTCATGTCAGCTATCAATGTTTCTTCCTTCCTGGATTTCACCACAATGTCATCCACATATGCATGAATGTTCCGCCCAATCAGTCCGTGAAGACAATTTTGCACACAACGCTTATAGGTCGCCTGGGCACTCTTGAGCCCGAAAGGCATAGATACATAGCACAAGGCTCCAAAGGGAGTTATGAAGGTCGTCTTCTCCTGGTCCTTAACTGCCATCTTGATCTGATGATAACCGGAATACGCATCCAAAAAACTTAATCGCTCACAACCCACCGTAGCATCAATGATTTGATCAATACGGGGGAGGGCAAACAGATCAGTTGGGCAAGCCTTATTCAGATCTGTGTAATCAACGCACATTCGCCAAGTGCCGTTCTTTTTAAGCACCAACACCGTATTAGCCAAACACTCTAGATGAAATGCCTCAACTATAAACCCTGCTGCCAAGAGCCTAGCCACTTCTTCACCAATAGCCTTGCGCCATTCTTCATTGATGCGGCGGAGAAACTGTTTAACCGGTTTAAACTTGGGATCAATATTAAAAGTGTGTTCAGCGAGTTCCCTCGGTACACCTGGCATGTCAGAACGTTTCCATGCAAAGATGTCCCGATTCTCACGGATGAACTCGATGAGCGCGCTTTCCTATTTCGGATCCAGGTTAACACTGATGATAAACTGTTTGGATGAATCGCTAGGAACAAAGTCGACCTGCTTGGTCTCATCAGCTGATTTAAACTTCAAGGCTGGATCGTGCTCTGTGGTTGGCTTCTTCAGCGGAGACATATGTGCCGGATCAACATTATCTTTATAAAATTTCAATTCCTAGGTTGCACAAACCGCCTCAGCATAAGCTGCATCACCTTCCTTGCACTCCAGAGCAATCTTACGGCTCCCATGGACCGTAATAGTTTCCTTGTGACCCGGCATCTTGAGCTGCAGATAAACATAACAAGGCCTCGCCATGAACTTAGCATAAACCGACCGCCCGAACAGGGCGTGATACGGGCTCTTGATCTTTACCAGTTCAAAAGTCAAAGTTTCGGACCTTGAGTCATGCTCATCTCCAAAAGTGACCTCCAAATCTATCTTACCGACTGGATATGCCGATTTACGAGGCACCACGCCGTGGAAAACGGTGTTGGACTGCCGAAGCTTTTTGTCTGTCAACCCCATACGACGAAAAGTCTCGTAATACAGAATGTTGATGCTGCTTCCTCCATCCATGAGCACCTTGGTGAACTTGTAGCCGCCGACCTGAGGTGCCACAACTAGAGCCAGCTGACCCGGATTATCAACTCGGGGCGGATGATCCTCTCGACTCCACACAATGGGCTGTTCTGACCAGCGCAGATAGCATGGCACCGCCGATTCAACGGAATGTACTGCCCTCTTGTTAACTTTCTGATCACGTTTACATAGGCTTGTGGTGAAGACATGATACTGTCCACTACTCAATTGCTTCGGATTACTCTGATATCCTAATTCCTGCTGTTGCTGTTGATTGCCCTGATTGTTATAACCACCCTGGCCGTGCTGCTGGTTATGCTGATTATGCCCGTTCTGGTTGCCGTGATTGTTCTGGTTACCTTGGAACCCTGAACCGGATCCACCACCTTGATAACCCGGCCCGTGACAACCAGGGCCTGAACCGCCGGACGATCCATGATCATATTGGGACCGGTTTATAAATTCCTTCATAATAAAGCAGTCCTTCCAGAGGTGCGTGGCTGGCTTTTCCTGGGTATTGTGCCTCAGGCAAGGTTTATTCATCAGGCGTTCTAGATTAATGTTCGGTCTCCCACCCTGTGGGGGTGGTCTGCCCTTGGGGCGTTGGCCATCCTCCTGAGCATTAGTGTTAGCCACAAAATCTTAATTACTATCCGCTTTACGCTTACCATTATGTCCTTGACTCACCGGGCTAGGCTGCGACACTTTACCATTCTTCTTCGCTTTCCCTGACTTCTCATCATGAGACTCTGGATACTTGGCACTATCTGAATCTGCATATTTCACCAAAGCGCCCATGAGCGTTCCCATGTCATCACAATTATGTTTGAGCCGTCCAAACTTTAACTACAAGGGCTCGAACCGGCAATTGCCTTCCAACGTTATAACTGCTGTGTCCGGATTTATGCGGTTGGAAGAGTACAGGATCTCCGATACTCGGCGCACCCAATGGCTCGTTGATTCATGCTCTGCTTGAACACAGACAGCTAAATCGACCATAGACATCGGCTGCTTGCATGTATCCTTGAAGTTATTAATAAACCGGCGGCGTAACTCGGCCCATGATCCGATGGAGTTGGGCGGTATGCTTTTTAGCCAAGTACGAGTTGTGCCCTCCAACATCATATTGAAGTACTTAGCACACGCCGCATCATCTACGTCCAGCATCTCCATTGACATCTCGTAGCTTTCAACCCATGTCTCAGGAGATAAATTCGCAGTATAATTGGGCACCTTGCGCGGTCCTTTGAAGTTCTTGGGCAGCCGTATGTTGCGTAAAGCGGGGGTGAGACAGACACTCATAAGGAGCTGGATGTAACCCCTGGTTCAACTGTGGTAGATGGACGAACTGGCGTCAGCTGACGGGCTTCGTACTGCGCTGCTAACTCGGCCTCCCGGCGCTGCCTGCCATGATCTACCACATCTTGAGTGTTTACACCTCCTCCCGCCGGGTTATCCCTCCGTGGCGGATTACGATTCCGCGCGCTGCTTGACACGGCTGGCTCCTCCAGGTGCCTGCTGTAACTCCGGCTTGGGCGAGGAGTGGAGCGAATCCTCTCGCGGCTGTGAGAATAAGCTTGGTGCTGAGTTAAAGCTGTCTCCAGAAACTCCCTGGCTCGCCGTGCCTCCACCGCTATAGGGGATTGTCGGTGTATTGGGAATGCCACCTATGGGATCAAATAATCCCTACTACGGTTGCGGGGCGCGGGGTTGGGAGAAGAGCGGATCAAACAGATAGCACACGGTTTGTTTATCCAGGTTCGGGCCGCGAGGATGCGTAAAACCCTACTCCTGCTTTGGTGGATTGTATGTTTGTGTTCTTTAGCTAGCTATGGGGCGTGTGGAGCTCCAAAAAGCCGAATCCTCCTCCTGGTCGCCTCTCGCCTCCTTTTATAGGGAAAGGGGTCACCACATAGGCACACCGAAGGTGGAAAGGGTACAGAGATGCGAGGTTATCCCTCGCATTACATGATGAGGCGCATTTAATGCGTCTTGCTTAGGTGTCCGTGCTTTATCGAGGACGGGGGATATATCCATCTTGTCCGTCGCCGCTCCATCTTGTGTCGACACGCGCCCTGGCCAGCAATGCCTGAGATGCCATGTAGGTAGGCAGGCAACTGAGGTGGCGCAATGGTGGGTCTTCACGAAGATCTGCATGTTGCCACGCAGGTGCCTGCCCAGCTGGTTGGGTTGGCAGCTGCATAAGGCGGTGGAGGTTTAGTTGGCGTGGGCCTGACGGTGGCCCCGCGGATGTCCCCGGCAAGGGTCTTGCCGCGGCGCCTGCTCCCATCCCCGGCAAGGTGCTTGCCAGAGGTCTTGTGGCCTTCCTTGGCTGGGATCCCGCCAAGGGTCGTCGTCTTCTTAGTGCGAGTCTGATCTTGAAGGTCTTCACAAAGATCTGCATGCCACTATGGGGATGTCTCCCGAATCCTTGCCCTATGGGGGGCAGCGGACTCAAGGGTGATTTTCCCCATAGGCGTGGGGCGAGTTGCCGCGGCAAGGGTCTTGCCGGGGCTGCTAAAACTGGCTCCCGGCAAGGATCTTGCCGGTGGAACCCGCTTCGTCCCTTTGCTCTTTCTGGTCTTGGCTTGTTCTCTTGAGCTTCGGTCTTACCTTGGGTCACCTCCCTTGCCTTGCTTGGTGTGGTGGTGCCCGTGGCTCAGACTGCCCGTGCATAGTCATAGGGGTACAAAAAGTGTACCACTCTTTTTGTACACCGGCAGGAGCCCCCGGGCCTGGGCCAGACATAAGTGCGACGCGTTGTTGGGCTAGGTCCAGAACGGTGCGCGGACAGGCCGGGTGGTTTTTACCGCGGTAAGATTTTTCGAGCGCTGCGCCTCCCACGATCGGCGCGCATGGCGTGGTGTGGTGGGGTGTGCATGACATGGGCGGCATGCACGGGGCGGTTCCCGTAGGCATGCGTCACGTCGCATTTAATGTGAAAGGAGGCCGCCCGCGTTTTCCCCCATAAGAAGGAATAACCGCGGGGCGCGCTGCTCACTTTCTCCGCTTTCCTCGCGCCTTCTCCAATCTCAGAGCCGCTATTTCCTCTCTTCCTTCCTTCCTAAGCTTCCGCCGTCGCCTGCCGTTGTTGCTTCTCCAACCCCCTCCCTCTTTCCTCCAACTTTATTAGCCGCCATGGCGTCCAAATCCGCCAAGGGCAAGGGGGCGGCCAAGGGCGCCGGGTCTGTGGAGCCCCCGGAGAACGCGCTCTTGGGGGACCGGACGAAGTCCGCCTTCTTATTCCCCTCGACGGTTGACGTCCACAAGCTCCGGGCCTCCTTCAAGCCTCTTTGGCGGGTGAAGACTGGGGGAGAGAATTTGGGACATCCGGCGACGCGCGTCATTCCTTTCGCTTGCGCTGAACCTGGCCCAAATCGGTATCCCTTCTTCGTCGACTATTTTTCTTGCGGTTTATGTCCCCCTTTCTCCGATTTCTTCTGCGACATCATGTATACCTTCGGCTTCCGCCTCTTGGATTTTACTCCTAATGCGGTGGCGTGCATGGCTTTCTTTACGCACCTTTGCGAAGGCTTCGTCGGGGTGCAGCCCAACACGGCGCTCTTCCGCCATTATTTCTCCCCTCGGATCCAGCCGAGAGGTGCCGTCTCTGGATGCATCACCTGGATCCCAAGATCCAAGGGGGCATACCCGGACGGTTCTGTGAAGGAGAGGTGGGATGAATGGTGTGACCGGTGGTGCTGGATTGAAGACGAAGACCCGCCAAAATTCTGCAAGGTCCGCCGAGTGCCGCCGGTCCGTGGCAGTGATTGGAGCGATGTCTACGTCGCTGACGGGAGGCTCACCGTCGCCACCACCTGGATTCTCCGGCTCACCCAGGCTGGACTCACCCTTGAGATGATCGGGGCGGACTTCATTCGCCGTCGGATCGCCCCGTTGCACAACAAGGGGAACCCAGCCTGGCTCTTTAATAATCCGGCTGAGGTTATGCGACTCCGCCCTGGCCTCGACCACAATTTCACAGTGATGGCACATGCCCATTTCTGCCAGCGGCTTTTCTAGCTTGATGTGGGTCGTGATGGCGAGGTCGAACGGACCAGCAAGGTCATGAGGGCTGCCGCAAAGGCCGGCAAGGCCATCAAGGGGTTGTTTTTCAAGCTGCCAGTGGGGGTGGTCACGTTGTGCAATAATTCACGCCGGGCCGAGATCATCGTCATGATGCCGGACTGCAACGCGCATGGCCCTGTCCCGAGCTGGAAGGAGCCGGCGTTCACGGATGTGTAGCGATTCTTCGACTCTCTGGTTGAGGTGTATGTCAATGCTGACGCCTAGCGGTGGCTTGTCATGGACACCACCCAGGAAGAGCTGGACTACATCGCCACTAGGGCGAGGGAGGCGCAGCTTGCCATGGAGGCCGGCAGTGCCGGGGGTGTGGAGGACAAGGCCGCAACAGCCGCGGAGGAGGAGGAGCTCACCCGATGGGCGGCAGCCGTCGGGGAGGCTAGCAGCGCCGGCACCGGAGCTCCGCTTATCGAAGTTGCGGCCGATGAGTCATCGGAGGAGGAGGACGTGGCGGCGGGCTCGACGCTAGCCAGGGGAAGAGGGCGAGTCCTGCGGCGGGCTAGTTTCGGCGAGCCGGTCCGGCCCGGCAGGGCTACGCGGCCTCAATTGACCCTGGAGGGGTCTGGGCGTCACACGAGGGCCACGACAGGGAAGAGGCTGATGAAGGCCGCCAAGAAGAAGAAGGCAACAGCCCCTTCTCCATCTGGGCGCGTACAAACTCCGCCTTCTTCGCCTCCTCCGGCAGACATTGACTCGGATGTTGACGCGGAGCTCCCTTTTGATCTTGGGCCTCTCAGACCGTGGAGGAAAAGGAAAGTGGTGGAAGAGGAGGAGATGGATGACGAGTAAGTAGTACGTTCCTTACTACCATTTCCATTCTCCTGAGTTAGGTCACTCATCTTGATCCGTTTTTGCTTTTGCAGGGATGCAGAGACGTTGGCCCAGCGGGTGAAGAGGTTGAGGACCTCGGCGAGCGGTCAGCCCTCGGCTGGGGCTTTAGAGACGCCACTGGTGGTGTTGAGCAGCCCGGACAGCAGCCCCCGGCACAGCCCCCAGCGTAAGTTCGTCACCCTCCTCTGACTCGACATGCGGTAGGTGTTCGATGCTATGGTGCTGACCTTGCCGGGTTTGTAGGAAGGGAGCGGCAGCAGGAGGAACCGTAGAGGGCTACCCCCAACACACCACCCCCATCGACTACGTCGCCGCGAGGGGCGTCCCCGGCAAGGGCACCAAGCAAGGAGCCCACACCCATGGAGGAAGAGGGGAACTTGGGCGCTGGTGGCTCTGCCACGACGCCAAATACTGGCGGGGAGGGGGCTTCTGCTTCACAGCCTGGCACTGGTGAGTCGCCTGCCCTTCGACTGTGTTTTTCCCTTATTCTTTTTCTTGGTTTCATTGCTCCCATTACTGCCCAGGCCCTCCTTCAGCACATATGGAGGACGTGGATACCGTTGTTTGGAATATCACTGAGGAGGCCGCGGCGGAGGCCGACAAGATTGCCGCCGAGAAGGCCGCCAAGGATGCTGCCGAGGACACCGCTGCGGGAGCCGCCAAGGCGACCGGCGAGGCTTCTGCCGAGGGTGCCAGCGATGGGCCTGCCGGGGAGGCCGGCAAGGCCACAGCCGACGAAGAGGTGGTTGATGATCAGCCTCCTTCCTCCACAACCTCGGGCCCCGGCAGATATCTGAAGGTGGGCGACGATCTTTTCGTCCATCTTCCAGGGGCGTCAAGTTCCCGAGTGCCCGCTGGAGGGGAAGTCTTCGACGGCGAGGTGCTCGCCGCCACTGGGCTCGAGGTGGTCGATGAACCAGGCGTCGGCGGCAATGGTTCTCCAGAAGCGCAGCTTTTTCGCGCTATGGGGGCCAATTTCTGAAAGCTCCAAGTGCTCTACCGTGCCCGTCTGGACAAGGTTAAGTCCAGGATGGCAACGGTGGACGAGGCGGAGGTGGACTTCAAGGCGCGCGTTGCTGAGGCGCAGACCTGGTTTCACCAGACTCGCGAGGAGAAGAGGGTCTTTCAGGGGGAATTGGCCAAGCGCGATGTAGAGCTCACCATGAAGATGTCTGACATCGAGAAGGCCTAGGAAGAGGCAGCGAATTTGGCTGCCGCGGCCGAGGCCACCCGGAACTAGCATCAGGCCGCATTGGAATCCCAGGAAGAAGACCTCTCCGCGTGAGGCGAATCTTGCCGCAACGCTCCGCAGCAAGGATGAGGAGCTCGAAGCCCTTGTCGTGCGGCGGACTCGCGAGCTACAGCAGAGGCACAAAGAGGCACTCGATGCCCAGGCTCTGGCCCACGCAAGCAGGGTGAAGGAGCTGGAGGTAGAGTGGGACGAGCTGAAGGAACATGCCCTCAAGCTGTCCAACGAGAAGAGCACGCTCAACTGCGCCTTGGTAGAGGCGCAAGGATCGGTCATCAGCAGGGCTGGGGAGCTCTCCGAAGCGCAAAACTCCAGCAGAGACCTCAAGCTGAAGCTGGAGAATCTCGAGAAGATGTTGTCGGAGAGCACGACTCGAGAGGAGACCTTGACCAGGAGCCTGGAGGAGGAGAAGCAGCTGCGGGCAAACGAGGCCGCCTCCCACCAGGAATACGTGGCAGGCGAGAACAGATGGATCCGCCGGCTGGAGGACGTCGCCGGCAGGGTCACCTCACAGTTGGCCATCATGGGGATGCCCAATGTGAGGTATGCCCCTGAGTGGAGTGGGACCGTCAACGCCAAGCTGACCCAGTTCTTCGAGGGCGTCCTTGGAGCCTTGGCTGATCTTCACTCCAACAGAGTGGCCATGTTGGCCGGGGAGGCCCGGCGACTTTGCCGAGGGGTCATGACCAAGGTCCTCACCAACATGGCACATTGGAATCCCGATCTTGACTTCGAAGCCGCGATGGATAGCTTGCCGGAGGGTACTGACCTCATGGTGCTCAAGGAGCGCATCAAGCCCGGCATCAGCTGCATCGAAGAAATCAAGAGGGTGGAAGGCCAGCGCCGGGATTAAGCATCCCGTTCTTCTTCGCCGCTGTGGGTTCATGACCAAGACAAGTTTTTTCTTTAGTTAGAACCGCAGCAATGATATGATGTAATATAACTTTGAAGTACTTTCGGGATTATGCATGCTATTTCCCTGTTTCTTGTCTCTTTGTACTTCCACCCTACGCTAGCTAGGTAGGCTTGCCGGCGCGGAAACCTAGGGCGGCGTCTTGGGGACGGGTCCCAATTGGCATGCCGGGTGAGCGTGCTGCCGGGTGAGCCACCTTACCACCTTAACGCAGCCGCTCAAACTGTCGAGTTTGACTCGAGTCAGAGTCGAGAGCCATGCCAATTGCGGAAGGCTACCCTACCGTTTCCAACGCAGCCGTTTGAACCGTTGAGCGGACTCGAAACGGAACAAACACTTTGCTGATCGGGAAGGGCCCCATTTGCGTGCAGGTTTTATTTTGTACAAAGAACGACAGCTCCGAGGATAATAACTTCATATGATAGAACGGAAATATACGGGGTTCAATGTAACTTTGCTTCTGTTTGCAGCCATTCGATTGCTGATCTTCCGGCCTCCTTCCTTCTCAAAGAGCCACGAAGAAGAAGGAGTACTGGGCCAACTGCTAGAGCCGATTCTCACAACTGTGGCCCCCCTACGTGGTGCGCCAAAGATGTCGGTGTATTGGGAACGGCACCTCTAGGATCACAAGAATCCCTACTACGGTTGCGGGGCACGGGGTTGAGAGAAGAGTGGATCAAACAGATAGCACACGGTTCGTTTATCCAGGTTCGGGCCGCGAGGATGCGTAAAACCCTAATCCTGCTTTGGTGGATTGTATGTTTGTGTTCTTTAGCTAGCCATGGGGCGTGCGGAGCTCCAAAAAGCCGAATCCTCTTCCTCGTCGCCTCGGGCCTCCTTTTATAGGGAAAAGGGGTCGCCACAGTGGCACACAGGAGGTGGGAAGGGTACAGTGATGCGAGGTTATCCCTCGCATTACATGACAAGGCGCATTTAATGCATCTTGCTTAGGTGTCCTTGCTTTATCGGAGACGGGGGAGATATCCGTCTTGTCCGTCGCCGCTTCTTCTTGTGTCGACTCGTGCCCTGGACAGCAATGCCTGAGATGCCATGTAGGTAGGCAGGCAGCTGAGGTGACGCAATGGTGGGTCTTCACGAAGATCTGCATGTCGCCACACAGGTGCCCGCCCAGCTGGTTGGGTCGGCAGCTGCATAAGGCGGTGGAGCTTTAGTTGGCGTGGGCCTGACGGTGGCCCCGCGGATGTCCTCAGCAAGGGTCTTGCCGGGGCCCCGGCAAGGGTCTTGCCGCGACGCCTGCTGCCATCCCCGGCAAGGTGCTTGCCGGACGTCTTGTGGTATTCCTTGACTGGGATCCCTCCAAGGGTCGTCGTCTTCTTAGTGCGTGTCTGATCTTGAATGTATTCACAAAGATCTGCATGCCACTATGGGGATGTCTCCCGAATCCTTGCCCTATGGGGGGCAGCGGACTCAAGGGTGATTTGCCCCGTAGGCATGGGACGAGTTGCCACGGCAAGGGTCTTGCCGGGGCTGCTAAAGCCAGCCCTGGCGAGGATCTTGCCGGGGCTGCTAAAACTGGCTCCCGGCAAGGATCTTGCCGGGGGACGCCGCTTCGTCCCTTTACTCTTTGTGGTCTTGGCTTGTTCTCTTGAGCTTCGGTCTTACCCTGGTTCACCTCCCTTGCCTTGCTTGGTGTGGTGGTGCTCGTGGCTCAAACTGCCCGGGCACAGTCATAGGGGTACAAAAATTGTACCCCTCTTTTTGTACACCGACAGGGATTCAATGGTAAGAGTGGCCAGTCGTGAAGCGGCAGCAACTATGTTATCCAATGGGTTAGAGTAATGACCGGGAGGGGTAGGTACATGTTGTGACGGAACGACCTGGCGGGTTGGCTCCGCGGCATGTGGCTAGACTGATGCTCCTGTGCCAAGGACTCCTCCTCGGTTTATCCCCGGCTGGTTACTGGTTCCTGCACCTGGCGTACTAAAGATGTTCCTCGCTTCGTAAACTGGCGGTAGGCGACTCATTACCTCATTCGAAGCATCTAGCTCAGCCTGCCTCGCAATCATCCTGGTATTCTCAGCAGCTAGGTCCAATTTTGCTTGATCTATCTGGCTCTTTACCTGAGCAACTTCTGCATCATTTTGTTCCTTATCGTCCTGGCCGACCTCTGCAGTTAACAGCGCTGTCAAAGTATCAACTAAGGTGGATAATACCTGAACCGGTGACTGAACCGGGCCTCCAGCCCTACCCGCTGCTGTCGCCAGGTCTGATATTAACGCCGCCTCAGTCGAAGACTGTTGCACAGGTTCTGATCCGGCCATGACGAATGCGACTTGGTTTGGCAGATCCAGGGGGTCCGTAATATTGTCCCCATCGGAACAGCCCCCGGACCGCCCATACTGTAGCAAGAATAAACAACGGTCTCGCCACTGGATTCCGATCCATCCTCAGCTTGCGCTCCATGAACCGCTCCGACGAAAACGTGCTTCACGGCGGGCCGATCCCGGGCAGGTCTCGCACGCTGAGCCGACTCGACGATGTTGGGGAAGTTGTTCGGTTCAGGGCCCGGTTGGTAGATCTTGCCGATGAAGACGTCGATGCCGCGAAAGGGGACCCGGTACCCGTATTCGATTGTATCAGCCTCGGACCCCCAGCCTGCATCGTCGATGTAGATCTTGCCGCGATGACTCTTAGTCATTCGGCCCACTACATAGCCCTTGAATTCTTCAAAGCTTCCTTTCAAGAACTCGAAACCATCATGCGATAGCCCTACGGTGGGCGCCAACTGTCGTGGTTTTGTCACGGCATATGTCCTAGCAAAAAGACTTAGTCGTGAGGCCATCTCTACGGGTTACCTTCAAGGGGTTAAAGCGGACAAGGACGCAAGGGTTTATACTAGTTCGGCCCCTTCAATGAAGGTAAAAGCCTACATCTAGTTAGGTGTGGTATTGCTAGGGTTTCGATGATCAGGGAGCGAATACGCTTTGCGTGTGTCTCGAGTTGTTGTTCTCTATCCTGAACCGTCGCCGGGTCGTCCCTTTATATACACGAGGTGACGCCCGGTCCGGTTTACAGAGTCCCGAGGCCGGCTCATAAACGTGTCCGGCTCGGTCTCTATCTTTCCTATCTTACAACACAACTTACACGCCGTATGGCGGTTTAGAAATCATGGGCCCTAACACCTCTTGGGCTTTAAGTCTTCTGGAATGAAGCGTCATGTTCTCTGTTCCGCTGGGTTTCAGTAGAAGTAATCTTGATAGGCATAAACCGGCTCCTCCTGGGCGGTTTATACCCAGTAGTAATATCCCTGACAATATCCTTGCAAGTCTCTTCAAATTATCGGGTGGTTTGGCCTACTAGATCTATAGTTCTTGCAATGGGAGAAGTGCTTGGCTTTGGGTTCAATCTTGTGGTGTCCTTTCCCAGAGACAGCAGGGGCAGCAAGGCACGTATTGTATTGTTGCCGTCGAGGATAAAAAGATGGGGTTTATATCATATTGCTTGAATTTATCCCTCTACATCATGTCATCTTGCTTAAAGCATTACTCTGTTCTTATGAACTTAATACTCTAGATGCATGCTGGATAGCGGTCGATGTGTGGAGTAATAGTAGTAGATGCAGAATCGTTTCGGTGTACTTGTCACGGACGTGATGCCTTTATATAATGGTCATGCCTAGGTATTCTCATAAATATTCGCTTTTCTATCAATTGCTCGACAGTAGTTTGTTCACCCATCGTAGAATTCTGCTATCATGAGAGAAGCCACTAGTGAAACCTATGGCCCCCAGGTCTATTCTCAACATATTAATCTACCATCTACTTTACTTTGCTGTTTTTACTTTCTGTTCTTATATCCAAAAATACCAATAATATCAAACTATCATATCTATCAGATCTCACTTTCGTAAGTGACCGTAAAGGGATTGATAACCCCTTATCGCGTTGGTTGCGAAGTTCTTATTTGTTTGTGCAGGAGCGAGGGACTCGCGCGTGGTCTCCTACTGGATTGATACCTTGGTTCTCAAAAACTAAGGGAAAGACTTACGCTACTGTGCTGCATCACCCTTTCCTCTTCGAGGGAATACAACGCAAGCTCAAGAAGTAGCATGCCACCGTACCCGGCGGGCCCCGCGCCCGGAGAACCCGGCGAGCCCTATAACCGACGGGTCCTAGCATCGGCTTCCTGGACAATGACAACCCAGCCCCACAGCCTTGTTATATTACCATTGTATCCCTGGGGGGTTGCCCTATAAAACCCCCAGGAGCCCTCATGCATACGGGCGAACTCTAAGAGAGAACAGGATAGACACACATCTCAAGGAGAAGCAGCCTAAGCCCTGGCTTGTTTTCCTCCTTCCTCCATACAGCTCAAGGAGCAACTTTGTTCTGATAAACATCAACCACACTCGGCATGATTAGGGTGTTATCTCTCCGGAGAGCCCCGAACCTGGGTATGTCTTGCGTCCCGCGCTCGCTCTTGCCAACCTCGCGTCTGGAGCCCACCAGTGCCATCGAGCCTCCCCCTATCTTTAGCCTTCCCATGGCATTTGTTGTGCGCCCACCAAGACAGTTGGCGCCCACCATGGGGTAGCTCAAGGTCCTGGCCGAGAGCATGCTTCAGACGGGGCTCCCCTCCGACTCCGACGAGCCCGTCGCGCTGGCGGACGACGTCATCGACGTCCTCGCCGCCAGCTTGACCGCACTACGCATCTCCGATGCGCCTAAGGCCGACGAGTATCCCAGCGAGGTACTTGACTTTTCCGGCTCCCCCATCTCCCACGATGGCAGCGTTCCCGATGGAGCAATGGACCTCTGCGTAGAGGTTTTCGACACCGACACCAGCGCCACCTCCTCGACGAGCGTGACAAGAAAGGCCGCAGAAGCTGAGTCCACGGTGGAACAGGCCGGCTCACCCAACCTGCTACGTGCCACGATGCAGAGCCTCCGCGTTCCCATCGGCACCGACATCGACGCCTCGAACATCACGGATGCCCGGACTCGCCTTGACGAGGACCGCCAGCGCCTGCTGGACCTCACGCTCACGCTCGCCGCCACCCAGCGTCGCCTCGACTCTACTCAGATGGAGCGCAATGCCGCCTATAGCTTTATGCGTGGTGCGCCCGAGCCAAGCTGGGTCGCAGACATGCAGGCCCGGGGCGGCGCGAACGGATGTGCCCTAGGCGCCCTCCGTCCAATCTACGAAACTCCCGTGAAGAACATGTGCGCTGTTTAGGCGGCCGCGGTCGGCCTGGAGCAGCTCGCAAGCGAAGAGCTGCAGGAGCGCCTTAAGAGGGTGAACGACCTCCTTACGGCGGCCAACGCGTAGCAAGACCGTCTCAACCAGCTCGCCAAGCCAGCCGGATCCGGCTCTGCCCGCATTGCTGGAGCCGGTGACAACCAGCAAACGACGTCTTCACTACCCGGCGAGGCGCACTCCGGCCGCTCCCAGACCCGGCGCAACCCCGCTTCAGCGACCGTTGGTGGCTTGGGCGACGAGTCGCCCTCGGAGTCACATCACCGGCTCAACCCCGTTCATCAGCCGACCCGACAGCAGACCGCGGTCGACCCGGGTCCCCGCGGCGCGGTCACCAGCCGGCTATGTCCCCACGCCATCGACAACACCGATGCTCGCCACCGCCTCGACCGGCTCGCCCTCTCCCAGGAGTTCGAGGAGAGTGGCGTGCTTCGGCCCGCGCATCCGGAGCGAGCCCTTTGCTGAAGGGTTCACGCTTCCCCGCGACACCCCAAGTACAATGGTACCATGGAGCCAGAGGACTGGCTCACCGACTACACCACCGCCATCGGCATCGCCGGTGGCAACCACCGTCTCGCCATCCACTACGCACCACTCATGCTCCAGGGGTCAGCCTGCACGTGGCTAAACAGTCTTCCTGTGTGCAGCATCAACACGTGGGTTGATTTCGAGGAGGCCTTCGTGCGTAACTTCACCGAAACGTACTGGTTACCCGACCGTCCTAGCCAGCTCGCCATGTATGTGAAGGGGCCAGCGCAAACCGGCCGGGAGTACCTGGCACGCTGGACCAAACTCCGGAATAGCTGCGTCGGCGTCCACGAGGTCTAGGCAATCCAGTACTTCGTCAACGGGTGTCGGGACGCCACCCTCCTCAAGCACAAGTTGTTGCGCTCCGAGCCGACCACCATGTCCGTGCTCATAGGGACGGCGGAAAATACGTGAACGCTGACTCCTCTATGAAGATCCAGGTGGCACTGGATGAAGCCGGCAAGGCAAAGCCGGTTCCCCCTCCGAAGCCGCCTCGCGAAGGAAGCCGACAGCATCAGCACAACCAACAACAGCACAAGCGTAAGGCCGAACAGCAGGCCCAGCGCCACGACAACTGGCTCGTAGCGGCCGCCGAGCAGGCGCCCGCGACCGAGCCGGCTGCCAAGCGCGGCAAACCAGCAAGATGACATGGCAACCCGCCATGAGCTTCAAGGAGATGCTCGACGCTCCTTGCAAGCACCACAGCGGGGCGATGCCGTCCATGCACACGCTCCGGCAGTGCGCCATCACCAAACGCATCATGAGGGGCGACGTACCGCCTTCTCCAGCCCCGGATCCAAGAGCGGGGCGACTACCTCCTCCTCCTCCCCCACCACCTCCGGTTGGCGCCGCTATGCGCAACGACGCCTACCCAGACCCGAAAGCGGCCTACGTCTTCTTCACTAGCCTCAGCGACGACAAGCGCGGCGAGCGCCTCCTCCGGTTGGAGGTGAATACCATAGTCCCGTCTAGGCCGAAATACATGCACTGGTCGGAGCGCCCGATCACCTGGCCACGGGAGGATCACCCGGCCGTGATGCCGAACCCAGGTGGTTAAACCCTCGTCCTCAACCCCACCATCGTGGCGCCTTGACGCACCTGCAAGTTCTCCCGGGTCCTCATCGACGGCGGCAGCAGGATCAACATCCTCTAACGGGACACCTTGACCAAGCTCGGCCTCGAGACCACGGACCTGGAGCCAACCAGGACCGTCTTCCACAACATCGTACCCGGCCACTCTTTCTCTCCGATCGGGCGGATCCGGCTCGACGTCCTGTTCGGCGACAGCAGCCATTTTTGACGCGAGCTGATCTGGTTCGAGGTGGTGGACCTGTCTAGTGCATACCATGGGCTGCTCGGCCAGCCCGCGCTCGGGAAGTTCATGGCGGTCGCCCACTACACCTACCTGAAGATGAAGCTGTAAGGTCCGAAGGACGTCATCGCCATCACCAGCGACTACCGCAAGTCCCTGGAGTGCGCCCGAGACGGCTCCAAGCTGGCCGAGTCGCTGGTCATTGCCGAGGAGCGGCGCCAGCTCGACCAGATCGTTGCTCTGGCCAGCGAGGCATCGGCTGCGCCAGTCCCAGCCGAGGAGCCGGCCAACGAAGCCTCGTTCAAGCCCTCCAAGGAGACCAAGAAGGTGAAGCTGAACCCAGAAGACCCTAGCTGCAACAAGTACGTCGTCGTGGGCACTCGCCTTGGCGACAAATAGGAAGGCGAGCTCGTCGACTTCCTCCGTGAGAATTGGGATATCTTCAGATGGACCCCGAAGGACATGTCGGGTATCCCGAGGAAGTAGGACGAGCACAAACTGCACGTCCGCAAGGACGCCAAGCCTGTCTGCCAACCCCTAGGACATTTCTCCGAGGAGAAGAGAAGGACCATTGGTGAAGAGATCACCAAGCTTTTGGAGGGCGGCTTCATCATGGAAGTATTTCACCCCGAGTGGCTGGCCAACCTAGTCCTCGTCCGGAAGAAAAACAACACTTGGCGCACGTGTATCGACTACACCAGCCTGAACAAGGCCTACCCCAAGGATCCGTTCGCCCTCCCGCGGGTTGACCAAGTCATCGGCTCCACCGCCGGGTGCGAGCTCCTGTCTTTCCTGGACGCTTACTCCGGCTATCACCAGATCAAGCTGGACCCGGCGGACGCCATGAAGACGTCCTTCATCACGCCCTTTGGGGCGTATTGCTACATCACCATGTCATTCGTCCTAAAGAATGCCAGAGCCACTTTCTAGCGCTGCATGCAGAAATGCTTGATGCCGCAACTCAGCCGGAATATCCACGTCTACGTGGATGACATCGTAGTGACTACCAAGCAGCACCTCACGCTCCTCGATGACCTGAAGGAAACCTTCACCAACCTGCGCGAGTACAAGGTCAAGCTCAACCCAGAGAAATACATTTTTGGCATCCCGGCCGGAAAGCTACTCGGCTTCCTCATCTCGGACGCGGCATTGAGGCAAACCCGGAGAAAATCAAGGCCATCGAGCACATGCGCAAGCCGGCTCGGCTGCATGATGTCCAGAAGTTCACCGGCTGCTTGGCCTCGGTCAGCAGGTTCCTCAGCCAGCTGGGCGAGAGGGCCTTGCCCCTATACCAGCTGATGAAGAAGACGACGCCGTTCGAGTGGAACGACTAGGCGGACGAAGCTTTCCGGGATCTCAAGCGCATGCTCTCCACTGCACCCGTCCTGGCTGCATGAGCCGATAAGGAGCCGTTATTGCTCTACATAGCCGCAACCTCGCACTTGGTCAGCACGGTGCTGGTGGTCGAGCGACCAGAGAAGGGCAAGATCCAAGCCGTCCAGCGTCCCATCTACTACCTGAGCGAGGTGCTCTCTGCCTCCAAACGGAACTACCCGCATTACCAGAAGATTTGTGACGGCGTGTACCTCACCGCCAAGAAGCTGAAGCAGTACTTCCAAGAGCAGGAGGTCACCATGGTCAGCACGGCCTCCCTCGGCAAGATCATCGGGTGCCGTGACGCCTCTGGCCGGGTCGCCAAATGGGCGCTCGAGCTAGCCGGCCACACCATCCTCTACGAGCCCCGCACCATGATCAAGTCCCAAGATTTGGCCGACTTCCTCGTCGACTGGACCGAGACCCAGCACCTGCCGCCGTCGCCGGAATCGACGCACTGCCGCATGCATTTCGACGGCTCGAAGATGCGTCTCGGCTTGGGGGCCGGCATTGTGCTGTCCTCCCCGAAGGGCGACCGACTCAAGTACATGCTCCAGATCCACTTCACCGCCTCCAACAACGTCGCCGAATACGAGGCCCTTGTGCATGGCCTCCGGCTGGCCAAGGAACTCGGCATTCGGTGAATCCTATGCTACGGTGATTCGGACCTGGTGGTGTAGCAGTGTTCCGGTGAGTGGGACGCCCGCGACCCCAACATGGCAAGCTACCGCTTCCTCATTCAGAAGTTGTCCGGATTCTTCGCGGGCTGCGAGTTCCTCCACATCCCGTGGGCGAATAACGAGGCAGCCGACGCGCTCGCCAAGATCGCCTCGTCTCGACAGTCCATTCCGTCTGGCATCTCCCTTGAGCACCTGCGCAAGCCGTCCATCAAGCCATCTCCGGACTCCGAGTCCATCTACTTCCCGGACAACCCGGCCGCGCCTCAACCCAGCCCGGGGACTACTGAGCCCGGCCCGGGGACTGCTGAGTCCGGCACAGGGACTGCTGAGTCTGGCCCGGGGACTACCGAACCCGGCCCGGGGACAGCAACCCTCAATCCCTCCGCTCATGCTCCCGACCTGGGGACTCCTGGACCTGGCTCGGGGGCTGCCGCCCTTGAACCTGCCGTGGAGGCTGTTCTCACCGTGGTGATAGCGTCGTCATGGGCCTCACCTATCTTGGAGTTTCTGGAGAGTGGGATCCTCCCCGTATACGAGACCGAAGCTCGGCAGGCGCAGCGCCGAGCGTTCGCCTACAACATCATCAACAACGAGCTCGTCAAGCGCAGCCCCACTAGCGTTTTCCAACGCTGCGTCGAGAAAGACAAGAGCGTGGAGATCCTCCTCGACATACACCAGGGAGAGTGTGGGCATCATGCCCCCTCACGATCCCTGGTGGCCAAGGCTTTTCTCCATGGCTTCCTCAGGCCTACGGCCCTCCAAGACGCTGAGTCGCTCATCCTCAAGTGCGATGGGTGCCAGTGCTTCAGGAAGCATACCAACCAACCAACATCGGCGCTCTGGACCATCCCGATCGCCTGGCCCTTCGCGGTCTGGGGGCTCGACATGGTGGGGGCCTTCAAAACCGCCCGAGGCTGCATGACGCATTTGCTGGTAGCAATCGACAAGTACACCAAGTGGATCGAGGCAAGGCCGAGCAAAAAGCTGGACGGGCCAATGGCCATCTGATTCATCAAGGACATCGCGGTGTGCTACGGCATGCCGAACAGCATCATCACGGACAACGGTACCAACATCGCCAAGGGCGCACTCGCGCAGTACTGCTCCATCTCCGGCATCCACCTCGACCTGGCTTCCGTTGCACACCCGTAGTCGAATGGCCAGGTCGAGCGGGCCAACGGCCTCATCCTATCCGGCATCAAGCCGCGGCTCGTCGAGCCGCTCATCTGCTCACCCGGCAGCTGGCTCAACGAGCTGTCGGCCATCCTTTGGAGCCTCCGAACAACGCCAAACCGGTCGACTAGGTTCACCCCGTTCTTCCTCGTCTATGGAGCAGAAGCCGTCATCCTGACCGATGTCGAGTTCGACTCGCCGCGCAACACGATGTACACCAAGGCCGAATCCAAAGAAGCCCACGAGGACGGCGTCGACGTGCTCGAAGAAGCACGTCTCCTAGTCCTCAGCCGCTCGGCCATCTACCAGCAAGGCATGTGCCACTACCACAGCAAGAAGATCAAGCCCCTCGCTTTCCGAGAGGGAGACCTCGTCCTCCAAAATGTCCAGCAGCAGGCCGGTTAGCACAAGCTGTCCTCCCCATGGGAGGGTCCCTTCATCATCAGCAAGGCCTTGTGCGACCGGAACGCTTAATACCTCATCGACACCCGCAGGTCGAACACGCGCAAGAGGGACACAGCCGGAGAAGAAACAACCTGGCCCTGGAAGGCAGAACTCCTCCGTCCGTTTTACAGTTAGCCATGTATGTGTATGTATCGCTGCCTTTTGTACTCAGTTAAAAACTATGGGGTCCCCGAACGATGCTCGAGGGCCGCCCTTTCCGACCAAGTTATTGTATCACCATCATTTTATGCTTCACCTATCTCTACGTCAATACCTGGCCACCGGTCCGACTCGCTCGACCCGGGGGCTTGGGGGCTGGCCGGCTCGGTCACTACCCACCACCCTACTTAGCAGTTCCTGATGTGTTGGGATCGCCGCGGCCTCCTGCTCCGCCCTAAGCCAGAGAACCAACTTCGGTTGTCGGCCGGCGAGCATGCAAAGGCGAGAGCATCAGCACGCCACAAACAATAAGACAAGGACCACCGGATCGCCCAACCCGGCCACGCCACAAATAGTTAAGCCACCGCATGACCGGCTGCTCGCCAACCGGCTCCGCCGGATCGCCGCCAGCCAGACCAGTGGGTGTTTCGCTCGCGCTCAACGTTTGGAAAGCCTAAGTATTGTGCACACCTCTCAAAGGCTGAACCCCTTGTCATGGACCGGAGCCTCGGACGTCATACTCGCCGGGGGGAAGCCCGAGGGGGATAACGCATATAAATGGATCAAAAGACTAAAAAGAAAGAGTGCAAATATTCACGAAATTTATACACTACGAGTTGAATTCAAACAGGCCCAAGGCCAGAATTCATTACACCCAAATACACCCAGTGGGTGGGGTGGACCTGCTACCTAACAAAAATTTCTACAAAGATTCCAAACAGGCGGCCTCAGGCATCCTCCTCGGCGGCCATTGGACCCGCCGAAGTGCTGGTGTCTCCACCCTCGACGCCCGCATCACGGTAGACGCCCGTCTCCTCGTAGCTGCCATCCGGAACATTCAGGAGCAGGCCGAAGTCGTTGGCAGGCACGACTCTGCCGTCCTCCGTCTGCTCCGGCCGGAAATCATCATGGAAGCCGAACCCGGCGATGTAGCTAGCCCGAGTGGCGATCCGGCCGGCCTCCGCCTGCAGTTGGCTCTCCGAGCCGGCTCGCTGGCCCATCAGCGCCGCCAATGATAGGTCCGGATGCCAAGACATCACAAACCTAAGTGCCATCTCAGCGCCAGCACAGGCGGCGGAACCGCGCTAGTCTTGGAGACGATCTGTCCCCACCTCCAGCCACCGCGCCAGCCGTGAGAAGTTGTTCGGCGCAGTGGAACCTGGCCAAAGGGCCACCGTCATCGCCATCTCGGCCTCGGAGAGCCGCGCCATCTGACCGCCTGTCACATCCCTAGTCAGTGCTTGCATTAGGACTAGCTAGAGTGTGCATCATGTTTACTTTCCACAGAAACTTGAAATGGGAATGATAGAAACCCCAGCACCCCTCTTCTAACCACTAGGGTCTGATAAAATCTTTTCCAATGTACCCAAAATGCCCTTCAAAAATGTTCATCATTTCTGCCTTGGTCTTAAACCTCTGCCAAAAATGGTGCACAATTTTCTAGGACATCCAAAGGTCTCTGGATTAATTCATATGGTATTTGCATTTGGGCATTTAAATGCTATAAAATATTTTATGTGCCCAAATAATCCTAAACTAAAATGTTCCATGTTGGTTATATACTAAACAGTGGGCATGAGCAGTTTGGTGATCTTTGAAAGTGCCTAAGCATTTTTAGAAAAGCCACAAAGTTGCAAAAGAAATGAAACAAAAAGAAAATAGAAAATAAGGAAGAAGCAGAGACTTACCTGAGCCCACTTACCTGCCTGGCCCAGCACGGCCCAGCCCACCAGGGGCACGCCTATCTTCTTCACCATGCCAGCGCATGAAGCAGCTCGGTGGCGAGCGCCGCCGACGCGCCGGCCACCTCCTGCCTGCCTGGCTTATCCCTCCGACACCCTGGATGGCTCTGGATGTCACCACGCAGACCCCCTCGACTGCTCTCCTCTCTCCCCGCCTCGTCTCTCTCGCTCCGCGCCTCATGGCCGAGCGCCACCGTCACCACCAACGCCGTTCGCCGTAGCCACCGTGCCTCTCGCGCCCAACTATTTTGCCCAGAAGCTCCGCCTCGTCCTCCTCGTCCTCCGCACCGAGCTACACGACGCCAGAAGCCCTACTTCACCATCACCGTCGCCGTCTTCAACCTACGGCCGTGGAGATCGCCGGGGACCATGCGCCCGCCTCGACGCTTCCCCGAGCCCGCTGAGCATCTCATCCGCCTCCCTGTGAGCTCCTAAGTCGAACCCCTCTCCTCCTGCTCCGTTTGCTCGCCGTAGACGCCGCCCCCTTGCTCGCCGTAGCACGCCACCGCACAAGCTCGTCGTCGACGAGGCTCCGGTGCCCAATTGGCTCCGTGCACATGCCCGTCGTCTTCGTGAGCGCTCGTAGCACCCGTAGGAACCAAACGTTGGACCTCCGGTGCCCTGTGCCGTAGTTTTCATCTGCACCCGAGCTTTGGCCGCCGCCGTTGAGGTCGCCGCAGTCGTTTCCGGCCACCCCAGCTGCTCCGACCTGTCTAGTTGGATGTGAGACTCCTCCAGCTCTCTGTAGATGCCCTCCGCCGCTAATTTGGTCATCGGAACGCTGTTTCCGAGCCGCGCCGCCGTCCTGGCTCTCGCCGGCGGCGAGACGCCGGTGGGGTTGATCTGTTTTGACCACGCCTGGACCCCCCTGTGTCACTGACATGTGGGGCCGGCCATTGACTATTTTTAGTTTAGGTTTCTAATTAAGTACTAATTGCTGTCATTAGTTTAGTGAGCCACTGACATGTGGGGCCCAGCCCCTGTTAACTTTTAGTTTAGTGTTAAGCTCTTTTTAGTTAGTACTAAGAGACTGACCAGTGGGGCCCACTGGTCAGGTTTGACCTGGACGCCCTGTTGACTTGCTGACGTCAGCATGATGTCATGCTGACGCAGTAAAGGATTTTCTGGGATTATTTGATTTAAAAACAATTCAGGAAATTCCAGAAAATGCTTTAAACTTCAAAAAATCAGATAAATTCAACATTAGCTCAGATGGAAAAGATTTATATATGAAAATTGATCAGAAAAATCCAATCTCTCCAATGGCACTGGTGTCAAGCATGTTTGAGCAAGTTAACCTTGTTGTTTACATTAAAACATGATAATGCACTTAAATAAATAATAGTTTGGGATTCAATTTGAATCTTTGATTCAAATGGACTCAAACCCTTCTATTTATAGATGCATTATCCCAAAACACATGCATCTTGCCATATCATGAGCATGCATCATATTGTTGCAATTGTTTTCTTATTGATTGTATCACCGGTGTTCTCCGTGTTAGGTCCTGCTCCCAAGGATACCTCTGCGTATCCAACTGAAGAGCAGTACCCGACAACCACTCTGTCAGGCAATCAATCATTGATCATTCCGATACAAACCCATATTCTCGCTCCTGCTCTCTTTTACTGCATTAAGGTAACAGCGTGTGAACTGCTACTTGCTGCGGTAGTTGAACCCTATTCCCTTGCATGACCTGTCATTGCCACAGTAAATAGTTGAAACCCACTAGCATGTGTAGGAGTTGATTGAGCCATGTGATGTGTGATCCACCATGCTATTTGTTTATGTTGCCTGCTATGCTTAGAGTTGTGTTAGGTCTGGTTCATCTGGGTGATGGATCAGAGTGAAATGGTCATAATCGGTAAAGAGAGGGAAGTGTGGAACATGTTTGGTAAAGGTATCGATGAAAGGCCATGTAGGACTACGTGGTGGGTTGTTTCATTGGAACCGTCCATAGGACCCGAGATCTGAATGTGTGATTCAAGTTACAGTTACTACCACGCATTGGGCTCCGGGCGCTCCAAGCTCTCTCGTCTTATTAACTGCCCTTGTTCTCTATCCAGGATTTGCAACTAGTTTCTGGTGTTGGTAGTTTATTGGTGGTCGTGCACAGCGCTGACCCTCGGAGTGGGCTGTGATGCGACAGGTACGTGGCACGGTGTACCGGTTGCCCGTTTGGTGACTCGGGAACCCTGTACACATCGTTTGGGGCCGTGAGCGACACCCCGGCCGGATCTCCCCACGGATGGAACCCAAATAGGCGATAAACCTAGATGAGAGACTTGTGTAGTTAGTCAGGTCGTGGCCGACACCCTCACTGGGCTTCCGCTTGAAGGTTGCTGAGTACATGTCGAGTAAACGACGATAAGTGGGGGAAGCTTGTGTGAAAAAGTACACCCCTGCAGGGTTACCAATCTATTCGAATAGCCGTTGTTCGCGGTACGGACTACTTGGTTACTCTTACAATTCATAGACAATTTGGTGGATACTACTAAAAGCCTCAAGACAAGTGTGAGTGCCGTGGATGGCCCTTCCGTAGGATGATGGAAGAGGATCCTCGGTGGTGTATTGTTGTGGTGAGTAGAGGACTCGTGTACGAAGTATTATCTTGCAATCTGTTGAGAGTCGTAGTATAGGTTAGCCAAGAGTCAAGGCTGGCTTTCTGCTATGAACTCCACTACCCCTGTTGATAATGTTGCATGTATGATAGGTTCTGTTGTAAGACTTGCTGAGTACCTTTGTACTCATGTTTGCTTAATAACTGTTGTAGAGGAGAACCCTGCCCCTTCTGATGGGTTCTACATAGACGTTGACGTCGATGAGTAGCTTGCTACCCAGACGGAGATCTGGAGCTTGTGAAGGGCCTTATAGATTGTCAGGCAACACCAAGCCTGTTTTATTTTCCAAGTTGTCTGTACTCAGACATGTTAGCTTCCGCTTGTGCTTGTATGACTGTATGACTTGAGTGTTGGGTCATGTGACCCCTACCTGTATGGATATGTTATGTATGGCTCTTGGAGCCTCTTAAATAAAGTACTTTGAGTCATAGAGTTCTGTTGTAATGCAATGTTGTATTTGCACATATTGAGCATATTGTGTGTATGATTGAAATGCTTGGTATGTGTGGGATCCGACACCTAGTTGTTTCCCTTTGGTAGCCTATCTTACAGGGAAATGCCTCCTAGTGCTTCCAATTAACCTTGGTAGCTTGCTACTGCTCGGAACACGTAGGCTGGCCGGCATGTGTCCTTCTTCGTTCCTGTGTCTGTCCCTTAGGGGAAATGTCACACGTTGTTACTTTAAGTCCACGTAGCTTGCTACGACTTGGGTTCATACGTTGATGACCGACACGTTCGTTGCTGGGTCATGAATGCATGTCTCTGTAATTTAGTGCCGCTTTTGGTTTATAACTAGCCATGTCGGCCCGGGTTCTCTGTCATGTGGATGCTAGCGACACTGTCATATACGTGTGCCAAAATGCGCAAACGGTCCCGAGACAGGTAAGGTGGCACCCGTGGGGATACCGTGCGTGAGGCCGCAAAGTGATATGACATGTTACAAGGTAGATCGGTGTGACTTAGGATCGGGGTCCTGACACCGCCCAAGACTCGCAGTTGAGCCTCGGCGGCGGCCATGAGCTCTGGGAAGGTCGAGGCAGGCGTCCTCTCTGGCGCCACCACCGACGCGAAAGGCGGAGTGGCCCGCGGTTCCTCTGTCGGCTGCGCCTCCCTCGACGACGTCAGGGCCGCCCCCTGCGGCGCTATCTGCAGCGCCTCCTCCAAGACGGCGTTGCCGCCGCCTCTGTCTGCCCCCGCCCGCTCAACCGCATCGACCCGCGGCGGGGTGCCATCTCCGACGACCACGACCTCCCGGTCGAGGTCCATCGCACGGGCACGGCCGCCTTGGTCATGCTCCTCCTCCAACGACGGCACAAAAGCCGTCGCCGCCACCATCGTCTCGACCGACTTCTCCGGCCATGCTGGCTCCTCATGCCGCCACAGTGCTGGTCCAAGCCCGGGCCGACGCCGCTTCCAGCTCGGCCACGGCCCGATCCTAGTCCCGCCAGGCCCGGCCTTCAGTGTCGGACGAATCCAGACCCAGGTTCGGATCTGCCCGCCCTGTAATGCCCAGGATGGAGTTATACCTCCTACGTGTCGAGGCACGACTTAAAGGCATAAATCCATCCTAGAATGATCTCAAGTTTGGTAATCTTTGCACAACTCATGTAAAAGAGGGGATAGTAAACAGAAAATAGTTGGCTTACACTCGCCATGTCACAGAATTACAGTACAAGTCTCAAACATCATACATTAAGAACATCACAACCCTCTAAGGGCAAAATCCAAATGTCAAAGTACCAAACTTAGATAAATAAACCACAGGCGGATCGAATCCTAGTAAGAGTCTCCACTACTGATCATCCGGGTATCGCACATAGTACCGACTACGCTCCTCGTCCTACTCCCAATCCAGCTCGGTGCCATCACCTGGATAGCTCACAGCTGGACCTGCATCTGGTGTGTGAAGTAACTGTGAGCCACAGAGGACTCAGCAATCCCGTTCCCGGGTAACAAGACTATTTAAGCCATTGGGTGAGGATAAGGCTGAAGAAAAGAATAAGTGTCTGCAGCGGCAACTAGCAACTAACTTACGTGAGTGAGAGCGAGAAGAGAAAGCCTCCGCGAGAAGTGATCACGAAGTGATCCTAGCTACAAGCTCCACAAGCATAACCCCTCCGTGTTCAACTCCCAAATCCCTATTCGGAAATTGACGGTCACGGAACACACGCTGGTAGTGTATTAGAAACATTGTGTCAAGTTATCTACAACCGGAATTAACAAGCTCCCATCTGCCACATAACCGCGGGCACGGCTTTCGAAAGTTCAAACCCTGCAGGGGTGTTCCAACTTGACCCATTACAAGCCCACGATCCGCGGAGTCGCAACTCCAAAGTGGGAAGACCCGAGTATCCTCGGAATCCCGTGCTCAAGATATACCGAGCTAAGGTAAGGCTAATCCAGCAAATCCTCCCGGCGTGTCGACACCCTGATAGTAGCCGCGCGTATCTAAGTCTCAGGACACGGCCGGATGGGCGATTCTACAGGTTTATATCAATCCTCGAGTTTCCTCGTGGTGACCCCGCAGACTCCCCGTTTCGGACCAACACTCATGTGGAGCACTGGCCCGGGGTTGTTGATTAAGAACTCGGGTTAATTACTCCCTATGCAAGTTATTTAGTTATTAGGCAAATAGTACCAATGTTGGGACTTGCTGGAAAAGACTTAGCACTTAGCGGTTTATCGAGGGGGTCCCATACACCCCAACCGTGTTAGGAACGCATAATCAAGGAACATAACACCGGTTTATACGGTTCCTAACGGCATGAGTGGAACAAATCACCAAGCAAAAGGCTTAGCCTTCCACCCTTGCCAATATATAGATGATTTCATTTTTAGCATTTATATAGTGTGATATAACCCAACCAAACTTCAACATGAAGCAAGCATCTTCGATCTTCACCTGCAACTAGCAATGCTATAAGAAGGGCTGAGCGAAGCGTACTTAGCCAAGCAACGGTTTGCATAGGTAGGTTGGTTAAACATGGCAATTGGCTACAAGTAGGAGGCTGACAAGAAGATCATGGGCATCGAGGCAAAAATATAGATCGAGACTACTAGCAATAGGCAAAGATAGTAATGTTATCGGGGTTCGGTCATCTTGCCTGAAGAGAAGTCGTTCGGATCGTAAGAAGGGTCCTCGTGCTCAACCTCGTTGGAAACCTCGTGCTCAACCTCGTACTCGGTCTCAGCTTTCGGCTCTAAACAAAACAATCACACCAAGCACCAATCAACAAGATGCAATGCGCACTCGAAAAAGATGAATGCATGATGGATGCACTAAGGATGCACACGGAGCACGGAAAATATCACTCAAGCAAAACACCTCAAAACATGAAAACAATCTGATATTATTAATCTACACGGAAAAACAATCAAGTTTGATATAAGATTCGCTGAAATCGGAATTACGGGCTAAAAGTTATGCCCGAAACAAGAAATGAGCGAAAGCTGAAAATTGCAGCAACATAGCAACTTCGGAGCCCAAAATAATTAAGCTACAGCACTCAAATATCATGTCAAAGGACATGAACACAAACTAGACATATACTACAGCAACTATGTCCAAGGTGCACCCCCAACGGAGTCACGGATCAATAGCAATGATCTTGGACATATTAAACTTGACAATAAAATTCTGGCAGCAGAATTTTATTGAAACTTTGGAGCAAAAGATAAACATGCTACAGCCACTTCAAAATACATGTGAGGACATGGATGGAAAGACAACAATATATACTACAAGGAACAATCAAAATCCACTCCAAAACTATCATGCTTTGTCCTAGAACATCACACGAACATGGCATCGGAAAGTTACAGATTTCAGACTTAGTGAAAAACCACTAAGTCCTAAAACAGCAATATCATCATGGCATATAAAAGAGCATGTTTAAGTCACCTCGAAACTAAACATGGCAAAAGGTAAGCACCTCATCAAAGTAGACATGAAGGTGATCCCGAAACACACAAGCATGCTTCATGTAGGTAAACACAACGACTGCAACGAGCTCAACAAGATGGCATTTCATAACAAGTGAAACAACATCACAGCCACATGGCACTTTGCAATGATGATGACAAGGCAAAAAATAAATCCATCATGCAACCTATCACATACAACACGTAGAGCATGGCAAGACGAACACGTGGACATGTCATTTGCATCATTCGGACAAACGAGCTAAAAGATATCACATGGCAAAGGTGGCATAAAAATAACACATAGCAGCAGTTTATATCATGATGCACTCTTGCAACAGCAAAACAAGCACCTAGATGATCTCTAACATGCATGACAACAACAGGTAAAACGTAGAGCACGTTCCCACGAACGTCTGGACATGCTACACGCGCAAAACGGAGCAGCAGGCAAAAAGTTAGAGCAGGTCAAACATTGCATCTCAGAACAATTTTAACAGGGACTTAGGAGTGGGGAGTCAACCTCAGATCTGGATCTGGAGGTGGAGATGGGCTCTGAGCGGTGACGAAGTGGGCCTGGCGAGGAGGCTGCGGCGGCCCGCGCAGATCTGGCCCGCGGCGGCGGCGAGGCGTGGAGCTGGCCCGGTGGAGGCGGCCCGGCCCGAAGCTGGAGAGGCGCGGTGGCCCGGAGGCGAACTGGCAAAGGTGCGGGCGACGGTGACTAGGTCGCTGGGCGCCTCGGCCCAGGCGAGCGCTCCTGGCGACCGCGGCCTCGTTCGACGGCGGGAGAAGCCCAGGCTGGCGACCTGGCCCCTCGAGGCGCTCGGTGAAGTGGTCCAGGCGGGGGCTGGACGCCTGGCGCGGAGGGGCGACCTGGCCCGACCGGATCGACGAAGAGGCTGGGCCTCGCGCTGAATTGGATCGGGGAAGTGGTCCTGGCGCGTCGACCGAGCGGCAGCAGGACCTGATCGATCGAGGGAGACCAGCTTGCGTTGACCGCGGCGGTCGACTCTGCTCGATCTGCTGATGCCCTCGGGAAACGGCGGCTGGTTCGATGGATCCAGCCAAGTGGCTGATGGATCTGAGATAAAAGAGGGAGATCTGAAGAAGAAAAAAAGGGAGAGAGGAGGAAGAAGGGGATGCCCAAAATAGACTAGGGGTCTATAAATAGCAGTTTTTAGGGTTAGGGGGGAATTCAGGGGTGTTTGGAGCCCTTCGATCGCGATCCGACGGATCCGATCGCGGCGGTAGTCTTTAAAAGGCCTAGGAGGAGATAAAAGACTGCAGTAGGGGTGTTTCTGGGACACGAAGTGAAGGCACTTTGGACCCACACGAACAACGGGTGGAATAGCCAACGGAGTCCAAACGAGACGAGATTTGAGAGGCGGGTTGCACAAAACAAAACAACAACACACATAACAACCTCGCGGTACACCAGTAACGTTACACGCCCAAACAACAAAGTAGGCCTACGGGACGTCACGGACACGTGAGGGAGCTCCGGAACGCGAAACGGACAACGGGAAGGGACATGCGGAACCGGATGCAACCGACAACACAAATGCAATGCGATGCACATGTCTACATGATATGAATGAATGCCACACACTCACACAACAAAACGACGAAAACCCGAAAGACAAAGAACCCGGAATGGAAATAGATGAAGCCGGAGATATATTATATACCCAAAAGGGAAAGTATTACATCCGGGGCATTACACGCCCCTCCTCCTCACCCCGATCAATGGTGCCAGACCGGCTCCTCCGGAACCCGGCACCCTCGGGGACGCGGCATCCGCTGCCACCAGCGCCAACGAGATCGGTGACCTGAAAATTCAAGACAAATAAGTACGTCAGAGCCCGGTGGAGCCACTCGGCCTCTCGGCTCGAGCCAGAGAGGTACTCACCTCGATAGCACCGAAACGGCACGCCTGTTCTGCGGGATGATGCGCTGCCTCTTGGCAGGCGGCTTCATGCCCCCAGCCGTGCCCGCCGCGCTCTTCGCGGTCAGGGCCCGCGGCGCGACGATGTCCTTCCCGTGCGGCCGGCTCACCGCCAGCACCCCCCGGAACGTCCCGGCTCCAGCCGCGCCATCGCCTCGTCCACCCGGGGCCGCTGCATCAATGACTCGCATCAGAATATTCATTGTCGTCCCGTGGCCGACGACTCAAGAAGGAAAAACGGCCTCACCTGCTCGCTGCCCCGCGCCCGCCTCGGCGGCCGCTCCCTCCCCTCCGCCGTGGGCCTCGGGCTTCTTCGAGGCAGCGCGCACCACCTGCGTCCACGCCCGATCGTAAGGATGCCGGATGTCGTTCAGAAGCACCTCCTACGTCGCGTCCGGACGGATAAGAACATGTGCGGCAGCGAAATACGGAGACCAGGGACTCACCATCGGTTACAGGTTGGCCTTCCCGTAATGCCAGTCATCCGGCACGTTGGCCTTGGAGATGTCGTCGACCCGGCGCGCGATCTGGTCCGCCCTCAGACGCAAGTTCGACATGCGGTCAGGGTCCTCGAGGTCAGTCATCTCGCCGTTGAGGTGGCTGCGCTGCTGCAGCGGCAACACTTGCCGGGCGATGAAAGTGATGATGAGGTCGGCGCCGGTGAGCCCTTCCCGCTCCTTCATCACCGACACCCGCTCACATAAATTGAACACCACCTGCGACGGGCGCTTGGGGTAGTACGCCCAGTTCTGCTTCGCCCACGGTTGCGAGTTGATGAACGACGGCAGGTTGATGCGGTCCGCGCCTAGATTGTGGACGTAGAAGAAAGCATTCTGCCATTTCTTAGCAGAATCCTCTAATGGCACTTTGCGGCGGTCAGACCCCAGCTGCCTGCAGATGACGGCGGCCACGCACTCAGAAATCTCCCCGGCCTTCAGCCCCTGTTGCTTCAAGGAGAAGAGGCGCACAAAGAGGTCGATGGTGGACTCGACCCCGAGGTACGCCTCGCAGAGCGTGACGCAGCCCGAGAGCTATGCGATGGCGCCGGCCCCAAGATGGTGGGGCTGAAGCTCGAAGAAGTCTAAGAACTCATGGAAGAAATTGCTCGCGGGCAGCACGAGCCTGCGCTTGAAGTGCGAAAAGAAGACCACGTGCTCCGCGCCCTCGGGGCGCAGCTCCCGCTCGTTCCTCGGCAGGCGCACGACGACCTCCGTTTTCGGCGGCAGGCGCTTGGTGGTGCTGAGTTAGTTGATGTCGTCGTCGGTGACGGTCGTGCCCATCCATGAGCCCGACGGCAGCGCCATCAGCAAGAATGCGGAAGAAAAAGGAAGAAGATGGACTTTGCTCGAAACGACAGGCGTCGCAGCGCGCGGCGGTCGCAAGAAGCAGAGGAGGCAAGTGAAAGGGAAGGGGCCGCGAGCGAGAATGATCCGCCGCCCCCTCCTCGGCCGATTTATAAGACACGGTTCTAACGTGGGGGAGTGGGATCGTTTGCGCTCGCGTTTCCCACTTCCCCGCATTAACTATGCACGTACGTGCACAATAACTGCCCCCGGAAGGGAAACCGGCTTGTGGACGCCGCAATATATCCGCGCGCGTGGGCCGAGGCCGCGCGGCCATGGGCCCCAGCGCGTCGACGCGTACCGTCGCGCGCGTGGCCTGTCAGGCCTCTCTGGCTTCCAGGCGCCACGTGGCGCCCGCGTAGAAACCAAAAGATCGCTCAAGATTCGGCGAACTCCTCGGTTTCCCGCCGCAACCGGGATGCTGCAGTCCGATTTCTGGAAGCCGGCACACAGTGGGTGTTGCCGGACCCAGCAGCCATGAATTTTCCTCCAAGGGAAGGGAAACTGCATATGCCCTTTCCATTCGAAGACGACGGACCTTCACCGCTTCGGGGACTACTGTCGGGGGGATGAACCCCAAGCAGGCAACGAAAGCCGGATCCTTTTGAAAACGAATGGGGCCAGCAACGCCCCGCTATCCGGCTCTCGCTTGGCCGGGTCCCATGATCCAGCCAAACTCTCAAACCTGGCCGGATCCCGCGACTCGGCCCCAATGGCTCGCTCAAGGGATCCGGACCCGGCGCGTCAAGACTTCCCAAACAAGTCATCCCGGCCCGTGGCGTGTTCCCCAATCCGGCCACGGGTCAGCTCCCGTCCCATCCCAGCTGTACAATGGGACGAGACACCACCTATCGATGACCAAGGCAAAAGTACCTCGCCCATGCCTCTGGTCAACTGAGGCGTGACAACAATGCAATCATCATCGCCCATGACGCCGGCAGACGGTGACATGATGGAACTCCATTGTACCCGACTCAACCCGGCCACTCCTTGACGGTCGACAAGACGGTACACAGTGCCCCCCGTACCCGGCGGGCCCCGCGCCCGAAGGACCCGACGAGCCCTGTACCCGGCGGGTCCCAGTGTCGACTTCCCGGACAATGACAACCCGACCCCACGGCTTTGTAACATTACAATTGTATCCCTGGGGGGTTGACCTATAAAACCCCCCAGGAGCCCTCATGCATACAGGCGAACCCTAAGAGAGAACATGATAGACACACATCTCAAGGGGAAGCAGCCTAAGCCCTGGCCTATTTTCCTCCTTCCTCCATATATCTCAAGGAGCAACTTTGTACTGATAAACAACAACCACACTCGGCAGGATTGGGGGTGTTATCTCTCCGTAGAGCCCCGAACCTGGGTATGTCATGCGTCCCGCGCTCGCTCATGCCAACCACGCCCCTGAAGCCCACCATTGTCCTGTTACGACTCCAATGTATCTATAATTTTTTATTGTTCCATGCTATTATTTATGAAGTCTTGGATGTTTAATGGGCTTTATCATTCACTTTTATATCATTTTTGTGACTAACCTACTAACCCAAAGGCCCAGTCCAAATTGTTGTTTTTTGCCTATTTCAGGGATTTGCCGAAAAAGAATATCAAACGAAGTCCAAACGGATTGAAACCTTCGCGAGAGATATTTTTGGAGAAAATCAAGCCAGAGGAACTTGGGAACCACGTCAGGGGAGCATCGAGTAGATCTCGAGGGTGGGGGGCGCGCCCCCTGCCTCGAGGCCCACTCGAGCATCCCCCGGTGCCCTCCTTCTTCCTATATAAGTCAACATACCCCAAAAACTCCGTGAACAGAGAGAAAACCCTAATTCCACCACCGTAGCTTCTGTTCCCATGGAGAACCCGTCTTGGAGCCTCTTCCGGAGCTCCACCGAAGGGGGATCTATCACGAAGGCCTTCATCATCATCATCATCGCCCTCGCCATGAGTTGTGAGTAGTTTACCATAGACCTTCGGGTCCATAGCTAGTATCTAGATGGCTTCTTCTCTCTCTCCGAATCTCAATACAAAATTCTCGGTCCTCGAGGAGATCTATTCGATGTAATCTCGTTTTGCGGTGTGTTTGTCGAGATCCAATGAATTGTGAGTTTATGATCAAGGTTATCTATGAAAGATATTTGGTTCTTCTCTGTACTTTTTATGTGTGCTCATAATATCCTTGCAAGTATCGTTGAATTATTGGTTTGGTTAATAGTCAAAAAAAATTATTGGTTTGGTTTGGCCTACTAGATCTATAGTTCTTGCAATGGGAGAAGTGCTTGGCTTTGGGTTCAATCTTGCGGTGTCCTTTCCCAGTGACAGTAGGGGCAGCAAGGCACGTATTGCATTGTTGCCATCGAGGATAAAAAGATGGGGTTTACATCATATTGCTTGAGTTTATCCCTCTACATCATGTCATCTTGCTTAAGGCGTTACTCTGTTCGTATGAACTCATACACTAGATGCATGCTGGATAGCAGTCGATGTGTGGAGTAATAGTAGTAGATGCAGGCAGGAGTCGGTCTACTTGTCTCGGATGTGATGCCTATATACAATGATCATGCCTAGATAGTCTCATAATTATTCGCTTTTCTATCAATTGCTCGACAGTAATTTGTTTACCCGCCGTAGAATATCGCTATCATGAGAGAAGCCACTAGAGAAAACTATGGCCCCGGGGTCTATTCTCAACATATCAATCTACATCTACTTTACTTTTACCGCTTTTATTTGCTGTTTTATTAAACCAAAAATACCAAAAATATCAACTATCATCTCTATCAGATCTCACTCTCGTAAGTGACCGTAAAGGGATTGACAACCCTTATCGCGTTGGCTGCGAAGTTCTTATTTTTTTGTGCAGGTGCGAGGGACTCGCACGTGGTCTCCTACTGGATTAATACCTTGGTTCTCAAAAACTGAGGGAAATACTTACACTACTGTGCTACATCTCCCTTTCCTCTTCGAGGGAATACAATGCAAGCTCAAGAGGTAGCAACAAAAATTTCTGGCGCCGTTGCCGGGGAGGCTTACACAAAAGTCATATACCAAGTACCTATCACGAACCCTTATCCTTCGCAGTACATTTATTTGCCTCTCGTTTTCCTCTCCCCCACTTCACCCTTGCTGTTTTATTTGCCCTTCTTCTGCCGTGTGTTTACCGTTCGCTTCCTACTTGTTTGCTTGTGTTGCTATGTGCCCTCGATTATCTTGCATCTTCACTTGCTAAAGTATGGGTCTTCATCCACTTGCTAATCTCTTTAAGAGATCCAATTATGTTGAACCTATTGCTAGTGAGTTGCGTGCACTAGATTATCTTTATGGGGTTTTGCTTGAAATTTATGAATCTAAAAATTGTGAGGACTTGTTAAAAGAAAAGGTGATTCATGTTAGCTCCTTAATTAAAGAATGATTGCAATGATGTTACTATAAATTCTATTGATGTCAATTATGCTAATAATATGCTAAACCCTAAGCTTGGGGATGCTAGTTTTGCTATGTCTACTACTTGTTACAATGATCATGATTGGGGCGATTCTTCTTATGATCTTGAAAATTTATTTAATCCCCATGATAAATATAAGACTGATAATAATGTTTGCATTAATATTGAAAGTTTCTCTTGAGGAGTGTCAACTTTAGATCCCACATACTTGGAGAATGTTCAATCTTATGAAACTTTTGATAAAAGTGGGTTTGGAGAGGTCATGACTTTGGTTAATGTTAATCCCACTAGTTTGGAAGAGTGTCAACATTGCATGCATGTGGATCGTGTTTAGAATATGTTATTTGATAGCTATTTTGTTGAATTTGATCATGATCCTACTTGCAATTATTATGAGAGAGGGAAATATGGTTGTAGAAATTTTCATGTTACTAAATTACCTCTCGTTATGTTGAGATTGCTATTGTTTCTTTCTACTCCCTTGCAAATGCTAGATCTTGCTTGTCTTGGTAATTTGTTTTCCTATAAGATGCCTATGAATAGGAAGTATGTTAACATAGATGTGTTTGTCACATGTCTTGTGATGTTCTCCTTGTGCTTCAATCCTTGACCTATATGTGAGCATCATTGAATTATCGTGCCTAGCTAGGGGCGTAAAACGATAGCGCTTGTTGGGAGGCAACCCAATTTTATTTTTTTGTTTTTGTTGCTGTTAGGGAATAAATATTGAATCTAGACTATTATTAGATGTGGTTTCATGTTTTGTTTAGTGTTTGTGCCAAGTAGAACCTTTGGGAAGACTTGTGTGAAGTTTATGTGATCTTGTTGTGAAAAACAGAATCGTTAGCGCTGGCTAAAGTAGTCGTGGGATTTTAGTGGAGCGTGATTTTTAGTTGATTCATTCTGCAGATGATTGGTAGACAAATTCCACAAATTTATCAATTTAGTTTGAATTTTTTGGAGTTCCAAAAGTAGGCGAACCCTGCAGATTACTACAGACTGTTCTGTCTTTGACAGATTCTGTTTTTCGTGTGTTGTTTGCTTATTTCGATACATCTATGAGTAGTATTGGAGGATATGAACCATAGAGAAGTTGGAGTACAGTAGGTTTAACACGAATATATACAAAGAATGAATTCATTGTTGTACCTTTGAGTAGTGGTTTGCTTTCTTATACTAACGGAGCTCACGAGAATTTTTGTCTAAGTTTTGTGTTGTGAAGTTTTCAAGTTTTGAGTATTGCTTTGATGGACTATGGAACAAGGAGTAGCAAAGGCCTAAGATTGGGGATTCCCATGGCACCCCAAGTAAATTCAATATAATCAAAAGCCAAAGCTTGGGGATGCCCCGGAAGGCATCCCCTCTTTCCTCTTCATCCATCGGTAACTATACTTGGAGCTATATTTTTATTCGCAACATTTATGTGTTTTGCTTGGAGCGTCTTGTATAATTTGAGTCTTTGCTTGTTAGTTTTCCACAATAATACTTGCTGGACACACCTATTTGAGAGAGTTAAATATGGCCTAGAAATTGTTAGAACACTCTATGTGCTTCACTTATATCTTTTGAGTTGAATAGTTTTGCCCTAGTGCATCACTTATATCTTTTAGAGCACGATGGTGGTAATATTTTGTAGAAATCGTTAAACTCTCATGCTTCACTTATATATATTTGAGAGTCTATTAAAAAAGCATGGTAATGTGTTTAGGCTAAAGAAACTAGTCTTCACATGATAGACATCCAACGTCAATGTTGTAAAAAAATTCACACGAAGTGCATTGAATAGAATGAGATGTTGGATGCTTGATAATTGTTTTGAGATATGAGGATAGTGATATTAGAGTTATGCTAGTGGAGTTATTATGAAATTGAGGAATACTTGTGTTAAGGTTAGTGATTCCCGTATCATGCACGTATGGTGAACCGCTATGTGACGAAGTTAGAGCATGAGGTATTTGTAGAGTGCCAACCTTTGTGTGGGGGTCGGGGGCGCGTGATGGTTAACTCCTACCAACCTCCCCCCTAGGAGCATGCATTGATTGCTTTGTTTTGATGACTCATAGAGTTTTGCAATAAGTATATAAGTTTTTATGACTAATGTTGAGTCCATGGATTATACGCACTCTCACCCTTCCACCATTGCTAGCCTCTCTTGTACAGCGCAACTTTCGCCGGTGCCATAAACCACTATATATTGTTCCTCAAAACAGCCACCATACCTACCTATCATGGCATTTCCATAGCCATTCCAAGATATATTGCCATGCGACTTTCCACTGTTCCGTTTATATGAGACGCATCATATTGTCATATTGCCATGCATGATCATGTAGTTGACATTGCAGTTGTGGCAAAGCCACCATGCATAATTTTTCATATATGTCGCTCTTGATTCATTGCACATCCCGGTACACCGTTAGAGGCATTCATGTAGAATCATACTTGTTGTAGTATCGAATTTTAATTTCGAGTTGTAATAAAAAGTGTGATGATCATCATTGTTAGAGCATTGTCCCATGTGAGGAAAGGCCAATAAAAAAAGAGAGGGCCCAAAAAAATAGAGAGGGGCTAATAAAAAAAGGAGAAAGCCCCTCCAAAAAAAATGAGAGAAAAGAGAGAAGGAACAATTGCTACTATCTTTTTCCACAGTTGTGCTTCAAAGTAGCACCATGTTCTTCATTGTAGAGAGTCTCATGCTTAGTCACTTTCATATACTAGTGGGAACTTTCATTATAGAACTTGGCTTGTATATTCCAACGATGGGCTTCCTCAAATGCCCTAGGTCTTCGTGTGCAAGCAAGTTGGATGCACACACACTAGTTTCTTTTGTTGAGCTTTCATTCATATTTAGCTCTAGTGCATCCGTTGCACGGAGATCCCAACTCACTCACATTGATATCTATTGATGGGCATCTCCATAGCCCGTTGATACGCCTAGTCGATGTGAGACTATCTCCCTCCTTTTTTTCTTCTCCAAAACCACCTCTATTCCACCCATAGTGCTATATCCATGGCTCACGCTCATGTATTGCGTGAAGTTGAAAGGTTTGAAAAGATAGAGTATGAAAACAAATGCTTGGCTGAAATCGGGGTTGTGCATAATATGAATATTTTGTGTGATGAAGAGGGAGCATAGCCAGACTATATGATTTTTTAGGGATAACATTCTTTAGCCATAGTATTTTGAGAAGACATGATTGCTTTGTTAGTATTGCTTGAAGTATTATTATTTCTTATGTCGATATAGACTTTTATCTTGAGTCTTTCATATCTGAACATTCATGCCACAATTAAGAGAATTACATTGAAAAATTATATTGGTTAGCATTCCACATCAAAAATTCTATTTTTATCATTTACATACTCGAGGACGAGCATGAATTAAGCTTGGGGATGATTGATACGTCTCCAACGTATCTATAATTTTTTATTGTTCCATGCTATCATTTATGAAGTCTTGCATGTTTAATGGGCTTTATCATTCACTTTTATATAATATTTCGGGACTAACCTACTAAACCAAAGGCCTAGTCCAGATTGAAGTTTTTTTCCTATTTTAGGGTTTTGCAGAAAAAGAATATCAAACGGAGTCCAAACAGAATGAAACCTTCACGAGAGATATTTTTGGAGAAAATAACGCCACAAGAACTTGAGAACCACATCAGGGGAGCATCGAGTGGCCCTCGAGGGTGGGGGCGCGCCCCCTGCCTCGAGGCCCACTCGAGCGTCGCCCGGTGCCCTCCTTCTTCCTATATAAGTCCACGTACCCCAGAAACTCCGTGAACAGAGAGAAAACCCTAATTCCTCCACAGTAGCTTCTGTTCCCGTGGAGATCCCATCTTGGAGCCTGTTCCGGAGCTCCACCGGAGGGGGATCCATTACGGAGGCCTTCATCATCATCATCATCGCCCTCGCCATGAGTTGTGAGTAGTTTACCACAGACCTTCGGGTCCATAGCTAGTATCTAGATGGCTTCTTCTCTCTCTTCGGATCTCAATACAAAGTTCTCCTCGGTCTTCGAGGAGATCTATTCGATGTAATCTCTTTTTGCGGTGTGTTTGTCGAGATCCGATGAATTGTGAGTTTATGATGAAGGTTATCTATGTAGGATATTTGGTTCTTCTCTGAACTTTTCATGTGTGCTCATAATATCCTTCCAAGTCTCTTCAAATTATTGGTTTGATTTGGCCTACTAGATCTATAGTTCTTGCAATGGGAGAAGTGCTTGGCTTTGGGTTCAATCATGCGGTGTCCTTTCCCAGTGACAGTAGGGGCAGCAAGGCACGTATTGTATTGTTGCCATCGAGGATAAAAAGATGGGGTTTACATCATATTGCTTAAGTTTATCCCTCTACATCATGTCATCTTGCTTAAGGCATTACTCTGTTCGTATGAACTCAATACACTAGATGCATGCTGGATAGCGGTCGATGTGTGGAGTAATAGTAGTAGATGCAGGCAGGAGTCGGTCTACTTGTCTCGGACATGATGCCTATATACAATGATCATGCCTAGATAGTCTCATAGTTATTCGCTTTTCTATCAATTGCTCGACAGTAATTTGTTTACCCGCCGTAGAATATCGCTATCATGGGAGAAGCCACTAGAGAAAACTATGGCCCCCGGGTCTATTCTCAACATATCAATCTACATCTACTTTACTTTTACCGCTTTTATTTGCTGTTTTGTTAAACCAAAAATACCAAAAATATCAACTATCATCTCTATCAGATCTCACTCTCGTAAGTGACCGTAAAGGGATTGACAACCCCTTATCACATTGACTGCGAAGTTCTTATTTGTTTGTGCAGGTGCGAGGGCCTCGCGCGTGGTCTCCTACTGGATTGATACCTTGGTTCTCAAAAACTGAGGGAAATACTTACGCTACTGTGCTGCATCTCCCTTTCCTCTTCGAGGGAATACAACGCAAGCTCAAGAGGTAGCATGCCCTCGAGCCTCCGCCTATCTTTAGCCATCCCTTGGAATCTGCCGTGCGCCCACCAGGACAAACCTTGCCATAAGTTTGGGAGGGAGGTACCAAAGTGATCCCGGTATGGAACACTGGATAGTGGTCAAGAATATCCTGAAGTACCTGAAAAGGAATAAGGACATGTTTCTCGTTTATGGAGGTGACAAAGAGCACGTTGTAAAGGGTTACGTTGATGCTAGCTTCGACACAGATCCAGATGACCCCAAGTCACAAACCAGATACGTGTATATTTTCAATGGTGGGGCAGTCAGCTGGTGCAGTTGCAAGCAATGCGCCGTGGTGGCATCTACATGTGACATAGATATTTGTAAAGTACATACGGATCTGAATGTCGCAGGTCCGTTGACTAAACCTCTTCCACGAGCAAAAAATGATCAGCACCTGAACTCTATGGGTGTTCGATTCATCACAATGTAACTAGATTATTGACTCTAGTGCAAATGGGAGACTATTGTAAATTTGCCCTAGAGGAAATAATAAAATAGTTATTATTATATTTCCTCGTTCATGATAATTGTCTATTGTTCATGCTATAATTGTATTAATCGGAAACCATAATACATATGTGAATACATAGACCACAACATTTCCCTAGTGAGCCTCTAGTTGACTAGCTCGTTGACCAATAGATGATAATGATTTCCTAACCATGGACATTGGATGTCATTGATAACGGGGTCACATCATTAAAGAATGATGTGATGGACAAGACCCAATCCTAAGCACATCACAAGATCGAGTAGTTCGTTTGCTAGAGATTTTCTAATGTCTAGTATGTTTTCCATAGACCATGAGATTGTGCAACTCCAGGATACCGTAGGAATGCTTTGGGTGTATCAAACATCACAATGTAACTGGGTGGCTATAAAGGTGCACTAGAGGTATCTTCAAAAGTGTCTGTTGGGTTGGCACAAATCGAGACTGGGATTTGTCACTCCGTATGACGAAGAGGTATCTTTGGGCCCACTCGGTAATGCATCATCATAATGAGCTCAATGTGACTAAGGAGTTAGTCATGGGATCATGTGTTACAGAATGAGTAAAGAGACTTGCCGATAACGAGATTGAACAAGGTATAGGTATACCGACGATCAAATCTCGGGCAAGTAACATATCGATGGCCAAAGGGAATTGCATACGGGATTGTTTGAATCCCCGACATCGTGGTTCATCCGATGAGATCATCCTGGAACATGTGGGAGCCAACATGGGTATCCAGATCTCGCTGTTGGTTATTGGCCGGAGAGATGTCTCGGTCATGTCTCCATGGTTCCCGACCCCGTAGGGTCTACACACTTAAGGTTTGGTGACGCTAGAGTTGTAACAGGAATTAGTATGTGGTTACCGAAGGTTGTTCGGAGTTCCGGATGGGATCCTGGATGTCACGAGGAGTTCCGGAATGGTTCGTAGGTAATGATTCATATATGGGAAGACTAGTTTCAGCCACCAGAAAAGTTTCGGGGGTAACCAGTATTGTACCGGGACCACCGAAAGGGTTCCGAGGCCCACCGGGTGGGGCCACCTGCCCCGGAGGGCTTATTGGGTTGAATGTGCGATGGGATCAGCCCCTTAGTGGGCTGGTGCACCTCCCCAAGGGCCCAGGGGCGCCCCACCTGCTTGGGTGGCTAGTCCCCCCCCACCTAGCCGCCCCCACCGCTTCTAGATCCCATCTAGAGGGGCCAGCCCCCTCTCCCTTTCCCCTATAAATAGTGAGGGGGTCGGAGGGCAGCCGCACCTTTCGCCTGGCGCAGCCCTCCCCCTCCCAACTACTCCTCCTCCTCCGTATTGCTTGGCGAAGCCCTACTGGAGAACTGCAAGCTGCACCACCATGCCATTGTGCTCCCGGAGCTCTTCCCCAACTTCTCCTCTCCCGTGGCTGGATCAAGAAGGAGGAGACGTCTCCAGGCTGTACGTGTGTTGAATTCGTAGGTGTCGACCGTTCGAAACTTGGATCGGATTTCCCGTGATTTGAATCGCCGCGAGTACGACTCCACCAACTGCGTTCTTATAACACTGCCGATTAGCGACCTTCAAGGGTAAGAAGATGCACTCCCTCTCTATCGTTGCTAGCAACTCCTTGATTGATCTTGGTGACACGTAGGAATTTTTTTGAATTATTACTACGTTCCCCAACAGAGTGCATAGCTGCTTCGGAAGCAACAAATGAAGGAGTCCGGATGAAAGAGTTCATATCCGATCTAGGTGTAATACCTAGTGCATCGGGTCGAATGAAAAAGTTTTGTGATAACATTGGAGCAATAACCTTGGCGAAGGAATCCAGGTTTCATAAGAGAACCACGCACATCAAGTGACGCTTCAACTCCATCCGCGATCAAGTCAAGTAAGGAGACATAGAGATTTGCAAAATACATACGGATCTGAATGTCGCAGACCCGTTGACTAAGCCTCTTCCACGAGCAAAACATGATCAGCACCAAGACTCCATGGGTGTTAGAATCATTACTATGTAATCTAGATTATTGACTCTAGTGCAAGTGGGAGACTGGAGGAAATATGCCCTAAAGGCAATAATAAAGTTGTTATTTATATTTCCTTATATATCATCATAAATGTCTTTTATTCATGCTAGAATAGTACTAACCGGCAACTTGATACATGTGTGAATACATAGACAAAACAGAGTGTCCCTAGTATGCCTCTACTAGACTAGCTCGTTAATCAAAGATGGTTATGTTTCCTAACCATAGACATGTGTTGTCATTTGATCAACGGGATCACATCATTAGGAGAATGATGTGATGGACAAGACCCATCCGTTAGCTTAGCACTATGGTCATTTAGTTTTACTGCTATTGCTTTCTTCGTGACTTATACATAGTTCCTGGGTGATTATAAAGATGCTCTACAGGTGTTTTCAAAAGTGCTTGAGGTGTTGGCATAGATCAAGATTAGGATTTGTGACTCCGAGTGTCGGAGAGGTATCTCTGGGCCCTCTCGGTAATACACATCATAATAATCCTTGCAAGCAAATGACTAATGAGTTAGTCATGACATGATGTATTACAGAACTAGCAAAGAGACTTGCCGGTAATGAGATTGAACTAGGTATAATATACCGACGATCGAATCTCGGGCAAGTAACATACCGTTGACAAAGGGAACAACTATAATGCCCAGTATGAGATTATAACTCCTACGTGTCGAGGCACGACTTAAAGGTATAAGCTCATACTAGAATGATCTCAAGTATGGTATCTTTGCACGACTCATGTAAAAGAGGGATGAAATTGCAAAAGAGTAGTTGGCTTACACTCACCACGTCACAGAATACATTACATAAGCAATCATCATCCAAATTACATCACAGTCCGACAACGGACGAGGATCCAAATGAAAGATACCAAATAAATATAGCCACAAGGTCCGAATCGCCCTAGTAGAAGCCACTACTGATCATCGGGATAGTACACGTAGTATCGCCCACATTCTTCATCGAACTCGCAGTACAGCTCTGTGCCGTCACCTGTGTAGTTCACCATAGTACCTGCATCTGGTGTTGTGTAGAATCTGTGAGCCACGGAGGACTCAGCAATCCCGTTCCCGGGTAGCAAAACTATCTAAGCCTTGGGTGTGGAACAAGGCTGAAGAAAAAAAAAGGTTGCAGCTGCACTAGCACTAGCTTATGTGTTTAGAGCGAGAAGAGAAGTGCCATGAGCGTCAAAGTGATAACGAAGTGATCCTACCTAGGCACGTCAAACATAACCCCGCCGTGTTCACTTCCCGAACCCCTTTCAGAAAATGACCGTCACGGTTACTCACGCTGGTAGTGTATTCTGATCATGGTGTCAAGTTTTCTACAACCGGATATTAACAAATTCCCATCTGCCACATAACCGCGCGCATGGCTTTCGAAAGATCAAACCCTGCAGAGGTGTCCCAACTTAGCCCATCCCAAGGTCATGATCTGCGGAGTCGCAACTCCAAGGTGGGAAGACCTGAGTATTCTCGGAATCCCGTGCTCAAGATATTCCGACTAAGGTAAAACTAATCCAGCAAGACCTCCCGGCGTGCCGACACCCTGACAGTAGCCGTGCGTATATAGTCTCAGGCCACAACCGGATGAGTCATCCTACAGGTGTATACCAAATACCTCGGGTTTCCCCAAGGTGGCCCCGCAGTCTGCTCAGTTCGGACCAACACTCATGTGGAGCACTGGCCCGGGGGTTGTTGTAACATCCCAAATTTTTCCAAATTTTGGAATGTTAATAATAAGTTATGATTGAGTTAGTTGTTGTGATTGTGAGTAAAAACAAAAACTTTTTCTAGACTTGTTAAAAAAATCAAATTAGATTTCTTTGTTTCTGACTCCTATGAAACATTCTGAACCACCTTCAGATTTATTGAGCGAGAATAAAATGACTTTCTCAAAAATAAATGGTGGATGGATATTTTGTAAAGGAGTTATTTGAAATTTGGAGTTTCATTTGAAGTTGGGTCTTATTTGGAGTTTTAATGCCATTTAAATATTTCCAAAGTATTCAAATAAAATTAATGAGAGGAGATAATGTGACTTCTCCAAAAAGATTTTTTTGGAAATATTTAATACGGTACAATTATCCTTTCGTTAATTTGCAAAACTCAAAATTGATTTATTTGTGTAATTTAATTATGTCCATAAATCATTAATAGTAGCTTGTGCACAAAATGTATTTTATTAAATTCTAAAACTAATTTGCGTGGACTCTAAATAATAGTGGCACTAATGTAAACATTTATATTAATTGTTTTAAGTAAACTTTTTGTGAACCTATTTATGTACGTAATTTGTTTCAATCCTAATTCATAAACTCTGGCTCGACCCAGTCCATTCTCTCTCTCTAAATCTCGCACTGGAGCGAGGCAACAACACAGTACAACCCATTTGTTTTTTCCTTGCCTTTTCCCTTTGGGCCTATTCTTCCACTAAGGCCCATATCTCTTAGCCCAACCCACGCACCCCCTTCTTCTACCTCTGTCTGCCCGTTCGTTTCAATCTTCAGGAACAAACATAAACCACCATGGCGCCTGTGCCTCTTCCCCCTCCTCTAGCATTTGATTCTTTCATCCTTTCGACTTGCCACCAACACGAAACTTGCGGAGAAACGTAAGGAGAACCCATTCAGGGAATCAAGACCCAACATTATTGCTTTAATTGGATGCATCGAGTCATGAAATGTACACACATAAAACAGCCATTAATGGCCACGTTGAGCCTCTTGGTCTACCTGTACTGACCTCCCCTGCTCCTATAAAAGGCAGCCCAGGAGCGCCTCGAAGCCCCTCACTCCCACACGCGAAACCCCTCTCCAAATTTCTATCCTGCCCTGGCAATTGCTCGCCAGAGTTTGCCCTCCGCTGACCGCTTCCGACGAAGCTTGTAAGGCCTCTGGTGAGTGCATGAGCCTCCACTTTCCCCTCTCGACGAGGCAATTCCTTGCAGATCCTCTAACATCTCATGTATCTCAAACCCGCAGCCCGTGCACGCCATCCGCGATGCTTTGACAAATTTCAGCCAGCCCGAGTGTTGACGGAGGATGAACCCGACGTATACTCCCTGTCCAAGATGCTCTCCGCGATCTCCTAATCCCCGTACGACATCCACCCGTCGCCGGTGACCATCCGAACAACGACGCCGGCGATGTCCGGGCCGTGCGCCAGTCCGGCAGACTAGCTGCCATCGGGTGAGTTTCTTGTTCCTGGTCTCTTTGGTTCAATCGCTAGAACCGAATCACTTGAGCCATAACACATGGAAAGGTATTGGCCTATCGGAACACGACACGTGCCAGCCCAATCCTTTTCTCGTACTGATTCCCAGAAAAATACCCAAACTTCGGAAATTCATATCTCCTAAACCGTAAGTCCGATTTGGACAAATTTTATATCCCCGGATGCCTTGGAACATGTAGTTTTTTTATAAAATAAAAACAACCCAGGTTTGGTAATTTGATATTTAACTTAAATTTATTATGTGAATTTGAGTATATTTAGTATGTCTCTTATTCTGTAATTTATTTGGAAATTATTCCTTCACAAATATTGATCCATAGGACCATACCTTTCTGTTAGGACAACGGTAACATTTTTTAAACATGTTAAGACCTTATTTTAACTACAAACCTTAGTTTTAGATCCCATTTAACTATATGTCTCTTCATTATAAATTTAACTATGGAAATAATTCAATCTTCATAAGAAGATCATCACGAATCCTATTATATCATTTAGTATCCAATCCAATCCATATGATCGAACCAAATGGGGATGGACATACTCTCGATCCAATTTATTTTATAGTCAAGCTTCAACGTACCCTTAATCCTGAATTGTATCAATTTGATCCAACCGTCGAAATATGATTTATGTCATATTTCCAATGAAGCCAACTTAATCCTATCTCAATCCTACCTCGCCATAGTAACTAGCTTAGTAATCGTAATAACTAAATAATTTGTATTGTCAATTTTGATCTTCATTTGAATCTGAATTATTTTCTTGTATCGATAGATATATTGTAAGGTGAAGGAGAGACGACTAAGAGTAGAATATTTCAGCTTCAAGAGACCCAGGCAAGTTGCAAATTGATCATACTTTGTCCTATGATTTTGGAATGTGCATGATTTATTTAAAATTTACTACTATGCATGTTTTACTAAAAAGTTTTGCAAAGCGCTATTGCTAGCTAAAGCCCTAGGGACTTGCTTAGCCATGCTTGCAAAGAAAAAAAGGGATGAGAATCAAACAAGTTTTAAAAGAATAAACTTGCCCTCTTTGGGACAACGTGTTGTGAAAACTTTTTGAAAACAAAATTATATATATTATTTTATTTCTACTCTCTGGGCGGAATGGTATTGACGGGAGCGTCTACAAGTGATTGCGCCCATCGGGGTCTTGCAGTGAATGCGCCCGACTGGGGTCTTGCACACAGGTTTTTGGTGGGGACCGCCGTCCAGGGAAATGAGATCTTCCAAGTACAGTTTGATGTAGCTTCCAGTACAGCCACATGCTACTATCGGCTCTGGCTTAGCTTAGTACTAACGGGAAACCCTTACCTCAGGACCGCCATCGGAGAGGGGCTTTCATTGCCTAAGTTGCATGCGGCTTGGTCAGGTATAGGGGGCTGTTACGGAAAGGCTTTGTCACAATCTTCTCCTAGTCATACACCCAAGTGTGTAATGGTAAACGGGGTTGGTTGTGTCATGTGGGGAACGTGTACGACCTCTGCAGAGGGTTTAACCTAATCGATTAGTCGTGCCCCCGGTTACGAGCAATTTTGAGCAACTGAAGACTTGGATTGAAGAAGAATCTCCCCTCTCTTTTCTAAACATCTGTTTTAAGGGTTGGTTGAGGATTGAGCACATTGATTGTGTTTCACTTCAACTATATAAATGTTTTACTAAAATCGGAGAATGAACTTTGGTGAGTATATCCAAAGTCTCACTCCAACCTTTTATACTAAAAATTATTTTATTTCAAAAGAAGTTTGCAAAAATTTAGTATAGGACAAAATTGGCTTTACGCAAAGGAAACCTCCACCAATACTTACCCTGCATATATACACATTCTGTTAAAACTTTCCTTTGCAATTTGCGAGTACATTCCACGTACTCATCTGCACCTGTCATGTGCAGATCTTGACAGATTAAGTGACAATAGGGTTATGGTCTACACTCAACAAGCCCAGTGGCGTTCATGGAGCCCTAACTTAGCGACTACGTATTATTCCGCTGTATGATGTGCCAGCATCGAGCTATGCCTATGGTATGTATTTGCTTAATTCTGGATCTACCGTTGTAGTAAAATGATGTATGTTTTACTGATATTCATTCTTGTTACTGTGTGTGCTAGCTACGATCCAGGGATAGCACAGTAAGCACAGAGACTTGGATTTTGACAAATCCGAGTCGTGACAGTTGTTAATTAAGATCACGGGATAGCTAGTCCCTATGCAAGTTTTAGTTATTAGGCAAATATAAAACCAATGTCAGGCCTTGCTGGAAAAGCTTTAGCGCTAAGCGGGTTATCAAGGGGGGCCCATAAACCCCAACTGTGTTAGCGATGCATAATCAAGGAACATAACACCGGTTTATACGGTTCCTAGGGCGGCATGAGTGGAACAAAACACCAAGAAAGAGGCTTAGCCTTCCACCCATTGCCAAGTATATAGATGATTTAGTTTTACAGATTATATAGTGTGATATCCCAACAATAACTTCAACATGAAGCAAGAATCTTCAAATCTTCTCCTTCAACTAGCAATGCTATAAGAGGGGCTGAGCAAATCTTACGTAGCCAATCAAAGGTTTGCTAGGTTGGGTGGTTAGACATATTCATGGTTACAATAGGAGGCTGACAAACAAACATGGGCATCGAGGCAATAAGCTAAAGAGTGAGACATCTAGTAATAGGCAAAGATAGTAATGATATCTGGGTCAGGTCATCTTGCCTGTTGAGTCGTCGATGGGATCGTAAGACGGCTCCTCATACTCAACCTCGGTAGGAAACTCGCACTCGGTCTCGGCTTCCGGCTCTACTCAACACAAGAACACAACATGGCACGATATCAAACAAGGTGCAATGCACAATCAACATGATGCAAGTATGATGCATTTCATGGCAAGGGAAGAAGCACACAAGAACAACACAAAACAACAAGTTTAAATGAGGCCGGGATCAACATATAGCAAATCTGGTAAGTCCTCATATGCATATATTGACGTTGGTCCAGATATGAACAAACCTTAAGTTAAAGTTGTTAAACAGCAAGTTAACATGCACCATGATGATCTACACAAAATTCTAGTCAAGTTCCATATAAAGTTTGTTTAATTCGGAGCTACGGTCTAGAAGATATGAGCAAAACAAGACAAGCATGGCAATGGTGCAAGATGCACCCAAACATCAAGCAAACACACTCCAAACATGTAAACACCATGATATTATGATTCTACATGCAAAATCACACAAGTTTCATATAGGACACGCTCCAAACGGAGCAATGGTTCAACACATACACACGAAACAAGATACAATGCAAAGCTGAAATTAACAGCCACATAGCAATTTTTGGAGCAAGGCAAATATGAGCTACAGCACCCAAACATGATAACAAGGGGCATGGACATGAAGTAGACATGTTCTATAACAAACAACTCCATTGGAGCAACTCCATAGGAGGCATGGATCAATAGCAACAAGCTACACCAAGTTGATCATGCTGTTAAAAACCTGACAGTTATAATTTATAGCGACTTGAGGGCAAGAAATAAATAAGCTACAGCAAGCCATATGTGCAAGTAAGGGCATGGATGGATAGACAATAACATGGACAACAACGAATGATCATTGGTCACTCCAAAACAAGCTTGGATTTGACTAGGGCATCAAGCAAACATAGCATCAGGTTAAAACAGATTCCAGACTTGGCAGAATTTTCACTAAGTATAAAACAGTAACATTGGCATGGCATGTTTACAAGCTTGTTTAAGTCACCTCAAGGCATATCGTGGAAAGTAGTTTGCACGATAGCAAAGACCATATGATGGGGCTTCTAAAACATATTGGCATTTGACATGGGGACAAACACATCAATAGCAAAGAGCATGTCAAAACAATATCTCATAACAAGTTTCAGCACTTAACAACCACATGCACTTTTGCAACAGAGATTACATGGCAATATGACACCTAACATGAGTGCTACAGCAACCATCGTGTAGAGCACTTCACAATGAACATTTTGACATATCATCTGCTCCATTTGGATAAACATGCACCAAGTTATCACATCTCAAACATGGCATAAAAATAATAATTTTCAGCAGTTTATAACAAGTAGCACTCTTTTCACGAATATTAGGACCTCTAGATGAACTCAAACAAGCATGCCACAATGGAACAAAATGTAGAGCTCATCACCACGATCATTTTGACATATTATATGCACAAATTGGACAAGCACACTAAAAGTTACAGCCATCACAACATGCAACATTATAATGGTAGAAAAAGACTTAGCAGATTTATACCTAGCAGAAAACAGGACGACGAGGTACAACGGGAGAGAGGGATCCAGGCATCGAGTGTTTGGATCGGTGGCGAGGGGATTCCGGACGGGGCCGTCCAGCGGTTGTTGCGGGTGCCGGGCTCGCGGGTCGGGTCGCGGAGTCCGGATCCGCCCGGCCCGGTGAGGAGGTTGACCTGGCGCGGCGGCTGTTGTCCTTGCCGGTGAGGGGCGCGGTCTCCGGCGGGGATCTAGCCGTGGGAACCAGATCCGGTGGCGCAGAGCTCTCGGCAGCGGGGCGCGACAGCCGGAGGTGGAGGGCGACGGCGACCTCCGGCGGGTAGGCGACGGCGGCGACATCGCCCGGTGCGGCGCCGAGGTGCGCCCGGCGGCGGCGAGGCGGGTGCCGGCGGCGGGGAAGACGAGGGCTGCAGGCTGCGGAGGCGCGTGCCCCTCGCGGGCCGGCCTCGGGCCGCGGCGGCCCCGGCAGCGCGGGTGGAACTGGCGGTATGGGGCGGGACACGTGGCACCGTCTGATTGGCCGGGCGCGTCCGGGCGGACGTGTCCGGTCCATTCCGGACGTGTCCGGCGGCGCGAGGAGGGAGGAGCTAGGGTTTGGACGGAAAAATGGATGTGGGAGACTAATATATAGGCACAAGGAGCTAGGAATGTCCAAATGGGGAGCGGTTTTCGGCCACGCGATCATGATTCGACGACCGAGATGATGGGAAGGGTTGTGCTGGGTTTGAGGGCTGTTGTGGAGGGGGTGTTGGGCCTTAAAAAAGAGGTACTAGGTAAACCGTTGGAGTACCAAACGAACTCCAAACGCGACGAAACTTGATAGGCGGCCTACACGTACCAAAACAACAACACACGACAAGTCTCACGTCATTCCGGAAACGTTACATGGCCACACATGAAAGAAGGACTCGGGGATGCCACGGGCACGTGTGTGAGCATCGGAACTCGAAACGGACAACGGGAAGAGACGAGTGGGACCGGGTGCAAGTGACAACACAAATGCAATGCAATGCACATGACAACATGACATGGATGAAATGCACACACGCACACGACAAAACGAAGAACCCGAAATGAAAGAAGAGCCCAGAATGGAATTGACGAAGTCAAAGTTTCATATATTGCCATAATTGGAAAGTGTTACATCTGGGGCATTACAAACTCTCCTCTACTACGAAAAGATCTCATCCCGAGATCTAGGACTGGAAGAAGGAAGGATACTCGGAACGAAGGTGATCTTCTCGTTCCCACGTAGCTTCTCGGTCGGTACGGTGTGACCACTTAACTTTCAAGAACTCGATTGACTTGTTGCGGGTCTTGCGCTCAGTTTCTTCAAGAATAGCAACAAGGTGCTCACGGTAAGACAAGTCTTGTTGAAGATCAATCTCCTCGAACGGAATGGTGCGTTCAGGTGTCTTGAAGCACTTGCGGAGTTGAGACACGTGAAACACATCATGAACATTTTCAAATTTGGAAGGGAGCTCAAGTTGATAGGCTAGATCGCCTCTTTTGCCAAGAATCTTGAAAGGGCCCACACATCTAGGAGCAAGCTTTCCTTTGATACCGAATCTTTGGGTGCCTTTCATAGGAGAAACACGGAGATAGACATGATCTCCAATGTCGAAAGCCAAATCACGATGCTTGCCGTCATAGTAACTCTTTTGACGCGACTGAGCGGCCTTGAGATTCTCACGTATGACTTTGGACATTTCTTCGGCTTCTGAGATCAAGTCATTGCCAAGAAGTTGACGTTCACCAGTCTCGGACTAGTTGAGAGGAGTACGACAATTTCTACCATAAAGGATTTCAAAAGGAGCTTTACCAGCACTTGCTTGGAAATTGTTGTTGTAAGAGAACTCGGCAAACGGGAGACAATCTTCCCACTTCATGCCAAAAGATATGACACAAGCTCTGAGCATGCCTTCGAGGATCTGGTTCACTCTTTTGACTTGATCACTAGTCTGAGGGTGAAACGCAGTGCTGAAGCAGATCTTAGTGCCCATGGCTGACTGAAAGGAGTCCCAGAACTTGGATGTGAACAAACTTCCGTGGTCTGAGGAGATAACTTGAGGAATGCCATGTAACGACACAATTCTGGAAGTGTACAACTCTACCAGCTGAGCTGCATTGATGGATTCTTTGACGGGAAGGAAGTGAGCTACTTTGGTTGGCTTGTCAATCACAACAAAGATAGCATCATTCCCCTTCTTGGACTTAGGAAACCCAGTGACGAAATCCATTTCAATTTGGTCGAATTTCCACTCGGGAATAGGAAGAGGTTGGAGGAGACCGGCTAGACGTTGATGCTCTGCCTTCACTCTTCTGCAGACATCACATTCATTCACGAATTGGGCAATCTCCCTTTTCATGTGAGTCCACCAGTAAGATTGCTTGAGGTCTTGGTACATCTTGGAACTTCCTGGATGAATGGAGAGGAGGGAGTCATGTGCTTCGTTCATTATGATATTCCTGAGATCACCCTTGGGAACCACAAGTCTGTCCTCAAAGAACAAGGTGTCTTTCTCATCAACATGATAGCACTTGCATTTGGGAGTACCCTTAGCAATACCATGTTTCACTTTCTGCACCATAGCGTCACTGAGCTGGGCCTGAGGGATCAGATCTTCCAAGTTAGGAGCCACTTGAAGATTTGCAAGAAAGCCTTGCGGAACAACTTGGAGGTTGAGCTTCCTGAATGATTCACAAAGCTCGGGCTGAAACGTCTTGATAAGGAGACTCTTGCAATATGCCTTTCTGCTCAAGGCATCTGCAATGACATTGGCCTTGCCAGGGGTGTATTCGATGCTTGGATCGTATTCTTGGATCATCTCAACCCAATGAGTCTGGCGAAGGTTCAGGTTCGGCTGTGTGAAGATGTACTTCAACCTTTTGTGATCGGTGAAGATGTCCACTTTTCTGCCCAACAGAAGGTGTCTCCACGTGATCAAGGCATGTACCACTGCTTCTAGCTCAAGATCATGTGTGTGGTAGTTCTTCTCATTTGGCTTCAATTGACGAGAAGTGTATGCCACAATTTTCTTGTCTTGCATTAGAACACCACCAAGTCCTTGAAGAGAAGCATCACAGAATACTTCGTAGGGCTTGGACTCATCCGGAAGAGTAAGAACCGGAGCAGAGATGAGCTTTTCTTTGAGTGTTTTGAATGCCACATCACAATCCGGAGACCAGTTGTACTTGACACTCTTCTGCAGCAAGTTGGAGAGGGGCTTGGCTATCTTGGAGAAGTTCTCAATGAACCTTCTGCAATAGCTAGCGAGACCAAGGAAGCTTCGGAGTTGCTTGAAGTTCTGCGGGGGTTCCAAGTTGACAATAGCTTCAACTTTCTCGGGGTTGACAGCAATACCCTCAGCAGAGATGATATGGCCAAGATATAATACCTTATCTAGCCAGAATTCACACTTGGAGAACTTGGCATAGAACTTATGTTCATGGAGTCTGTCCAGAACCAAACGGAGGTGCTTGGCATGGTCTTCTTCATTCTTGGAGAATACCAAGATGTCATCCAGATATACGAGAACAAATTCATTGGTGTAGGGGTTGAATATGTAGTGCATCATTCTCGAGAAGGTGGGTGGAGCATTTGTGAGTCCAAAAGACATGACCGTGTATTCATAGGAGCCGTAGCTCGTTCTGAATGCAGTCTTGTGAATAGTTTCTTTGCGGATACAGTAATTGTGATAACCCATCCGGAGATCGAGCTTTGAGAACACTTTTGCTCCTTTGAGCTCCTCAAAAAATTCATTGATATTGGGGAGCGGATACTTGTTCTTTATTGTCTTCTTGTTCAATGGCCGGTAATCAACGCAAAGGCGCTCCGTGCCATCCTACTTCTTGACAAATAGAACACCACAGCCCCAAGGAGAAGTGCTAGGCCTGATTAGACCCATACGCTCTTGCTCATCGAGTTGTCTCTTCAGCTCCTTCAACTCTTCAGGGGAAAGCTTATACGGACGCCGGCATGGTGGCTTAGTACCGGGCTCGAGTTCAATGACGAATTCAACTTGACGATGTGGAGGCATGCCTAGAAGCTCTTCAGGGAAAACATCTTCATATTCATTGACCACCGGAATTTGAGAGATGGCATTAATCTCGCCCGCGTCATTAAGAGAGAATAGCCTGATTGTGTTATCTCGAGAGGCGAAGATAATCATGTCTTCGTCAGGATGAGTAAGATTGACTTCCTTATTTGCACAATCAATGTGAGCATCATGCTGGGAAAGCCAATCCATCCCAAGAATAAGATCAATGTCGGAGGAGTTGCCGAGAACAACCGGAGAAGCCAGAAAGCGGTAATCACCCATACGAATAGATACATCCGGAGCCCTCAAATTTGAAGTCATGCATTTGCCCGGAGAAATAATTTGTAACTTCTTATCCAGAAATGCCGAAGTGAAATTATGCTTGGTAAAGAATGGCCTTGTTATGAAACTGAGAGATGCACCAGAATCAAACAATACTTTTGCAGGAATAGAGTTAACTGAGAGGTTACCAAGTATCACATCTGAAGAATTCTCCGCTTGAGCTGCATTCATCAGATTCACTCTTGCTGCCTTCCGATCGTGCTTGACAATAGCAGTGCTGACAGGTGGAGGAGGCGGAAGGCGCCTTTGAGTACACTTGTTGGCATAGTGACCCTTCTTGCCACACTTTTTGCAAATCACTTCTGAGAGAGGACGGTAATAAGGAGCACTTGACTTCGAAGATTGAAAGTGATTCTTGGACTGATTGCTTGGGTTGGGTGGGTGGGAGAAACCACGGCCACCAGAATGCTTGTTGTTGTTGTTGGGAGGTCGGATCACTGGAGGAGGTGGAAGCCAAAACTTCTGCTGCTTTGCAACCACTTGGGAAGAAGAGGAGGAGTGAACAGCATCTCTGATCCTCTTTTTGGAAGCTTCCATCTTGAGCTGGGCTGCCTCTTGCTTAAGTGTCATGTTATAGAATTGATCAAATTCATCGGCTCAAACAAGGTGAGAGCTATCTGGAGTTCATCCTTCAGACCACCACGGAACTGATAAATTTTGCTCTTGGCATCTGGGATGTCTTTCTTGGCATAGCGGGCAAGGTTCTGGAACTTGACATTGTATTGATAAACGGACATGGAGCCTTGCTTCAGGTTGCGGAATTGCTCACGCATACCTTCGATGAAACTTGTTGGAATGTGGTCAGAGTGAAAATCCTTGCAGAAGTCAGTCCACGAGATTTCACGTCGTTCTCTGGAATCTTTGTACTGCTGCCACCAATCAGCGGCTTGGTCCTTGAGTTGGAAGGCGGCAAACTTGACATAATCCTCAGGTCTCACGTTACTGCATTCAAAGTGCGTCTTGATGTTTGTTATCCAGTCTTCAGCATCTAGCGGGTCCACACAGTAACTGAATGCCTTTGGTTGGTTTGCCAGGAATTGGTTGAGTGTAGCAAAGTGAGGTTGGTTGAACAAATTGCCTTGGCCTTGGTTCCCATGACCACCTTGATTTGCTTGATTTGCTTGAATGTTCTGCATCATTTGCATAAGCATCTGGGTGTTCTGGTTCGTCGCTTGCATAATTGCTCTCCAGGCCTCAGACGGAGGAGGAGGGGAAGGAGGACGATCAGGAACCTCTTCACCCTCTGGGTTAGCGTTGGGAACCCTTTTAGGGGCCATCCTGAATGAGATGACAACTATTAGCCATTGATTGAGAAAATATATAAGCTGAATCAACGGCTAGAAATTGCAACATAAGTCTTCACAAGAACATTCGAACAAGATGAACGAATGTAATCCACAGTTTAATGATAGAAGCCACTTGGGAGAACAAAAGGTAAATAAAAACAACAAGGAGCAGATAGAACAAATACAAGATAGAAGCTTCGTTCGACATATTCGTGCTGAAAGCTTATGGAACGTGTTACAAAAGGGTTTTGCAATCCCCGGATCAGCATAGCCAAGGACCCTTTAAGATGCAACTCCCGATCGGAACAACGCCCATAAAACTACTTCACTCAATGTAGAACCCCGAACTCCATATCATGCATTCGTTGGAAGAATGCCTACGAGCTACTAGATGAACCGACCTATTAATTTCCGAAAGTTTCCAGTTATGCAATCAGGTGTTGGGGATACAGGGGAAGCATCGCGCACTCAACTCTAATCCTACATCCAGCTGTATCCATCCTTCAACTCATAACCAGTTATTTCCGGAAACCGTTCACCTCGGACCTTCGAAACACATCTGCTATACAAGCTATGGAAATACTCCCGAACTACCTCCCCAGTACTGGGTGATGTCGGGGTTATCAAGCCACTAACCGCATATGAGAGTTTTCGATGTCGGTCGTCTTAAGTATTCCAGAACTGATGCGATATATTTGTGACGATAACACCTCGGAGCTCAACTCCCCGGGACACTACCACAACCCCTAAATGACAGGAGGCATCGAGAACAATGTTCAGTGACAAAGACATCAGAACAATTCAAACAATACTCGCGTGATCCTAAAAAACAATTTGGTGAATTTTTGAGAGTAGAAGAGTTAAGTAATCGTCATGAGTCCTGACCAGAATGAAAAGGGATGACGAGTAAAAAGAAATCCTACTCTCCGATATATATAGGACTCAAATCATTTTCAAGTGTGTGCCTAGACTCAACCGTCAATGATTCGATCAATCAGTGGGGGCTTCTAGGTCGGAGAAGGCTCTGAATACCAACTCGTAATGCCCAGTATGAGATTATACCTCCTACGTGTCGAGGCACGACTTAAAGGTATAAGCTCATACTAGAATGATCTCAAGTATGGTATCTTTGCACGACTCATGTAAAAGAGGGATGATGGCACACCCTGCATTTTGTAACATAATATTTGCATCAATGAAGCATGAAAATTTGGACCAACAAAATTTTTTAGCATCATTTGGCTTTATTTGGAGTTGAGTTTTTCTTCATGTGCTTTTTCATGTGCTCAATAAAGTCAACTATTACCTCTTGTAGAATTAATCTCCATACCCAATACTTCTGCCCAATGATCATGCCAAGTGTTACATAACAGTATAGTATTTTCTTACAAAATTAATTTGGCCAAAATGTATTTTATAAATTTAGTTTTTCAAAAACCCCTGAATTGAGATTTGCACTGCAAGTGCTTGATTTAGGGTGAGAAAATTATTTCAAAAAGTATATTTGAAACCTAGTAGTCATAGGACTCCCAGAAACCACAAAAGTATAATTTTAAAAGTAATTTTCCTATTTTGTTTAAAAGCTTTTTCTTAAGGCCAGAAATGGTCTTTAATAAGGAAAAATTATTTAACTATTTCAAAAATATTTGCCAAAATTCAGGGAGACTCATAGGACATATATTGTCCATATATAAGAGTTTCAACACTTGGTCATGTTCAAAATAATGGGCTAATCCCTCTAAAACCCTTTCTGGATATTTCAAGCTTTTGAAATATTTACAAAGGAAATATTCTCCAAAAATTCCAGGGAAATTCTATCATGTCATATATGACATATTTGATGATCTTGCTAAGTCCCATGCCTTGGGAAGCAACAAAACATCATCAAAACCCTTCATAACCATTCTGTCCATATTTGAAGTTTGAGCAACTTTACATTGCCAAACTTGTCCAAATGCTCTCTAATTTGGTGCACATGCTAGAAATGCCTAATAAGGCATCTAGACCAAATGGCACAAGATTTGGAATAGAGCAACTTGATGAGAACACCCCAAAACCCTTTCTGTTCAAATGCAAATTTGAACAACTTTACATTACCAAATTTTTACCTGGAGCTTCAAACTTTGTGGGCATGATCAATACCCCAAATGATGAAACTACACCAAGTGGTGCATCAAGGGGAGATGATTAGCTTGACTCAAACAAGATGAAGCCATTTCTGTTGACTTCTACGGTTCACCAAAGTTACATTGGCAAGTTTCTTCAAATGAGCCCTAATTTGGTGAAGCACCCTATTTTCACATATCTTTCAATCCTGTTAAGTGTCATGGCAAGAGGAGATCATTTGCTTGACCAAACACTGATCAAACACCTTCTAGCTTTTTACTAAAACCCTCTTCTTGATCACTTTTACCTTTTACCTTGGCCTCAACTTTCTACCACACGTTCAACCAGTTACTAGCTACCTCCAGTAACTTCCCCAGGACCCCAGCTCCATGATTGAGGGGTAAAAACCCTAGTTCACCCTGCTGGATATCCATTTCTTACCAAGTCACCAGCTTCCTCTCTCTCTCTCCTTGACTCTCCAGAGCATCCAAGGCTGCAGACGAACTTCTTGCATCACCCTGGACCCCCCAGACACGGTGGACGCGTCCAGAGGCCCAATGGCATGCCGTGGCATGCGATAAGGGCGCTCCAGAGCGCGCTACAGTGCGCCCACGCACTGTAGCTTCGGCCAATCGTCTGCACCCGACAGCCTCGGGCTCCCCCCTCGCGCCAGTCGATGCCCCTCGACGTCCGCAACCTCCCCGGCGCTGTCCCCCCTCCTCCTGCGCCCTCCAGTGGCCGTCGCCACACGCGCACCGGCCGCCCGCAACACCCACTCCTCGGCCTCACACGCGCGCACGGCCTGGAAGCTTCCCCGCTCCTCCTCTCTCCTCTAATGGACGTACGACTCGTCCAGCAACGCCGCAGACACGCTCCCGTCGCCTCCCGTGCGCTGTAGCATCGAGCAGGAGCTCGCCGGCGCACCGGTCCACGGGACCCCGCCGTTCCCCTATAAATAGGACCCCCCCGAGCCCTCCTCTCAGCACCAGCAGCTTCACCACATCTTCTTCAGTCCCCCAGCACCACCCGTTCTTCCCCAGAGAGCTTCAGTGCTCGGGATCGACCGGAGCTCCGCCGAGTCGGGCCGCCGGTGATCTCGCAGTACAGGCCTTCTCTGCCCCTCCTTTGGCTTGATCTAGAACCACCATGCGTCACTGATGCTTTCCCCTCGCTTTCCCCTCTCTGTAGCAGTTGGAAACGGCCGGAGCGACGACTTCCCGACGACCCTTCGCCGTCCCACCTCGCCGCCGGCGAACCCGACCTCCCCGGCGTGCCGCACCACCACCACTACCTCCGCAACTCGACGCTGAACTCATCCCTACCCTCCGTTGCCATCGCCATGGCCGGAATCGTCGCCGGTGAGCTCGCCGTCGCCGTGGCCGTGAGGTTGGAGATGACAGGCGGGCCCCGCCTGTCATCCTCACCCCTCTCTCCCCCTCCTCATAGTCGCTGACCGCCGGGCCCCGCCCGTCAGGTTTGAAAACCTGACGTGCGCGCGCTGGCGCCCGAGCGGCCGGGCTGGATGCCCTGGGCCGTGCACTGTGGCCCCTCTGGCCCAGTAGCACAGGGGCATTTCTTTTTATTCTTTCTGTAATTACTTCAAACATTTTTACAGAAAAGAATATTGGTCCAAATGAAATAATTCCAACTCCTAAATTATTGAAATATTCCAACCTATTTAATGGTGTCACTTTCACTCATATCCATGAAACTTTTCTGTTCTGTTCAAATTTAAATTCAAATTTGTGCAATAAAACCCCTGTTCTAAAATCATTAGATTCCATTATGTTACTCCAAAACTCCAACTAAGAATTTTCTCCATCTTAGAAATCCCTCTAGTATTTAACAAAAATAAGTTGACATTTTTCTGAGCACTTGGATTTTTCTGTTTTATTTGTGGTCTTATTTTTCCGTTGTTATAATGCGACATATAGATACCGTATTTGACGAAGTTGCTGAAGAAGGAGAAGGAGAAGGATTTGAAGACTTTGAAGACCAAGCCAATCCAGGCAAGCAACCCTTTGACCATGATACACTTGTTCTTCGGAACCCGTTTGATTCCAATGCATGATGATAGGGTTACGGTGGTGACCTAGTTGAAACCACCACATGATGCATGCTTTACTCTTGATCTTGCCATGTGCTAGATGCAATGCATATGGTTAGTAGTATTGAATAGTGATGCATGTGTGACATGAACCTTCGTGGTTGAAATCTTTGCATAAAACCCCGTCGGGTGCCATTCATGCCCGAGGGAGATGATGAGTTGGGTAACCACTTGATGACGAAGTGGTGTACCGAGACAAGTGTGTGTTTTTCAAACGGATTGGTTTAAGTTGCGACCGTTATTCTAACCATACATGTGCAACCACTCTACCCCTTATGGGACGGGGCGTTATTGATTACTTAGGCCGATACTAGCATGGTGCCCGCATTACTAGTGACGGGAAGACTTGAGGTCTTTCCCGGGACGGCGTCGTGCTTGGATAGACGACCATGACTGTTTTCACAGGGCACCGGACACACCGTTGGTCCCTTCGGGTACGCGTGACATTGAAATTAGGGCAAGTCCCGTGATCTATTGTTTGTACTCGAGGGCCGTGTACCAACGAGTGGACTCTATGTTAGTGTCGTCTAAGGAAAGGTAATGACCGGGTGCTTCCCCCGAGTACTTGAGGTACTGCAGGATCGTGGATGACACGAAAGCTTCCCGAATCTTGTGGGTAAAGTGTACAACCTCTGCAGAGTGTAAAACTATTCGAATAGCCGTGTCCACGGTCAAGGACAATTGGGTAACCGCTCTTGGGCTACGTCCAATGTTTGTGAAACCATGTGTGTGTATGAGAGTCAAGGTGGTGACTTGACTCGATAAGTTGAATCATATTCATGTTGATATCGGTAACCTGTCTTCGAGGTTACGCTAGTTTATTGATGCATAAACTTGATGGTAGAATATTTATTCTAGCCCATTGCTAGAATGCTCATTATTGCTCACTTTGCATTGTTATTTTGAACCACATCATGGGTTGCTTGTGAGTACATTCAAAGTACTCATTGGCTTTCCACTGGTTATTTAATTGGCCAGGCATGGAGGAACAGGAATATGATGAAGAGTTCTTTGGAGACGAACATGCGAACTAGGACGCTATCCCAGTCAGAATGCATGTAGGGTTAAGGCAGATGGCTTGGGTTCTACCTATTATCGAAGACTTCCGCTATTTGAGTTATTTGCTATTCAGCCCGTGAGGCTTTATCTATGTAAGACTTGGCCAGAATGGCCTTAATTTGTGTAAGACGGTATGTATGGATGTAAGACTTTTGTTATTCAGCTTCTGTGTGTTCAGTGAGCATTAATCTCTGGGATCACTGTACACGTGCATTCGATGATCTCGACTTCTAAGTCGGGGTCCCCACAGAGCTGGTATCAGAGCCATCCTGACTGTAGGAAGCCTTAGTTAGCATGGGCGTTAGTTAGATGAGACCCCTTTTTCAAAAAAAAAAAACCTTCCGAACCTCTCTTCTTTTCTAAACCTGAGATTTCATCAGCTTATTAACCCCTCCTATTCCACCTTTGTAGATGGCCGCTGTACCCGAAGAGCACCTGACCACTGGGTTTCCCTTGCTTCTCGAGGATAGCCTCCAGGAGTGTCAGCTCCACCGAGCGCCCATCCTCACCTACCTTGAGCATTGGGTTAGCGACACTGAGGTGGAGTACCATGTGGAAGTGATCGTGAAGGCAAACGATCCTCCCACAAGTTGGTTCTTCGAGGGACCCCAGATGGCAACACTACCTCTCGCTGTCGAGGCTGCTGCACTCAAGGCACTAACCCGTCTCCGCGAGCTTCTTCCGGAGATGGCAGCCAAGATGACAACTCGCTTCTTACCTTAACAGAAGGAAGGTGAAGAAGAAAGCAGCGCACTAGCCCCTCCACTGAAGGAAGGACTCTCGCTTCGGTTCCAGACCTACTTCAGTCTATGTGCCGACAGCTTGGCACAAGACTTGGCCTCGGAATCAATGAAGCTTCGGGAAGAACTTCACAAGACCAAGGCACTTCTTCGTCGAGCTCAAGAGATGACAAATAGGATCAAGAAGGAAGGAGCACCTTCTGGACAGTCCGCTATCGCATATCAAGGCGGAAGGCCCTCCGAGGATGTATCTTCCAAGAATGAAGAACCACCTCGGCGACGCCGGATGACGGCAAGTGAATATCGCAAGCTTTTCCCTGCACCTCCGACGAAGAACCGCCGTATCCAACTCCTCCACTCCCCCACACCCTCAAGTGACAAGGGAGCCCAGACAGATGAAGACAAGGAGGAAGACCCAGAAGAGCCGGAATACGCGACCGAGCATTCCGCCGCTTAGGCATTATTCGCTACTCGGATATGCCAGTTGTGACCTATACGGTAGGATAGGTTGTGTAACCCCTATGCGCAGTCGAGTCCTTGTATGGTTCATATGAAACCATCTAGTATTTGCTTTTGTTGTGTCTGGATGTATGTCGTATTCTTCCTTCGGGAATGTGTAAACGACTACATCACCCATTTGGATTTTAATGAATGTGTTTTGGCCTTTCGGCCCTTGCATGATTTGATTAGTGTCAACACCCACCCCCTTACTAGGCACCCATCTATCTTGCTTTCCCTCTTCCAAGTCATGAGACCTTTTACCGCTCCAACAGGATGCCTGTTGTAACTCGTACTGGTACCTCTACCCAGCAGCCTGAAGCCGGAGCATCCGCTCAGTCAGAGGCAGGCCACGACCAAACCAACGACCAAGCTCCACCACCACCACCTCCTCCGAACATGGACATGGCTCAGCTTCTCCAAGCTTTCCAAGAAGAACGCCAAGCCAACACTGCAGCCCTTCAGCTGATTGCTCAAGCTGTCACCAACAACCGCCAGCCGGCGGGGAATGGCAATGGACGTTCCACGTTGGCAGAGTTCAAGAAGCAAGCACCGCCAACCTTTATCGAGACCGCTGAACCCCTGGATGCAGACGACTGGATCCGCTCCATTGAGGAAATACTGGCACTAGTCGGATGCATCGAAGACCGCGAGAAGGTGGCTTATGCAGCCCACTGCCTCGGGGGGGACTGCTAGAGCTTGGTGGGATGGATTCAAGGTCATGCATGCTGAACAAGACATCACTTGGCTCAACTTCAAGGCAGAATTCCGCAAGGCCCACATTCCTTCCGGAATCATGGCTATCAAAAAGTGTGAGTTCCGAGCCCTGAAGCAAGGAAGTGGCACTGTCAAGGAGTACATGAAGAAGTTCAGTGTTCTGTCAAGGTATGCCCCTGAAGATGTCAGCACTGATGCTACAAAAAGGGAGCGCTTCATGGAAGGCCTCAATCAGACTTTGCAATACTCGCTTGTCGTGTGCGACTGCCCATCCTTCCCTGACCTGGTGAACAAAGCACTTATGCTTGAAGACAAGCGGCGTGCTTTGGAAGACACTCGCAAGCACAAGATGGTCAGTAAGGGAAGTTCCAGCAACCAGAAGCCTCGTCCGTGGCAGTCAGCCTCGGCCAAGCCAACCTATCAGCAACCAAGAGCTCCTGCACCTCGTACTAATCCTCAGCCTCAGCAGTATGCCAACCCAAGGCCAGCTTTCAACCCCAATACCAGTGGTGGCAACAAGATCAGCAATCCAAACCAAGTCACTTGCTTTGGATGTGGTCAGTCCGGACACATCTCAAGGGTGTGCCCCAACAAGAAGCCTGATGCCCCGCTCCCCAATGCGCAGAACCAGGGACAAGGCCGCGGGATGCCACCAAGGAACGCAGCTCCTCGCAATCCACCTAACCAAGGGAAGGGGCGTGTGAATCACGTCACTGCTGAAGAAGCCCAGGAAGACCCGGACGTCGTGCTGGGTACGTTCCTTGTCAACTCAGCACCTGCAACTGTCTTGTTTGATTCTGGAGCAATGCATTCATTTGTCACTCAAAGATTTGCATTAAAAAGTGGCATGACCCCTACACCCCTGAATAACCCTATGGTGGTACAAACCCCCGGAGCAGAGATGAGAGCCAAGATAGGCTGTAAAGGAGTCAGTATTACCATTAACGGTGTAGATTTCCTAGCAGACCTCATCGTCCTAAGATCGCAAGGCTTGGATGTGATCTTAGCGATGGATTGGCTCAGTAAGCACCAAGGCTTGTTAGACTGTGCCAATCGGACAGTCACTGTGACCAATGACCAAGGAGTCAAAGTCAAGTTTGCTTCCAACTCCTCTTCCTTTCAAGCCGCTCAAGTCAACTGTCTGTCTGAAGTTGGGCTAGAGCAAGTACCGGTGGTGTGTGAGTATCATGATGTCTTTCCGGATGAACTACTGGGAATGCCCCCTGACCGTGACATTGAGTTCATCATCGAGCTCGTGCCCGGAGCAGGACCCATCTATAAGAAGCCTTATAGAATGGGGACGGAAGAATTAGCCGAGTTGAAGAAGCAGCTGGAAGAGCAGCTGAGGAAGGGATTTATCCGCCCAAGTGCCTCCCCTTGGGGATCTCCTGTTCTGTTTGTGGCAAAGAGGGACGGTACCATCCACTTATGCATTGACTATCGTTCCCTCAATGAAGTTACAATCAAGAACAAATATCCACTTCCCAAGATCGAAGATCTGTTTGATCAGCTCAGCGGAGCCAAGGTGTTCTCCAAGATCGACCTCGGATCTGGGTACTACCAGCTGATGATCAGACCCCAAGATATTCCAAAGATGGCATTCGTAACAAGATATGGCCTGTACGAGTGCACGGTCATGTCCTTTGGATTAACCAATGCCCCAGCTTACTTCATGTATCTCATGAATAAAGTCTTCATGGAATATTTGGACAAGTTCGTTGTTGTCTTCATTGATGACATTCTTGTCTTCTCAAAGTCGGAGGAAGAGCACGAGCAACATCTGAGGATGGTCCTAGACAAGCTTCGAGAACACCAACTGTATGCCAAATTCAGCAAGTGTGAGTTCTGGCTGCATAAAGTTGGATTCTTAGGTCATGTCTTGACCGAGGAAGGATTATCTGTTGATCCCGCAAAGATCAAAGCTGTGACCCAATGGCAATCTCCAACGACCGTCAAGGAAGTCAGAAGCTTCCTCGGACTTGCGGGCTATTACCGCAAATTCGTGGAAGGGTTCTCTAGCATTGCACGGCCAATGACTCAGCTCCTCAAGAAGGACAAGAAGTTCGAGTGGACGCCAAAATGCGAAGAAAGCTTCCAAGAGCTCAAGAAGAGATTGACCATCGCCCCAGTTCTGGCAACACCTGATATTCACAAGGAGTTCGTGATATATTGTGATGCCTCTCGAACCGGATTGGGAAGCGTTCTGATGCAAGAAGGCCGAGTCATAGCATACCTCTCCAGGCAGCTACGACCTCATGAGGAGAACTACGCTACTCACGATCTTGAGTTAGTGGCAGTAGTTCATGCCTTGAAGACATGGCGGCATTACCTCCTAGGGAAACGGTGTGAGATCTACACAGACCACAAAAGTCTGAAGTACATTTTCACCCAAAAGGAATTGAACATGAGGCGGCGAAGATGGTTGGAACTCATCAAGGACTATGACCTCAGTGTTCAATATCACCCCGGGAAGGCTAACGTGGTGGCCAATGCCTTAAGCAGGAGGGCTTGCTCTTTGAATACCGTTATTCAAGAAAGGCAGCCAGCCTTGTTTAAGGAGTTCGAACAATTCAGTTTGGAACTGGCCACCCCTGGATTTCTGGATCATTTGGAAGTCAGACCAACCCTGATGGACGAAGTCAAGAAGGCATAAGATGGACACGCAAGCATTGAAGGCGTCAAGAAGAAGATGAAGCTAGGCAAGGCTCCAGGATTCTCTGAAGACGAGCACGGGATTGTTTGGTACAAAGGCCGCATCTGCGTACCAAACAACACAGAGCTGAAGAACCTGATTCTGCAAGAAGCCCACGACACTCCGTATTCCATCCACCCCGGAGGAACCGAGATGTACCAAGACTTGAAGGCACGATTCTGGTGGCACGGGATGAAAAGAGAGATTGCAACCTATGTTGCAAAGTGTGATGTGTGCCAAAGGGTCAAGGCTGAATATCAGCGACCTGCTGGATTGCTTCAACCACTCAAGGTTCCTGAGTGGAAGTGGGATAAAGTCGGAATGGACTTCATCACTGGATTACCAAGGTCGAATAAAGGACATGACTCTATCTGGGTCATAGTCGATCATTTGACCAAGGTGGCCCATTTCATTCCTGTCAAGACTACCTACTCAGGCAACCAGTTGGCAACTCTCTATATCAACCGAATCGTGAGGCTCCACGGCGTTCCCAAGGAGATTGTGTCAGATCGAGGCACCCAGTTTATTTCAAGGTTCTGGAGAAGATTCCAAGAAGCCTTGGGAACCAAGTTGTCTTTCAGCACATCTTTCCACACACAGACCGGAGGTCAGACAGAACGAGTCAATCAGATTCTCGAAGATATGCTCCGAGCCTGTGTCTTGGCATATGGAGCCAAGTGGGAAGATTGTCTCCCTTTTTCCGAGTTCTCCTATAACAACAGTTACCAGTCAAGCCTTCAGATGGCACCATTTGAGGTGTTGTACGGGCGCAGATGTTGCACACCCCTCAACTGGTCAGAGATTGGAGAAGGACTAGTCTTTGGATCGGATATTCTCCGCGCAGTATAAGAGCAAGTCCAACTAGTCAGAGAACGTTTGAAGGCAGCCAAGTCAAGGCAAAAGAGCTATGCTGACACTCACCGTCGGGATATGAGTTTCCATGTCGGGGATCATGTGTACCTGCGGGTAACTCCTCTGAAGGGAACCAAGCGTTTCCACGTCAAGGGGAAGCTCGCACCAAGGTTCATCGGACCCTTTGAGATCACTGCACGACGAGGAGAAGTGGCTTACCAGTTGGAACTACCATCTGAGCTATCCGATGTGCACAATGTATTCCATGTGTCACAACTCCGGAAATGTCTCCAAGTTCCGGACAAGCCTAATCTCTATAAGGATGTTGATCACCAAGCCATTGATCTGCAGCCTGATTTGACCTACCGCGAGAAGCCCATCCGCATTCTGGACGAAGCAGAACGACGGACGCGAAGCCGTACCATCAAGTACTTCAAGGTCCAGTGGAGCAACCACACCGAAGCAGAAGCAACCTCGGAACGTGAAGACTATCTTAGATCCGAGTTTCCCGATCTCTTTTAAGACCTAGTTTAGGAATCTCGGGGACGAGATTCTTGTAAGGGGGGTAGGTCTGTCACACCCTGCATTTTGTAACATGTTATTTGCATCAATGAAGCATGAAAATTTGGACCAACAAATTTTTTTAGCATCATTTGGCTTTATTTGGAGTTGAGTTTTTCTTCATGTGCTTTTCATGTGCTCAATAAAGTCAACTATTACCTCTTGTAGAATTCATCTCCATACCCAATACTTCTGCCCAATGATCATGCCAAGTGTTATATAACAGTATAGTATTTTCTTACAAAATTAATTTGGCCAAAATGTATTTTATAAATTTAGTTTTCCAAAAACCCCTGAATTGAGATTTGCACTGCAAGTGCTTGATTTAGGGTGAGAAAATTATTTCAAAAAGTATATTTGAAACCTAGTAGTCATAGGACTCCCAGAAACCACAAAAGTATAATTTTAAAAGTTATTTTCCTATTTTGTTTAAAAGCTTTTTCTTAAGGCCAGAAATGGTCTTTAATAGGGAAAAATTATTTAACTATTTCAAAAATATTTGCCAAAATTCAGGGAGACTCATAGGACATATATTGTCCATATATAAGAGTTTCAACACTTGGTCATGGTCAAAATAATGGGCTAATCCCTCTAAAACCCTTTCTGGATATTTCAAGCTTTTGAAATATTTACAAAGGAAATATTCTCCAAAAATTCCAGGGAAATTCTATCATGTCATATATGACATATTTGATGATCTTGCCAAGTCCCATGCCTTGGGAAGCAAGAAAACATCATGAAAACCCTTCATAGCCATTCTGTTCATATTTGAAGTTTGAGCAACTTTACATTGCCAAACTTGTCCAAATGCTCTCTAATTTGGTGCACATGCTAGAAATGCCTAATAAGGCATCTAGACCAAATGGCACAAGATTTGGAATAGAGCAATTTGATCAGAACACCCCAAAACCCTTTCTGTTCAAATGCAAATTTGAACAACTTTACATTACCAACTTTTTACCTGGAGCTTCAAACTTTGTGGGAATGATCAATACCCCAAATGATGAAACTACACCAAGTGGTGCATCAAGGGGAGATGATTAGCTTGACTCAAACAAGATGAAGCCATTTCTGTTGATTTCTAGGGTTCACCAAAGTTACATTGGCAAGTTTCTTCAAATGAGGCCAAATTTGGTGAAGCACCCAATTTTTACATATCTTTCAATTCTGTTAAGTGTCATGGCAAGAGGAGATCATTTGCTTGACCAAACACTGATCAAACACCTTCTGGCTTTTTACTAAAACCCTCTTCTTGATCACTTTTACCTTTTACCTTGGCCTCAACTTTCTACCACACGTTCAACCAGTTACTAGCTACCTCCAGTAACTTCCCCAGGACCCCAGCTCCATGATTGAGGGGTAAAAACCCTAGTTCACCCTGCTGGACATCCATTTCTTACCAAGTCACCAGCTTCCTCTCTCTCTCCTTGACTCTCCAGAGCATCCAAGGCTGCAGACGAACTTCTTAAATCACCCTGGACCCCCCAGACATGGTGGACGCGTCCAGAGGCCCAATGGCATGCCGTGGCATGCGATAAGGGCGCTCCAGAGCGCGCTATAGTGCGCCCACGCACTGTAGCTTCGGCCAATCGTCTGCACCCGACAGCCTCGGGCTCCCCCCTCGCGCCAGTCGATGCCCCTCGACGTCCGCAACCTCCCCGGCGCTGTCCCCCCTCCTCCTGCGCCCTCCAGTGGCCGTCGCCACACGCGCACCGGCCGCCCGCAACACCCACTCCTCGGCCTCACACGCGCGTACGGCCTGGAAGCTTCCCCGCTCCTCCTCTCTCCTCTAATGGACGTAGGACTCGTCCAGCAACGCCGCAGACACGCTCCCGTCGCCTCCCGTGCGCTGTAGCATCGAGCAGGAGCTCGCCGGCGCACCGGTCCACGGGACCCCGCCGTTCCCCTATAAATAGGACCCCCCGAGCCCTCCTCTCAGCACCAGCAGCTTCACCACATCCTCTTCAGTCCCCCAGCACCACCCGTTCTTCCCCAGAGAGCTTCAGTGCTCGCGATCGACCGGAGCTCCGCCGCGTCGGGCCGTCGGTGATCTCGCAGTACAGGCCTTCTCTGTCCCTCCTTTGGCTTGATCTATAACCACCATGCATCACTGATGCTTTCCCCTCGCTTTCCCCTCTCTGTAGCAGTTGGAAACGGCCGGAGCGACGACTTCCCGACGACCCTCCGCCATCCCACCTCGCCGCCGGCGAACCCGACCTCCCTGGCGTGCCGCACCACCACCACTACCTCCGCAACTCGACGCTGAACTCATCCCTGCCCTCCGTTGCCATCGCCGTGGCCGGAATCGTCGCCGGTGAGCTCGCCGTCACCGTGGCCGTGAGGTTGGAGATGACAGGCGGGCCCCGCCTGTCATCCTCATCCCTCTCTCCCCCTCCTCACAGCCGCTGACCGCCGGGCCCCGCCCGTCAGGTTTGAAAACCTGACGTGCGCGCGCTGGCGCCCGAGCGGCCGGGCTGGATGCCCTGGGCCGTGCACTGTGGCCCCTCTGGCCAAGTAGCACAGGGGCATTTCTTTTTATTCTTTCTGTAATTACTTCAAACATTTTTCAGAAAAGAATATTGGTCCAAATGAAATAATTCCAACTCCTAAATTATTGAAATATTCCAACCTATTTAATGGTGTCACTTTCACTCATATCCATGAAACTTTTCTGTTCTGTTCAAATTTAAATTCAAATTTGAGCAATAAAACCCCTGTTCTAAAATCATTAGATTCCATTCTGTTACCCCAAAACTCCAAGTAAGAATTTTCTCCATCTTAGAAATCCCTGTAGTATTTAACAAAAATAAGTTGACATTTTTCTGAGCACTTTGATTTTTCTGTTTTATTTGTGGTCTTATTTTTCCGTTGTTATAATGCGACGTATAGATACCGTATTTGATGAAGTGGCTGAAGAAGGAGAAGGAGAAGGATTTGAAGACTTTGAAGACCAAGCCAATCCAGGCAAGCAGCCCTTTGACCATGATACACTTGTTCTTCGGAACCCGTTTGATTCCAATGCATGATGATAGGGTTACGGTGGTGACCTAGTTGAAACCACCACATGATGCATGCTTTACTCTTGATCTTGCCATGTGCTAGATGCAATGCATATGGTTAGTAGTATTGAATAGTGATGCATGTGTGACATGAACCTTCGTGGTTGAAATATTTGCATAAAACCCCGTCGGGTGCCATTCATACCCGAGGGAGATGATGAGTTGGGTAACCACTTGATGACGAAGTGGTGTACCGAGACAAGTGTGTGTTTTTCAAACGGATTGGTTTAAGTTGCGACCGTTATTCCAACCATACATGTGCAACCACTCTACCCCTTATGGGATGGGGCGTTATTGATTACTTAGGCCGATACTAGCATGGTGCCCGCTTTACTAGTGACCGGAAGACTTGAGGTCTTTCCCGGGACGGGGTCGTGCTTGGATAGATGACCATGACTGTTTTCACAGGGCACCGGACACACCGTTGGTCCCTTCGGGTACGCGTGACATTGAAATTAGGGCCAGTCCCGTGATCTATTGTTTGTACTCGAGGGACGTGTACCAACGAGTGGACTCTATGTTAGTGTCGTCTAAGGAAAGGTAATGACCGGGTGCTTCCCCCGAGTACTTGAGGTACTGCGGGATCGTGGATGACACGAAAGCTTCCCAGATCTTGTGGGTAAAGTGTACAACCTCTGCAGAGTGTAAAACTATTCGAATAGTCGTGTCCACTGTCAAGGACAGTTGGGTAACCGCTCTTGGGCTACGTCCAATGTTTGTGAAACCATGTGTGTGTATGAGAGTCAAGGTGGTGACTTGACTCGATAAGTTGAATCATATTCATGTTGATATCGGTAACCTGTCTTCGAGGTTACGCGAGTTTATTGATGCATAAACTTGATGGTAGAATATTTATTCTAGCCCATTGCTAGAGTGCTCATTATTGCTCAGTTTGCATTGTTATTTTGAACCACGTCATGGGTTGCTTGCGAGTACATTCAAAGTTCTCATTGGCTTGCCACTGGTTATTTAATTGGCCAGGCATGGAGGAACAGGAATATGATGAAGAGTTCTTTGGAGACGAACATGCGAACTTGGACGCTATCCCAGTCAGAATGCCTGTAGGGTTAAGGCAGATGGCTTGGGTTCTACCTATTATCAAAGACTTCCGCTATTTGAGTTATTTGCTATTCAGCCTGTGAGGCTTTATCTATGTAAGACTTGGCCATAATGGCCTTAATTTGTGTAAGACGGTATGTATGGATGTAAGACTCTTGTTATTCAGCTTCTGTGTGTTCAGTGAGCATTGATCTCTGGGATCACTGTACACGTGCATTCGGTGATCTCGACTTCTAAGTCAGGGTCCCCATAGATGAAATTGCAAAAGAGTAGTTGGCTTACACTCGCCACGTCACACAATCCATTACATAAGAAATCATCATCCAAATAACATCACAGTCCGACTACGGACGAAGATCCAAATGAAAGATACCAAATAAATATAGCCACAAGGTACGAATCGCCCCTAGTAGAAGCCACTACTGATCATCGGGATAGTACACGTAGTATCGCCCACGTTCTTCATCGAACTCGCAGTACAGCTCTGTGCCGTCACCTGTGTAGTTCACCATAGTACCTGCATCTGGTGTTGTGTAGAATCTTTGAGCCACGGAGGACTCAGCAATCCTGTTCCCGGGTAGCAAAACTATCTAAGCCTTGGGTCTGGAACAAGGCTGAAGAAAAAAAGGTTGTAGCTGCACTAGCACTAGCTTACGTGTTTAGAGCGAGAAGATAAGTGCCACGAGCGTCAAAGTGATCGCGAAGTGATCCTATCTAGGCACGTCAAACATAACCCCACCGTGTTCACTTCCCGAACCCCTTTCGGAAAATGACCATCACGGTTACTCACGCTGGTAGTGTATTCTGATCATGGTGTCAAGTTTTCTACAACCGAATATTAACAAATTCCCATCTGCCACATAACTGCGGGCACGGCTTTCGAAAGATCAAACCCTGCAGGGGTGTCCCAACTTAGCCCATCACAAGCTCACGATCTGCGGAGTCGCAACTCCAAGGTGGGAAGACCCGAGTATTCTCGGAATCCCGTGCTCAAGATATCCCGACTAAGGTAAAGCTAATCCAGCAAGACCTCCCGGCGTGCCGACACCCTGACAGTAGCCGCGTGTATCTAGTCTCAGGCCACGACCGGATGAGTCATCCTACAAGTGTATACCAAATACCTCGGGTTCCCCAAGGCGGCCCCGCAGTCTACTCAGTTCGGACCAACACTCATGTGGAGCACTGGCCCGGGGGTTGTTAATTAAGATCACGGGATAGCTAGTCCCTGTGCAAGTTTTAGTTATTAGGCAAATGTAAAACCAATGTCGGGCCTTGCTGGAAAAGCTTTAGCGCTAAGCGGGTTATCAAGTGGGGCCCATAAACCCTAACCGTGCTAGGGACGCATGATCAAGGAACATAACACCGGTTTATACGGTTCCTAGGGCGGCATGAGTGGAACAAAACACCAAGAAAGAGGCTTGGCCTTTCACCCATTGCCAAGTATATAGATGATTTAGTTTAACAGATTATATAGTGTGATATCCCAACAAAAACTTCAACATGAAGCAAGAATCTTCAAATCTTCTCCTGCAACTAGCAATGCTATAAGAGGGGCTGAGCGAAGCTTACATAGCCAATCAAAGGTTTGCTCGGTTGGGTGGTTAGACTGATTCATGATTACAATAGGAGGCTGACAAACAAACATGGGCATCGAGGCAATAAGCTAAAGAGCGAGACATCTAGCAATAGGCAAAGATAGTAATGATATCTGGGTCAGGTCATCTTGCCTGTCGATGGGATCGTAAGACGGCTCCTGGTACTCAACCTCGGTATGAAACTCGCACTCGGTCTCGGATTCCGGCTCTACTCAACACAAGAACACAACATGGCATGATATCAAACAAGGTGCAATGCATGATGCATTTCATGGAAAGGGAAGAAGCACACAAGAACAACACAAAACAACAAGTTTAAATGAGGCTGGAATCAACATATAGCAAATCCGGTAAGTCCTCATATGCATATATTGACATTGGTCCAGATCTGAACTAACCTTAAGGTAAATTTGTTAAACAGCAAGTTAACATGCACCATGATGATCTAAACAAAATTCTAGTCAAGTTCCATATAAAGTTTGTTTAATACGTAGCTACGGTCTAGAAGATATGAGCAAAACAAGACAAGCATGGCAACAGTGCAAGATGCACCCAAACATCAAGCAAACACACTCCAAACATGTAAACAACATGATATCATGATTCTACATGCAAAATCACACAAGTTTCATATAGGACACGCTCCAAACGGAGCAACGGTTCAACACGTACACACGAAACAAGATACAATGCAAAGCTGAAATTAACAGCCACATAGCAACTTTGGAGCAAGGTAAATATAAGCTACAGCACCCAAACATGATAACAAGGGGCATGGACATGATGTAGACATGTTATACAGCAAACAACTCCATTGGAGCAACTCCATAGGAGGCATGGATCAATAGGAACAAGCTACACCAAATTGATCATGCTGTTAAAAACCTGATAGTTAGAATTTATAGTAACTTGAGGGCAAGAAATAAATAAGCTACAGCAAGCCATATGTGCAATTAATTAAGGGCATGGATGGATATACAATAACATGGGCAACAAGGAATGATCATTGGCCACTCCAAAACAAGCATGGATTTGACTAGGGCATCAATCAAACATAGCATCGGGTTAAAACAGATTCCAGACTTAGCAGAATTTTCACTAAGTATAAAACAGTAACATTGGCATGGCATGTTTACAAGCTTTTTTAAGTAACCTCAAGGCATATCATGGAAAGTAGTTTGCACCACAGCAAAGACCATATGATGGTGCTTCTAAAACATATTGGCATGTGACATGGGGGCAAACACATCAATAGCAAAGAGCATGTCAAAATAGCATCTCATAACAAGTTTCAGCACTTAACAGCCACATGCACTTCTGCAACAGAGATTACATGGCAATATGACACCTAACATGAGTGCTACAGCAACCATCATGTGGAGCTCTTCACAATGAACATTTTGACATATCATATGCTCCATTTGGATAAACATGCACCAAGTTATCACATCTCAAACATGGCATAAAAATAAAAAGTTTCAGCAGTTTATAACAAGTAGCACTCTTGTCACGAAGATTAGGACCTCTCTATGAACTCAAACGAGCATGCCACAATTGAAAAAAATGTAGAGCTCATCACCCCGATCATTTTGACATATTATATGCACAAATTGGACAAGCACACTAAAAGTTACAGCCATCACAACATGCAACATTATAATGGCAGAAAAACACTTAGCAGATTTATACCTAGCAGAAAACGGGACGACGAGGTACAACGGGACAGAGGGATCCAGGCATCGGGTGTTTGGATCGGTGGCGAGGGGATCCCGGGACGGGGCCGTCCGACGGTTGTTGCGGGCGCCGGGCTCGCGGGTCGGGTCGGGGAGTCCGGATCCGCTCGGCCCGGTGAGGAGGTTGACCGGGCGCGGCGGCGGCTGTCCTTGCCGGCGAGGGGCGCAGTCTCCGACGGGGATCTAGCCACAGGAACCGGATCCGGCGGCGCAGAGCTCTCGGCGGCGGGGCGCGGCAGCCAGAGGTGGAGGGCGGCGGCGACCTCCGGCGGAGATCCGGCGGGTAGGCGACGGCGGCAACGTCGCCCGGCGTGACGGTGAGGCTGGCGCCGGCGGCGGGGAAGACGAGGGTTGCGGGCGGCGGAGGCGCGCGGGCCTCGCGGGCCGGCCTCGAGCCGCGGCGGGCCCGACGGCGCGGGTGGAAATGGCGGCACGGGGTGGGACACGTGGCACCGTCTGATTGACTGGGCGCGTCCGGGCGGACGTTTCCGGTCCGTTCCGGACGTGTCCGGCGGCGCGAGGAGGGAGGAGCTAGGATTTGGACAGAAAAATGGATGTGGGAGACTAATATATAGGCACAAGGAGCTAGGAATGTCCCAATGGGGAGCGGTTTTCGGCCACGCGATCACGATTCGACGACCGAGATGATGGGAAGGGTTGTGCTGGGTTTGAGGGCTGTTGTGGAGGGGGTCTTGGGCCTTAAAGAAGAGGTACTTTTAGCCCACTAGGTTAACCGTTGGAGTACCAAACGAACTCCAGATGAGATGAAACTTGACAGGCGGCCTACACGTACCAAAACAACAACACACGACAAGTATCACGTCATTCCGGAAATGTTACACGGCCAAACACGAAAGAAGGACTCGGGGATGCCACGCGCACGTGTGTGAGCATCGGAACTCGAAACGGACAACGGGAAAAGACCAGTGGGACCGGGTGCAAGTGACAACACAAATGCAATGCTATGCACATGACAACATGACATGGATGAAATGCACACACGCACACGACATAACGAAGAACCAGAAATGAAAGAAGAGCCTAGAATGGAATTGACGAAGTCAAAGTTTCATATATTGCCATAATTGGAAAGTGTTACATCTGGGGCATTACAAACTCTCCTCTACTACGAAAAGATCTCGTCCCGAGATCTAGGACTGGAAGAAGGAAGGATACTCGGAACGAAGGTGATCTTCTCGTTCCCACGTAGCTTCTCGGTCGGTATGGTGTGACCACTTAACTTTCAAGAACTTGATTGACTTGTTGCTGGTCTTGTGCTCAGTTTCTTCAAGAATAGAAAGAGGGTGCTCACGATAAGACAAGTCTTGTTGAAGATCAATCTCCTAGAATGGAATGGTGCGTTCAGGTGTCTTGAAGCACTTGCGGAGTTGAGACATGTGAAACACATCATGAACATTTGCAAAGTTGGAAGGGAGCTCAAGTTGATAGGCTAGATCGCCTCTTTCGCCAAGAATCTTGAAAGGGCCTACATATCTAGGAGCAAGATTTCCTTTGATACCGAATCTTTGGGTGCCTTTCATAGGAGAAACACAGAGATAGACATGATCTCCAATGTCGAAAGCCAAATCACGATGCTTGCCGTCATAGTAACTCTTTTGATGCGACTGAGCGGCCTTGAGATTCTCACGTATGACTTTGCACATTTCTTCGGCTTCTGAGATCAAGTCATTGCCAAGAAGTTGACGATCACCAGTCTCGGACCAGTTGAGAGGAGTACGACACTCTCTACCATAGAGGATTTCAAAAGGAGCTTTGCCGGCACTTGCTTGGAAACTGTTGTTGTAGGAGAACTCGACAAACGGGAGACAATCTTCCCACTTCATGCCAAAACGGATGACACAAGCTCTAAGCATGTCTTCGAGGATCTGGTTCACTCTTTCAACTTGACCACTAGTCTGAGGGTGAAACGCAGTGCTGAAGCGGATCTTAGTGCCCATGGCTGACTGAAAGGAGTCCCAGAACTTGGATGTGAACAAACTTCCGCGGTCTGACGAGATAACTTGAGGAATCCCATGTAACGACACAATTCTGGAAGTGTACAACTCTGCCAGCTGAGCTGCATTGATGGATTCTTTGATGGGAAGGAAGTGAGCTACTATGGTTAGCTTGTCAATCACAACAAAGATAGCATCATTCCCCTTCTTGGACTTAGGAAACCCAATGACGAAATCCATTTCAATGTGGTCGAATTTCCACTCTGGAATAGGAAGAGGTCGGAGGAGACCGGCTGGACGTTGATGCTCTGCCTTCACTCTTCTGCAGACATCACATTCATTCACGAATTGGGCAATCTTCCTTTTCATGCGAGTCCACCAGTAAGATTGCTTGAAGTCTTGGTACATCTTAGAACATACGGGATGAATGGAGAGGAGGGAGTCATGTGCTTCGTTCATTATGAGCTTCCTGAGATTACCCTTGGGAACCACAAGTCTGTCCTCAAAGAACAAGGTGTCTTTCTCATCAACGCGATAGCACTTGTATTTGGGAGTACCCTTAGCAATGCCATGTTTCACTTTGTGCACCATAGCATCACTGAGCTGGGCCTGACGGATCTGATCTTCCAAGTTAGGAGCCACTTGAAGATTTGCAAGAAATCCTTGCGGGACAACTTGGAGGTTGAGCTTCCTGAATGATTCACAAAGCTCGGGCTGAAACGGCTTGATAAGGAGACCGTTGCAATATGCCTTTCTGCTCAAGGCATCTGCAATGACATTGTCCTTGCCAGGTGTGTATTCGATGCTTGGATCATACTCTTGGATCATCTCAACCCAACGAGTCTGGCGAAGGTTCAGGTTCGGCTGTGTGAAGATGTACTTCAAGCTCTTGTGATCTGTGAAGATGTCCACTTTTCTGCCCAATAGAAGGTGTCTCCACGTGATCAAGGCATGTACCACTGCTGCTAGCTCAAGATCATGTGTGTGGTAGTTCTTCTCATTTGGCTTCAATTGACGAGAAGTGTATGCCACAATTTTCTTGTCTTGCATTAGAACACCACCAAGTCCTTAAAGAGAAGCATCACAGAATACTTCATAGGGCTTGGACTCATCCAGAGGAGTAAGAACCGGAGCAGAGATGAGCTTTTCTTTGAGTGTTTTGAATGCCACATCACAATCCGGAGACCAGTTGTACTTGACATTCTTCTGCAGCAAGTTGGAGAGGGGCTTGGCAATCTTGGAGAAGTTCTCGACGAACCTTCTGCAATAGCTAGCGAGACCAAGGAAGCTTCGGAGTTGCTTGACGTTCTGCGGGGGTTCCCAGTTGACAATCGCTTCAACTTTCTCGGGGTTAACAGCAATACCCTCAGCAGAGATGATATGGCCAACATATAAGACCTTATCTAGCCAGAATTCACACTTGGAGAACTTGGCATAGAACTTATGTTCACGGAGTCTATCCAGAACCAAACGGAGGTGCTTGGCATGGTCTTCTTCATTCTTGGAGAATACCAAGATGTCATCCAGATAGACGAGTAAAAATTCATTCTTGTAGGGGTTGAATATGTAGTGCATCATTCTCGAGAAGGTGGGTGGAGCATTTGCGAGGTCAAAAGACATGACCGTGTATTCATAGGAGCCGTAGCTCGTTCTGAATGTAGTCTTGTGAATATCTTCTTTCGACGGATACGGATCTGGTGATAACCCATCCGGAGATCGAGCTTTGAGAACACTTTCTCTCCTTTGAGCTCCTCGAACAATTCATTGATATTGGGGAGCGGATGCTTGTTCTTTATTGTCTTCTTGTTCAATGGCCGGTAATCAACGCAAAGGCGCTCCATGCCATCCTTCTTCTTCACAAATACAACACCACAGCCCCAAGGAGAAGTTCTAGGCCTGATTAGACCCATACGCTCTTGCTCATCGAGTTGTCTCTTCAGCTCCTTCAACTCTTCAGGGGAAAGCTTGTACGGACGCCGGCATGCTGGCTCAGTACCGGGCTCGAGTTCAATGACGAATTCAACTTGATGATGTGGAGGCATGCCTGGAAGCTCTTCAGGGAAAAAAATCTTCATATTCATTGACGACCGGAATTTGAGAGATGGCATTAATCTCCCCCTTGTCATTGAGAGAGAATAGCCTGATTGTGTTATCTCGAGAGGCGAAGATAATCACGTCTTCGTCAGGATGAGTAAGCTTGACTTCCTTATTTGCACAATCGATGTGAGCATCATGCTGGGAAAGCCAATCCATCCCAAGAATAAGATCAACCCATACGAATAAATACATCCGGAGCCCTCAAATTTGAAGTCATGCATTTGCCCGGAGAAATAATTTGCAACTTCTTATCCAGAAATGCCGAAGTGAAATTATGCTTGATAAAGAATGGCCTTGATATGAAACTGAGAGATGCACCAGAATCAAACAATACTTTTGCAAGATTAGAGTTAACTGAGAGGTTACCAAGTATCACATATGAAGAATTCTCCGCTTGAGCTGCATTCATCAGATTCACTCTTGCTGCCTTCGGATCGTGCTTGACAATAGCAGTGCTAACAGTTGGAGGAGGCGGAAGGCGCCTTTGAGTACACTTGTTGGCATAGTGACCCTTCTTGCCACACTTGTTGCAAATCACTTCCGAGATAGGACGGTAATAAGGAGCACTTGACTTCGAAGCTTGAAAGTGATTCTTGGATTGATTGCTTGGGTTGGGTGGGTGGGAGAAACCACGGCCACCAGAATGGTTGTTGTTGTTGGGAGGTCGGATCACTGGAGGAGGTGGAAGCCAAAACTTCTGCTGCTTTGCAACCACTTGGGAAGAAGAGGAGGAGTGAACAGCATCTCTGATCCTCTTTTTGGAAGCTTCCATCTTGAGCTGGGCTGCCTCTTTCCTCAGTTGCATGTTATAGAATTGATCAAATTCATCTGGCTCAAACAAGGTGAGAGCTAGCTGGAGTTCATCCTTCAGACCACCACGGAACTGATAAATCTTGCTCTTGGCATCTGGGATGTCTTTCTTGGCATAGTGGGCAAGGTTCTGGAACTTGACATTGTATTGATAAACGGACATGGAACCTTGCTTCAGGTTGCGGAATTGCTCACGCATACCTTTGATGACACTTGTTGGAATGTGGTGAGAGCGAAAATCCTTGCACAAATCAGTCCACAAGATTTCACGTCCTTCTTTAGAATCTTTGTACTGCTACCACCAATCAGCGGCTTGGTCCTGGAGTTGGAAGGTGGCAAACTTGTCATAATCCTCGGGTCTCACGTTACTGCAATCCAAGTGCTTCTTGATGTCTGTTATCCACTCTTCAGCATCTAGCGGGTCCACACAGTAACTGAATGCCTTTGGTTGGTTTGCCAGGAATTGGTTGAGTGTAGCAAAGTGAGGTTGGTTGAACAAATTGCCTTGGCCTTGGTTCCCATGACCACCTTGATTTGCTTGAATGTTCTGCATCATTTGCATAAGCATCTGGGTGTTCTGGTTCGTCGCTTGCATAATTGCTCTCCACGCCTCAGACGGAGGAGGAGGGGAAGGAGGACGATCAGGAACCTCTTCACCCTCTCGGTTAGCGTTGGGAACCCTTTTAGGAGCCATCCTGAATGAGATGACAACTACTCCCTCTGTCCCATAATATAAGAACGTTTTTTGCACTACACTAGTGTCAAAAACGTTCTTATATTATGGGACGGAGGGAGTATTAGCCATTGATTGAGAAAATATATAAGCTGAATCAACGGCTAGAAATTGCAACATAAGTCTTCACAAAAACATTCGAACAAGATGAACGAATGTAATCCACAGTTTAATGATACAACAATCTTCATGAGAAGCCACTTGGGAGAACAAAAGGTAAATAAAAACAACAAGGAGAAGATAGAACAAATACAAGATAGAATCTTCATTCGACATATTCGTGCTGAAAGCTTATGGAACGTGTTACAAAAGGGTTTTGCAATCCCCGGATCAGCATAGCCAAGGACCCTTTAAGATGCAACTCCCGATCGGAACAACGCCCATAAAACCACTTCACTCAATGTAGAACCCCGAACTCCATATCATGCATTCGTTGGAAGAATGCCTACGAGCTAGTAGATGAACCCACCTATTAATTTCCGAAAGTTTCCAGTTATGCAATCAGGTGTTGGGGATACAGGGGAAGCATTGCGCACTCAACTCTAATCCTACATCCAGCTGTATCCATCCTTCAACTCATAACCAGTTATTTCCGGAAACCGTTCACCTCGGACCTTCGAAACGCATCTGCTATACAAGCTATGGAAATACTCCCGAACTACCTCCCCAGTACTGGGTGATGTCGGGGTTATGTAGCCACTAACCGCATATGAGAGTTTTCGATTTCGGTCGTCTTAGGTATTCCAGAACTGATGTGATATATTTGTGACGACAACACCTCGGAGCTCAACTCCCCGGGACACTGCCACAACCCCTAAATGACAGGAGGCATCGAGAACAATGTTCTCGTCACAAAGACATCAGAACAATCCAAACAATACTCGCGTGATCCTAAAAAAAATTTGGTGAATTTTTTAGAGTAGAAGAGTTAAGTAATCGTCAGGAGTCCTCACCAGAATGAAAAGGGATGAGGAGTAAAAGTAAATCCTACTCTCCAATATATATATAGGACTCAAATCATTTTCAAGTGTGTGCCTAGACTCAACTTTCAACGATTCGATCAATCAGTGGGGGCTTCTAGGTCGGAGAAGGCTCTGAATACCAACTTGTAATGCCCAGTATGAGATTATACCTCCTACGTGTCGAGGCACGACTTAAAGGTATAAGCTCATACTAGAATGATCTCAAGTATGGTATCTTTGCATGACTCATGTAAAAGAGGGATGAAATTGCAAAAGAGTAGTTGGCTTACACTCGCCATGTCACACAATACATTACATAAGCAATCATCATCCAAATAACATCACAGTCCGACTACGGGCGAAGATCCAAATGAAAGATACCAAATAAATATAGCCACAAGGTCCGAATCGCCCCTAGTAGAAGCCACTACTAATCATCGGGATAGTACACGTAGTATCGCCCACGTTCTTCATCGAACTCCCAGTACAGCTCTGTGTCGTCACCTGTGTACTTCACCATAGTACCTGCATATGGTGTTGTGTAGAATCTGTGAGCCACGGAGGACTCAGCAATCCCGTTCCCGGGTAGCAAAACTATCTAAGCCTTGGGTGTGGAACAAGGCTGAAGAAAAAAAGGTTGCAGCTGCACTAGCACTAGCTTACATGTTTAGAGCGAGAAGAGAAGTGCCACGAGCGTCAAAGTGATCACGAAGTGATCCTATCTAGGCACGTCAAAGATAACCACACCGTGTTCACTTCCCGAACCCCTTTCGGAAAATGACCGTCATGGTAACTCACGCTGGTAGTGTATTCTGATCATGGTGTCAAGTTTTCTACAACCGGATATTAACAAATTCCAATCTTCCACATAATCGCGGGCACGGCTTTCAAAAGATCAAACCCTGCAGGGGTGTCCCAACTTAGCCCATCACAAGCTCACGATCTGCGGAGTCGCAACTCCAAGGTGGGAAGACCCGAGTATTCTCAGAATCCCGTGCTCAAGATATTCCGACTAAGATAAAACTAATCCAGCAAGACCTCCCGGCGTGTCGACACCCTGACAGTAGCCGCGCATATCTAGTCTCAGGCCACGACCGGATGAGTCATCCTACAGGTGTATACCAAATACCTCGGGTTTCCCCAAGGCGGCCCCGCAGTCTGCTCAGTTCGGACCAACAATCATGTGGAGCACTGGCCCGGGGGTTATTAATTAAGATCACGGGATAGCTAGTCCCTATGCAAGTTTTAGTTATTAGGCAAATGTAAAACCAATGTTGGGCCTTGCTGGAAAGGCTTTAGCGCTAAGCGGGTTATCAAGGGCGGCCCATAAACCCCAACCGTGTTAGGGACGCCGGTTTATACGGTTCCTAGGGCAGCATGAGTGGAACAAAACACCAAGCAAGAGGCTTAGCCTTCCACCCATTGCCAAGTATATAGATGATTTAGTTTAACAGATTATATAGTGTGATATCCCAACAATAACTTCAGCATGAAGCAAGAATCTTCAAATCTTCTCCTGCAACTAGCAATGCTATAAGAGGGGCTGAGCGAAGCTTACGTAGCCAATCAAAGGTTTGCTAGGTTGGGTGGTTAGACAGATTCATGGTTACAATAGGAGGCTGACAAACAAACATGGGCATCGAGGCAATAAGCTAAAGAGCGAGACATCTAGCAATAGGCAAAGATAGTAATGATATCTGGGTCAGGTCATCTTGCCTGTCGAGTCGTCGATGAGATCGTAAGATGGCACCTCGTACTCAACCTCGGCAGGAAACTCGCACTCGGTCTCGGCTTCCAGCTCTACTCAACACAAGAACACAACATGGCACGATGTCAAACAAGGTGCAATGCACAATCAACATGATGCAAGTATGATGCATTTCATGGCAAGGGAAGAAGCTCACAAGGACAACACAAAACAACAAGTTTAAATGAGGCCGGAATCAACATATAGCAAATCTGGTAAGTCCTCATATGCATATATTGAAATTGGTCCAGATCTGAACAAACCTTAAGTTAAATTTGTTAAACAGCAAGTTAACATGCACCATGACGATCTACATGAAATTCTAGTCAAGTTCCATATAAAGTTTGTTTAATTCGGAGCTACGGTCTAGAAGATATGAGCAAAACAAGACAAGCATGGCAACGGTGCAAGATGCACCCAAACATCAAGCAAACATACTCCAAACATGTAAACAACACGATATTATGATTCTACATGCAAAATCACATAAGTTTCATATAGGACACGCTCCAAACGGAGCAACGGTTCAACACATACAAATGAAACAAGATACAATGCAAAGCTAAAATTAACAGCCACATAGCAACTTTGGAGCAAGGTAAATATAAGCTACATCACCCAAACATGATAACAAGGGGCAAGGACATGAAGTAGACATGTTCTACAGCAAACAACTCCATTGGAGCAACTCCATAGGAGGCATGGATCAATAGCAACAAGCTACACCAAACTGATCATGCTGTTAAAAACCTGACAGTTATAATTTATAGGAACTTGATGGCAAGAAATAAATAAGCTACATCAAGCCATATGTGCAATTAAGGGCATGATGGATAGACAATAACATGGACAACAAGGAATGATCATTGGCCACTCCAAAACAAGCATGGATTTGACTAGGGCATCAAGCAAACATATCATCAGGTTAAAACAGATTCCAGACTTAGCAGAATTTTCACTAAGTATAAAACAGTAACATTGGCATGGCATGTTTACAAGCTTGTTTAAGTAACCTCAAGGCATATCATGGAAAGTGCTTTGCACCACAGCAAAGACCATATGATGGTGCTTCTAAAACATATTCGCATGTGACATGGGGACAAACACATCAATAGCAAAGAGCATGTCAAAACAACAACTCATAACAAGTTTCAGCACTTAACAGCCACATGCACTTTTGCAACAGAGATTACATGGAAATATTACACCTAACATGAGTGCTACAGCAACCATCATGTCGAGCACTTCACAGTGAACATTTTGACATATCATATGCTCCATTTGGATAAACATGCACCAAGTTATCACATCTCAAACATGGCATAAAAATAACAAGTTTCAACCACAATGGACCTCTAGATGATCTCAAACAAGCATGCCACAATGGAACAAAATGTAGAGCACATCACCACGACCATTTTGACATATTATATGCACAAATTGGACAAGCACACTAAAAGTTACAGACATCACAACATGCAACATTATAATGGCAGAAAAAGACTTAGCAGATTTATACCTAGCAGAAAACGGGATGAAGAGGTACAACGGGACAGAGGGGTCAAGGCATCGGGTGTTTGGATCGGTGGCGAGGGGATCCCGGGACAGGGCCGTCTGGCGGCTGTTGCGGGCGCCGGGCTCGCGGGTCGGGTCGGGGAGTCCCGATCCGCCCGGCCCGGTGGGGAGGTTGACCGGGCGCGGCGGCGGCCTTGCCGGCGAGGGGCGTGGTCTCCAGCGGGAATCTGGCCGCGGGAACCGAATCCGACGGCGTAGAGCTCTCGGCGCTGGGGCGCGGAAGCCGGAGGTGGAGGGAGGCGGCGACCTTCGGCGGAGATCCGGCGAGGAGGTGACGGTGGCGACGTTGCCTGGCGCGGCGGCGCGGTGCGCCCGACGGCGGCGAGGCAGGCGCCGGCAGCGGGGAAGACGAGGGCGGCGGGTGGCGGAGGCGCGCGGGCCTCGCGGGCCGGCCTCGGGCCGCGACGGGCCCGGCGGCGCGGGTGGAACTGGCGGCGCGGGGCGGGACATGTGGCACCGTCTGATTGGCCGGGCGCGTCCGGTCCGTTCCGGATGTGTCCGGCGGCGAGAGGAGGGAGGAGCTAGGGTTTGGACGGAAAAATGGACGTGGGAGACTAATATATAGGCACAAGGAGCTAGGAATGTCCAAATGGGGAGCGGTTTTCGGCCACGCGATCACGATTCGATGACCGAGATGATGGGAAGGGTTGTGCTGGGTTTGAGGGCTGTTGTGGAGGGGGTCTTGGGCCTTAAAGAAGAGGTACTTTTAGCCCACTAGGTTAACCGTTGGAGTACCAAATGAACTCCAAACGCGATGAAACTTGACAGGCGGCCTACACGTACCAAAACAACAACACACGACAAGTCTCACGTCATTCCGGAAACGTTACACGGCCACACACAAAAGAAGGACTCGGGGATGCCACAGGCACGTGTGTGAGCATCGGAACTCGAAACGTACAACGGGAAGAGACGAGTGGGACCGGGTGCAAATGACAACACAAATGCAATGCAATGCACATGACAAAATGACATGGATGAAATGCACACACGCACACGACAAAACAAAGAACCCGAAATGAAAGAAGAGCCTAGAATGGAATTGACGAAGTCAAAGTTTCATATGTTGCCATAATTGGAAAGTGTTACATCTGGGGCATTACAACAACGTATGTTATTATGCGGTTTGACCGATAAAGATCTTCGTAGAATATGTAGGAGCCAACATGAGAATCCAAGTTCCGCTATTGTTTATTGACCGGAGATGTGTCTCGATCATGTCTACATAGTTCTTGAACCCATAGGGCCCACACGCTTAACGTTCGATTATGATTTGTATTACGACTTATGTGTTTTTGATGACCAAAGTTTGTTCGATGTCCTTGAAGAGATCATGGACATGACAAGGAGTCTCGAAATGGTCGAGAAATAAATATTCATATATTGGACCATGTAATTCGGACACCGAAGGTGTTCCGGATAGTTTCAGATAAAACCGGAGTGCCGCAGGGGTTTTCGGAACCCCCCGGGGAAGAAATGGGCCTTAGTGGGCCTTAGGGGAGAGAGAGGGCAACAGCCAGGAGGTGGCGCCCCCCCAAGGGGAGTCCGAATAGGACTAGGGGAGGGCGGTGTGGCCCCTCGTTCCCGCTCCCTCTCCCTCTCCTTCCTTCTTCTCCTAGTTGGACTAGGAAAGGGGGGTCCAACTCCTACTTGGAGTAGGATTCCCCCCCCCCCTTGGGCGCGCCCTATGAGGTCGGTTAGCCTCCCCATTGCTACTTTATATACAGAGGTAGGGGGCACCCTAGAACACACAAGTTTTCAATTGGTTTAGCCGTGTGCGGTGCCCCCTCCACAGATTCCACCTCAGGTCATATTGTCGTAGTGCTTAGGCCAAGCCCTACGCGGATCACATCATCAACACCGTCACCACGCTGTCATGCTGACGGAACTCTCCCTCGTCCTCAACTGGATCATGAGAGCTCGAGGGACGTCATCTTGCTGAACGTGTGCTGAACACGGAGGTGCCGTACGTTCGGTACATTGATCGGTTGGATCATGAAGATGTTCGACTACATCAACCGTGTTACTAAATGCTTCCGCCTTCGGTCTACGAGGGTATGTGGATACACTCTCCCGCTCGTTGCTATGCTTCTCCTAGATAGATCTTGCGTGATCGTAGGATTTTTTTTTTGAAATACTACGTTCCCCAACACTCTTGCCCTTCCTCGGCAAGTTCTTCATCGTCGTCATCCTCCTCCTCCTCTTCATCATCCTCATCCTCCTCGGCGTCGCCTTCGACGCCCGCATCTTCTCCATGTTCCGCCCTCTGGGCCTCTGCCACTGTGTTGGCAATATATGCCTGCTCCTCCTCTATGGTGGCCCGGACGAGATATGTCTCCTTCCGGGAAGCTTTTTTCGTCAGGTTGGATACCAAGTCCATATCATCCTCTAGCTTGGGAAAATCCCAGCTCCCTTTGACTCCTTTGGCGATGCACTCGGGCATCCACACCAAGATGGCATCCTTCGGTGATCAAGGTGTAGCGACATGACTATCACCGGCAAGTGGAACGTGCCGGCTCTCCAGAACAGCTGCTGGTAGAGCCAGCCGTGTCCAAATACCGTCAAGTTGTTTCCACGTCCTGGGTGCAGACACATTCTATCAGCAGTGTTTTGGTATTCCCAGGCGGGCATGTTCCTCTGCTGCAATGGGGCAATCCGGCGCTGAGAAAGTCGACTCCAATCATATCTATGGCCAGATCGGCCTTCTTCAGGCGGGCGATCCTGTCTAGCGCCAGGCGGAGCTTCTTACCGAGGACTCTGAATTTCTTCTAATTCTTACCGTGTTCAATCTTTTCTGTCCGCGGCAAGCAAAATGCCGGGAAATCCTTCTCCTGGATCAAGCACCAATTTGCCCTCCATTCATCCCACTTTCCGTGGAGCTTCCCAGGGAGATATTCTCTCTGGTCCCTCCTTCCCCTCGAAAACCATGTCACGCTTCCAGCAAATGATGTATCGCCGACTAGAGAGATGAAGAAATGGTGAAATAGATCCACATTTGGGGTGACCCTGACAAAATTCTCGCAGAAATGTGCAAAAACTGCCATGCATGTCATGGTGTTGGGAGTGAAATCAATCATTCTGAACCCAACATCAGACATCATCTCGCAAAAGAAATCCAAGAATGGGGGCGACAGGCCACGGCAGAAGTATGCACAGAAGAACAGATAAGAATTTGCGAGGACCTTGGGGCCATAAGGGAGGACCTTGGGGGCTCTACATCTACCCGTTGACCAAGTCACTGCCTGTTAGAGATGCTCGCGAGAAAACCACATTCTCTCTCTGCCGCATCTCCATCGCCTCCAGTTCCTTCTTCTTCTCTTCCACCTAGGGATTGAGAGGCCTGGTTGCCTTTTCCCCCTTGGCTTTGGTCTTCTTGGGTGCCATGACAAGCTCAAGAGAAAAGAATAAGGATTGAGCGGATATGAATGTAGCATCGACGACGGCGGGGGAAGCAGTTTTGATGGGGGAAGAAGATGAAGTGGGGGAGGACGAGGGCGAATGAGTAGCACCCCTTTGCCGTTACCTTTTTATGGGGAAATGCGAGAGGGTTGGCTCTTCACTGATCTCCCTAGTCACACCTCTCGCAGGCGCGCCATGATGGGTAACCACAGCAGCGGCCCATGTTCCCACCCTCCGCATTTTAATGCGCAGATTGTACGTGGGCCATCAGAAACTGTCATGATTACAGATTACAGCAGGAGATTATGACAGTTTTTCTCCGCCACATGTGTTCACGCATGTTATCGGGCCTAGCCCAATGATGCCTCGGACGCGCATATGGCCTAGGCCCGGTGGCTCCTGTCGGTGCACTAAGAACGGGGCCCTTAGTGCCCCGGACTTATACACAGATAGTGGCAGTCTCCCCGGCATGGGGTCTTGGCGGGAAAGAATCCAAGTTCGGAGAAGCCACTCTTCGTGAGATCAAGGAGCGCATCAAGAAGACGGCTACTTGTGATCCGCGTTGGTATTTCCACGAAAAGGAGAGGATGATGCAGCACGACAAAGGTAAGTATTTCCCTCAGTTATGAAACCAAGGTTATCAATCCAGTTGGAGAACCAAGAAATACTATGTAAAGAGCTCCTGCACACAAACAACAAATACATGCAATCCAACGCGTAGAAGGGTTGTCAATCCCTCAACGATATTGAGATTTTATAAATAGATAGATTGATATATGCAAATAAAGTAAAATAAAATGCGGGGAGGTACTTTTGTAGATCTGAAAATAATTTGGTGAGAAATAGACCGGGGGGCAGTAGATTTCACTAGTGGCTTCTCTCAATAATATAGCATATGGTGGGTAAACAAATTACTGTTGGGCAATTGATAGAAAAGCAAATAATTGTGATGATATCCAAGGCAATGATCATATGCATAGGCATCACGTCCAAGATTGGTAGACAGAAACGATTCTTCATCTACTACTATTACTCCACACATCGACCGCTATGCAGCATCCATATAGTGTACTAAGTTCATGGAAAATGGAGTAATGCAATAAGAATAATGACATGACGTAGACAAGATAAACTCACATATGGACAAATCTCATCTTGTTACCCTTTATAGTAACGATACATGTGTGTCATGCCTCCTTCTGTCACTGAGATTATGCACCGCAAGATCAAACTCATCACAAAGAAGCTCCTCCCATAGAAAGGTTAATCAATCTAGTTGGCCAAACCAAACAAATAAATCTGAGAAGAAATACGAGGCTATAACAATCATGCATAAAAGAGTTCAGAGAAGGCTCAAATAATATTCATGGATAGATCTGATCATAAACTCACAATTCATCGAATCCCAACAAACACACATCAAAAAAGACTTACATCAAATAGATCTCCAAGAACATCGAGAACATTGCATTGAAGATCAAAAAGATAGAAGAAGCCATCTAGCCACTAACTACGGACCCGTAGGTCTGTGGTAAACTACTCACGCATCATCGGAGGGGCAATAAGGATGATGAAGAACTCCTCCGTGATTGTTGACCCCTCCGACAAACTACCCGAAAATGCCTCTAGATTGGATCTTGTGATTCGGGAACTTGCGGCGGTGGAAAATGTGTCTCGTCGTCTCCCCTGGGGTTTTTGGGATTATAGAGTATTTATAGAGGCGGAGCTAGGTCAGGGGGTGCCCATGGGCTCCATTACTCACAATGGCGCGCCGGGGGCCTCTAGCGCATGCACTCCTTTGACTCCCTGGGTGTCTCCTGGTAGAAAAAAATCTCCAAAAAAATCGTGGCATTTGGACTTTGTTTGTATTGATATTTTACGTAGTAAAAAACAAGCGAAAAAAGCAATTGGCACTGGGCACTATGTCAATAGGTTAGTCCCAAAAACCGATATAAAGTTGCTAGTAAATGTATATAAAACATCCAAGATAGATAATATAAGAAAATGGAACAATAAAAAATTATAGATACGTTGAAGATGTATCAGCTACCTTGTTGCACCTTTGTTAGGATTGCTACTTGTTGCTCGTTACAAATTACATTTGTTGTCAAACTACCTGTTAATGATAAATTCAATGCTTGCAGAAACTACTTTCTTTTAAAACCACTTGTTATTTTCTCCTGCTCCTTGTTGAGTTCGACACTCTTACTTATCAAAAGGACTATGATTGATCCCCTATACTTGTGGGTCATTATCCACGTGTACGTTTTGTTAAGTCAAACTTCATAATGTTTGATCAACATTGTAGGAAAATATATGACACACATTTCCAAATCATTATCATTAGGTGCATCGAGGGATTAATTTTCATATTTTACATCTTAACTATTGTAGATGTTGATATTTCTTTAATATAAATTAAGCATGGGCTCTATTATTTATGGCGACTATATACGTAATAATTTTCGCAATCAAAAAACATAGCGGGTGTAGTTTAATTGCTCTAAATCAGCTGGTCAATTCGATCATTCGAATTGATATATACTTGTCATGAAATCACGGAACAAGGGTTTGAGACCAATGTCGAACTACGAACAAATCTGTGGTTGGATGGTTAGGAGGGCAGTGGTATCCCTAGTTGACCAGGATTGAAGTCCTAGACTTGACATTGGTGCTTGTATTATTCCTGGGTTTATTTCAGTCTTTCGACGATGTTCATTCAGTGGGAGGAGTCGTTCCCGTCGACTGCGAGACACCTATGGTGACTTCCTAAAGTATCATGATGATATATGCTATACCAACTTAGTCTCTCAGAGATGCTCATAGGGGTAGGATGTGCGCGTGTGCGTTTATGTGGGTGACATATCGTACGCTAAGGTCCCTAAGCAATCACTTCATGGAAAAGGAAGTGATCGAGCGATGAAAACCAGGAGGTGGGCTTGGAAGCAGCCATCTCAGTCTGTCGGAGGTGCTCATAGGGGTAGGATGTGCGTGTGTGCGTTCATATAGGTGCGTGATTGTGCGCAGCTTTGATTCATTGACTGATTATACTGTGTTAAAAAAGACCAATGTGGAACTAGGAACATCAAGCCAACTGACCAATCAACAGTGCCCAGTCCGTTTTAGGCCAACTCTAACACACGACTCCCAAGGGATGTCCATTTTGTCTGGAATCTTCCCGTTTGGGTCAGGCAAAACAGCGACATCCGACCGTTCTACCTTTGCGCTAGCCATGTGCCCTATGGACGAACACATTTGTCCGCCCCCTGATTTTTTTTTGCAAACCAAACGAAGCCTGTGGATTGGAGCGGCGGCCATAGTGCATGCTAACGGCCATGTTTCATGCTAGCCAGAGTGGAAACAGCCGAAATACATGCTCGCCTACAAAACTAACACCCCATAGTATCATGCCAGCAACAAAGCCCGCAACGGCACACATGCCAGCTTACAAAATAAACACCCCCGTAGTATCTCACGCCGACAACAAAGGCAATGACCGACACACACGCCACCCTGCAAAAACGGCAATAGTGCATGTCTCGCGACCTCCATTGTTCACGCCGGCACACAAGCTGACTCACTCGCCTCCATCGATCATCTCCTTTTGCATCTTGTAGAGACATCTTGTGCAAGTCCACGGTCATGAAAGTAAGGTCCACCTCTTTTTCTTTAGTCTGTGCATTGGTGGCCTCAATCTCGAGCTTCTTTGTTTGGACGACCTCCTTGATCTCGGGCTTCCTCATCTTGATGATGTCCTCCATGTCGAGCTTTTTCAGTGGAGCTCCATGTAGACCTTCATTTGCTCCTCCTTTTGTTCACGCTTCCTCTCATCGCTTGCTTTCTTATGGCACATCATCCCATGCAAAGTTTCTTGCAAGGTGAAAGATGTCGCATCATGCTGCTCATCCACTTTAGAGTTGGTTTTCCATCTTGGCATCTTGACCCCATCACATCCCCAGCACGGCCACCGTCCCTTCATTCTTATTTAGAGAGGCATATTGATATTTGAAATTGGAGAAATATTTGATGAGCGTCCAACAATGGGAGAGGGTGAATGGCTTGTTCTTATGCCAGGACTTGAGGGCTTCCGAAGTTTTGAATGCCTCCACAATCAAACGAGAAGACCACAATGTAATAGTGAAGGACACAAAATGCAGAAAACATGAACATGACATAGGAATGAAGAGAAAAATTTCACACCATGTCGCCCATGCCTGGGCCACTCACGGGACGGGCTTCGACACTCTTATGACACAAAATTTGTTGCATTCTTGTTCGATAAACCCCCATCTCTTTTGGATTGAGTTGATGCCATGGGTGCTCGCAAACTTGTAGGGCGGAAACTTCCACGTTCATGGAAGGTTGCATGAACCCCCCAAACAACACCTCTTTGTTCGGTGCCGGTCTTTGGATCTTTCACTATCTCCTTCCAACTCTCGCAAATCAACACGTCCTTGTCTTTAGTGTATGATACCGTGCGAATGCTTTGCTTCCACTTTTGGCCATTGACTCTTTGGGTTAGCTCATCGATAAACAATGGCGCAATAGAGGACATCATGCCATGAGTTTCCGTGGTCGTCCTCTACTTCATGGTCGCCATGGCTAAAGACATCGACCTCTTCATGAAATCCATGGCCAAAGCCGCGACCATTTTGGCTTTGAGTCTCGTTGGGATCATAGTGATACACCCATTTTGCATCATGTTTTCTTATTGTTATTTATAATTTTTTGGGTCAATATTTCACTTCACAGGCAATTCTAATGACTTTTGTCTCTTATTTTGCAGGTTTCAGGTGAAGAGGGGAACTGCCGGCAGCTGGAATTCTAGACCTGAAAAAGCTATAGAAGAGATGGATATTCTTTGGAGCTCCAAATGACCTGAAAATATATGGGGAATTATTTTGGAATTAATAAAAACAAACTGGAAGAAGAACCACAATGAGGGACCCACTAGGGGGGCACAAGCTTTGGTGGCGCGCCCCTGGGCGCACTATGCGACCTTATGGGCCACCCAACTGGCCTCTGGATCCCCCTTCTCCTATCTGATGCCATTTTCCCTAGAAAAAAATAGAGAGATAACTTTTGGGACGAAGCATTGCCATCCCGAGGCGGAACCTAGGCATGAGCACTTTTGCTCTCCGACGGAGCAATTCCGCCGGGGATACTTCCCTCCACGAGGAGGGAATCGAAGCTATCGACATCACCCATGATCCTATAACCGAGGGAGGACCAATCTTCATCAGCATCTTCACTAGCACCATATACTCTCAGACCCTAGTTCACCACTTATATTCAATCTTTGTATCAAAACCTTAGATTGGAACCTATGGGTTACTAGTAGTGTTGATTGCATCTTGTAGTTGATGCTAGTTGGTTTCTTTGTTGTAAGATTATATGTTCGGATCCCTAATCATATACAGTACCCCTATGATCTTGAACATGAATATAATTTCTGAGTAGTTTCTTTTGTACTTGAGGATATGGGGGTAGTATTGTTAAAAGTAATCATGTGATGTTGGTATTCGTTCAATATTTTGATGATATATATGTTGTTCTTCCTGTAGTGGTGTCGTGTGAATGTCGACTACACGACACTTCACCGTGTTTGCATGCAGGGTAAGGCATTGGGGAGTAATAAGTCGATTATGGGTTGCGAGAGTGAAAGAATTTTAAACCCTAGTTTATGAGTTATTTCGTAAAAGGCTGATTTGGATCCATATGTCTCATGCTATGGTTAGATTTATCTTAAATCTTCTTTCGTATGTGCGGATGCTTGCGACAGGGGGTAATCATAAGAGGGTTGCTTGTTCATGTAAGAACAACACCCTAGCAACGGTCCACCCACATATAAAATTATCAAAGTACTGAACATGAATCAACTAAACATGATGAGCGTGACTAGATGAGAATTCCCATGTGTTCTCAGGAACACTTTTCTTAATATAAGAGAACTTCTTGGCTTGTGCTTTTCTATAAAAAAGGATGGGCCACCTTGATGCACCCTTGTCACTATTGTTACTCGCTACTTCTTACAAATAAGGTTGCTACAAAACGATCTGTTACTGCCACTTTCGGGATGTGCAGAAAATACCTTGCTGAAAATCACTTGTCATTTCCTTCCGCTCCTGATTGGATTCCATAATCTTACTTATCAAAAGGAATATGATTGATCCTCTATACATGTGGGTCATCTTGTAGCCTTAGTGTTGATCGTCGGGTTGGATGGGTTTGCCACAACACTCATAGATGACGTTCTTCATGAAAGCTTGGAAGTCAGGGTCGTCTTGTAGGTTCTCTCGAACAGGTTGTGTGCGTCGGGAAAGTTGGTCGTAGGAATCACCTGCAGCAGCTTCCTTTGTATCTCCGGGGCTAACTTGCCGGCGTCATCTGGCCTAGGCGTTACGCTGAGGTCGATGACGGCCTCGGGAGCGGGTGTGGCCGGCGCGATCACGATTCCGCCCGGCGACATCGAGAACCGGGTCGTGACATGCGCGCGCGCCGGATGAAAACAGCCCGTCTGCGGTGTTATGGAGTAGCTCAACGACCGGCCCTATGGTGGGTGAACGGCCGACGTGCATTTGCTCGCCGCAGCCATGCCGGCAGCGGTAAGAATGAGCGGTGAGGGTCGGCACAACCCCAGCATGATAAGGTCATGCATGGTCGCTGTCGGTGTCAAAACCGGTGGATCTCGGGTAGGGGGTCCCGAACTATGCGTCTGACGATTTGTTAACAGGAGGCAGGGGACACGATGTTTACCCAGGTTCAGGCCCTCTCGATTGAGGTAAAACCCTACTTCCTGCTCAAGCTAGCAATGGTTAACCGTTACCCGTGTCCCCATGGGTAATTACTCTATTAGGGGACGGGGATGTGCCCTATTTTTTGCCCACAGGGAAGCTGGTGGGTCAAATATATTACCCATCGCATAAGATGTGGATGGGGATGGGATAGTATTACCCATACCCGTTACCCACCTTACCCATTAGTGCCATACTTTTGGGCCCTAAAATTGGTAGACCTAGGCAATTCCTGATCATACCCACCTAAATTCTCACTAATCCCACCCCTTGGGCCCAAAAAGCCCAAAGAAATCGCTAAGCTAGCCACAACATATTGTTTATTGTGTTGATACATTGTGTTTTCTACTTAAATGCTACTGGAGGCGATTGTTAACTGTATGTATGGGTTTCCCCATGGGGATGAAAAACCTGACGGGGATGGGGATGGGAAACATTTGTTCCCCACGTGCGGGTATGGGGACGGGGACGGGCATGGGGTGACTCTCGCGGGGACGGAGATGGGAGTCCAATACCCACCTGGGTAATCCCCATTGCCAGCCAGACTTCCTGCTATATTAGTATGAATGAATATGTGTACAAGAGTTGATCTACCTCGAGATCGTAAAGGCTAAACCCTAAGTTTAGCCTATGAGGATTGTATGATTCTCTAGCCTCTATGGCCTAAACCCTCCGGTTTATATACACACCTGAGGGGCCTAGGGTTTGTACATATCATCTTGCAGAGGAAGGAAAATCTACACCCGAGCCTAAACTTGCCATTATAAGATTTCAAGAGTCCTATCCGGATACGAGAGATGATCTTCTATAATAATCTTCATGGCCCACCAGTCTGGCCCATCAGGAGTTTATCCGGCCACCTGAGGACCCCCCCTATCCAGGACTCCGTTAGTAGCCCCTAAACCTGTCTTCGATGGCGATGAGTTCGGCTTCTGTATTGTCTTCGGCATTGCAAGGCGGGTTCCTCTTGCCGAATATATCTTCTGCAAATTGATGGATTGTGTTCGGCTCTGCAAGATTAGTACAACCCTTAGCCTCGAAGGCAAGGCCTTTAAAGAAAATGAATAATGTGTCTCTACTAACAACTTTTGGGTGAAGCGTCGCGTCCAACTCACTAACATATCGGACCGTTTTATTTGGTCCTACTTTCGTGTTTCGAGGCATATCCTCATTGACACGTCCCGTCAGAATAGAGATCGTGCCCGCTTATTGTGGGATTCTCATCATTATGACGTGAGCACCCATGCCGCGCATTACGCACGACCGTTTTGGGAACCGGTGAGTTTTATGGCTAAGGTGGGGGGACGCTCTGCATTCACAGTGTTATAAAAGGACTCCAATCCCTTTCACCAGCCCCACACCTCCCTCAAGCTCGAGCTCTCCAATCTCCATTGCCCCCGTATTCTCATCTCCTGCGCCCACAACTCTCTATTCCTCAAGCACTACTCCCCTTCCCAGCAATGGTTGGATCCGGTGCCAGAGGCAAGTGGGAGGCTTCCACGGTAACCGAAAAGACCGTGGAGGATCTAAGGAGCACGGGGTATCTCTCCGGCGACATCGCACATCTAGTCCCCCCTAAGGGCCAGGTGACTCCCGTCCCTAAGGCGGGCGAGAGGGTAGTTTTCACCTCTCATTTTGTTAGGGGGCTAGGATTTCCACTCCACCCGTTTGTTCGGGGTCTTTTGTTCTTCTACGGGCAAGATTTCCATGATCTAGCCCTGAACTCAATCCTTCGCATATCCGCTTTCATAGTGATGTGTGAAGCCTTTCTCTGCATCCTCCCACACTTCGGCCTGTGGCTTAAGACCTTCAACGTGAAGCCGAAGGTGGTGGACAGGGAACGCGGAGAGTGCGGGGGTGCTACGGTCAGTAAGCTCCCGAACGCAACTTGGCCCAAGGGGTCGTTCGTGGAGACGAACAAGGTTTGGCAGCAGGAGTGGTTCTACATCACCGAACCCCGTGACACCAACTGGGCGGCGGAGCCTGCTTTCAGATCCGGACTCCGAGAGAGGCTAACCTCCGGGATCAAAAAGGGTCAGGACTGGGGGTCGCACACTGAGGTGACGACTCTTGTGAGCCGCGTATCCGGCGTGATCTCCAAGGGGCACCCGCTCTCCTTCGTGGTCCAGGTGATACTGAACCGGCTTGTTCTCCCTTGCCAAACCCGGGATTCCTCCCTATGGGAGTTCGATCTGGTAGGAGACAAGCCGCCGAAGCATCTCTTCGTCTCTACGCACAGAGAGATCTGGAAGCACCTCTTCAAGAGCCAAAAGGAATGGTCCAAAGAAGATGAGGATACGGGCTTCAGCACTGAAGTTTCCGCCACTGAGGTAATAATGATCCTCGCCGAACACACAACCTTTCCCTTATATAATGATAATAGGAATTGGAATTTTTATGTGATATACAGGGATGGACGAAGAAGGCGTCCCGGTTTAAGTGTCCGGTGACTTTGCCCGAAGCGCTAGCACTGCCTCTACTGACGGCGATGCTGGTTCTGGCGCCATACAAGGCGCCGACCAAGAAGCCCAAGAAGACAAAGGTCAAGGGGGCCGGAGACAGCCCCCGTCCTGCGGGCAAGAAGCCCGAGGACCTCCACATTCTCTCCTCCGACGAGGTGGAGGAAGATGATGAGGAGGAAGAAGATATGCCTCCTGCGCAAGGCAGGGGTAGGAAGAGGGGGGCCGTCGCTGACGCAGGCATGGACGTGCCCCGGAGGAAGAGGAAGCTGAAGCTCAGAGATATTTCGGATTCGTCCGAACATAGCTTCATGGTGAAGCCCAGGGTGAAATCCCTGCCCGAATTGTAAGTTTGCCCGGATTGGCTATTTCACCTTTGTTTATTCGGTATTTATGATACCTACTTAGTAATCTTCTCCTACTGTTCCACAACCCTCCTGGTGTAAACCCCGATGTTACATCATCGAAGGGGAACTCTCTGGCGCCTGGGGATACGAAGAGTGACCCGACAGTCCGGGCTTCATCGCCCGTAATTGGCGGCGACACAGAAGTGTTGTCCCAGCGGGTTCTCTCCGCCCAAGGCGGTGAGGGTGGGGTAGGAGACAGGGCGGCCGAGGGTAATACCTTGACGGCCGCTGACCATGGGGAAATGGACCCCATGAAGACCGAAGATGTGGGGCCCGAATAGTCCGGGGTCCCGCCGAACACCGTTCCGAAGCCAAGCGCGGCTCCGAGGTTTGAAGATCCCACTGCTCAAGCGGAGGAGGATACGGCGGCGCCCGGAGTTAATCTGGAGGCGCCGGATTCTATGGAGGGAGCACTGCAAAGTGCTCTCATCATTGAAGAACACCGCACCATGATGGCTGCGGTGATGAATAAGATTCAGTCCGTCAAGGGCGGACTGAATGAAGCCTTCAACAGCCTTTTAACAGGCTTTGAGGTAAGCCATGTAATGCTTTTAACAAATTTTATTTGTTTTAAATACACATATATAACCAGTAGCCCCTGATGCTTTGTGTTATTCTGAAAAGAATTAGACGAAGTATCCATAGAGTATCATATTTACAGAGCTGAACTGTCGTGCAGGCTTCTTTAGTTACGGTGACTACGCGAGACGCAAAGGTCGCCGAACTAAATCGGAAGCTCGAGGTGGCCAATGTGGTCCTCGACCGCATCAACCGGCGTTTTGATGAAACGCAAGGTATGCGGATTTTTATTTAAATGTCAATAAGACTTAATTGATTGGGTATGAGTACAAACTCTAACATTGTATTTAGTATTACACAGTTGGCGCCGCTGAGCTCGAGGCCCTCAAGGGCGAGGTTGCCAGCGCCAAGGAGGAGACCAAGGTAAACAAGGCGGCCGCTGATAAAGCGGCTGCCGATTTACACTACAAAAAAATACACTTCCGTGATGATACGTGTTTGTCATAGTAGGTCACGTTTTCTGTCATGCATGTACATCCATGATGAATTTATGACAAAATCAAGATAGTCATACCTGTGCTGTCGTAGAAGTGTTCCATGACATTACCAAAATTTTAATCACGGAAGTGTCCACTTTCATGACGATAAATCGCGCGTCACAGAAGTGCTTTCATCAAGGGTGACCGACACGTGGCATCCAACGTAATGGAACGCCGTTAAGCTATCGGGTCCGGTTTTGGATCCGATAACCCGTTAACAGCCCCGACCAATGGGAATTTTCCACGTGTAAAATCATCATTGGCTGGAGGAAACACGTGTCGGCTCACCGTTGGGACAGATGTCATCCACTCATTGGACACAAAGCGCCTATGATACGTCGACACGTGGCATGGCCCAACAGAGGCCCTTTTGACTTGGTGAAAAGGTGGAGAGCCGGCCCACGGCAAGCCTTTTAACGGCATGTTCGCATATAGCCCATTTACAACCCGCTAACCTAGGGCCCGTTTCCGACCTATCCGAATTAGGCCCAGTAGCGTCATGTGGGCCGTCCAATATAATTCTAGCCCGTTTTAACTTCCGGCCCATGACGTCTTTTGGCCTATGATACGTCGACACGTGGCACGGCCCAACAGAGGCCCATATAGGTTAAAAAGGCCGACCTAGTCAAAGTCCCGTAGTACTTACTCAGGTACTTGTGGGCCAGCCCAATAACGGCCTGCTTAATAAAGGCCAATTTACGGCCCGAAGCCAGATCTGGCCCGTTAATTGTTCGCGAATATTTGGGCCCAATTACAACCAAGTGACTTTCGGCCTGTTAGAGGCCCGATGTAGACATGGGCCCATTTCAGCCCGGTGTGACTTTTGGCCTGGGAATGACTCGTGCTACCCATGGGCCCTATATGGTCCGGCAGGACATCGGGCCCACTAACGGCGTGTGATAAAGGTGGCAACAGTTAAGCCCAACGTGACTTTGGGCCTGTCAAAGGCCTCTCGCATAATTCGACCCATTTACATCTGTACTAAGCTTTCGGCCGCTTAAAGGCCCATGATATTAGTGGGCCAACTAAGGCCTGAGATATGTTTTGGCCTGGTAACTGCCCGTGATATAACTGGGCCCAAAAAGGCCCCGTCTACACTTCAGCCTGCTGAAGGCCCGTCGGCGACTACTGAAGATTGAGGCCCAATATGCATTTCGGCCTGCTAAAGGCCCATGGTTTCATTTGGGCCGTAACAGGCCTGTACAATATTCAGCCTGTTAATGGCCCAATGCTACCTGGGCCAAACTAAGCGCTGGGACCACAAAAGGCCCAACTAAAATATAGGCCGGTGTAAGTTGTGGGCCTCGCGCAAAGTGTGAAGGCCCCAATGATTCGGGCCCAAGAAATATGCAGGCCGGCTCAATTGTGGCCCGCTAAACACCAGGCCCGTTAGAGGCGAATGTTTCGACCCGGTCGACTACATCTGATTTTTTTTCAGATAGCGAATGATGGCAGTAACTAGTAAGAATTACGAACAAACCTACTCTATACAATAAAGAAATTATGGCATAGTAACTAAGAATAAACCTACACTATACAATAAAGGATTTATGGTATATTACATCCACTGGGCATCGAAGTTCGCCACAAGTGATCATAACGCGCAACGAAGAAGCTGTAATGCCCAGTATGAGATTATACCTCCCACGTGTCGAGGCACGACTTAAAGGCATAATATCATACTGAAATGATCTCAAGAATGGTATCTTTGCACAACTCATGTAAAAGAGGGATGAAATTGTAAAAGAGGAGTTGCCTTACACTCGCCACGTCACACAATGCATTGCATAAACAATCATCATCCAAATAACATTAGAGTCCGACTACGGACGAAGATCCAAATGAAAGATACCATAAATAGATAACACAAGGTCCCGATCATCCTAGTAAGAACCCTACTGATCCTCTGGATAAGACACATAGTATCGCTCGCGTTCTTCGTCGAACTCCAAGTTCAACTCTGTACCACCAGCGGTGTAGTTCTCCACGGTACCTGCATCTGGTGTTGTGTAGAATCTGTGAGCCACGGAGGACTCAGCAATCCCGTTCCCGGGTAGCAAAACTGTCTAAGCCTTGGGTGTGGAACAAGGCTGAAGAACAAGCTTGCAGTTGCACTAGCACTAGCTTACGTGTTTAGAGCGAGACGAGAAGTACCAACGATCGTCGAAGTGATCACGAAGTGATCCTATCTAAGCACGTTAAACATAACCCCACCGTGTTCACTTCCCGAACCCCTTCGGAAAGCGACCGTCACGGTTACTCACGCTGGTAGTGTATTATGAACATAGTGTCAAGTTTTGTACAACTGGATATTAAGAAATTCCCATCTGCAACATAACCGCGGGCACAACTTTCGAAATATCAAATCCCTCCAGGGGTGTCCCAACTTAGCCCATCACAACCTCACGATCTACGGAGTCGCAACTCCAAGGTGGGAAGACCCGAGTATTCTCGGAATCCCGTGCTCAAGATATCCCGACTAAGGTAATACTAATCCAGCAAGTCCTCCTGGCGTGCCGACACCCTAATAGTAGCCGCGCGTATCTCGTCTCAGGCCACGACCGGATGGGCGATTCTACAGGTATTTACCAGCCCTTGAGTTTCCTCGAGGTGGCCCCACAGACTCCCCAGTTTGGACCAACACTCATGTGGACCACTGGCCTAGGTTTTCGATTAAGAAAAAGGGTTTATAACTACCTATGCAAGTTTTAGTTGTTAGGCAAAAGTAAAACCAATGTTGGTCATTGCTGGAAAAGCTTTAGGACTAAGCGGATTATCGAGGGGGCCCATAAACCCCAACCGTGTTAGGGACGCATAATCAAGGAACATAACACCGGTTTAAATGGTTCCTAGGGAGGCATGTATGGAACAAAACACCAAGCAAAGGCTTAGCCTTCCACCCATTGCCAAGTATATAGATGATTTAGTTAAACAGATTATATAGTGTGCTGTCCCAACAATAACTTCATCATGAAGCAAAATCTTCGAATCTTCTCCTGCAACTAACAATGCTATAAGAGGGGCCGAGCAACGCTTACGTAGCCAATCAAAGGTTTGCTAGCTTGGGTGGTTAGAGAGGTTCATGGCAACAAATAGGAGGCTGACAAACAGACATAGGCATCGACGCAATAAGCTAAAGAGAGAGACATCTAGCATCGGCAAAGATAGTAATGATATCTGGGTCAGGTCATCTTGCCTGTTGAATCCTCGGAGGGAACGTAACCTTGCTCCTCACACTCAACCTCGGTAGAAACCTCATACTCCGTATCGTCACCAGGCTCTAACCAAACACAACAATGCAACAATGGAACAAAATCAATCAACATGCAGTGCTCAATCACATGATGCATGAACATGAAGCACGTGAACATGAAAAGACATGATGCATGGCCTACGGTCACAAGAATGCAATAACATCACCAACAAACAAGATCAACCACACATGTGAAACAAGTGAAGTAACAACTTAGCAAGTTTATGTAGATTAACAAAGTAGAACCCAACATGTTTTAAAGAGGATGGTTAACATGGCATTGGTGCAACTAACATAACAGCAGCATGCTAGCATATTTAAATGGGCTGGAAATAAATACAACAATATCCAGAAACTCCCATATTCATTTATTTGCATTTGGGACAGATTTGAAAAACTTCTTTGAAAGAGTTGTCAAACATGCTAAACAACATCACCAAAATATTCTACACATTTTTCTACCCCAAATGCATATAAAGTTTGTTAAATTTGGAGTTGTAGATATTTAGTTATGATTTTTGCATGTTTACGCATATTTAAAACAAGTTTAAATTCAAACAACATTTTAAATGTTTTTAAAAATGGCAGCAAGTGACATATTCATAATCTACACAACATTCTAAGCACTTTTCATATAGGGCTCAAATTCATATGAAGCATAAATATGCATATATTAATTAAACAAGAAAAACAGAAAAGAAAAAGAAATAAAATAGAAAAGACGCCAAGGTCTAAAGTGACCAGGCTCAGCTAGCCACTGTCACTGACAAGGGGCCCGGGCGGAGCTTAGCTGGCGAGCGGGTGCGCGCGGGGGCTGGAAGTGGAGATGAGAGGCTGGCGGGTGGGGCCCTGCTGTCAGCCTCTCAGAAAAACAAAAAAATGGGCGAAACGCCACTACGCCCGCGAGGGATCGAACCCACGCCCTACTGACGAAACTGACGGAGACAAACCACTACGCCACTGCATCGATCTCGACAGATAGAAGGTAGAATAACTGAAGAGTAATCAACAGAAGCAGAATAGTGGAAGGCACTGGCCCTTGTCGGAGCCGCTCCGGCGACCATTAAGCACGGCGGAGGGGTGCGAGAGACTCCTTGAAAAGTCCCGCATCCAACCAAACTACTAGCTGCACCTACGGGGCACTGCAACGCCAACGGCGAGCAACTACAGCACGGCGGCGACGGGACGACGGCGAGGCGAAGCAAGGCCCTAGGAGGCACGGCGACTGCACAGAAAGGTCCTACACGCCTAGGCGAAGCGAACGGGCAGCACGACAACATCTAAAGGGGTCAGAACACTCGCCGGCGACGGGGTCCGACGGCGGCGCCATCGGCCACTCGAAGAACTATGACCTAGAGCATGCGCAGAAAGGGGAAAAGGGCTTGGGGAGAGAGAAGGGCTCACCACGAGCACGGCGGTGTGCTCGGCTGGCCCTGGCGTGGACGGAGTCGACGACGGCATGCCTCGAACACCTACGGCCACCGTAGAGGAAGAAGAGCTTGACGGAGAGGCGCTCGGGTCCGCGTGGTTGACGTAGAGGAAGAAGACAACGTCGAGGAAGACGGTGGACAACTTTGGCGAGGCTGAAGAAGACACGGAGCTCGCCGGCGACGAGAGGCTGCTCTCAGATGCGCTTGAGCGTCGATGGGGGCGGCGGATCTGGAGGATCCCAGCTCTCCAGATGGAGAGAGGGGAAATGGGAGACCTAGGGAGGAGGAGAGGACACGATTTGGGTTTAAAATAGGGGCTCGGCGCACGGCCTCGATGTCCGTGAGCTGACGGCGCGACAGTGAGCGCGACATGCTCTGCTTTTCTGACGGAGGAAGACGGAGGCGAGGGGGATGAGTCACTGACAAGGGGGGCCACGCGCTCGGAGTGGCTACGGCACGACTACGCGGCTGTGGCTGGGCCTGCGTGGAGTTGGGCGGCGCTGCACTGCGGGGGAGAAGGAGATGGGCCTAAGTGAGAGAGAGAGGGAGGAGGAGGCCAGGTGCACTGTGCTGCTGTTGCCTCTTTTCCTTTTCTTTATTTCTTCAGGCAGATAAAGAAAAGAAAAAGCACATAAATAAAGAAGAAGAGTTTAGGGAAAATAAAAATACCCCTAAGCTCAGTGAAATATGCCCTATTTGAATAAAATGCCTTGGACATTTTTAGAGGCAGAAAAATAAAAGGAGTTTGAATATGGATCAATACCTTGATATTTTAAAACCCAACCAAATCATATTCAAATAAGGTGATATTTGGTGGAGGGGTTGCTCACATGGTGCAAGATTTGAAGGAGAAGAAAGAAGCACTATGCACTTGGTTAAGAGGCTTGCACAATAGAGCAAAGAAGAGGCCAGAAGAAGAGAAAGAAGAAGAAGAAGAAGAAGAAGAAGAAGAAGAAGAAGAAGAAGAAGAAGAAGAAGAAGAAGAAGAAGAAGAAGAAGAAGAAGAAGAAGAAGAAGGAGAAGAAGAAGAAGAAGAAGAAGAAGAAGAAGAAGAAGAAGAAGAAGAAGAAGAAGAGGGAGAGGGGTAGGGTTTAGCTAGCTTAGCTTGAACCCACACCTAACAACATCACAAGGTACCACACATGCACAAATAAAGTAAACAAGGATGCCATGATGATATGATGATGAACAATGCAAGGATGCAAAATAATAAAAGGTATGACAATGCAAATGAAATAAAAGACAAGGACCCCCAAGGATAATGACAAGGATCAAATAGGAAGCTTTATTGCCATTATAGGAAAGTGTTACATATGGGGCATTACAGGAGTAGATTACAAAAACTAGGCACCATTGCAGTGTAACAAAATAATACTGAACCAAGACCACTTCCAAGACAGTTCAAGAAAGGTTAGCCTTGCGCGGGAACTGCTGCGCAAGCTGCTGAGCAAGGCTGTGAGACCGGCCTAGCATGTCGGTCATAGCTTCCAGGTGTGGCTGTTTAGCGATGAGTTTCTCATTGGTGTTCTCCGCAATCTTTCTTCGAGATAGGACATCAAGTCGAAGTTGAGTTGCAGAAGGCCTTTCTGCTAGAAGTTGGGATTGAAGAAATCGAACTGATTCAGACAACGAATTCTATGAGCTTGTCTGACGCGAGTCTTAAGTAACTTGTACACTGCATCAAGACAAGACTTTGGGGTTGTGTCACTATCTTCAAGATGTTTTTCCTTCTTTGTTGCAATATATGTTGGGTTTGTGTCACAGCCTTCAGCAGACTTGTGCATGTCATCAGGGATATCACCTTGAAACAAAGCAGAAAGATGACAGGTTTTGCACATGTATAAACAAAGATGATAATTGTGCTGTCAATTCTATCCAATTTCAAATTAGAAAATAAATATTAAGTGCAAAATATCAATAGCATAATTTGGCATTTTTCATAATGCGGGGAGCTTCACCACACTACTGGATTACCATGTCAACATAACAAGCATTGATGAAGGGCAAAGAAAATCATTGTATCTATTTTGGTTAATGTGAATGGCGTGTTGTTCATATCATCAGCCACATCAGTAAGATAAAACAGGAGATGACAAGGTGCAAACGTGGGCTGCTTCACCACACACTGGATTATAGATCCACAAAAACAAGCATACATATAGGGAGTATTGAGTAATGTGCATGGTACGAATAAGGAATTTGGTTTTACAAGTAAAACTTAGAACTTGCGGTTCTTGCGAACATGCATTTTGGTAGAAACAACAAACTAAACAACAGTAAATGATAGGGAGTATGAGCAAATTAAACAGCAGTTGTGGATAAAGGCTTTAGAAGGACCGATTTACATTAACAGTTAACACCGGCTTTATAATGCCCTTATCCATGTCAAGGGAAGGATAACTCAAGAATTTCAGCCCAGAATCTTCTTCATAAGCATTGCCTGTACTCTACATTTTGTAGAGAGTAATTATAGATATGATAATACTGGAAGGGATAGAGGATAATGAAGATAAGATGTAGATTGATGCTACATAATCAACAACCAATCCCTGGAAGTACAAGCATTACAAGACAAAATGTACTGACAAGAGCAATGGGCTACACTTCTGCACTGACATTGCCTGTGTATTCTACTTTTTGGTATGATTAAATATAGATCTGATCTTTTTTAGTAAATGGTGGGCGAGGGAGAAAAGATGCAGAATGCTACACAATGAACCAATCCCTCTTCCCATAATACAAGAGTGTTTTGAACATTGGTGTACTGTACAAAACGTTCTTATATTCTGGGGCGGAGGGAGTAGCTGTGAATATATGTACAGTGATAGACGATGTTCAGTCCTTACAAGAGGACTACAGAGCTAAACCTCGTCAAAAGCATTGGGTTGATTCTAAATTTATGTAAGAGTCCATACGGATCTTATAATGTCCACCAAATCGATGATAACGAGGCTAACATGTGAAGTGATGCCACATAATCAAACCGCTATGAAAGTAAGTATGGTCAGACAAGGAAAGTGGTACTCACAAGAGCAATGAAGTGTGCAGTATAGTTGTGAGATTATGTGGTCCCTTGAGAATGAATGTTCTTCTGCTAACAGTTTTCGTACAAGTGAGACATTAAGGCAAATGCAGAAATGTAGTTCAAATTGTGATGTGATATCATAGATAGTACCTTACGCTGCAGCCGAGACCAATGTGTGACAAGATTATTCCAGTCACATCGGATAAATGTAGCACCAGAGACTTTACAAAAATTTCGTTTAGAGGCTTGCCATCGAAGTGCGCTTGCCTCAGGTAGGAACGATACTTCATCAACGAGTGCTTGAAAAGCTCAACCAACCCTTGCTCGTCTTCACAATCCAGTTTGGTCCTCGCCTATTTAAAAGAATGAAATTTTGTGTCTTCTGTCAGCAGAAACATATGCAACAATGACCATGAATAACATTAGTACATTACTTACGCGTGAGTTGCGGAGGAAGACTCGAAATTGTTCCGTGTCTGCAGTATAATCTTTCCATGAAGGAAAGATGTGCACAAAGTTCCTGACAACAATATAAGCTTTGTCTTCTAAACTGAGAAGAAATGGAGCAGGGGTCCTATTTGCTGCAATTGGGGCTCTCTCTGGTTCAAAAAGGGATTTGGCAACTAGATTTGGTGTACTCTTTGCTGGAATGGTGGTTTTGCGTCGTAGAACTGGTGCTATGTCAACTAGCATAATCATAATGTTTGCTGCAGTTGGGGTCTGCTGAGTTGGGGCATCAGAAATGACCAGTGTAGTAGGGCTAGAGTCTGCTAGAGTTGGGGTGTTTTGTGGGTCAGGTGATATTGCAACTACACCTAATGGGCTATTTGATTTATCAGGTGCCACTACCTTTTCCAAATACTTTGCTTGTGCTCCTCCACAATCAGCAATCGCCCTCTTCCTTTTGAACATCTGATACACAAGAACAACATTTGAATGGATAAATATGGTATGATGACAGATGGAATATGTACTGAAAATGGATAGGAAGGGTCTATTCACATACATGATGTGTAAACTAAGCTAATGGCAGTTCAACAAAGTAGAAGCAATGCAAAGCATCAGTCGCAAGATATGTGCGACAAATATAACCTTGGAAAGTTAGAGCAAGCACCTAGATGGGTGAATAAGATAGGGCATCTTCCTTTGACTCCTCCACTAGGGAGCTACATTGACTTAGGTCTCCCTCTAACTCATAATCGATGTTAGGATCATATTCTGAACATGAATCTGTAGGTGGAGAGCATTTGCATTGCATTGCATCCAGACTTGAGTTTAGTCCCTTAATGCCAAGTTTGACAACCATAGCATTGTTCTGCTTTATTCTTTTCATGCGCGCAAGCTCATAATCATTAGGATGTTGTTCAGAATCTGAGATTCATGAAAACATAAAAAGTAGTCAGATTATCTATGGAATGCATTGCGGATTCAACTCGAAGAGTGTCTCCCTATAAACCCCTGCATATGCAAAGTTCACCCCCCAACCGTGCTGACCAGACCACACACAGAAATACAAACCCCTTATGTCTCTATAACAGGAAGACACACATTTCAAAACAGAAGTAGGAACATTAGAATCATATGCAATTCGTATTTAAACAAATAAACTAAGGAATTATTAGTGGCATAATGTTTAGCTTTAACGGTGGAGTGTTGGTAGTGCGACACAAAGCAAGTAGGCAGATTGTATTCCAGAGATCGGAAGCGCGCAGCAGAACAGAGGGGAATAGGGGCCTGGGACGACTCAAAATCCCAGGGTGGGCTGGCCCACCGTGGGCACCGTGTAGAGATACACACCCGAGCGGCGAACATGCATTTTCGAAACTAATTTACGAACATTTAGCTGACCAATTAAACGAATCTGTTTTAATAATATCAGATTCGTATTTGAACAACTAAGCTTGTTTAGCTTGATGGGTCGAGCAGTGCTATTATGACAGGAAGCACGTATTCTGATCGTATACTGATCATAAAAGGGGGAAACCGGAGAAATGGTATTTAGCAGCCATTGTTTGCTTCGAACCAAGAACTAAATTCTAAGAGCTGAAAAGAAAGTAGAGTAACCAAGTTAAGATCTATTTTTTGGTTGATTGAGGAGATATGAAGTACCACCTCTCTTGCGGCGCCGTGTAGGCATCAGGGGTGCGATGGCTGTCAGTGGCGTCGAAGCAGATCTGCGACGGTAGACGGGTGCAATGGGGGATAAGTTCCGTTGCAGTGGAAGAGAAGGTCGTGTGAGCGGCCCCGACAAAGAGGACGACGGCGCCGATGAAGCGAGGGGACATGATGCAAGGCTCTTCGTCCATCGCTGTGGATGAGAAATGTCCATGTCTAGAAGTGGACGACGCGGTCTTGGTGGGCGCTCCGTCATGGTGGAGGACGGTGGCGATGGATGTGGTGGAGGACGGCGGCGATGGATGTGGTGGAGGACGGCGGCAATGGATGGGGTGGCTGACGGAGGGTGGTGTGGGGATGGTGTTCTAGCACGGACGGTGTATGAATGGGAAAATGGAGGGAGAGGTACGGGGAACCATGTTTTTGGGACGCGCCTATCTGAAATACGGGAAAGTTTGGACGTTTCGTCGGTTGGGGATACGACGGTAATCTTGCATCTCACCAATATTTTTCCAGAGCGGTTTCGGGCGAGGAGAGGGTGGTTGGCGCCCACGATGTATGAACGGGGCTGACAGGTAGGGTGGTTGTCACGTCTGAGTGAAGTTACAAACCTGCCCCTATTGAAAATATTTGCCTACATCGATTTCGGCCGAGTCGAGTTTGTTTTGCCGCCCACCGTGTATGAATGGGGAAATGGAGGGAGAAACATAGGTATTTCGGACGAGCTTGAATCAAATGTGTTTTTCCACCCATGTTTGGCGCCCACCGTGTCTGAATGGGCTCAGAGGCGGTCGTGTCACGTCTAACTGAAGTTACTATCCTACCCCTATTTAGAGTAGTGGAAATCGGGCCGTTCGATATTCTGTGTAATGGCTAGACAGTAATTTCCATCTCCCAAATACTTGGCTTCGGGAAGCCGACGTGGGAGTGGACATTTTGCCGCTTCTTTCGAATTTCGGGACAATAAGCATCCACGTTTACCCTGGCAACTAAATTTGAATCCATTTTGTAGTCCTATACGAATCTTTATAAATCATTCTATGTGTTTTTATATATCTTCAGAAGGATGACAAAGATGTATTCCACTGTCATATATGAATATGGTTTACAAATGCCGATACTCAAATTCAGAAGCTAGAATCTAGTTTAAGGTGAATTCGAATATTTGGAACACTTCATGTCCAACTCAAATACCACACACAACATAATGTGTACTCCCATTTAGATATGTACACAAGCGATGTATCAAGATTCAAATACCGAGTCAATCAACCAAGAATGTACAGAATTAACTGACATATAAACACTTATAGAGTATATGGATCAATAATATCAACTAACATACATAAGCCAGGCCGCTGTACTTTTCTTTGCTACAACAGCATCCTTTTTTTAGCCAAGCTACTATAGCATCTTGGCCCTTTCCGATTGGTGCCACTTATGGTCCATCTATACTACTATTATTGATGAATGCACATTCAGCCCGATTGGCATATTTGTAGGTCTGGCACATCAATCAAAATGAAATGTCTCCGAGTCTTATCAATTAATACATACTTGTGCCAAATAAAATTACAAACCAAAAAACAAAAAACAAAAAATAATTATTACATGATCTCTAAAACAAATGGTTGGATTGATTACATGAACAAACAACACAAAGGTTATTCAGTGATGGAAAGAACATTTCACCTATGATTTACCAAGTGGGAATTTAATTTCCTTTTTTCCTTCAAGACCTTAACAATGTGGTCAGTCTAAGCTTGCTTCGTTTTGAAATCCACCAAATATTTAATGGTTGTCTTGAGTACTGCTACTGATTGTGTTGTTTGCTTCCTCAACATGTCAACTTCATATCTAAGTGCAGAAGCAGAATCTCTTTCTAGCACTAGTTTAGCCTCTAGAGCATCAGCAGTTGGCAATTCATAATGCACGATTGGGCCGGTGCCACTGTTGTGGGATGATACAACGTCCATGGGGACCTCGCTCTTTGATCTTGGGCTAACCTGTTTTGCCATTAAAGTTCCGATTGGATTCAGAAAAGTTGATGTTAGCAAAACATCTCAACTGGGAGTTATAACAGCAAACCAGTTAAACAAACTAGGAATTAAAGAGTTTCAATTCGATGCAGAAAAGTAGTTATTAACATCATTGTAACCCGTTGTTGCAGCAGCAAAGCAGTTAAACAAACAAGTAGGTATTTAAGTTCAGGAAAATAGGTAATTCTTAACAGTAAGTATGAAACACATAGATAGGCGTAGTCTATAATAGGATTAACAGGATGTGGCATTATGTAATCAGTAGCAAACTAAATTAAGCCAAGCAACGTAATTGAACAATTTTGCAATATGTGGCTAACTAAAATTCCGAGAAGCAGGTAACTGAACTTACGCTAGTTCTTTGTACATGCACACTGCGACTTCTTTTTCGCTTACAAGGTTGTACGAACGAGTCCATGGCATCAATTTCTTGGATACGTTGTCCCAATACTTCTTTCTTCCCACACTGCATTGGTAAGTCGAATGGTTAATCTGGTAAGATGGTGCGTCCTTGATATGTTATATGAGGACGTGTAGTCAGACTAGTTGTAGCCACACACATCACACTGGCTTTTACTGTATATTTCATGCGATTACTTTTGGCATATCGAGATCTAAACAATCTACAATAGGATGAAAAGACTGGCATCCTTCACATTATTGGCGAACTCAGTTCATAGAAACAAGCAATTCAACCATTCTGTGGGTAATTCAAAAGCGCCACTGGAATATATTTCACTACCCCTATCATACATGCAAAAAGGGGCGACGCCACCATACGGGCTGGTATGGGCGGCCGCCTCGGGTGGCTCGAAAGGGTGCACCTAGTTTGAGTCGCCTAGGTTGGCCCAGGCTAGTTTTGTTCGTCCCAACGCACGAGCAGGCAATGTAAAAAATGAAGAAAAATGTTTCAATTTGGATAGGCCAATAACATAAGTGCAAGGCAGGCCCTATAGCGGGCTTGCGGCCCAATCGAGCGCCTCCCATATCGATTGACAGCATTAAAACTCCCAATTCATCCGCTCCAGCCTCCAGTCTGGTTCGCTCCTAACCAAGCCGCCGCTGGACAGACCGACACAGCACTTCCTCGTGCCCTCGTTGGAGTGCGGCCACCGGGCTTTAAGCGAACGAAAGGACAAGAAGATGAAGATCCAACCCTGGGTGTAGCCTGCGTGGGAGGCAGCGGCGGCAACACGGGCATGGCATCGAGCTTGCGCAAACAGATAGTTGCAGCTTGCAAGAGTAGCATGCGCAACGAGCAGGTACATCACATCCCTGATTATATCTAATTCAACCCTTCAATTTCTGGCCAATATTTAAACATGACGGTGTTGTAAAACTGCTTGTATGTAGGGAATCTATGAGAAAATGAAACCAATTTCTACTTATTTTATAACTCCCCCAATCAATACTGAACTGACTGAATCTGATGAATCTAATCAAGTTTCCGGTGCAAACATCCAAGCTCATGTTGTTCTTTAACCTGAAGTTTCTAATGAACAGACTGGTAATGAAGGATTTGATGCAAACATTTTACATGCTCCTGGTGTTGAACATATAGTGTCTAATGAGGCATCTAATGCAAGCATTTTGCAAGCTCCCATTAAAGGATTTAGTGTCTAATGATGATCTGCTATGTTGAGAGAGACATAGAGATTTGCAGGCATTGATGACAAGCAAATTATAGTGCATTTTCATGGCTTGAGGAAACGTCGTGGCCATCTACCAGAAAGTCCCCGTATCATGACAACGTAGCATAAATAATTTTCTAATCTGTTGTTTGAAACTATTGGCATACTTTTGCAGGATAGATATATTGATATGCAGTTTGCGCACTGCACTACAAAAAAAGACACATCCGTGACATTTTGGGCCGAACGAAACTTTTTCTTTCATACTTATGACACTTCATGACAATAATTGTAAAAAAACACGGTATCATCATGGATGTGGTAGGGTCCTACTTCTATGACAAAAAATCATTACAGAAAATGGGCTTTTCGTCCTGTGCGGGCCAGAGACGCAGCTGCATGACATTCTTTGGATCGTCCATGACGAAAAAACCGTGGTAGAAGCGAGGGCGAGGAAAATATCGGGGTGTTCCCGGTTACGGTGGGTGGTTGGGGCTGAGCGATGCGCGTTTCTCTCGTACACGCATGCGCGTGGGTGCGAGGCGTTGGGATCTAATTGAACCCAAGCGAGGCGTTGGGCTCTAACTGAACCCGAGCGATTGCACTGCAGGCTACGCGTTACCGAACCCGAGCGATCGATCGACGACTGTTAACTGAACTGGATTGAGCGATTCCTTCACTACTACTGCTAACTGAAGCCGATCGATGGTGCCTCTGCATGAACAGTGAGCGCTGTTGGGGGGGTTTGGATGAACAGTTCCCCGTGGGGGTGGCTGAACAGGACCCCGTGGTGTTTCCTCTGCATGAACATGACCACGTTCGATCGAGCCAGTTGGGGCTGCATGAACAGGACCCCATGGAGGGATGCACGAACAGGACCAACCTGTGGAGGGCTGCATGAACAACAGAAGGTGGAGGACTGGATGAACAGTAGCCCGTGGAGGGGTGGTTGAACAGGAGCCCGTGGAGAGGGCTGGTTGAACAGTAGTCGGTGGAGTAGCACGCGGTGGAGGCTGAACAGTCGCAGGTGGAGAGTGGAGGAGGTCGACGGTGGATGAACAGTAGCCCGTGGAGGCTGGTGGGGGTCGACGGTGGTGATGAACAGTATCCCGTGGAGTTCCGTTTTGCGGTACGCCACATCCCCCTGATGAACAGGACCCCTGTTTTGACCGTAGCGCTCCAACACAAGTTTGTTTCCTCCGTTTTGCGGTACACCACACCCCTCCCGATGATCAAGACCCCCGTTTCGACCGTAGCGCTCCAACACAAGTCCGTTTCCTCTGTTTTGCGCTACGCCACACCCCTCCCGATCAACAGGTCCCCTGTTTTGACCGTAGGAGGTCCGTTTCCTCCGTTTTGCGGTAAGCCAGACCCCTCCCGATGAACAGGATCCCGTTTCGAACGTGGCCGGTCGAACACAAGGCCGTTTCCTCTGTTCTGCGGTATGCCAGGCCTCGTTTCCATCGGCTGTTCCGTCCAAGCCCTCCCGATGAACATCACGACGCATTCCGTTTCAACCCAGCCGGTTGGCTCCCCATGAACACGACGATGACGCTGTTTCTCCGTTCTGACCCAGCCATGTACACGAGCCTTGGCCGTACGTATGCGCGAGTAGGCGTTCGACACCCTGCCCGTATGTACGTACATGGCCGTATTTTATTTCTTGCACACTTGCCGATGTACGTACGTGTACATGCTATGTGCGCGCCTCTACTATGACACGTGCGCGCCTCTACATTGACCAGTATGTACGTACACGTTCGTGACCAGAATGACAACGCTATGTACGCTTCTACCAGGTAGGTCCCGACTGTCACACACTTCCTTGCGTGCGAAGATGTAGCTCGTGTGTCCCAGCAGTCAGAGGGCCGAATCATTTTTTTTGCCCGGACGCACTTCCTTGCATGCGAAGATGTAGCTGGTGGGTCCCAGCAGTCAGGGGGAAACGTTTTTTCGCGAAATACAGTGGTCCGTCCGGTGGGTCCCCGCTGTCGGATGTTGGAATAGTTATTTTGCGCGTAATAAGGAGGCACTTCCTTGCTGCGGCCATGGACCCAACTATCAGCCTCTCCACGTAAAGTACTCTTTCGATGGATGTCGTTCCTTGACCACGTTGACCACGCCGCGCCGAGAGCACCAGGGCGGTGGACGACAGCGAGGCCTAGGAAGGCGACGCGGAGGCGGGGAAGACGAGGCAGTGGAAGACCACGCGGAGAGGAGTACGAGGGTTCACTGGTTCGGCTACGGTGTGAGGCTGCCGTCGCCGCAGAATAACAAGGGGTGTGGGTGAGTAGAGGGATGGCCTGGCCCACGGTGGGAGTAGTAGGGGGCGGTGAGGCCTCCACGGAATCGCAACCGACCACAGGAGGCAGGAGCACGAGGCATGACTGGCGCTGGTTTGGGCAGCTGGAGCAAGAAGACTAGAGGTTGAAGAAGCACTACGGCCGTTGGATGGACATCATACGATCAATGGAGCTAGAATCGTGCATATTGACTAAGTTGACAAAGCCCTCCGTCCCCGTCAACTTAGTAGGCCCACAAGTCAGCCTCCCACTATACTAGGTCCCAGCTAGCAGGGGGAGTATTCATTTTTTTTGTGCGTAATAAGGAGGCACTTCTGGTGGGTCCGAGCTCACAGCGGGGGGAACGTTTTTTCGTGAAATACAGTGGCCCATCCGGTGGGTCCCAGCAGTCAGGGGGGAAACGTTTTTTCGCCAAATACGGTGGCCCGTCCGATGGGTCCCTACTGTCAGGTGGAGGAATAAATATTTTCCGCGTAATAAGGAGGCACTTCCTTGCGGCTGCCATGGACCCAGCTGTCAGCCTCTCCACGACAGTACTCTTCCGATGGAAGTCGTTCCTTGACCACGTTGACCAGGCCGCGCCAAAAGAACTAGGCCGGTGGACGACAGCGAGGCCTACGAAGGGGACGACATGGAGCCGGGGAAGACGCGGCAGTGGATGCCCACATGGAGAGGAGTACGAGGGTTCACTGGTTCGCCTGCGGTGTGAGGCTGCCGTCGCCGCAGAATAACAGGGGGTGTGGGTGAGTAGAGGAATGGCCTGGCTAGCGGTCGGAGTAGTAGGGGGCGGGGAAGCCTCCGCGGCATCGCAACCGGCCAGGGGAGGCAGGAGCACGAGGCACGACCGACGCTGGTTTGGGCGGCTGGAGCAAGAACACCAGAGGTTGAAGAAGCACTACGGCCGTTGGATGGACATCGTATGGTCAATGAACCTAGAATCGTGCATTTTGACTAAGTTGACAAAGCCCTCCATCCCCATCAACTTAGTAGGCCCACAAGTCAGCCTCCCACTATACCGGGTCCCAGCTGGCAGGGGCGAGTATTCATTTTTTTTTTGCGTAATAAGGAGGTACTTCCGGTGGGTCCGAGTTGACAGCGGGGGGAACATTTTTTTCGTGAAATACGGTGGCCCGTCCGGTGGGTCCCAGCAGTCAGGGGGGGACATGTTTTTTTGCCAAATACGGTGGCCCGTCCGGTGGGTCCCTGCTTTCATGTGGAGGAATAATTATTTTCCGCGTAATAAGGATGCACTTCCTTGCGGCTGCCGTGGACCCAGCTGTCAGCCTCTCCACGACATTACTCTTCTGATAGAAGTCGTTCCTTGACCATGTTGACCAGGCCGCGCCGAGAGCACCAGGGCGGTGGACGGCGATGATGCCTAGGAGGGTACGAGGCAGAGCTGGGGAACACACATTGGTGGATGCCCACACCGAGAGGAGTACGAGGGTTCACTGGTTCGGCTGCGGTGTGAGGCTGCCTTCGCCGCGGAATAATAGGGGTGTGGGTGAGTAGAGGGATGCCTTGGCCAGTGGTGGGAGTAGTAGGGGCGGGGAGGCCTGCATGGGAGGCGGGAGCAGGCGGTCCCACCGATGCTGGATTTGGCGGCTGGAGCAAGAAGATCAGAGATTGAAGAAACACGATGGTCGTTGGATTGACATCCAACGGTTACGTCTGCTAGAATCGTTTGTTGATGTATATAATAACAAAAAATATCTTGCATACGCGTCAACTTAATTGGCCCATAAGTCAGACCATTCCCTCTTTTTTTTAATAATTTATATGTAGCTCATTATGACTTCTTATGCAATTTATTGTAGTCCGTTTTTTAGGTTGGCCAAGGCCAATTTCGCATATTTCTGTGGGTTCCAAACTATTTTTAATACCGAAATGTCGAGCCAGATTTAAAGTACTTTCAAGATATATTTAAATTAGGTTAATGCCTAGTGAAATAGGAATCTGAAAATGTGAAAAAATTCAGAAATTATAAAGTAATTGCCAATTTGTCATCTTTTTTTATATTTACAACCAATTTCATATGACTTTCAAGATTTGCATGCGTCTTGAAAGAGTTGCAGCCCATCAGGGCGTAGAAAAATAAATAGGCCTCGACTGGGTATTCTTCAAAAAAAATAAACTGGGCTCATTTTACAGTTTTTTAAAAGTACAACCAATTTCTAGGTAGTACAACGATTAATAATTTCAACCAACCGTTCAAGACAGAATTCAATAAAGTTTCCCACATTTTTATGGGATCTGAAATACTTTTATCCCGAAATTTCTAGTCATATTAAATATCAATTTGTATTACGTAAAAATCTAACGAAACATTCCCCGCGCAACAATTAAAAATTAAGATTTTCAAAATCCATAAATAATATTTTATGAACTAATTTCATGCTTGGTGCATTTTTTGTAGTTACTGCCCAGTTTTTATAATTACATCCCATTTATTATTTTTTAAAGCCCATTTTCCTGTTAAGCCTAATGCATCCCTCCTAGGAAAGATTTGTAGCCCAACGGGGCAAAGAATAACAAGTTGACCTTGCCTGGGTATTCCTCAAAAAACGTATAGCTGGGCTAGCCATTTGCATCTTGAAAAAATTAATATCTAGGCTGGATATCTGTCCTGGGCTAGACGGGCCACAGCCCGCCCAGTTAATACCCTGCTCTCCTCTGAACAACAACGAAAACATCGCCAAGAAAAACTCTGCAGGGCTCACGCCTCAAAAACACAAATACTGCTCGAGTTGCTTGGTCCTAGCTGTCGGTCGCACCTTGTGCAGTTCACTCGTTTATATTGACTACATAGGTTGACAATGGTGTGTGACCGTGATGTTAGGAAACCAGGAGGAAGCAAAAAATATATAGTTGTACATAATAAGGAGGCACTTGCGTACGTACGGCTATGGCCCTAGTGGGTCCCTACTATCAACCAGTTAAAATAAAGTCATCTCCTGAATCCTCATGTTCACTGACCATGTTAACAATGCTCGACGCCACGGCGAGCACAACAACTCGAAGGACTACGGAGAGGGCCTCGCGGGCCCTACGGATGGTCTGTTATAGCGCCCACTACTCATTCGGTAAGCTAGGATCATAGGACACCTATGAGCACCTTCGAGAGACTGAGACGGCATGAAACGATAAGGCCGCGCCTGAGAGCTCTGGATTATTTCACACCTGTATTAAGATCCAAGTGTAATTTACTCGTTATCGGAAACAACACGTAACATACAGACGTAACGAAACCGAGAGCCCGAGGTATGTAAGTAAAACCGCCGGGTTACACGTGTAATTTGAGAGACCGGTGTATATTTTACTAGTCGAAATCGACCAACCAAGTGCTTCGCCCGAGACCATATGCTTTTATATACAAGCGTCAGTTTTACAAGCGGTTTTGGTTGGAAAACGATGATCTAATCACAGCCTAAGATGATGAGTTGGTTGGAAGATCATATGGTTTCACGTCTAACCTACCCGACTTGTCATATAGGCTATGAATGAAACATAAGACGATGAACTTCTTAAGCACGGAAACAACAGAAGAGGATGATCTTCCTAACAAGCAAATCATTGGCATTAGACCGGCATGCAAAACAATATGAAGCATTATTCTCAGGAGGCACGGTGAACAGCTCGTGATGTCGCATGCCACAACATTCCAAGCTCAACTTTGCAATCAAACACAAGGCATGACATTACATAAACAATATTCAGAACAAACTCTTAAAATATCTTAGATAAGTCAACATTCATGTGACTATGCATCTCAGCAGAGTAAATATTTACTTCTGAACTCAAGATAGGAATAGGAAAAAACAATCGACATTGCTCACAGCAAAGGGCGTCCACTCAAAAATATCAAATGCATATCTTTTGGCTAACATCAATGAGCAAAAATTGACAAGGTTTTCCAATTCCAATATATTAAACTAATGTTAACTTTGACAAGCTTTTCCCATTCAAAATATGTAATGCCTATGATTGTGGAAGGGGCAGGGTTTGTCATCAGTTTGTCATCTGATAGTCCGGTGGCTCAAGGTGACGACGAATGATTAGAGAACCATTCGATGTATTGTGCATGATGAAGTATTATTATGGAGGTTACGAACCATCTGAACATTGTGTGCAGTTCCACTAAAATCAAGCTGAGCATCCCTGTGGATTTCGTATTTATATGCTGCCAGAAAACAAAGACACATCAGCACACACATGAATATTGGCCCCAGTGTGAACCCATATATCGGTGGACTAACAAACTAAAAGTACGGTAAATAGATTACCATACCCAGATGCCCCATCATTGTTGCTTAGAATGACATTGACAGATTTGGAGTCCAGTCCTGGCTTCCGGTACTTGTTTGGGCACATTTTGCCCAGTGCACTCCTAGTGTTGTAGACTTTCCTATGCTCTCTGCAGACTAGACATGTCACCAGCATCTAGTAATACTCTATAAAGCTTCTCGATCATTCCTTGTGTAATGTAGCGCAAACAGTGACTGCTTCTTTCTGCAAAGTGGTAAGACCAACTGGGCCCACTAATGCGGCAGTTTGCCTAAGACACATCGGCTCCTTTTGTGCGGTTCAACTAAAATCAAAGTCGGAATAAAACTGAGCTTTAATTTTGATATCCCTGTAAGCAACAAAAGGTATAAGGGAAACAATTACTGAGAAATAACGGTTGATGACTTGTACTCCCAGAAGAAAAACATCTACTGATCTAACTTATCTTAATGGGAAACAAAGCAGGAGAGTAGCAATTCTCAATCAGTGTGATTCACTCATATTAACTAATACATTATCTTAACAATGCATTGTTTCAACATGTATAAAGAACGACAAAGCAGAAAAGTATCATTCGTAAAACAATGCAACTGATTCATTTTAACAGAGACATTATCTTAACAATACCTTGGTTAAACATGTAGAAAGAACTACAAAGCAGGATAGTGCCATTTGTAAAACACTGTAACTGATATATAATAATAGAGACATTATCTGAACAATACATTTCTTAAACATGGACTCCGGCCGATCCCTAACAGAAATGGTACTCCCGCCGATCCCTAACAAGTGTTGCATTTTTGAACTAAGATTCACTAGTTAATTCTGAGGAAAGTCGGTACAGACCTTTCAAGACCAAGATTTGAAATAACGCGTGACGAAGACCTCAAAGAGATCTCAACACATATATGGAAATTATGTCTCATTTTGTGCAGTTCCACCAAAATTAAGTGAAGGAAAATGTCGCAATAGCAACAAGTTGAATAGATATCTCTGTTTTAACAGAGGCAAAAAAGGAATCAATTACTGGCCAATAAAGGAGGATGAAACATGCGGCCACAAAAAATGGTAATCCCGCCAATCCCTAACAAGTGTTGCAGTTTTGAAATAAGATTCAGTAGTTAAGTATGAGAGTGGCATTGCTTAATTTTACCAGCGGCATTAGATTAACAAAAAGCATAAGCAGTTCCAGGGGAGAGTGGGGGCAACAACAACATGTGCTTCTATCTACTTATAAAGGAGGTGATGTAGAGTTTATTTAAAATAGTACCAATACAAGTAGCACAACATCTCAAAACACACTGCACAATCATGTGGATGCATGGGACATGGGACATGCTAGCACCATGTGCATCCACACGTATAAATGGGTGATGCAGAGTATGTAGCCAAGCAGCATATCTGCGTTGGTCCCATATTTGTTCTCTTTGAAACTTTTTCCGATGTGAGGGCAGCAAACCTAGGCCTGCACAAACTACCCGACCCCCTAATTTCTTTCCCTTTTCAACAAAGAGTTCGGTTCCTTACAGATGTGTGTACTGAGTTACCTCCTTTTTCCTTTTCGGCCAACAAAGCTGCTGGAGAGCTAGTCTATACTACTTTTCCTACCTCCTTTCCTCATCGAACCACGTCCTAGATTCATGCTCCACCCCACCGCACCCTTCTTTCCTCTTTGAAACAAGACCTAGATTCGACTACATAATCAAAAAAGGTCGGCATGCAGCTAGACCAATGACGGTTTCAAAGAAACTTATACCTTAGGGTCATCGGGATGTGGCAAGGCGTGCGGCGGGAGGTCGGATCTGCCCACACTATGTACGACAGCGAGGAAGAAGGGGTCGGTGGCCCTCCCGCATAGGCGCTGGGTGAAAGAGAAAAGCGCAGCCGACAGTGGATTGCCTCCCTCGTCGAAGGCGATAGAGTGAACGCTGCACCTCCTCCCCTTTCAGGTGCGACGGGATCCGGACGCCTCCTTCGCCAGCTGGGAGGGGGTGAAAGAGACAGAGGCCACAACGCAGTCTTGTTTAGATGAGGTGAAGAGGGTGAGAGAGAGTGAATATAGCAAACCCTAGCAAAGGAACGTTGAGCCTCCAGCGTGTATATATATGTAGTGTGGTGAGAGTGTGGAGAGTGCAAACCCTAGCGAACAAGAGCTGAGGCTCCCGCTTATATATAATGTAGTACGGACTGAGCTCTTGTGCCTTAACTGCACCTACTTTTGGCTATATGATAGGTGGACCAGCCACATTTTGGGCCCACCTTACATAAACCCAAAGGTAGGTGCACTAAAGTCAGTGAAGCTGCGTCCATATAGTACTCGTGTATATGACTAATATATAGTAGAGTGGTTTTCTTATTCTCTCCATAACAATCGTTTTAAATTGTGTAAGTACGAAACGAAACTCTTTATTTAACGTACCAGTGAAGAAAACTACTACGTACTTTCGATGAACTAATGATCCATGCGTCCTGGTCGCACTTCCTATCCTTCGTGTGCGGTACACTACCCTCACTTAAGTGAACAACTACACATCCGCCAAATTATCGGAAACGTGTGAGAGTGTGTACAAATAAAGAATTTTAATTTCAATTATTGGAAAGGTTTGAGAGTATGTACAGTTTTCCCTCTCTAATAATTATGGTTTGTTGTGTTCGGCCTAAACTTGGTCAAACTTTACAAAGTTTGACTTCAGTAAAATCTAATATGCGGAGTAAATAAAAATGGAGGGCTACTACGTCCATCCGGGTTTTTAGTCCACACCATTTTTTTAATCAAAGTTAATATCTGGACAAATAAAATTACAGGGGAGCTGGAGACAAAGTTGTGAGAAGGCTTAGAAATCAATACAAAACTTATGCTCTTAGTACCAACGTCGATCCTTCTTCAAGGAAACATTTGGTTCATAGCCAAATGTGTGATAAAATTGCATCAACGTGAAAGACGACTGCGTCTCCAACGCAACCAAGGTGAACTGACGAAGGATATCATCTTTGTGGGTAACAAGCAAAGAGCACTGATGGAAGACAACTTGTTTTTCATTGAAAATCGACCAGCTTCACCAACCGACGCAACCATGAGGATCGATAGGTTATCGTGGTGATGCATCATCCATTTGGCATCAAGTTTGGTTGAGGCATCTATGAAGTTCGACAAATCCTCACTGTGGTCTGTTTCTTCTCAGTAGTCATGCTCGAGGAAGGAAGAACCACATGGTAGAGGACAGTGAGGCGGAACAACAATGGCCATCCAATTTTGTGCAGTTCCACTAAAATTGAGGAAGACATGCCCGGGTATGGAGATACGCATCGCTGTTTCCAAAAATATAATAAAGGGATATAGTGTTGTTACTTTGTTTTACAAGATTAACAAGGACATCTCAATTGTCAATAAAAATTACGAAAAGTACACCAACAAACAGAAGCATCATGATTATCTTGATGGGAACTAAACCAGGATACCCAAGAAAAAAAGCATTTCTTCATTTAACCTGTGATAGTATTAGATTAGCAGCAGCAATAGGAGCATATGGACAATGACGGCACAACCAGCATGTACTTTTTTGTCGAAACAACATGTATACCTCCACCGAGGCATAAATCAGGACAACTTTTCGAGTCGGAATTTCCTCTATAATAGTAGTAGGTGATGTTGGACCAGCCGATGAACCCTAGCTACTACACATGGGGAGATGGGGAGTAGCCACATAGAAGAAAACCCGCATGCAGCTACCTGGGGAGCTGGACCAGTACAAGAAGTTATACCTTAGGTGGGCGAGATGTCGCTTAGGCGGGCGGGCGGGATCTGCCCACACGACGGCAATGAACAAGGGCACGAAGGACCTTCGTCTGCGCCAGTGTCGGCTCCGAGAGGACGGTGCGCATCGGCTTCCTCCATCACCGCCGGTGACAACGTCAACGCTGCACCTCCTCACCTCCCGCAGCGGATGGGATTCGGCCGGATGTGTGACCACCGGTGAGGAGAGAGATAGTGTGGACACTGTCATCTTGTTTTGATATGGAGAGGGTTAGAGAGCGAGATGTGAGAAACTATATCAAACAAGAGGCTATAATGGAGTAACACATTCTCTCCATAGCAGTGGTTTTAAATAGAATACACGCGTTCTTGGAGAAAAGAAACGAAAACTGGCAGACAATTTTTAAAAGTACCAAGAAAGAAAACTTGATCAAAAACACGGCCCCGCTTCCACGTCACGAGAGTCGTCGCGTAGACGCACATAGACATAGACATGCATATCCGTGTTGAAGTAAAATTCCATTTCCATCTCCATCTCCAATCATATTTGTCTAACTGGCACATTATTTACGTTGTTAATTATATACGCGGCAACATTAACGTACAACATCTCTTGTTTGCGGGCGTCCGGACCGCTGCCACGGCCGCTCCTGACAAACCCGAACCCTCTTCATCTCACGTGCGTGCTTCGCGCCCGAAACAGTCAGTGCCGCATTCATGCCCTGCCAGAGTGGACGCGACCTATCACTAGCGCCGACATTGAAGAGTGAAATGATGGTTGCTTCTTCCGACTAACTTACTGTGTGATTTGACTGCTCCTTTAGTGGCCCCTACACGTACTCCCCCTACGTGTATGCAATAGTCACACGTACACATAGACGCAAAAAAACACGCGACACCCTAATGCATGCATGTCCGAGCACACGACGAAACACACACGGTCACGCTCAAGTGCTCAACCTACATGTGCATGCACACACATACTCAGCCAGGGTGAGCTAGTGACCATATAAACACCGGAAAATGTATATATTGAGCGCAGTGAGCGTATTATGAAGTCCACTGACCATATTTTTACAAATATACAGTGACAGACAGTGTATTTATCTCGTTTGAAATTAAGCCATATTAACCGGAGAGGAGGAAGTATGGACTTGCATTACTTTGCTGTGTCCCGTCAACTTGCCGAACAAGGAGAAGCTTGCAAGACGGGAGAAGCTTGCGCGTGGTGGCTCGCAGGACAAGGAGAAACTTTTGACTAATGTAAGTTGTCCTTCGCTCAGGCGGTGGACATGCAACAGTTAATTCAGTGTTAGATTGCCAGAAGCATACATTATACTAGTAGTACTATTACTATTGCACTTCCCGAAGAGGCGAACAGCCAAGCGCAAAGTTTATAGTAGTCTATAGAGGTACACTAGGAACCGGATGGAGGAGCATCTGCACTCTTATTATATTTTTAAATGTGATAAAGCAATCAACACATTTGGTTCTCTTCGAGGGTTCTCGCATGTGATAATGGACGTTGATTGCATAGAACACTCGCCAAAATTCTCGCTTAATTCTGGCTCATATCCTGTTACAAATAGGAGCGCTCGGTAATATTTCCTCTTTTTTTGTTATTCAGCATGTAAACTGGTCGGAAAACCTTGCAGCGCATCTTTGTGCGAACCGTGCTTGCTACATTTTGAATGTGGCCGAGAGCTGGCTTGATGAAGCACCTCGCTTCCTACTTTTTTTTTTGTGGGGTACCTCGCTTCCTAGTGACCAGTGTCTTGGCTGATCGTCCTAAGAATGCGTATATATGAATAAAGCTCTCTCATTTACCCGCAAAAATAGATTAAGCCATATTAACCCGAAAGGAGGGAGTATGAACTAGCACTACTTGTTGGTGTGTCCCGTCAACTCGCAGAATGAGGAGAAGCTTGCAGGACAAGGTGAAGCTCGCTTACGCCTTTTGACTAATGCAACGTACCCTCGCCCAGGCGGTGGACATGCATCAGTTTATTCGGTGTCAGATTGCCAGAGGCATACACTGTAGTACCAAACATGCAGAGTACCATCATTGTTCGACTTTACGAAGAGGCGAAGAGCCAAGCGCAAGGTTTAGTAGTACGAGTAGTACTACTACTAGAAACTCATGGTGGAGCCTCTGTACTCTTATTTTTCTTTAATCCCTGATAAAGTACACATTTATTCTGGAGAAGGGCAGAAACGGCAGCCCAAAATGTAATGATGATATCGATCAACCATGCTCGAATATATCTTGGCCTCCGTGAGAGCCCGTCTATGTGTCCTTGCTCATCGTCTCTCTCAAGGAACGGCGGGTTGGCCATTTTGTTGTCAATAGAGATCGGTTTGGTCACACTCCGGTCCCACATGTCAGTGATATGCTAAGAGGAGGTGCGTTGACCGACTGGCCGTATGCGTACTTGGTTTTGCACCTTCATACTACTCCTCCCTCCGTCATAGTTTATAGGGCGTGCTTCATTATGATGCATTTCTCTCAATGCATTTCCACCACCAGAGAGACTTTAGACGCGTTTGGTTCAATGCTCAATTAATTAGGGTGTGGTAACCGCAATTTTCTCTCGATGTAGTACTACGGAGTGGAGTAAGTGCATGCATGTGTGTACCCGGGGTGGAAGCATTGCATGCATGTGTGTACGGATTATTTCCTCTAGTAATAGACAACGTGCTGTAACTACCAATGCTATTTTTCAGGCCATTCGCTAGTCGCCTTAGTCCCAGAGATTTTGTCTTTTTCTGAAGTGCGCTCAATAAACAGTGACGGATGGAGTAGTATGAGCGGATTCAAAGAAGAGCGTATTGATGGTTGCTTCTTCCGAGCAACTTACAGTGGGAAAGGTGGGGCTTATGATTTGACTGCTCATTACTCACTATTAGTGCGGCGCAACGACTGGTCTGAGTCTCCCATGCGGCTGTTCACTACCCCCTCGGTTCTTAAATATACTCCGGAGTATTTGTCTTTCTAGAGATTTCAACAAGCACTATTAGGAAAAGGGCTATAGATGATATAGACACTAATGGCGCACCATGCATGTGGTGCGCCACTGCTATATAGCAGTGGCGCACCTGATACTGGTGCGCCATTAGTGTCCTCATTACTAATGGCACACCAGACACACTGTGCGCCATTACTAACATATTTTTTTTATTTTTCCAAAACTACAAATGGCGCACTAGGGCAAATTGCGCCATTACTAGTTTTAAATAGTAATGGCGCACCACACACTCTGTACGCCACTACTAACATACTTTTTATTTTTTTTTTATTTTTTTTTTCAAAACTAGTAATGGCGCACCTGGGTATAATGCGCCATTACTAGTTCAAACTAGTAATGGCGCAACACAAACACGGTGCACCACTACTAACAATTTTACCAAATGCACCCCCCGGTGGACCGCCTTTTCAGGTTTAAAAAAATATAAAAAATGATGGAAATGTCAAAAAAAAGAAAAGAAAAGAAGTTCCCATGTGATATGTGGTCTAGTTATTGGGAAAATTTACAAATATGAATTTCGACTTTATTTGCAAAATCTCTCTGGAATTTAGTAAAACGAGCATAACTTTTGCATACGAACTCGGATTAAAAAGTTTTCTATATGAAAAATCATCTACTCGAACCCCGTTGAACATTTTCAAAATCTCAAAAAACCTAACAGAACGAAAGTTATGGGGTTTTTAAGATCTAGAGGGGGAAATATAAAAAAAAAATCAAACTTACTAGTGGCGCACCATTTGCTAGGTGCGCCACTAGTAACCGAATTTTTTAATTTTTGGAAATTGTTTTCAAATTATGATACATAATATGACCGGGAAGTTTGAAATATTTTTTCAAAATTTCATCACACTCATGAACATGACCGGGAGGTTTAATAGGATTAATATGATAGATATATCAACAAGTGTCTGTGAAGTGAGCTAGTGCTGGGGTTGGATAGAACTACGAAGTTAAGCGCGCTCGGGCTGGAGTAGTGTGAGGATGGGTGACCTTCCGGGAAGTTTGACCACGGAGTGCGATTTGACTTGAGATTAAGCATATTGACTCGAGATTAAGCCATAGTGACCTGAGATTAAGAAGAAAAGAAAAAAAATCTAATTTTTTTTAAAAAAAAATTCAAAAAAAAATTCTGAAAAAAATTGAAATAATCTTAGTGATGGCGCACTTCTATGTGGTGCGCTATTACTAAGTAAAAATTGAAAAAAATAGTAATGGCGCACTTCTATGTGGTGCGCTATTACTAAGTCAGATAGTAATGGCGCACCAGGTTGTGCGCCATTAGTGTCTGGGATACTAATGGCGCACTATGTGGTGCGCCATTAGTATTAATTACTAATGGCGTGGTAGTAGTGGACAAAACAGGTGCGCCACTAACAGGCCTTTTCCAAGTAGTGGAGTGACTACTCAAATATTTGTCTTTTTAGAGATTCAAATGGACTACTACATACGGATGTATATAGACATATTTTAGAGTGTAGATTCACTCATTTTGCTCCGTATGTAGTCACTTGTTCAAATCTCTAGAAAGCCAAAAAATATTTAGGAACGGAGGGAGTACACATACGAAGCAAAATGAGTGAATCTACACTCTAAAATATGCCCATTTGAAATTTGTAAAAAGACAAATATTTAGGAACGAAGGAGTATAATTTTGTGCATGGCACATGGACCCGGATGACGAAGAGGCTTATGGCAATGCTATCAAGCTTCCAGCATTTGTTTACATAATTGACGTACTATACAAATAATGTTCCAGCGACATGAAATTGTACAATGTTGTGAGCTTTCAGCTTGTGTTTCGTGTGTCTTGCCATCGATGCTCTTTCGGAAACAAAAAAAAAACTAACTTCCTTGCTAATCACAGCTAATATTTACATCACAACTGAAGAAAAAGTTGTGAGAAGGTGTTAAATTAAAATTGATCCATGCTTTCATTGGCAGCAACGTCCCCCCAGCTCAGTCTAAATCAACAAGGCATGTTGGGAAAAAAAGTAGTTGTCTGGAGCATGCAACATTTCGATCATTTTGTGCAGTTCCACTAAAATAGAACTGAGTGTCCCTGTTCCAAAGATATTAAGTGTGATTACGATAATAGAGGACTGCTGATGAAACAATAAACACACAAATAGAAGCCGGTCACCTTTGCAGTCTCTCTTGAGACTAACTAGTTGGAGAAGATTAGGCTCGGAGTTGGATGAGGAGGATAGAGCAAAACCAATCTCCCTTTGCGCAGTCGCACTAAAATGTAGAGACGTTGCCCGTGTGACATTTTGGTAGAACTGCACAAAACACTCTTAAGAAAAAAGTGATTTGTGTAGTTCACCAAAAGGTCGCAATAGAAACGAGGTGAAATGGATAGCCTTGTTTGCAAAAAATAGGTAGAAAGGAAACAATTACTGGCCAATAACTATTGATGACACATGCGACGACAAAAAAGAAGCATATTCCTTGTCCTAAGGAAAGATAACAACACGGTTGTGTTTGTCTAAAATGGTGTGAGGACGATATTGCAATATGGAAAGTACGCCGGACGAGCTACGTTTTGGGCAAAGAACTATGGAAGATCCACATGCAGCAACGTGGGAAGACGGGCAATGGAGCAAGGCTGGAGTGGATACCTGGAGGTCATCGGGATGTAACTAGGTGAGCGGCGGCGGGCGGAATCTGCCCATACTGCGGCAGCGAGCAAGTGGCGTAGGCCCTACCACGCCGGAGCTTCGTCAGAGAGAACGACATGTACCGTAGATCGGGACGTGCTGCCTCGGCGCCGTCGAACGGTGAAACGAAGCACGTGCTCCCTTTCGCCGCCGAAGGACGGGATGCGGCCGGATCAGTGACCAACGGTGAGAGAGGGAGAGGCCACCGCAGCCTTGTGTGAGATACTCTAAAGAGAGACAAACCAGGCAGGCATGCTCCATTGTATATAGTGGAGAGGGCGACCTTTTTCTCCATAAAAATCATTTTATATTCTGTGTACGTGCCATTGAGCGATATAACTTTATTTAAAAATAACGCACCAAGGCATCAAGTCGAACTTTGTTTCGGGCACGTGTGGTACACGACCACCGTAGGTACACAACCTCTACATGTGTTCAAATTAGCACGTGGGCTTCCATTTCGTATAGAAATGAGCTCCACCGTGTACCCGCGCGGGTGTGGCTGGGCACGAAGCGTGAGTACGTGCGGTGCACCTATTATCTTCTTGTATACGTACACCACCTATGTTGGGTTGTGTGAGAGAGATACAAACGTAGAGAGATATAGTGGGTGGGTTCATGAGAGTTTTTTTGGGGGAGGGTGGGTGGGGTCAATCAAAAAATGTAACATATGCAATGTGTGTGAAATAGAGTCCTGGATATGTCATATATATAGAGGGGCCGATCCACGAGAAGAGAGTGGAGGTATCATCGGCTTGAGGTGTCCATAGAATTGAAGAGAGGGATGATGTGTGTGTGTGTGTGTGTGTGCGCGCGCGTGATCGATAAAGAGTGCCATCGAATTTGTGTATGCCCACGTTTAAGATATAGAGTGGATGGCCTACAGGAACATGAGATGGGACAGGTGCAGTTTGTCTCTGTGGCATGGATACCTAGCTACTGCGCTCGACTCTCGGTGTGTGGTGGGGGGCGAAGGGAGACCTAATTAACTATATAGGTACAATGGCTGGTATATGTGTGGAGGAGGAGAGAGGCCTACCTCGTTTATTAAGGGAGATCGATCTACTCATGTATTAAGGGAGATCGATCGGCATCCATGCATATGTGTAGGAGAGGAATAATGTTGGGAGAGAGACAGAGCTAGAGTGTTGGAGGGGGTGGTAGTGGAGTTGCTTCTAAGAAATGGTGGGATAGGCTTGCTAGACAACCGGAGGGCACGCCTGCAATATCAATAAGAGAGGGGATGGCTGCCTGCCTGTGCACGTGCGTGTGAGAGACGGGTCAGGAGGCATGCACGAATGATGAGGGGGCGATATGGATGTGGTAAGCAGACATAACTACATAGGAAGATCAATCGTCCTTTGTTAGAGAAAGGAGAGACATAACTTGTGAGGTATCGATCAATGGGGGGAGAATAGTTAAAGTCTACCTAGGTATATGTTGGGAGATCGATCGGTATACATGCATGTGTGTGTTAGAAGAAAATAAGGCACGGGGAGAAGAATAGAGAGAGAGAGGGATGCATCTAGGAGGTGGTGCAAGAGTCATACTATATCGAGGGGGGAGGAGTGTGCGGGTACGAGATCGATGAGGAGAGTGGTGGGAGTGAGGCATGGACGGTGATAAGAGAAGAGGGGAAGCTTGTGTTTTGTGCTAGCACACCTGGCTAGAGAGGCATATCGATCGATGTGCGCCGTAAAGAAGGAGCTGGGGGGCCTACACACACCGTGGGTGAACGACCTAAAGTGAAAAGACGAATTTGCGCGATGGAGCTAGAGAATGCTGACGGAGGGTGAGAGGGATGCGGGCGTCTGCATGTACGAGAGAAATTTAGCGCTAGCTAGCTACAAAGATAAGAGGATTGTGTGGGTGTAAAAGACGACTAGAGATCATACTTCATTATAAAAAGCGAATTTGGATATTTTAAGATTTTATTATAGTGTTTTAAACCAACGCATGTGTGAATATATATAACGGTGATACACATGGTGTGGTTATGAACTTGTTATACTACATATAATATATTTTATCTCTACTCTTATAAAAAATGGAGTTGTTGATGATGGTGCCATCCTGCAATATAGGCCGTCCGATTTATATCTGACGGATAGGAAGGAAACTATGGCAATTTTGAAAAAATATACCCACACCCCTCTCCATATTTGCAAATTAGGCCTCCCCTTGATGATGTTGATGTTCTGTGGAATGCATGGGCATCTTGCTAGTACTATGTATAACATATAGAACATTGATCATAATTTGGGCTAATGTGTGGCTTTTGCAGCTCAGGTCTAAATACTTGTCATAATGTAGGGGGCGGGGCACAATACTATGTGTGATAAACACGGTGTACACATATGGAACATGGTTTAGATTATGAATATATAGTTAGTACTTCAATTGTACTATTATTTGGTATCAACATCAAGTGTATTCAAAAAATAGAATTCGAGTTCATGTAGTACACATATTCATATCTATCTCTATAGTAATCATGTGGTGTGTTATTAAGGTAATACACGAATGATGGTTGAAGTTGGCAACAATCATGATTGTAGATTGTCATTGAAATAGAGAAAAAAATTCAATTTTAGTTCGAATTGCAGCGGTAGTATAGACATTTGGAATGCACTAAAATGTTGGTATGAGTAGGTTACATGCATTATACAACAAGAAAAATAATTTAACTGGACCTAACATGGATTCATACTACCGAATAGCATTTAATTGCACTAAATTGTTGGTATGAGTAGCTTTAAATAGCATTTTATAGTAAAACGGGGCAAGACACTCTCTTTGTATGGTGTGAATAGTTTTATTTTATTTTTTGTTTTCTTTTTGGTTGAGGGAAGTACGAATTGATTTGGTACGTACAAGTACAATATTACACGTTAGCCTTGTCCCTAAAATTCAACCCGCGCCCTGAAAATTCAGATATCGTGCTCCCAAAACTGGCGCCTTCACAACCCGCACCTTGCTATCCCGAAATTACAACGGACGCGAAAACTCCCTCCAGCTGCCAAAAACCGACACATGAAATCCCCCTTCTAACCCTGAGCCGAAAGGTCCGCTAATTCAAATCGGTGGGGGGTACTTTTGTAACACACCCTACATTTTGGACAAGCGCGTCTCCATCGCCTCCTTTTTGCCATTTGAAACCCAGGACGCCATAACCTCTCCACTCCAGCCACGAAACCCCACCCTCCTCCGCCCGCCACCTCACCGATGCCCCGCCGGAGCCTCTTCCCTGACGATGTCGTCCACCGCAACAGCTCGACGTCCCTCGTCCACCTCCCCGGATGAGGATCCGTCGTCCATCTCATCGTCCCGCTGGTTCAGCATGCCCCGTCCTCCACCTCCAAGGAGCTGCTCCGACGATCGCCTCGTCTATCGCGGCTGCTCCATCCCCACAGCACCGCCTTAACCTGCTCCACCGGAACCGCAGCATCCTCACCAACTCCTCGGACGAAGCTGAGGCCTACTCGGCGCCACCAAAGAGGTTGTACATGTTGGGGGATGTAGCAGAATTCAAAAAATTTCCTACGCTTTACCAAGATCAATCTAAGGAGTCATCTAGCAACGAGCGTAAAAGAGTGCATCTACATACGCTTTGTAGATCCCGAGCGGAAGCGTTCAAGAGAACATGGATGATGGAGTCGTACTCGTCGTGATCCCTATCACCGATGATCCCAGTGCCGAACGGACGGCACCTCCGCGTTCAACACACGTACCGTGCATTAACGTCTCCTCCTTCTTGATCCAGCAAGAGGGGAGGATAGGTTGATGGAGATCCAGCAGCACGACGGCGTGGTGGTGGATGCAATGGAAAAACTGCACGGCTTCGCCAAGGACCTGCGGGAGGAGGAAGATGTGTAACGGGGGGGAGAGGCGCCAGGGGCTGGGGTGCGGCTGCCCTCTATCCACCCACTATATATAGGGGGCAGGGGGCGCCGGCCCTAGGAGATGGGATCTCCTAGGGGGGGGGGGGGCGGCGGCCAAGGTGGTGGCTTGCCCCCCAAGCCGAGGGGGGCGCCCCCCACCCCTAGGGTTCCCAACCCTAGGCGCAGGGGGAGGCCCAAGGGGGTTTGCCAGCCCACCATGGGCTGGTCCCCCACTCCCTACGGCCCATGGGGCCCTCCGGGATGGGTGGCCCCACCCGATGGACCCTCGGGACCCTTCCAGTGGTCCCGGTACACTATGGGTGACCCCCGGAACTCTCCCGATGGACGAAACTGGACTTCCTATATATATTTCTTTACCTCCGGACCATTCCGGAACTCCTCGTGACGTCCGGGATCTCATCCGGGACTCGGAACAACATTCAAGTTACCCTGTGCATATATCTCTACAACCCTAGCATCGCCGAACCTTAAGTGTGTAGACCCTACGGGTTCGAGAGACACGTAGACATGACCGAGACGACTCTCCGGTCAATAACCAACAGCGGGATCTGGATACCCATCTTGGTTCCTACGTGTCCCTCGATGATCTCATCGGATGAACCACGATGTCAAGGATTCACTTAATCCCGTATGCAATTCCCTTTGTCTATCGATATAGTACTTGCCCGAGATTCGGTCGTCGGTATACCGATACCTAGTTCAATATCGTCATGGCAAGTCTCTTTACTCATTCCATAATCCATCATCCCAAGACTAACTCCTTAGTCACATTGAGCTCATTATGATGATGTCTTACCGAGTGGGCCCAGAGATACCTCTCCGTCATACGGAGTGACAAATCCCAGTCTCGGTTCTTGCCAACTCAACACACACTTTCGGAGATACCCGTTGCGTAGCTTTATAGTCACCCAGTTACGTTGTGATGTTTGGCACACCCAAAGTATTCCTACGGTATCCGGGAGTTGCACAACCTCATGGTCTAAGGAATAGATACCTGACATTGGAAAACCTTTAGCATTACGGACTACACGATCTTGTGCTAGGCTTAGGATTGGGTCTTGTCCATCACATCATTCTCCTAATGATGTGATCCCGTTATCAATGACATCCAATGTCCATGGCCAGGAAACCGTGACCATCTATTGATCAACGAGCTAGTAACTAGAGGCTTACCGGGGACACGTTGTGGTCTATGTATTCACAGATGTATCGCTGTTTCCGTACAATACAATTCAAGCATGAATAACAGACAAGTATCATGAACAAGGAAATATAATAATAACCATTTTATTATTGCCTCTAGGGCATATTTCCAACAGTCTCCCACTTGCACTAGAGTCAATAATCTAGTTACATTGTGATGAATCGAACACCCATAGAGTTCTGGTGTTGATCATGTTTTGCCCGTGGAAGAGGTTTAGTCAACGGATCTGCGACATTCAGATCCGTATGCACTTTACAAATATATATGTTTCCATCTTGAACATAATTCCGGATGGAGTTGAAACGGCGCTTGATGTGCTTGGTCTTCTTGAAACCTGGGCTCCTTGGCAATGGCAATAGCTCCAGTGTTGTCACACAAGAGAGTCATCGGGCTTGACGCGCTTGGAATGACTCCTAGGTCGATGATGAAGTTCTTCATCTAGACTCCTTCCTGCGCTGCTTCACAAGCAGCTATGTACTCCGCTTCACATGTAGAATGTGCCACGACGCTCTGCTTGCAACTACACCAGCTGACTACCCCACCATTCAAAATATACATGTATCCAGTTTGTGACTCGGAGTCATCCAGATCTGTGTCGAAGCTAGCATCGACGTAACCCTTTACGACGAGCTCTTTGTCACCTCCATAAACGAGAAACATATCCTTAGTCCTTTTCAGGTACTTCAGGATGTTCTTGACCGTTGTCTAGTGTTCCATACCGGGATCACTTTGGTACCTCCCTACCAAACTTATGGCAAGGTTCACATCAGGTCTGGTACACAGCATGGCATACATAATAGAACCTATGGCTGAGGCATAGGGGATGACACTCATCTTTTTTCTATCTTCTGCCGTGGTCAGGGATTGAGCCGTGCTCAATCTCATACCTTGCAATATAGGCAAGAACCCTTTCGTGGACTGATCCTTATTGAACTTCTTCAATATGTTGTCAAGGTATGTGCTTTGTGAAAGACCAATGAGGCATCTCGATCTATCTCTGTAGATCTTGATGCCTAATATGTAAGTAGCTTCTCCAAGGTCCTTCATTGAAAAACCCTTATTCAAGTAGGCCTTTATGCTCTCCAAGAATTCTATATCATTTCCCATCAGCAATATGTCATCCACATATAATATGAGAGATGCTAGAGAGCTCCCACTCACTTTCTTGTAAATACAGGCTTCTCCCCAAGTCTGTATAAACCCAAACGCTTTGATCACATCAATAAAGCGTATATTCCAACTCCGAGATGCTTGCACCAGCCCATAGATCGAGCGCTAGAGCTTGCATACTTTGTTATCATTCTCAGGGTCGACAAAACCTTCCGGCTGCATCATATACAGCTCTTCCTTGAGGAAGCCATTAAGGAATGCTGTTTTGATGTCCATTTGCCATATCTCATAATCATAGAATGCGGCAATTGCTAACATGATTCGGACGGACTTCAGCATCGCTATGGGAGAGAAAGTCTCGTCGTAGTCAATCCCTTGAACTTGTCGATAACCTTTAGCGATAAGCCGATCCTTGGTCACATTACCATCCGCGTCAGTCTTCTTCTTAAATATCCATTTATTTTCTATGGCGTGCCAATCATCGGGCAAGTCCACTAAAGTCCATACTTTGTTTTCATACATGGATCCTATCTTGGATTTCATGGCTTCAAGCCATTTGTTGGAATCCGGGCCCGCCATCGCTTCTTCACATGATTTCCATGACAGGGTTGCCGTACCACTCTGGTGCGGAACGTGTCCTTGTGGACCTTCGAAGTTCAGTAGTAACTTGATCTGAATCCTCATGATCATCATCATTAACTTCCTCCCCTGTCGGTGCAGGCACCTCAGGAACAATTTCCCGCGCTGCGCTACTTTCTGGTTCGGGAGGGGTGACTGTCACCTCATCAAGTTCTACTTTCCTCCCACTCACTTCTTTCGAGAGAAACTCTTTCTCCAGAAAGGATCCATTCTTGGCAATGAAGACCTTGCCTTCAGATCTGAGGTAGAAGGTGTACCCAATCGTTTCCTTTGGGTATCCTATGAAGAAGCATTTTTCTGATTTGGGTTCGAGCTTTTCAGGTTGAGGTTTCTTGACATAAGCATCTCAACCCCAAACTTTCATAAACGACAGCTTATGTTTCTTGCCAAACCAAAGTTCATTTGGTGTCGTCTCAACGGATTTGAGACGGAGCCCTATTTAAAGTGAATGCGGCATTCTCTAAAGCATAACCCCAAAAAGATAGCGGTAAGTCGGTGAGAGACATCATAGATCGCACCATGTCCAACAGAGTACGATTTCAATGTTCGGACACACCATTACGCTGAGGTGTTCCCGGCGGTGTCAATTGTGAAACAATTCCACAGTTCCTTAGGTGTGTGCCAAATTCATGAGTTAAATATTCACCCCCACGTTCCGATCTTAAGAACTTCATTTTTCTGTCACGTTGATTCTCAACCTCATTCTGAAATTCCTTGAACTTTTCAAAAGTCTCAGACTTGTGTTTCAATAAGTAGACATACCCATATCTACTCAAGTCACCTGTGAGGGTGAGAACATAACGATAGCCTCCGCGAGCTTCAACACTCATTGGACCGCACACATCGGTATGTATGATTTCCAATAATTTGATTGCTCGCCCCATTGTTCCGGAGAACGGAGTCTTGGTCATATTTCCTAAGAGGCATGGTTCACACGTGTCAAATGATTCATAATCAAGAGACTCTAGAAGTCAAACTGCATGGAGGTTCTTCATACGTTTGACACCAATATGACCAAGGCGGCAATGCCACAAGTATGTGGGACTATCATTATCAACTTTACATCTTTTGGCATTCACACTATGAATGTGTGTAACATCACGTTTGAGATTCATAAAAAATAAACCATTGACCAGTGGGGCATAACCATAAAACATATCTCTCATATAAATACAACAACCATTATTCTCGGATTTAAATGAGTAGCCATCTCGCATCAAACAAGATCCAGATACAATGTTCATGCTCGAAGCTGGTACTAAATAACAATTTTTAAGGTTTAAAACTAATCCCGAGGGTAGAAGTAGAGGCAGCGTGCCGACGGCGATCACATCGACCTTGGAACCATTCTCGACACGCATCTTCACCTCGTCCTTCGCCAGTCCCCGCTTATTCCGCAGCTCCTGCTTTGAGTTACAAATGTGAGCAACTGCACCGGTATCAAATACCCAGGAGCTACTACGAGCGCTGGTAAGGTACACATCAATAACATGTATATCACATATACCTTTGATGTTGCCGGCCTTCTTGTCTGCTAAGTATTTGGGACAGTTCCGCTTCCAGTGACCCGTTCCCTAGCAATAAAAGCACTCAGTCCTAGGCTTGGGTCCATTCTTTGGCTTCTTCCCGGCAACTGGCTTACCAGGCGCGGCAACTCCTTTGCCGTCCTTCTTGAAGTTCTTCTTACCCTTGTCTTTCTTGAACTTAGTGGTTTTATTTACTATCAACACTTGATGTTCTTTCTTGATCTCCACCTCCGTTGATTTCAGCATTGAATACACTTCGGGAATGGACTTCTCCATCCCTTGCATATTGAAGTTCAACACGAAGCTCTTGTAGCTAGGTGGGAGCGACTGAAGGATTCTGTCAAAGACCGCTTCGTCTGGGAGATTCATTCCCAACTGAGACAAGCGATTGTGCAACCCAGACAACTTGAGTATGTGCTCGCAGACAGGACTATTCTCCTCCATCTTACAACCGTAGAATGCGTTGGAGACATCATATCTCTCAACTCGGGCACGAGCTTGGAAAACCATTTTCAGCTCTTGGAACATCTCATATGCTCCGTGGTGCTCAAAACACTTTTGGAGCCCTGATTATATGCTGTAGAGCATGCCGCACTGAACCAGGGAGTAATCATCACAATGCGACTCCCAAGCGTTCATAACATCTTGGTTTGCCGGGGCAGGAGCATCACCTAGCAGTGCTTCTAGGACATAAGTTTTCTTGGCAGCTATGAGGATGATCCTCAGGTTACGGACCCAATCCGTATAGTTGCTACCATCGTCTTTCAGCTTGGATTTCTCTAGGAACGCGTTGAAGTTGAGGGTGACATGAGCGTGGGCCATTTGATCTACAAGACATATTGTAAAGAATTTAGACTAAGTTCATGACAATTAAGTTCATCTAATCAAATTTAATGAACTCCCACTCAGATTGGCATCTCTCTAGCCATCTAAGTGATACATGATCTGAATCGACTAGCCCGTGTCTGATCATCACGTGAGACGTACTAGTCATCAACAATGAACATCTTCATGTTGATCGTATCTTCTATACGACTCATGTTCGACCTTTCGGTCTTCCGTGTTCCGAGGCCATGTCTGTACATGCTAGGCTCGTCAAGTGAACCCTAAGTGTATTGCGTGTATGAGAACGTTAGAGCCTATCGCACCCGATCATCACGTGGTGCTTCGGAACAACGATCCTTAGCAATGGTGCACAGTTAGGGGAACGCAATTCTTGAAATTTTTAGCGAGAGATCATCTTATTTACTACCGTTGTTCTAAGCAAATAAGATGCATAAACATGATAAACATCACATGCAATCAAATAAAGTGACACGATATGGCCAATATCATTTTGCTTCTTTGATCTTCATCTTCGGGGCACCATGATCATCTTTGTCACCGGCATGACACCATGATCTCCATCATCATGATCTCCATCATCGTGTCTTCATGAAGTCGTCTCGCCAAAGATTACTTGTACTACTATGGCTAACGTTTAGCAATAAAGTAAAGTAATTACATGGCGTTATTCAGTGACACGCAGGTCATACAACAAATAAGACAACTCCTATGGCTCCTGCCTATTATCATTCTCATCAACATGCAAGTTGTGATTCCTATTACAAGAACATGATCAATCTCATACATCACATATATCAGTCATCACATCTTCTTGGCCATATCACATCACATAGCACAAGCTGCAAGAACAAGTTAGACGTCCTCTAATTGTTGTTGCAAGTTTTTACGTGGCTGCTATAGGTTTCTAGCAAGAATGTTTCTTACCTACGCCAAAACCACAACGTGATATGTCAATTTCTATTTACCCTGCATAAGGACCCTTTTCATCGAATCCAATCCGACTAAAGTGGGAGAGACAGACACCCGCCAGCCACCTTATGCAACTAGTGCATGTCAGTCGGTGGAACTAGTCTCACGTAAGCGTACGTGTAAGGTCGGTCCGGGCCGCTTCATCCCACGATGCCGCCGAATCAAGATTGGACTAGTAGCAGCAAGAGAATTGAACAAATCTATGCCCACAGCTTGTTTGTGTTCTACTCGTGCAAGATGCTACGCAAAGACCTAGCTCAGATGCCACTGTTGGGGAACGTAGCAGAATTCAAAAAAATTCCTACGCTTCACCAAGATCAATCTAAGGAGTCATCTAGCAACGAGCGTAAAAGAGTGCATCTACATACCCTTTGTAGATCGCGAGCGGAAGCGTTCAAGAGAACGTGGATGATGGAGTCGTACTCGTCGTGATCCCTATCACCGATGATCCTAGCGCCGAACGGATGGCACCTCCGCGTTCAACACATGTACGGTGCAGCGACGTCTCCTCCTTCTTGATCCAGCAAGGGGGGAGGAGAGGTTGATGGAGATCCAGCAGCACGACGGCGTGGTGGTGGATGCAACGGAAAAACTGCAGGGCTTCGCCAAGAACCTACGGGAGGAGGGAGATCTGTAACGGGGGGAGAGGCGCCAGGGGCTGGGGTGCGGCTGCCCTCTCTCCCCCCCACTATATATAGGGGCCAGGGGGCGCCGGCCCTAGGAGATGGGATCTCCTAGGGGGGCAGCATCCAAGGGGGTGGCTTGCCCCCCAAGCCAAGGGGGGCGCCCCCACCCCTAGGGTTCCCAACCCTAGGCGCAGGGGGAGGCCCAAGGGGGTGCGCCAGCCCACTATGGGCTGGTCCCCCTCCTCCTACGGCCCATGGGGCCCTCCAAGATGGGTGCCCCCCCGGTGGACCCCCGGGACCCTTCCGGTGGTCCCGGTACACTACCGGTGACCCCCGGAAGTCTCCCGATGGCCAAAACTGGACTTCCTATGTATAATTCTTTACCTCCGGACCATTCTGGAACTCCTCGTGACGTCCGCGATCTCATCCATCGGACTAAAAACACGGTCATCAAATAAAAGAGTGCTACCTCTTGGTGGAGATAGCACCCCGGTTGTACATGCACGAGAACCAGCCCTACCACACAAAACCCAAAGTCTCGCAGATTGTACCCCTACTGCGATGGACAAAGAACCAGCTTCACCCAATCTAACCCCAACCCCAACAGATAGTAACCCAGTTCCTGTTGACACAGCACCATCTCCACCATAGAGCTCCCAAACAAGAGCAGTTAGTAAGGCAACTCCAGTGCCCAAAGGGACAGTACTACCACGGCGAACCCCAACTCCACCAGTTAGTACGCCTATTCCTGTGGTGGAAGCACAACCAGCTAGTCGTACTTTAGCATCTATCGCGTTTGATGTTGTTAAATCATATATGCGTATCTTCCCATCTTGGAAATATTATACTGAAGATGAAGGAAAATGTCAGTTGCAGGTGTTTGTCCAGGAGTTATGTGTAAGTAATGTTATTCATGGCAATTACTTTGCTTTGTCCCATACATCCTACCTCCATGATGGTCATAATACAGGTAATTTTTCCCATTTTTCTCTATAGAGAAGGACCGATTTGGAAACTCAGGATGAGGTAACCTGTGCTAATACCTCTGCTATCTTCAAGAATGCTTGGTGGCAATATAGGAATTACCTGAAGAAAACATACTTCACCGGCAATGAAACTCATCAAATTCCCTTACATTCTTCTGAGACACATTTACTAGACGATGACTGGGAACGCCTTGTTCTTTACTGGTCCCGAACCAAGAACGTGGTAAGGTCTATGAGCTCATTTTCTATTTTTAAGTACTATATTCTTGCGTCATACTGTACTCTGTTCATGTAGAACAAGTGCCTAAACCTGAAGAACAACTGTTCTAATTTAAGATTCCAATGCTATCATAGTTCCAAAAAGTGCTAGGCGTTAATTGTGCGTTTTGCCACCGCCTTGCGCTTTACTGACCAAAGTGCATGCTTATGCGCCGTTATGCAAAAATTAAGCGTAGTTATGCACAATGCATTTCACCAACGCCTAGAGCCTAGACGCGCTTTAGCGCTCGCTTAGACGCGCCTTTTTTAACTATGAGTGCTATCGTGCATACTGCTTTGCTCTTATATCACTGTATTTACTCATACAAACTTATTTTTAAATTGAAGGATCCAACCGAAACTCCAATGGCACAGCAGGTATGTTCACGCATGTTTCTTTAACAGGCTTGCTCTTATCAATAGCTCTGTTGATTTCAATTTCAATTGTGTATACAGTTGAATTCTCATATCATGCACATTACTAGCATCAAACAAAGCAAATAGTGTTGTTGTACATGTAGCCCATGGTACCCATCTGAAATCTTGTTGTGCCGTGTAGTTTCCCATGCTTTGTATTCTTTCACTACTACTTTGTCTTGAACTGATATGATTTGAACCGTGTGTCTATTTTGATTTGGCAAGACAATACAGTGACCATAGGACATAGATATATGTTAGTTTGATGCTTTTATTATGTACAAGTACTTGGCAATAGAAGACTTGGTAGTTTAACCCTGTCCACCTTACTAATGAACTAGTTCACCAAAATGAGTTTCATATACTAGTACATGCTAAACTGTTATGTGTCTGCTTGTTTCTTCTTTTAGAATGCTGGCAGAATATTGGGGAAGAGTGCCTTATTAAACAATGGTAAAGGAAGTAATGCAGATAAGGTTCAAGATAGTGACACATCATTGTTGCTCTCCAACAAAGCTGATAAAACAACTAAGGAAGACTATCTCGAAGACAGTGAGACAACCCCAAAGTCCTGTCTTGGTTTAGTGTTGGAGTTACTGGCCACTACTGCTTGCACAAGCTATTCAAACTCACTGTCTGAATCAGTTCAGTTTCTTGAGTCTCAACTACAAGCTGAAAGACATCGATCAGTTGTGCTGCGACATGAAGCGGAAGGACTGCGGAAGTCCCTGGAGCATTCAGATGCATACTTTCTGGTGCAACAACAAGTGTTGGAGGATTTTAGCGCCAAACAGCACAAAGCTAATAAGCTTGCTAAGCTTATTGCCAGCATGGCGGATACCACATTTCTTGAGCTCTTCTGAAGTTGTTTTAGTTATGCTCATGTTTTGCTACCGCGTTTATTTGCACTACATGGTGGCCAATTTTGACGGCAGTGTATGTAATATGCTGCTTTGTTCCCTATATTTGCACTGGTGGCGAACTTTGATGCCCAGTGGATGTAATATGTGTAATAGCTGTAATAGGCTAGCGTTAATTGCTTGCTTATTTATTTCCTTATTGTCTTGTTTATTTGTTTTCTTGTAGTCAGTGCAGTTCTTTTTCCGCAGTTTACTAGTGGCCGGAATAACCTATTTTTTAAAACTAGGCCACATTAACAATGGGCTACATATTTATTGTAGTTAACATGGGCCTCCTACGGGCCGTAGAAAACAATGGGCCTTCTAAGGGCCGTAGAAACAATGGGCCTTCTACGGGTCATTGACACAATGGGCCTTCTACGGGCCGTATGATCTGTTGGCCAAACTGAAGGAAATATGCCCTAGAGGCAATAATAAAGTTGTTATTTATATTTCCTTATATCATGATAAATGTTTATTATTCATGCGAGAATTGTATTAACCGGAAACTTAGTACATGTGTGAATACATAGACAAAACAGAGTGTCCCTAGTATGCCTCTACTAGACTAGCTCATTGATCAAAGATGGTTATGTTTCCTAGCCATAGACATGAGTTGTCATTTGATCAACGGGATCACATCATTAGGAGAATGATGTGATGGACTATACCCATCCGTTAGCATAGCACTATGATCGTTTAGTTTTACTGCTATTGCTTTCTTCATGACTTATACATGTTCCTATGACTATGAGATTATGCAACTCCCGAATACCGTAGGAACACCTTGTGTGCTATCAAACGTCACAACGTAACTGGGTGATCATAAAGATGCTCTACAGGTGTCTCCGAAAGTATTCGTGGTGTTGGCATAGATCAAGATTAGGATTTGTCACTCCGAGTGTCGGAGAGGTATCTCTGGGCCCTCTCGGTAACGCACATCATAATAAGCCTTGCAAGCAAAAGACTAATGAGTTAGTCACGAGATGATGTGTTACAGAACGAGTAAAGAGACTTGCCGGTAACGAGATTGAACTAGTTATAGAGATACCGACGATCGAATCTCGGGCAAGTAACATACCGATGACAAAAGGAACAACGTATGTTGTTATGTGGTTTGACCGATAAAGATATTCGTAGAATATGTGGGAGCCAATATGAGCATCCAGGTTCCGCTATTGGTTATTGACCGGAGACGTGTCTCGGTCATGTCTACATAGTTCTCGAACCCGTAGGGTCCGCACGCTTAAGGTTTCGACGACAGTTTTATTATGAGTTTATGAGTTTTGATGTACCGAAGGAGTTCGGAGTCCCGGATGAGATCGGGGACATGACGAGGAGTCTCGAAATGGTCGAGACGTAAAAATCGATATATTGGACGACTATATTCGGACATCGGAAAGGTTCCGAGTGATTCGGGTATTTTCGGAGTACCCGGAGTTACGGGAATGGAGGAGAGAGGCCAAAAGGAAAGGAGGCGCGCTTCCCCCTACTGGTCCGAATTGGACAAGGGGTGCAGCCCCCTTTTCCTTCTCCCTCTCCCCCTCTTTCCTTCTCTCCTACTCCGAAAAGGAAAGGGGAATCCTACTAGGACTTGGGAGTCCTAGTAGGACTCCCCACACTTGGCGCGCCCCCTCTAGGGCCGGCCTCTCCCTCCCTCCTTTATATACGGGGGCAGGGGGCACCTCTAGACACAACAATTGATCTCTTGATCTCTTAGCCGTGTGCGGTGCCCCCCTCCACCATAGTTCTCCTCGATAATATTGTAGCGGTGCTTAGGCGAAGCCCTGCGACGGTAGAACATCAAGATCGTCACCACACCGTCGTGCTGACGGAACTCTCCCTCGACACTCGGCTGGATCGGAGTTCGAGGGACGTCATCGAGCGGAACGTGTGCTAGAACTCGGAGGTGCCGTAGTTTCGGTGCTTGATCGGTCGGGCCGTGAAGACGTACGACTACATCAACCGCGTTGTTCTAACGCGTCCGCTTTCGGTCTACGAGGGTATGTAGACTCACTCTCCCCTCTCGTTGCTATGCATCTGGTAGATAGATCTTGCATGATCGTAAGAAAATTTTAAAATACTACGTTCCCCAACAGTGGTATCAGAGCCAGGTCTATGCGTAGATGATATGCATGAGTAGAACACAATGAGTTGTGGGCGATACTAGTCATACTGCTTACCAGCATGTCATACTTTGCTTCGGCGATATTGTGAGATGAAGCGGCCCGGACCGACATTACGCGTACGCTTACGCGAGACTGTTTTCACCGTTACGAGCACTCGTTGCTTAAAGGTGACTGGCGGGTGTCTGTCTCTCTCACTTTAGCTGAATCAAGTGTGGCTACGCCCGGTCCTTGTGAAGGTTAAAACAGCACATACTTGACGAAACATCGTTGTGGTTTTGTATGCGTAGGTAAGAACGGTTCTTGCTAAACCCGTAGCAGCCACGTAAAACTTGCAACAACAAAGTAGAGGACGTCTAACTTGTTTTTGCAGGGCATGTTGTGATGTGATATGGTCAAGACGTGATGAGTTATACGGTTTTGTATGAGATGATCATGTTTTGTAATGTTATCGGCAACTGGCAGGAGCCATATGGTTGTCGCTTTATTGTATGAAATACAATCGCCATGTAATTGCTTTACTTTATCACTAAGCGGTAGCGATAGTCATAGAAGCAATAGTTGGCGAGACGACAACGATGCTACGATGGAGATCAAGGTGTCGCGCCGGTGACGAAGGTGATCGTGACGGTGCTTTGGAGATGGAGATCAAAAGCACAAGATGATGATGGCCATATCATGTCACATATTTTGATTGCATGTGATGTTTATCTTATTATGCTTCTTATTTTGCTTAAAACGACGGTAGCATTATAAGATGATCCCTTACTAAATTTCAAGGTATAAGTGTTCTCCCTGAGTATGCACCGTTGCGAAAGTTCATCGTGCCGAGACACCACGTGATGATCGGGTGTGATAAGCTCTACGTTCAAATGCAATGGGTGTAAGACAGTTTTGCACACGCAAAATTCTCGGGTTAAACTTGACGAGCCTAGCATATGCAGATATGGCCTTGGAACACTGGAGACCGAAAGGTCGAGCGTGAATCATATAGTAGATATGATCAACATAAGATGTTCACCATTGAAACTACTCCATCTCACGTGATGATCGGACATGGTTTAGTTGATTTGGATCACGTGATCATTTAGATGACTAGAGGGATGTCTATCTAAGTGGGAGTTCTTAAGTAATATGATTAAATTGAACTTTAATTTATCATGAACTTAGTCTTGGTAGTATTAGCATATCTATGTAGTAGATTAATAGCTCGCGATGTTGCTCCCCGTTTATTTTATATGTTCCTAGAGAAAACTAAATTGAAAGATGTTAGTAGCAATGATGCGGAATTGTTCCGTGATCTGAGGATTTTCCTCATTGCTGCACAGAAGAATTATGTCCTTGATGCACTGCTAGGTGACAGACCTATTGCAGGAGCAGATGTAGACGTTATGAACGTTTTGAAAAAAGCTCGGTATGATGACTACTTGATAGTTTAGTGCACCATGCTTTACGGCTTAGAACCGGGACTTCAAAAACGTTTTGAACATCACGGAGCATATAAGATGTTCCAAGAGTTGAAATTAGTATTTCATACTCATACCCGTGTCGAGAGGTATAGGACCTCTGACAGTACTTTGCCTACAAGATGGAGGAGAATAGCTCAACCAGTGAGCATGTGCTCAGATTGTCTGGGTACTACAATTACTTGAATCAAGTGGGAGTTAATCTTCTAGATAAGATAGTAATTGACAAAGTTCTCTAGTCACTATCACCAAGTTAGTAGAACTTCGTGATGAACTATAATATGCAAGGGATGACGAAAGTAATTCCCGAGCTCTTCGCGATGCTGAAATCGGCGAAGGTAGAAATCAAGAAAGAGCATCAAGTGTTGATGGTTAACACGGCCACTTGTTTCAAGTAAAGGGCAAAGGGATAGAAGGGGAACTTCAAGAAGAATGACAAGCAAGTTGTCACTCCCGTGAAGAAACCCAAAGCTAAACTCAAGCCTGAAACAAGTGCTTCTACTGCAAAGGAAATGGTCACTCGAAGTGGAAGTGCCCTAGATACTTGGCGGATAAGAAGGATGGCAAAGTGAACAAAAGGTATATTTGATATACAAATTATTGATGTGTATTTTACTAGTGTTCATAACAACCCCTCGGTATTTGATACTGGTTTAGTTGCTAAAGAGTAGTAACTCGAAATGGGAGTTGCATAATGAACAGAAACTAGTTAAAGGATGAAGTGACGATGTGTATTGGAAGTAGTTCCAAGATTGATATGATCATCATCGCACACTCCCTATACTTTCGGGATTAGTGTTGAGCCTAAATAAGTGTTATTTGGTGTTTGTGTTGAACATGAATATGATTTGATCATGTTTATTGCAATACGGTTATTCATGTAAGTTAGAGAATAATTGTTGTTCTGTTTACACGAATAAAACCTTCTATGGTCATACACCCAATGAAAATGGTTTGTTGGATCTCGATCGTGTGATACACATATTCATAATATTGAAGCCAAAAGATGCAAGGTTAATAATGATAGTGCAACTTATTTGTGGCACTGCCGTTTAGGTCATATTGGTGTAAAGCGCATGAAGAAACTCCATAGTGATGGACTTTTGGAATCACTTGATTATGAATCACTTGGTGCTTGCGAACCATGCCTCATGGGCAAGATGACTAAAACTCCATTCTTCGGAACTGTGGAGCGAGCAACAGAGTTGTTGGAAATCATACATACTGATATATGCAGACCAATAAGTGTTGAAGCTCGCGGCGGGTATCGTTATTTTCTGACCTTCACTGATAATTTGAGCAGATATGGGTATATCTACTTAATGAAGCACAAGTCTGAAACATTTGAAAAGTTCAAAGAATTTCAGAGTGAAGTGGAGAATCATCGTAACAGAAAATAAGAGTTTCTACGATATGATCGTAGAGGTAAAATATTTTGAGTTAGCGAGTTTGGCCTTCAGTAAAAACAATGTGAAATAGTTTCACTACTCACGCCACCTGGAACACCATAGTGTAATGGTGTGTCCGAACGTCATAACCGTACTTTATTAGATATGGTGTGATCGATGATGTCTCTTACCGATCTACCACTATCACTTTTGGGGTTATGCATTAGAGACAGGTACATTCACGTTAAATAGGGCACCATCTAAATCCGTGGAGATGACACCGTATGAACTGTGGTTTGATGAGAAACCTAAGCTGTCATTTCTTTAAGTTTGGGACTGCGATGCTTGTGTGAAAAAGTTTCAACATGATAAGCTCGAACCCAAATCGGAGAAGTAAATCTTCATAGGATACCCAAAAGAAAATGTTGGGTACACCTTCTATCACAGATCCGAAGGCAAGGTCTTTGTTGCTAAGAGTGGATCCTTTCTAGAGAAGGAGTTTCTCTCGAAAGAAGTGAGTGGGAGGAAAGTAGAACTTGATGAGGTAATTGTACCTTCTCCCGAATTGGAAAGTGGAACATCACAGAAACTAGTTCCAGTGATTCCTACACCAATTAGTGAGGAAGCTAATGATGATGATCATGAAACTTCAGATCAAGTTTCTGCTAAACTTCGTAGATCAACCAGAGTTCATTCCGCACCAGAGTGGTACGGTAACCCAGTTCTGGAAATCATTTTACTAGACCATGATGAACCTACGAACTATGAGGAAGCGATGATGAGCCGAGATTCCGCAAAATGGCTTGAGGCCATGAAATCTGAGATGGGATCCATGTATGAGAACAAAGTGTGGACTTTGGTTGACTTGCCCGATGATCGGCAAGCCATCGAAAATAAATGGATCTTCAAGAGGAAGACTGACGCTGACAGTAATGTTACTGTTTACAAAGCTCGACTTGTTGCAAAAGTTTTTCAACAAGTTCAAGGAGTTGACTACGACGAGACTTTCTCACCTGTAGCGATGCTTAAGTCTGTCCGAATCATGTTAGCAATTGCCGCATTTTATGAAATCTGGCAAATTGATAACAAAATTGCATTCTTTAATGGATTTATTAAAGAAGAATTGTATATGATGCAACCAGAAGGTTTTGTCAATCCTAAAGGTGCTAACAAAATGTGCAAGCTCCAGCGATCCATCTATGGACTGGTGCAAGGATCTCGGAGTTGGAATATACGCTTTGATAAGTTGATCAAAGCATATAGATTTATACAGACTTGCGGAGAAGCCTGTATTTACAAGAAGTGAGTGGGAGCACTACAACCTTTCTGATAAGTATATGTGAATGACATGTTGTCGATCGGAAATGATGTAGAATTTTCTGGAAAGCATAATGGAGTGTTTAAAAGGGTTTTTCAAAGAAAGACCTTGGTGAAGCTGCTTACATATTGGGCATCAAGATCTATAGAGATAGATCAAGACGCTTGATAAGACTTTCGATGAGTACATACCTTGATAAGTTTTTGAAGTAGTTCAAAATGGATCAGTCAAAGAAGGAGTTCTTTCCTGACTTGTAAGGTGTGAAGTTGAGTAAGACTCAAAGCCAGACCACGGCAGAAAAATATAGAGAGAATGAAGGTCATTCCCTATGCCTCAGTCATAGGTTCTATAAAGTATGCCATGCTGTGTACCAAACATGTTGTGTACCTTGCCATGAGTTTGACAAGGAGGTACAATAGTGATCCAGGAGTAGATCACTGTACAACGGTCAAAATTATCCTTAGTAACTGGATGACTAAGGAAATGTTTCTCGATTATGGAGGTGATAAAGAGTTCGTCGTAAAGAGTTACGCCGATGCAAGCTTTGACACTAAATCCAGATGACTCTAAGTATCAATCTGGATGCGTATTAAAAGTGGGAGCAATTAGCTAGAGTAGCTCTATGCAGAGCATTTGTAGACATAGAAATTTGCGAAATACATACGGATCTGAACGAGACAGACCCGTTGACTAAACTTCTCTCACAAGCAAAACATGATCACACCTTATTACTCTTCGGTATTAATCACATAGCGATGTGAACTAGATTATTGACTCTAGTAAACCCTTTGGGTGTTGGTCACATGGCGATGTGAACTATGGGTGTTATTCACATAACGATGTGAACTATCGGTATTAAATCACATGGCGATGTGAGCTAGATTATTGACTCTAGTGCAAGTGGGAGACTGAAGGAAATATGCCCTAGAGGCAATAATAAAGTTGTTATTTATATTTCCTTATATCATGATAAATATTTATTATTCATGCTAGAATTGTATTAACCGGAAACTTAGTACATGTGTGAATACATAGACAAAACAGAGTGTCCCTAGTATGCGTCTACTAGACTAGCTCATTGATCAAAGATGGTTATGTTTCCTAGCCATAGACATGAGTTGTCATTTGATCAACGGGATCACATCATTAGGAGAATGATGTGATGGACTAGACCCATCCGTTAGCATAGCACTATGATCGTTTAGTTTTACTGCTATTGCTTTCTTCATGACTTATACATGTTCCTATGACTATGAGATTATGCAACTCCCGAATACCATAGGAACACCTTGTGTGCTATCAAACGTCACAACGTAACTGGGTGATCATAAAGATGCTCTACAGGTGTCTCCGAAAGTATTCGTGGTGTTGGCATAGATCAAGATTAGGATTTGTCACTCCGAGTGTCGGAGAGGTATCTCTGGGCCCTCTCGGTAACGCACATCATAATAAGCCTTGCAAGCAAAAGACTAATGAGTTAGTCACGAGATGATGTGTTACGGAACGAGTAAAGAGACTTGCCGGTAACGAGATTGAACTAGGTATAGAGATACCGACGATCGAATCTCGGGCAAGTAACATACCGATGACAAAAGGAACAACGTATGTTGTTATGTGGTCTGACCGATAAAGATATTCGTAGAATATGTGGGAGCCAATATGAGCATCCAGGTTTCGCTATTGGTTATTGACCGGAGACGTGTCTCGGTCATGTCTACATAGTTCTCGAACCCGTAGGGTCCGCACGCTTAAGGTTTCGATGACATTTTTATTATGAGTTTATGAGTTTTGATGTACCGAAGGAGTTCAGAGTCCCGGATGAGATCGGGGACATGACGAGGAGTCTCGAAATGGTCAATACGTAAAAATCGATTTATTGGACGACTATATTCGGACATCGGAAAGGTTCTGAGTGATTCGGGTATTTTCGGAGTACCCGGGAGTTACGGGAATAGAGGAGAGAGGCCAAAAGGAAGGAGCCGCGCTTCCCCCTACTGGTCCGAATTGGACAAGGGGTGCAGCCCCCTTTTCCTTCTCCCTCTCCCCCTCTTTCCTTCTCTCCTACTCCGAAAAGGAAAGGGGAATCCTACTAGGACTTGGGAGTCCTAGTAGGACTCCCCACACTTGGCGCACCCCCTCTAGGGCCGGCCTCTCCCACCCTCCTTTATATACGGGGGCAGGGGGCACCTCTAGACACAACAATTGATCTCTTGATATTTAAGCCGTGTGCGGTGCCCCCCTCCACCATAGTTCTCCTCGATAATATTGTAGCGGTGCTTAGGCGAAGCCCTGCGACGGTAGAACATCAAGATCGTCACCACGCCGTCGTGCTGACGGAACTCTCCCTCGACACTCGATTGGATCGGAGTTCGAGGGACGTCATCGAGCTGAACGTGTGCTAGAACTCGGAGGTGCCGTAGTTTCGGTGCTTGATCGGTCGGGCCGTGAAGACGTACGACTACATCAACCGCGTTGTTCTAACGCTTCCACTTTCGGTCTACGAGGGTACGTAGACTCACTCTCCCCTCTCGTTGCTATGCATATGGTAGATAGATCTTGCGTGATCGTAGGAAAATTTTAAAATACTACGTTCCCCAACACAAACATGGGCCAATAATAGACCACATTATGGCCGTAAATGGGCTAGAGTTAAAATCGTCCGTTCATGGGCCGACCATAACGGGCCGTTGTTAATAGGCTGTATTTGATGACGCTATGAAAACGGCCCAACGTATTAACGGGCCACAAACGGGTAGACTGTAACCACGGGCTGTATTTGGCCCACAAGCAGAAAATGACAGTAACGGGCCGAAAGTAAACGAATGCTGGAAATGAGCCCAAGAATAAATGGGTCGTATTTGATGACGCTATGAAAACGGCCCAACGTATTAACGGGCCACAAACGGGCTGACTGTAACCACGGGTTGTATTTGGCCCACAAGCAGAAAATGACAGTAACGGGCCGAAAGTAAACGAATGCTGGAAATGAGACAAAGAATAAATGGGCCCTGAGAAGGCCTAAAGATAACATGGGCTGGAAACGGCCCAACGGAATAATGGGTCGTTAATGGGTATAAAGTGATACACTGCTCATTACGGGGCAGTTTTACCACGGGCCGTTAATGGGCCGACAGTAATAAGGGCCTCATATGGGCCGAAAGACGTCATGGGCCATACATGGGCCGAAAGTTAATACGGGCTGGAATTATATTTGACGGCCCAAATGACGCTACTGGGCCTAATTCGGATAGGCCATAAACGGGCCCTCGGTTAGCAGGTTGTAAATGGGCTATATGCAAACATGCCGTAAAAAGGCTTGCCGTGGGCCGGCCCGCCACCTTTTGACTAAGTAAAACGGGCCGGCCTTTTCATAGGAATGGGCCTCTGTTGGGCCGTGCCACGTGTTGACGTATCATAGGCGCTTTGGGTCCAATGAGGGGATGACATCTGTCCCAACGGTGAGCCGACACGTGTTTCCTACAACCAATGATGATTTTTCACGTGGAAAATCCCCATTGGTCGGGGTTATTAACGGGTTATCGGATCCAAAACCGGACCCGATAGCTTAACGGTGTTCCGTTACGGTGGATGCCACGTGTCGGTCACCCTTGACGAAAGCACTTCTGTGACGCGCGATTTATCGTCATGGAAGTGGACACTTCCGTGATGATAATTTTGCTTATGTCATGAAACACTTCTATGATAGCACATGTATGACTATCTTGATTCTGTCATAAATTATTCATGGATGTACATGCATGACAGAAAACATGTCTTACTGTGACAAACACGTATCATCACGGAAGTGTATTTTTTTGTAGTGCTGGTTATAGGTGCAATTACACTTCGATATTTTTAGCCAGAGAACGAATAGTTTAAGCAGGTACAGACCATGTTTGTAGTCCTTGTACACCATGTTTCATATTGTGTTTTTTGGTGCTTGCATGATTTAGTGCTTATAATCTGAACTACTTTGGATCATTAGTTGGTTTTCAAAGTGCATGTAGCTTCACATTTCTCAAGTTATGTTGATTTCTGGAGTGCAAGTGCCTTTATATTTTTTAAGTTAAATGTTCGCCCCTAGTAACTTGAATTCGTGGATCCGCCACTGCACACAAATCATACACGAATGCCAGTACGAATTAATTGAAATGCAGGGACTTACGCTAGCTCGTTTTACAGGCTCACTGCTGCTCTGCTTCCGCTTGGGATGTTCCATGTACAAGTCCATGTTGCCACTTGCTTGGATGTGCAGGCCTTGTGCTCCTTGCATCCCCCTATGCATTTTTTACACGACGAATGGCTGATCAAATAAGAGGAATCGACCTTGATGTTGTACCGGAGGACAGATACTTACAAGGTTATACGGGTGTGCAGGATGTGTACCAGATCCCATAGCGCCGTCATGCATTGCTAAAAAATGGTTTGCTTGTTTCAGATGATATCTCCAGAAGAAATAAGAGTTAAAGTCAGAGTTGGATACGTGTGTAAGCTAAGAGAGCAGTGAAAGGATATCCAAACATCATCGGAACAATGCACAAGGAAGTGATGTGTGGATACCTAGTTCGGGCCGGCGTTTTGGCATGCTCGCCTAGCTAGAGTGCGGGTCACTTTGGAGCCGTTGAGGGTGATGCGTTAGCGTTGGCTGGCCGTGCACGGATGCAGCTCTTGAGTGGCAACAGAGCGCTACGATGCGGTGGACAAGACCGTTCGTGAAGCCCCAGCGGCCTCCGGGGGTGGAGGCGCGATGATGTGCTCGGTGAAGTAGCCTAGTGAGCTGGGAGACAACGTCGCTGAAGCGCACCTGATGTGGTGGAAGTCGGTGTCTGTGAGGCACGTCGGTTGCGCACGGCCGACGTTGTCGGTGGACCACCCGATGCGGTGGACGAGGGCGTAGATGATGAAGCTCCAGTGCGGTGGTGAAGCGCGGCCGTCGTCTTCGTTGTCGTTGTGCGGCACAGAGGTGGGGAAAGAGACGAGATGAGGGGCGATTCGAACTTTCCTTGGGTTGGCGGTGAATTAGGGATTTGAGCAATCTAGGCACGGAAGGGGACGGTGGAGAAGGGAGATTTTGCAGGACTGGAATTGGGGCCGCCAGATATTTCAATCCGAAATGTGGAAGCGCGAACTTATTTTGTCGTCGTCCTTTTTTTTTGGGGGGGGGGAGGGAGGAGGGAGGGAGGGGCGTGGGTTGCTTGTTGCTAAGCGTCCGTCCGACACACGCGACCACCATGACACGACCCTGGTCTGCCTGGTGCGCCTACATTTCAGAATGCAAATGAATCTTCTTTCATTTGCAAACGAATCTGTATGTATTACCATGCCCGTGTTTTCCTTGCAATAATTAGTCATTCGAAATGAGATACTATAAATTAATTAATGAGGAGTTATCTGAAAAAAATCAAAACGGTATCAACACTAACGTGGATTAGAGTGTGTGTCACATAATTAGTTAGTTAAATTAGAGTGTGTGTCACATAGCGATCTCCAATTCTAACATGGATTTCGCATTTCACTATATACACGGTACTTTTTTAATACAAATTCAGATGTATATGATGAACACCATGGTAGTGAGAAAACTTTTGGATGGATTCAAACATATGACCTACAAAATAGCACAACAAATCGAGTCAATGTCAACTTTTCGAAACCTAGTATGGCACGAATTCGAAATAATTACCCATATGCATGGTCCTCAGTTCAAATCTTACAATGTACACCGAACTAAAACATCGATATTAATTCTCGTACTATCTACATTCAAATGTTGTTTTTAGCCCCCCCCCCCCCGCACACACGGTACATACTTCCTATATCGGTCAATCTTCCTCCCCTAATCACCTTAGGAAGCTATCGGTTTCCAACACACATCCATTCTTTCTCTCCATGTCTCGATATCTAACTCTCTCAACTACACAACCCACTTTTTTCCACTCTGTTACGAAATGTATTTACCTCACACATCCGCCATTGCACCCCATGTCGAGCTCTCTCTCTCCCCTCTCCCTCTCACCCTCTCAAGCTAAATACATGCATTGCCTATCTAGCCCCCCAACCTCTCGTGCGCATGCACACATGTTGTCTATCTAGGTCACTCCCACGAGACTGTCTCACTCTTTCTTCCGCACGACGGACCACACTCGCTCAATCTCGCTCTCTTTATCTGAGTCTCGTTTAACCTCGTTTTCTTTCACACACAAATGATCCTCCATGTTCGGGCCTCGATCGACACACTCTATACTCTCTCACGCAGATTGTCTATCTAGGTTAGTCCATCGAATCCGCCCCCACTCTTTTGACCTCATGGCGGGCCACGCTCTCTCTCTCTCTCTCTCTCTTTCTCTCTCCCTCTCTCTCTCCCTCTCTCTCTCTCTCTCTCTCTCTCTCTCTTTGTATGTCTCGATTCACCTCGCTCTTTCTTGGACAAAAACGATATATCACAATGTTTGAGCCCAATTCGACTTATTCACATTGTATACTCTCTCACACACATTGTCTATCTAGGTCACTCTCTCCAACCCGTCTTTCTCTTTCGATCGCACGACGACCCTATGTGATCAGTTGACCTTGCTTCCTCCCATGCACAAAATATATCTACACGTCTGTGACTGCATCATCTTTCAAGCTCTATTTTACAGCCCTCACCCTTGCCAAAAGCTCAATCGCACAATATCTCTCCAGAGCATATATATTTTTTGAATGAATGTCGGACCACACTCACTTTGTCTCTCTAAGTGTATGTCTCTCGATTGACCTCGCTTTCTCACGCCGTATCTTCCACACACTGAAGCTACCTCTCCATCCCTCGCCAAGCCGGAGCTATTTACATTGCGAGGGGCACTCCAACCTTGGATTAATTTGTATAGGCATTTATTTCGGTCGGTTTAGATTATATTTTCGTAGCATTTGACCCACAACTACTCGAAACACCATTACAACCCCCGCAACTCCCATAGTTGATTTCTGTCGGAGATATTGACCACGGGTGTCCTTATCGACCACCCATGGTATTTTAAGACAATTTGGGGCCGCCTGTTACCCTCCAGTTGTCTTCTTATCGGGCCGCCTCCTAGGACAGCTTACCCTAGGAGCCGGCTGCCAGTAGGAGGCAGGGGCCCAAATAGGCGGCAACCCCACAGCCAGCAGCTAGCAGACGGTCCCATGCCTCTCCCTCGGGATGTGTGCTGGGGGACCACTACGTTGCTGAGGCATGGCTACAGTTGAGCACGTCCTTAGAGAATCTATAAGGGCGTGGCTACAGAGAATGTGTACCCTATGATCGCCTCTTAAGCGACGTGTCACTGTAGCCACGCTGCCAGTGACCAAGCTTCGGTTAGAGGAAGCCACGATCCCACTACCCACAAACGGCGGGGCCAGCAGGCGGCTGGCCCCACCGGCCAGTGGGTAAGTCAGAAACAAGCTGCCCCTGGCAGGCGGCCCGCCTGGTAGCAGACGGCTCACCCTACCCTAGGAGTCTGAACCCCATCAAGATGACAAGACAGGACGTGGTGGCAGTGTACGGTAGGAGACGCCGGCACTGCAACCACTTCCCTCCTGAAGATGCTGCCGTCAGCAGAAGCACGCCTACATTGAAAGGCAATCACATGGGCCTGCAGATGGTGGGCCCCAGCAGACAGGCGGCGAGGCCGGCACTAGAAGACGTTGACAGCCGGGGGCCACTCCGCCAAGATTACAATTGTACCCCTGGGGGTAGGCCTATATAAACCCTCAGGGTCCTCCATGAGGAGGGGTTGGAACGTTGAACTCTAGAAGGAAGAGAGACACGTTGGGAGATAGAGAAACCCTAGCTACCATCCCAATTCCCTAGAGCGAAGGTAGTGAGCTAGCCTTGCTCTTCTTCCTCCTCTAGACGACACAGCTCCAGGAGCAACCTTGTAGCTACCCTAGTGACATTAGTCATGACGAGGAGTCCCCGTAGAGTAGGACTAGGCGTGTTATCTCCACGGAGAGCCCCAAACCTGGGTAAGATTCGTAGGCGTCCTAAGTTCCGCCTTATCCCGTTTCCAGGGCCCGGCGACGCTCTATTGTCCCCATGCATGATAAGCCACCCGTTGGCATATGTCACCCCAAAACCCCGACATTTGGCGCCCATCGAGGGGCGAGGTGCACCATCGTCCGGAGACATGTTCTGGATGGGAACTTTGTTCCTAGCTAGGGAGCACATCCAGCCTGGCACGCCCGCAGGCGTGGATACCGGGATGCTTCGCGACGCTGAGGCTGCATGCGTCGCGAGCGGACTCGCCGACCTTCTCGGCGGCGTCCACATTCATGACGAGCCCTCTCCGGCAGTAGAGCCAGTAGCTCCGGAGAGCTGCCTCGTCGAGCTCCTCGACAAGCTCCACATCATCGACGAGCGCGCCTCTGAAGTAGCTTCAATAGCTCCGGAGAGCTGCCTCGTCGAGCTCCTCGACAAGCTCCACATCATCGACGAGCGCGCCTCTGAAGTAGCTTCAGTGGGCTCTTCTGACCCGCCAGTAGACATGATCATCGACCTCGACGCGGAGCCCGTCGATTCCTTCCCCGAGCACGTGGTGATCATCAACGACCCCCTCCCCGCTCTAGCAGGCGACAGCATCGCCAGCACCGTCACGGAGGTGCTCGCCACCAACCACGACGAGCCGTCCGGCGGGTCGGGCCAAGACCCACTCCAGGCCGCCCTACAGAACCTCGCCGCACCCGTTGCGGCGGGGGCAGACGGCGCGGCGCTGGAGGCACTTCGCGTCTCGCTCCTCGACAGCGCCAACAAGCTAGCCGCTTCCCCACGCCTCACTGAAGCCTACCGCCGAGAGATGGACCATGCCATACGCGGCACGCCGGCTGCTAGCAAACCTAGCCGGGCTGGTGCAGTTCGCGATCGCGGCGGTGTGGTGGTAGACATGCTGGGGGCCCCACGGCTCGTGTACCTCACTCCATCGGAGAAACTAAGGGCTGCCCAGGCGGCAGTCGATGAGATGGGACACTTGGAGGGAGACGAGCTTCGCTGCATGACTCAGTGTGCCCGCCAGCTCCTCGACGCGGCTGATGCGTAGCAGCAGGCCTTCGCCGGGCATCAGAGGCCGGCGCGGAGACAGATAACCGCCCCATTTGGCGGGAGCAAGGAGCCATGTCCCGCTCTCCAAAAGTCGGCGCCCCCAACTGGCGAGACTCAGAGCCGGCTGCTAGCCGCAGCTGACAGACTCGCATCACCATTGAGCGCGACGAAGACGGCCGCCCAACGGCCGTAGAGCGGTGAGAGGAACACCCGCCTCCTCCTCGACGGGAGCGGCGTGTGTCTCCTCCGCCCGTCGACCACCCCTCTCTAGCAGGCCTCTTGGGCCGCCGCGAGGGAGTTGGGGAGAACGACGCCCGCCACCGCCTTGACCGACTGGCTCGGTCCTAGGCAGTCGAAGAAGAAGATGACCTCCGCCCGGCCTGCTTCAGCCCCCGCATCCGTAATGAGCCTTTCCCCAAGGTCTTCTCGCTCCCCAGAGATACCCCCAATTACAACGGATCAGTGGAGGCAGAGGACTATCAGGTGGATTACTCCACAGCCGTCAGCATAGCAAGCGGCAACAGGCGTGTTGTGGTGAAGTACGTGCCACTCATGCTCCAGGGCACGGCCCGGACGTGGCTGAACAGCCTCAAACCCAACAGCATCAATGGCTGGTTGGACTTCACCGACGCCTTCACTCGCAACTTCACCAGCACCTACAAGCGTCCTCCCAAGCCACGCCAGCTCTCCTTATGTGTTCAAGGCCCAGATTAGTCTGCCCGCGATTATCTGACGTGTTGGGCAGAGCTGCGAAACTCTTGCGAGGGAGTGCACGAGGTACAAGCCATCGAGTATTTTATGGCCGAGTGCAAAGAAGGCACCTTGCTCAAGCACAAACTCCTCTGCGACGAGCCTGCCACGTTGGATGAGCTGCTGAGCATAGAAGAAAAATATGCCACCACTGACTCCTCCATGAAGACCGAGCTGCAAGTAGGTGCTTCTGGGAAAATGACTCCCCCAACTCCCAAAACGCCGGCTGGAGAGTCCAACCGACGCCAGCAGCCGAACGATCACAAACGCAAGACCCACACGCCGGCTACCAACAGCCGGCTGGTGGCAGCAGTTGATGGCGAGCAGCCAGAGGCACAAGCAGGGCCCAAGCGCCAGACGGGCGGCAAGCCAGCCTGGCAGCCAACTTTCTCCTTCGACCAAGCTCTGGACGCCCCCTGCAAGTTCCACAGTGGCGCGAAGCCTTCCAATCACACCACACGAAAGTGTCATTGGCTCACACGGATTGCCAGAGGAGAAGCTCAGCCACCGCCGACTGCTAGGCAGGCGGCCCCGCCTCCCAATCCACTGGCTGCTCGTCTGGGTGGCCAGGTCCAGGACGTGTTCCCAGAAGAAAACGGAGCCTATGTCGTCTTCACAAGCCAAGTGGACGATAGGCACAGCCGGCTCCAGTAGCGCAGAGAAGTCAACACCGTTGCCATGGAAGCCCTAGAAATTATGCATTGGTCTGAGAGGCCCGTCAGCTGGAGGCGTGAAGATCACCCGACTATCATGCCTTCACCAGGGGCCTATGCCTTGGTTCTGGATGCAACCCTCTCCACCGACAGGCGGGCCTGTCATTTCTCCCGAGTGCTGGTAGACGGTGGTAGCAACATCAACATCATGTACCGAGACACCATGGAGAAGTTGGGCATCAAAGAAAAACAGCTTCAGCCTACCAGGATTATGTTCCACGGTATTGTGCCAGACCTCTCTTGCTCACCAATCGACAAGGCCAAGATTGATGTCCTGTTTGGTGACAAGAAGCATTTCCGGAGGGAGCCAGTCTGGTTTGAAGTGGTGAACCTGGAAAGTCCCTATCACGTGATCTTGGGCCGGCCTGCTCTTGCAAAGTTCATGGCAGTGCCCCATTACGCCTACCTCAAGATGAAGATGCCGGGTCCCAGGGCAATAATCACCATAGCCGGGGACTATGAGAAGTCCATCGCATGTGCGACTGCCAGCAGCCGTCTGGCCGAGTCCCTTGTCGTGGCTAAAGATAAGCGCCACCTGGAACGGCTGGTAGCAATGGCTGGCGAGCAGCCAGCCATACCAGCCGACACCAGGGAGGCAGAGCCGCGAGGCTCGTTCCAGCCGGCCAAGGAGACAAAGAAGATTGCCTTGGACCCATCTCACCCAGAGCAATTTGCTGTCATAGGGTCAAACCTAGATAGCAAATAGGAAAGCGAGCTCGTCGATTTCCTCCGTGAGAATCGGGACATCTTTGCATGGTCCCCCAAAGACATGTCGGGTGTCCCGACGGATTTCGCCGAGCACAAGCTACATGTGAGAGAAGATGCAAATCCTGTTAGGCAGCCGCTCCGCCGCCTGTGAGAAGAGAAAAGAAGAGTTGTTGGGGAAGAGGTCGCCCGCCTGCTAGCAGCCGGCTTCATTATGGAAGTTTTCTACCCAGAGTGGATCGCAAACCCAGTCCTAGTGCTGAAGAAGAACAACGAATGGCACATGTGTATTGATTACACCAGCCTCAACAAAGCATGCCCTAAAGATCCGTTTGCTCTGCCGCGAATAGATCAAGTGATTGACTCCACAACGGATGTGAGCTGCTGCCATTCCTTGATACTTATTCCGGGTACCACCAGATGAAACTCGATTTGGCTGACCGTCTGAAGACCGCCTTCCTCACGCCATTTGGGGCCTTCTGCTGCTTGACCATGACGTTCGGCCTGAGAAACGCCGGTGCTACCTTTCAGCGTTGCATGCAGAAGTGTCTCCTCAAGCAACTTGGCAGAAATGCCCACGTTTATGTGGATGATATCGTGGAGAAGACGGAGAAGAGAGGAAGTCTTTTGGAGGATCTCCAAGAGACATTTGAAAACATGCGCCGCTTCCAGATCAAGCTAAACCCGGAGAAATGCGTCTTCGGGGTACCAGCAGGCCAGCTCCTTGGCTTCCTAGTATCTGAATGCGGCATCGAGTGCAACCCTGCAAAGATTAAGGACATTGAGAGAATGGATCGGCCGACTCATGTGCGAGATGTCCAGAAATTCGTAGGGTGCCTGGCATCCCTTAGCTATTTCATCAGCCGACTGGCAGAGAAGGCACTCCCCCTGTATCAACTGATGAAGAAAACCACTTTCTTCTAGTGGAACGACAAGGCGGATGAAGCCTTCCAGCAGCTCAAGAAATTGCTATCCACCCAGCTTGTCCTGGCGGCGCCAACAGACAAGGAACCCATGTTCCTTTACATAGCCGCCACCAGCCGGGTGGTCAGCACGGTCATTGTGGTCGAGCGCCTAGAAGACGGCAGAGCCTTGCCCGTCCAAAGGCCAGTCTACTAGTTGAGCGTAGTGCTGTCAGTCTTCAAGCAGAACTACCGCCATTACCAGAAGATGTGCTATGGCATGTACTTCACCGCCAAGAAACTCAAGTAGTACTTCCAAGAGCACCTGATCACGGTCGTTTGCACGGCTCCGCTTGCTGAGATCAAGGGCAATAGAGATGCTTCAGGAAGAGTGGCCAAGTGGTCCATTGAGCTGGCCCCCTTCACCATCTTCTACCAGCCTCGCACCACCATCAAATCTCAAGCATTGGCCGACTTCCTCGTCGATTGGGCCGAGACCTAGTACATGTCGCCTGCTCCAGACTCAACCCATTGGCAGATGCACTTTGACGGGTCACAGATGCGCACTGGCTTGGGAGCCGGCGTCGTCCTCACCTCTCCCAAGGGCGACAAGCTCAAGTACACCCTGCAAATCCACTTTGCCGCCTCTAGCAATGAAGCCGAGTATGAGGCACTCATCCACGGGCTCCGGATGGCCAAAGAGATTGGCATCCGCCGAGTGATGTGCTATGGAGACTCAGCCTTGGTTGTCCAGCAGTCATCTGGGGACTGGGACGCCAAGGACGCAAATATGGCAAGTTATTGTTTCCTTGTCCAGCAGTTAAGTGGGCATTTTGACGGCTGCGAGTTCCTCCACGTGCCACGAGCCGACAACATGCAAGCCGACACCTTGGCACAAATCGGCTCCACCCGCCAAGCAATACCAACCGGCGTGTCCCTCCAATGCCTGCGCAAGCCGTCTATCAAGCCTTCAAGGGAATCGGAGTCAATCTTCATACCAGCCGATTCTGGAGCAGACGGCCCGGCAACTTCTGCAGTCGGCCCGGAGACTGCACCAGCAGGCGGCCTTGATACTACAAATCTAGCAGACGGCCCAGCAATCGCTGCGCCGGTTCCTGGCCCGGGGACTGCTCCAGCAGGCGGCCAAGAAGCACCAGCTCCAGCAGACGGCTCAGGGACTGCTGCAGCCGGCCCAGGGACTTCAGAAGCACAACAGGCAGCTCATTCCAGCCCTCCGCCTCCCAGCCCAACCACCCTGGTCTCCTTGGCAGAAACAACAGGAGTCTCAGCGCCGTCGTGGGCACAGCCAATCCTCAGCTTCCTGCTCAGAAGAGAGCTGCCAGCAGACAAAACTTTGGCACGGCAAGTTCAACGCCGAGCTTCAGCATACACAATAGTCAACAAAGAGCTTGTCAGAAGAAGTGCAACAGGCGTCTTCCAGCGCTGTGTGGAAGCAGAAAAGGATCTGGCTATTCTGAAGGACATTCATCAAGGGGAATGTGGCCACCACGCGGCCTCAAGAACTCTCGTTGCCAAAGCCTTCCGCCACAGTTTCTTTTGGCCGACTGCTTTGGACGATGCCAAATACTTGGTAAAAAAGTGCAATGGCTGCCAGCGCTTTAGTTCCTAGCAACACTTGCCGGCTTCTGCACTCAAGACCATTCCGATCACATGGCCATTTGCCGTCTGGGGGCTGGATATGGTGGGGCCCTTCAAGACAGCCCGAGGCGGCTTGACGCATTTACTCGTGGCAGTGGACAAATTCACCAAGTGGATCGAAGCAAAGCCAATCAAGAACTCAATGGCCCAACTGTTGTGACATTCATCGCAGACATCATAGTCCGGTATGGCATACCGCACAACATCATCACCGACAACGGCACAAATTTTGCCAAAGGCGCATTGGCCCGTTTCTATGCTACACAGGGCATCCGACTGGACCTAGCATCTGTTGCTCACCCATAGTCCAATGGCCAAGTTGAGCGCGCTAACAGCCTTATCCTGTCCTGCATCAAGCCCCGGCTGGTCGAACCCTTGGAACAATCAGCCGGCTGCTGGATCGAAGAGCTGCTGTCAGGGATATTACTACCAATTATAAACCGCCCAGGTGGGGCCGATTTATGTTATCAAGATTATTTTATTTTATCAAAGGCCCAGTGGAGTATGAAGTAGAAGATTTCAGCCCAAGAGGTTTAGAGCCCAAGTGTTAGGGCCCATGATTTGTAAACCGCCATGCTATGTAAGGTGAGACGTAAGATAGAAAGAGTAGAGACCAAGGCGGACACGTTTATGCGCCGGCCTCGGGACTCTGTAAACCGGACCGGGCGTCACCTCTTATATAAAAGGACGACCCAACGATGGATCAAGACACACAACTACAGCTCGAGACACAGGCAAAGCGGATTCGCTCCCTGGTCATCGAAACCCAAGCAATACACACCAAATTGGACGTAGGCTTTTACCTTCATCGAAGGGGCCGAACTAGTATATAAAATCCATGTGTCCTTGTCCGATTTAACCCCTTTAAGCTAACCCGTAGCGATGGCCTCACGACTAAGTCCTTTTGCTAGGACATTTGCTGTGACAAAACCACGACAGTTGGCGCCCACCTTGGGGCTATCGCACGATGGTTCCGAGTTTTTGAAGGGCAGCTTTGAAGGGCTCAAGGGCTACGCAGTGGGCCGGATGACTAAGAGTCGTCGCGCAAGATCTACATCGACGATGTAGGCTGGGGCCCCGAGGCCGATTCAATCGAATACGGGTACTGGGTCCCCTTCGGTGGCATCCACGTCTTCATCGGCAAGATCGGCGAACCGGGCCCTGAGGCGGACATCTTCCCCAACATCGTCGAGCCGGCTCAGTGTGCGAGACCTTCCCGGATTCAGCCAGCCGTGAACCACGTCTTCGTTGGAGCAGTGCATGGAGTGCAAACTGAGGACGGATCGGACTCTGGCGGCGAGACTGTTGTCTATTCCGGCGATGAATCTTCTTCCGGAGAGACAGAATCTTTATATCTGCTGCAGGACGGTCGATCTGAGGGCTGTTCCGATACTGACAGTATTCCGGAACCCCTCGATCCGCCAAACCGGGTTGCTGTCTTTATGGCCGGTTCACAACCTATGCAGCATTCCTCAACAACAGCGGCGTTGACATCAAACGCGATGGGAGCTAGAGCTGGAGATCCTGCCCCGTCGCCGTCTGACACTTTATTCGTCTTGGTCGATACTTTGACAGCGTTATTGATAGCAGAGGTAGCCCAGGCCAACAAGGAGTAGCATGATGCGGATGTCTCTTAGATGAAAGGCCGGATTGAATAAGCCAAGTTGGACCTGGCTGCTGAAAAAGCTAGGATGGCTACAAGGCAGGCGGAGCTTGATACTCGGGCCTATCGACTCATGTTGGATCAGACCGCTTCACACGAGGTAATGATGAGAAGGCAACGATCTCGCTTGCCACCGGTTTATGAGGCAAGGAATCTCTTTAGCACGCCAGGAGCAGGAACCAGTAATCAGCCGGAGGCGAACCGGGGAGGGGCACCGGGCACGGGAGCGTCGGTTCAGCCGCCGGCCGCAGAGCCAACCCGCCAGGTTGTACCGTCACAACGTGTGCCCACCCCTCCTAGTCATTATTCTAATCCGCTGGATAACAGATTTGCCACCGCTTCACAACTGGTCGCCCTTCCCATTGAAGGAACATCTTTCATAGCAGTGGAGGCACGACGGGCCAGGGAGTTGTCGGACACGGCGTTAACTCAATAGCAAGCTTATTCTCACAGCCGAGAGAGGATTCATTCGACTCCCCGCCCAAGCCGGAGTTATACTAGATGTCTGGATGAACCGCCGTGTCAAGCAGTGCACGAAGACGCAATCCGCCAAGGCAGGATAATCCGGCAGGAGGAGAGGCGAACGCTCAGGACGTGGTGGATCAGGCCAGGCAGCGCCGGGAGGCCGAAGTAACAGCACAGTACGAAGCCCGTCAGGCGACGCCGGTTCGTCCCACCACCACAGTTGAACCGGGGGTCATGTCTAGCTCCTTGGGAGTGCCTTGTCTTATACTCGCTTTACGGAACGTAAAAATCCCCAAGGATTTCAAAGGACCACGCAAAGTGCCCAATTACACGGCGGATCTGGCTCCGGAGGCATGGGTTGATAGTTATGAGATGGCAATGGAGATGCTGGATGTGGATGAGATGGCTCAAACTTGGCTGAAGGGTTTACGGCCTAATTCCATCAGATCATGGGCTGAATTGCGGCGTCGGTTTATCAACAACTTCAAGGACACGTGCAAGCAGCCAATGTCTATCGTGGATTTAGCTGCCTGCATTCAAGGAGAGCATGAGTCTACAAGTAGTTGGGTGCGTCGAGTATCGGAGATCTTGCATTCCTCCAATAGCATCAACCCAAGCACAACAGTGGTAACCTTGGAGGGCAATTGCCGGTTTGAACCCTTGCGACTAATGTTGGGACGACTTAAGCATGATTGTAATGACATGGGGACACTCATGGGCGCTTTAGTGAAGTATGGGGACTCAAATAATACCAAACACCCAGACGCCGATGGAGACAAGTCAGGGAAGGCAAGCAAGAATGGTAAGCCGCCGCAGCCCAACCCGGTGAATCAAGGATACAACGGTAAGCGTAAAGCGGATGGCAATTCGGACTTTGTGGCCAACACCAATGCTCCGAAGGATGGACTGCTCCGCAAAGGTAGACCACCTCCACGCAACGGGAGGCTGCCTATTAATCTAGAGCGCCAGTTGACTGTGCCTTGCCCGAAGCACGGTACACCAGAAAAGCCAGCTACATATATCTGGAAAGATTGTTTTATTATGTAGGAATTCATGAACTGGACTCGGTACGATCACGGACCGTCCGGCGGGTCAGGCCCCGGTTTTCAAAGGCCGGGTAATCAAGGTGGTGGATCCGGTTCAGGGTACCAAGGTAATAATGGCAACCACAATGGGCACAATCAGCATGACCAGCAGCATGGTCAGGGCGGATATAACAATCCGGGAAATCAACAGCGTCAACAGCAGCAGCAATCCGGATATCAGAATAATCCGAAGGAGCTGAGCAGTGGGCAGTATCATGTCTTCACCACGAGCTTCTACAAGCGTGATCAGAAAGTTCTAAAGAGAGCGGTACATTCTGTTGAACCGGCGGTGTCGTGTTTCCTGCGTGGGTCGGAGAAGCCCATTGTGTGAAGCAGAGAGGATCATCCGCCTCGGGTTGATAATCCGGGTCAGCTTGCTCTAGTTGTGGCACCTCAGGTGGGTAGCTACAAGTTTACCCAAGTGCTTATGGACGGAGGCAGCAGCATCAACATCCTGTATTATGAGACCTTCCGGCGTATGGGGCTGACAGATAAGAAGCTTCGGTAGTCCAATACAGTGTTTGATGGGGTGGTGCCCGGTAAATCAGCATATCCAGTTGGCAAGATCGATCTAAAGGTTACCTTTGGAGATGAACATGACTCCAGGTCGGAAACCGTAACCTTTGAAGTGGTAAAGATCAAGAGCCCATATCACGCCTTGTTTGGGCGGCCGGTTTACCCAAGTTCATGGCAAGGCCGTGTTATGTTTATCTACAACTCAAGATGCCAGGGCACAAGGGAACCATTACGGTCCATGGGAGTCGCAAGGTTGCTTTGGAATGTGAGGAATGTGATGCAGCTTATGCTGAAGTGGTTTGTTCAACTGAGGAGTTGAAGTTTTATAAGGACAATGTTGATCCGGCAGATATGTCTCCGCTGAAGAAACCAACCACAGAGCATGATACGGCTATGATATTCAAATCAGCTGAAGAGACCAAACAGGTTGACTTTGTTCCTGGCGATTCATCCAAGCAGTTCACTATCAGTGCTAACCTAGATCTGAAATAGGAAAGCGCGCTCATCGAGTTCATCCGTGAGAATCGGGACATCTTTGCATGGAAGCCTTCTGATATGCTAGGTGTACCGAGGGAACTCGCTGAGCACAATCTCAATATTGATCCGAAGTTTAAACCGGTCAAGCAATTTCTGCGCCGCTTCAATGAAGAAAGGCGCAAATCTATCGGAGAAGAAGTGGCTAGGCTCTTGGCGGTAGGTTTTATAGTTGAAGTATTTCATCCGGAATGGTTGGCTAATCCGGTGCTAGTGCTCAAGAAAAATGACACTTGGCGAATGTGAGTTGATTACACAGATCTGAACAAAGCTTGCCCCACTGATCCCTTCGCCCTCCCCCGCATTGATCAGATCATTGATGCTACGGCAGGATGTGAGCGACTAAGTTTTTTGGATGCATATTCAGGTTATCATCAGATCAAGATGGCAGTCAAAGATCAGGAGAAGACGGCCTTTATAACTCCCTTTGGAGCCTTCTGTTATGTATCTATGCCGTTTGGGCTTAAGAGTGCTACCAGCGTTGTGTACATAATTGCCTTCATGGACAGATTGGGCGCAATCTTCATGCATATGTGGATGATATTGTGGTGAAATCAAGGAAGGAGGAGACGCCGATAGCAGATTTGAAAGAAACCTTCGACAATCTCCGGGTCTATAAAATGATGCTTAATCCGGAGAAGTGCGTTTTTGGTGTTCCGACAGGCAAGCTCCTGGGGTTCTTAGTGTCGAACAGGGGAATCGAAGCTAATCCGGAGAAGATCAAGGAGATTACATCCCTGGCTAAACCGGCGTGCATCAACGATGTCCAACGCGTGGCGGGACGTATTGCAGCGCTCAGCCGATTTACCAGCCATTTGGGGGAGAAGGCTATCCTACTTTATCAGATGATGAAAAAGACATATCGCTTCATCTGGAGTGATGTTGCATTTGAGGACCTGAAGAGGTAATTGGCAGAGCCACCAGTCCTTGCTGCCCCAGTTGACAATGAGCCGTTGTTGTTATACATGGCTGCTAATGCCCGTAAAGTAAGCGTTGCCATTGTGGTAGAGCGCAAGGAGGCAGGCAAAGAATACCCGGTTCAGCGGCCGGTTTACTATATCAGTGAGGTGCTCATTGAATCAAAACAGAGATACCCGCATTGGCAGAAACTGGTGTATGTAGTCTTCATGGCAAACCGAAGCTAAAACACTATTTTCAAGGTCATCCAATCACTGTTCTCAGTTCAGCTCCGTTGGGGGATATAATCCAGAACAGAGAGGCTACTGGTCGAGTTGCAAAGTGGGTCATTGAGCTTAGGCCGCACGGATTGAAGTATGTGCCCCGTACTGCGATAAAATCCCAGGCATTGGTGGATTTCATCAACGATTGGGTAGAGTTGCAAGCACCTGAGGAAAAGCCGGATCACACATATTAGACTATTCACTTTGACGGTTCAAGGCAATTGGAGGGCTCGGGGGCTGGAGTCGTGTTAACTTCCCCACGAGGTGATAAGTTATATTATGTCCTCCGTTTAATGTTCCCTTGCTCTAACAATGTTGCTAAATATGAGGCTCTCCTCCATGGTCTGCGGATGGCCAAAAAGATGAACTTAAGCCGGGTTAAATGCTTTGGCAATTCAAACCTGGTGGCACAACAAGTATCTGGCAAGTGGGATTCCAAGGATCCACTTATGGCAGCATATCGACGAGAGGTAGACGCTATCGCTGGACACTTCAAGGGTTATCAGGTGGATCATATAGACCGGTGACAGAATGAAGCGGCTGACGCGTTAAGCCGGCTGGGTTCTCAGCGTAAACCGGTTCCGCCCAATACCTTCTTGGATGAGTTGCACAATCCGTAGGTGCAGTTACCTTCAGAAGAGGACTTGGTAGTTCCTGATCCAGAGGCACAATTGGTCGCGGCGCTTCATGTTATTACGGATTGGACTCTTCCCTACCTGGCGTATATGAACCGAGGTGAGTTACCAGAGGACAAAGTCTTGGCTAGACAGATAATCCGGCGGTCCAAGTCAATGACTATTGTCAATGGAGAACTTCATCATTGCAGCATCTCTGGGGCGTTTCAGCGGTGTGTATCACCAGAGGAGGGCTGTGAAATTCTTAGAGAGATTCATGAAGGGGATTGTGGTCATCATGCCGGTTCAAAATCTTTGGTGGCTAAAGCTTTTCGTCATGGGTTCTACTAGTTCACGGCTCATGCCAACGCAGAGGACTTGGTCAGAAAATGTGATGCTTGCCAGAAATTCTCACGGCGTGCTCATATACCGGCGCAGGAGTTAAGGATGATTCCAGTTACTTGGCCATTTGCGACTTGGGGGCTTGATATGGTTGGACCCTTCAAGAGATCCCAAGATAAAAAGACCCACCTTTTGGTGGCGGTGGACAAATTTACAAAATGGGTTGAAGCGGAGCCTGTCAGTAAGTGTGATGCGGCAACGGCGGTTCAGTTCATCAAAAAGGTAATTTTCCAGTTTGGCTTTCCACACAGCATTATAACTGATATTGGCACCAATCTATCCACGGCGGCTATGGAGGAGTTCGGTCAATGAGAGCACATCCTCCTTGATGTATCATCAGTAGCTCACCCTCAGTCTAATGACCAAGCTGAGTGAGCCAATCAAGAGATCTTGAGAGGCATCAAACCCCGGCTTATAGTTCCTTTGCAGAGAACACCGGGTTGTTGGGTGGAAGAATTACCCTCTGTATTATGGAGCATCAATACTACACCTAAAAGATCCACAGGGTACACGCCTTTCTTCATGGTATATGGAGCTGAGGCGGTCCTCCCTAGTGATATTCGTCATGACTCGCCGCGGGTGACGGCCTATGTTGAAGTGGATAATGAAAAATCAAGGCTAGATGCATCGGACCGGCTGGATGAAGAACAGGACACGGCAGCAGCTCGATCGATGATTTATCAGCAAGATCTACGCCGGTACCACAGTCGCCGGGTTAAAACCAGGACGTTTCAAGAAGGAGATCTGGTGCTCCAGCTCATCCAAGACCATACAGACATGTACAAGCTATCTTCACCTTGGGAAGGACCCTTTGTGGTCAGCAAGAACTTGCACAACGGATCGTACTACCTCGTCGATGTTCGAGAACGTAAGGACTCACGTACGGCAGAGGAGGAGATCAAGCGTCCGTGGAACATCGCTCTTCTTTGACCTTACTATACTTGAGCCATAGGCTCCGCTTTATGTACATATCTTTACAATGTATATATTATGATTAATATAATAAACCGGCGCCCCCGATAAACCGGGGTATCAGCCGCATTTTTCATAAGAGTATCACATGGGGGCTTATGTGGGCAAGGGAGTTCCTATGGCCTCTTTAACCGGCGACCGCTTCAAGGCCATCATAAGAGCACAACTCTGGTTGCTTTGCCAATTTCCACATGATGATGAGGGGCAAAAGAGAGTTTGATGCTTCGCACAACTCAAACATAGGCCCCGACGAGCAATGCTCAAATGCTACCTGGGGGCTCCTGATGCAAGTCATCAGCGAGTTGAAAACTCTTGTAGTAAACATGGCTTGGAAGCTTGGTGTATACACTAAAAAACCCGGATTAACCTGCCTGCATCAAGTAAGTCACGCCGCCCAGGTAAACCTGGTATGATCCATCGAACATACACACAAGTCAATCCTTATGGACCCTGAACTTGGTAACGTTAAATTGACGATCATCAAGTGATTACAAAAGTCAAATCTTTACGAGATTTTGAACTTGGTAGCATTTGACATTGATGATTTGGTTAAGGATTGCAGACCATCTTAACAGGCTTTGCAAAAATGGTTAATGACAGTAGCCTAGCAGCTCATAAAAAGCCTCGAATTTGGAGCATGGCAGCTCGTAAAAAGCCTCGACTTCATGGTCTTATTTGCCCAAAAACTTTTTTTTACTTTTTATGTTTTCTCAAATCTTTATCTTCAAGGTTATTGGTTTTTCAACCAAGTCCATTGATTCAAGGAGTGGATGACTATAAGTTGCCACTACATCTGTGTTTACAGAGTTATAGTCTGGGTTATAAACACCAGTACTAAATTACAGCTAAACCGGAGTTCATTGTAACCCGGTTCGGCCTTCATGGCGAGCCGACAAATAATCAAGGGAGTCATCAGCACTTTGACCTTGGATCGTTCCTGTCGGATTAAGGTTTATTCAGGTACACTTAATCACAAGTATGGTACATACTTATACTTTATACACAGGTCAAGTTATAACCTCAGATCATGTGCTTGGGCATTAGGACCCGTCCGGCGACAAACCGCCAGGACACTTTGAACATTGTTTTATGCAGAAACAGGTAGAATAAACCGTCAAAAGCATTGAAAGCAGGATATATTTAAGAAGTTGCCAATCAAAGCAATCTCACAAATATAGTATGGGACAAACACAGAGTATCTCAGCTATCCTATTACAAGGCGCTGGGAGGCCCAAAAGAATATCAGTTTTTCTCAAACTACTGGGACATAAGGTTAAACCGGCACTGGTTTAAGATTCTGCATCAGCCCGCCGTGACGATTGAGGGTCAGCTTGCTCCGGGTCTTTGGCGTTTTGTTCCAGCTGCTGGAAGTCAGTTGTGGCCCAGTTAATCTTGGCAAGGGCTCGGAAATAAACTTCGTCATTTATGAGTTCTGACGGATCAATGTCAGGAGCGAAGGTCTGCTTACGGATGGGCGGAATAAGATTCTCAATATCATAGGACGGGCGCTCCACCCGTACGTTCTCCATATCATAGCCCTGATGATATCTTGATAGATCCGCTTCATCAGCAAGTTTGCTGGCAAGAGGCCGCATATCCTTGGTTAAAGCACGAAGATCATCACTTGAAAAGGCTGATCCGTCTTCTTTCATGCTTGGATAGCCGTTCATTGCTTTCGCTGGATCAAATTCAAGAACCCAAGCCTTCACTTGGGTTAAAGCCATCAGGGCGCCGGCCCTTGCAGATGACTTCTTCACTTCGACAAGGCGGGCAGGCAAAATTGACAGTTTTTTCAAAGTACCTTGGCTGGTGGTTGGAGCCGGTTTGTTGTGGGAGATAGCGCTAATGGCCCTTTGAGCGCCGGAATATAGCTGCTCCACCAGAGTGTATGCACCTTTCAGTTTCTTCTGCACATCATCGCCAAGGTGAGTAATGCGCCTCCCTGCGTAAGAGTTATGGGTTAAACCGGAACAGTATGGGATTGCAAGGATAAGCTTATGTCAAGAGAACTTACCAAAGATGGCAGATGTGATGTCACTTATTTGCTTCCTTAACCCGGACAGCTCCTCTGTAACCGGATTAAGAGCAGCCTCCGCATCACTGTCTCTCTTCTCCAGAGCAATCTTTTCAACTTCCCAAGCCGACCGCTCCGTTTCGAAGTCCTTTTTCAGTTTCTCCATACTTGCTAATGCAAGTGTCAGCTCATCTTTGACCTTAAGGGCAGCGGTTTCTTGGAACTTCAAGGTATCGCGAAGCTCGGTTACTTCAGTGTTCTTCCGGTTTAAGTCAGCCTGCCAAGAATGAGAGTATATCAGATATTCAATGTAAGTCCCAAGCACATAACAAGTTATGTACTTGACACTTGGGGGCTAATGTACATTTGCAGTAAAAACAGGTATTATTCAGACAAGTCCCAAGCACATAACAAGTTGTATACTTGGCACTTGTGGGCTAATGTGACATTGCTCTGCATTCAAATGAAAGTCCCGGTTCATCCTAAAGGAGTAAACCGGCCCTTGGGGGCTACACATGTACAAAACGAAGCTATCTGCTAGATCTACTGAAGTCCCGGTTCACCTTAAAAGACAAAACCGGTACTTGGGGGCTATGATGGAGTCAAGGTACAATTACAAAGCACAAGCAGAGATAGAGGACAAAGACAAAGAGAAAGAAGTTACCTCATAACGTTCCTTCATTAAGTTCACCAGGCCAGCTTCGTAATCACGGCTGGTATGAAGCCGGTTTAAGTAGCCGGAATGAAGCTCTTGAGCACTGAGCTGAGCATAGCTGAACAAGTCAGTACTCCATTTTCCCTTGTCCTTGTTGACAACTTCTTCCTTTGCAGTATGTTTGGCCGAAACAACAGGCTCTCCTGGGGTGGTAAAACCGGTCCCAGTGATCTCAACATCATTAGTTGAAGCAGCAGTTGGCTTAGAAGGATTAGCAGCAGTGGGATTAACATGAGCAGGACTAGCAGGAGCCGAACTAGCCCGAGCAGGGCTAGCCTGGGCAGGGCTGGCCGGTTCAGCATTATGCTCCATGGGATCATCCCCTTGAGCAGCAAGGTCCTCTTGATCCATAGGAGGAGGATCATCATGCGGAATATCAACATTATCTTCTAAAGGGTTAGCAAGCTCAGGATCTTCGGCCAGTCCAGGAGTGGTATTATCGACTGTCGGTTTACTCAATTTGGCCTTTTTACTAGGCTTGGGCAAACTGTGAAAAGTTAAGAGACAATGAAAATCAGAAGTCAAAAATGAAACTTTAAACCGGACAGAGTGAAAGACAGCTTACTCGTGAACAGTCTTAAGGACATGAACTTGTGTGGCTGTTGATTCGCCAGAAGATGAGAGAGGAGTTTCCTGATAATTCGAGTCACACGGATTAAGGGGTTGACGAATAAGACCTGCTTTGGGGTAAAGACCAGTTGGAGTAAGTAAAACCTCAGAATGACGCCTTCGAGCCGGAGTATGCGGTAATCCGGTGGATTCAATCGCATGGCCAGTATGACGAGTGGTGCGGCGAGCTTCATGTTGCTGCTTCTTCAAAAGAAAGTTTGGATCCATATGAGCATAAGGATGAGAAAACTGAAATTTCCGGACTGCCCGACGAATTTTTGGTGGTGGCAGTGGTTCTGAGTCGGAGGAAGGAGAGATTACCTCAATATCATCTGCTTTACTGCCCTCAGCAAGACCCTAGGAACAGTCATTATTAATAAAAATGCATGAAATGGAAAGATTCAAGAACCATAAAGAACTAGGTGGTACCTTAGAGGCCGGATCATTGTCCTCCGCATTGGATCCTGATGCGGCAGTAGGCTTCTTCTTGTTTCTCTTAACAGCCAAGGTCTTTTTGCGAGCTGCCTTCGCCGGTTTTTCCTAGGTTTTCCTTTTCCAAAAAGGGTCATTCTCCTGTTTAAAGGAATAAATGTATATTAAGCCAAGCACTATGGACGGATTAAAACAAAGCAAAGAGACAGAAGAATTTCTTACCGACGGTGGTTTATTGGTCACATAGAAGGGTGCCAAGCCGGTCTGATTGCACTCTTCTAGAGGTATATTCAGCAGCTTCTTGACAGATTCGTTAACCTCATTTTATGGTAGCACCATCTCTGTGTGGCGCAAAGGGTCCTTGGGGTTCATAGTATACTCACGCATTAAACCGGAACGCCGACTTAGCTGGAGAATACTCCAAGAAATCCAGCAGCGGACGAAGTCAACTCCTGTCAGTCGATTGGCTACAAAGGCCGTGAGCTTTGAAAGCTGAGGGGCATATTGAGCTCGCTCCTGGGCACTTAAGCGCTGTGGAAAAGGATGTCTCTCTAGAAGACGGTGGGGGCGATAACCCGGTAGTGGATTTTCCCCTTCTGGTACTTCAACGAGCACCCGATCACGGTCATTTGCACGGCTCCGCCTGCTGAGATCATGGGCAATAGAGATGCTTCAAGAAGAGTGGCCAAGTGGGCCATTGAGCTGGCCCCCTTCACCATCTTCTACCAGCCCCGCACCACCATCAAATCTCAAGCATTGGCCGACTTCCTCGTCGACTGGGCCGAGACCGAGTACCTGCCGCCTGCCCCAGACTCAACCCATTGGCGGATGCACTTTGACGTGTCAAAGATGCGCACTGGCTTGGGAGCCGGCGTCGTCCTCACCTCTCCCAAGGGCGACAAGCTCAAGTACACCCTGCAAATCCACTTTGCCGCCTCTAACAATGTAGCCGAGTATGAGGCACTCATCCACGGGCTCCGGATGGCCAAAAAGATTGGCATCCACCGAGTGATGTGCTATGGTGACTCAAACTTGGTTGTCCAGCAGTCATCTGCGGACTGGAACGCCAAGGATGCAAATATGGCAAGTTATCGTTTCCTTATCCAGCATATCAGTGGGCATTTTGACGGCTGCGAGTTCCTCCACGTGCCACGAGCCAACAACATGCAAGCCGACACCTTGGCACGAATCGGCTCCACCCGCCAAGCAATACCAGCCGGCGTGTCCCTCCAATGCCTGCGCAAGCCGTCTATCAAGCCTTCAAGGGAATCGGAGTCAATCTTCATACCAGCCGATCCTGGAGCAGACAGCCTAGCAACTTTAGCAGTCGGCTCGGATACTGCTCCAGCAGGCGGCCTTGATACTCCAACTCTAACAGACTGCCCAGCAATCGCTGCGTCGGTTCCTGGCCCGGGGACTGCTCCAGCAGGCGGCCATGAAGCGCCAGCTCTAGCAGACGGCTCGGGGACTGCTGCAGCCGGCCCAGGGACTTCAGAAGCACAATAGGCAGCTCATTCCAGCCCTTCGCCTCCCAGCCCAACCGCCCTGGTCTCCTTGGCAGAAACAACGTCTTAGCGCCGTCTTGGGCACACCCAATCCTCAGCTTCCTGCTCAGAAGAGAGCTGCCAGCAGATGAAACTGTGGCATGGCAAGTTCAACGCCGGGCTTCAGCCTACACAATAGTCAATAAAGATGTTGTCAGAAGAAGTGCAACAGGCGTCTTCCAGCACTGTGTGGAAGCAGAAAAGGATCAGGCTATTCTGAAGGACATTCATCAAGGGGAATGTGGCCACCACGCGGCCTCAGGATCTCTCGTTGCCAAAGCCTTCAGCCACGGTTTCTTCTGGCCGACTGCTTCGGACGATGCCAAAGACTTGGTAAAAAGTGCAATGGCTGCCAGCGCTTTAGTTCCAAGCAACACTTGTTGGCTTCTGCATTCAAGACCATTCCGATCACTTGGCCATTTGCCGTCTGGGGGCTGGATATGGTGGGCCCCTTCAAGATAGCCCGAGGCGGCTTGACGCACTTACTCGTGGCAGTGGACAAATTCACCAAGTGGATCGAAGAAAAGCCAATCAAGACACTCAATGGCCCAACTGCTGTGACATTCATCGTAGACGTCATAGTCCGGTATGGCATACCGCACAGCATCATCACCGACAACGGCACAAATTTTGCCAAAGGCGCATTGGTCCGTTTCTGTGCTACACAGGGCATCCGACTGGACTTAGCATCTGTTGCTCACCCATAGTCCAATGGCCAAGTTGAGCGCGCTAACAGCCTTATCCTATCCTGCATCAAGCCCCGGCTGGTTGAACCCTTGGAACGATCAGCCGGTTGCTGGATCAAAGAGCTGCTATCAGGGATATTACTACCAAGTATAAACCGCCCAGGTGGGGCCTGTTTTTGTTATCAAGATTATTTTATTTTATCAAAGGCCCAATGGAGTATGAAGTACAATATTTCAGCCCAAGAGGTTTAGAGCCCAAGTGTTAGGGCCCATGATTTGTAAACCGCCATGCTATGTAACGTGAGATGTAAAATAGAAAGAGAAGAGACCGAGGCGGACACGTTTATGAGCCGGCCTCGGGACTCTGTAAACCGGACCGGGTGTCACCTCTTATATAAAGGGACGACCCGACGACGGATCAAGATAGACAACTACAGCTCGAGACACAAGCAAAGCGGATTCGCTCCCTGGTCATCGAAACCCTAGCAATACACACCAAACAAGACGTAGGCTTTTACCTTCATCGAAGGGGGAGAACTAGTATAAAATCCATGTGTCCTTGTCCGCTTTAACCCCTTTAAGCTAACCCGTAGCGATGGCCTCACGACTAAGTCCTTTTGCTAGGACATCTGCCGTGACAAAACCACGACAGCTGCCATCTGTCCTCTGGAGCCTCAGGACAACTCTGAACAAGTCAACCGGCTTCACTACTTTCTTCCTCGTTTATGGGGCCGAGGCCATCATCCCAACAGATGTTGAGTTTGACTTGCCTCGCGTCACCATGTACACAGAAGCACCAGCCAAAGAGGCACGAGAAGACGTCGTGGACCTGCTGGGGGAGGCCCGGCTGGTAGATCTCAGCCGGTCCACCAGCTATCAGCAGGGTGTCCGCCGCTATCACAGCCGGGGAGTCAAGCCATGCTCCTTCCGCGAGGGGGACCTTCTGCTCCGGCTGATCCAGCGAACAGCCGGCCAGCACAAGCTCTCCGCTCCTTGGGAAGGACCGTTCATCATCAGCAAGGTACTAGGCAACGATGCCTACTAGCTTATCGATGCCCAGAAGCCAAGAGCACGCAAGAGAGACGACTCGGGAAAGGAGTCGGAGCGCCCGTGGAATGCAAACCTACTTCGTCGCTTTTATAGCTAAAAGATAGTATGTGTCGCGTTATCTACTTTATTTTGAGAACCAATGGGTCCCCTGAGGAGTTCTCGGGGACTGCCCAACCCTTTATGTATATGATAAGAATTATGCCTATGAATGAGTGTTATTCATTCCTTTGTCCGACACCGGAGCCCAGCAGACGACCCAGGGACTGGCCGCCTAGCCCTATGTTTAAAACTTTTCCTTAAAACAGTCGGACAAGTAATGTGATGGCATCCAAGCCCAGCAGAACGCGGCAGTCCGACTGGCGGGAGTTAAAGGCAAGAAGCGGTGCCCACATGAAAAATGGCTAACGAAAATAAACATAGGGCAAGACGGCCCTTCATACAAATTGGCCGGCAGTTATGCAGCCGGCCAGCCGGCTTCTGGCTTAGCTACGCTGCCTTCTAGAGGGCGGGATACTTGCCTATCCGGAAAACAGCTAAGTACCTGACCCAACCACAAACCACAGAGTGGCTGTCTTGCTGGCAGGATGGCGGTTAAAGGAGACAACAAAAGAAAATCTCCCTAAGGAACAAAGGATGGTGCTAAATCCGAGAACCCGGCCAAGTGCATAAACACATGCAGCATTAAAAATGTCTACAACAAAAAGGCCTCAAGGGCCGCCTTCCAGCAGTAGCTTACTAATACACCCAGTGGGTGGAATTGTTTGGAATAATCCTACCAATTCTTAAGAAGAAACAGGAATCAAACGATACAAGAATGACGCCTAAGGCGCAGTAGGCGGAGCGCGTGGCACGACGGAGCCGACTACTGGGGAGCCGCCTGACGGGTCTCGGCCTGGCTGCCTCCTGCAGCAGGCGGCGCCGCCCCGCCAGGTCCGCTTGTCGAGGTTTGGTCAGGCTGATGACCAGCAGGCGGATCCGCCTCCTGGGAGTTGGCCTCCTCGTCGCTGTCTCCCTCCTCCTCGCCTTCATCACTAGAGGCGATCTCTTCGTCCAGCTCCTCCGACGCCGCTAAGTCCAGCCCGAAGTTGCTGGGTGGCACCACATGACCATTCTCATCCATCTCTGGGACGAAAATGGAGGTGTCGGCATACTCAGCAAGGGTGGCGGCGCGTCTGGCGGGATCTCCTTACACCTCGGCCAGCTCGGGCTCAGCCTCCACACGGAAGGTCTTCAACTAGGCGAGATTCAGGTCTGGGTACCAGCCCTAGGCAAACTCCAGGGCAGTCCGCGCACCAGCCCTTGCTGCGGCGCACTTCCAGGCCTCGAAGCGGTGGCCGGCCACTTCCAACCAGTCGGCAGTCCGGCTGGGAGTGCGGAGTACTGGAACACCAGGCTAGAGGGCGGCCAGCACTTGAGCACCAGCACGTTGCAGACGGCGAAGCAGGCGGTGGGCCGGCTGGAGGCGCGCCTTGACAGCAAGAAGCTGTTCGGCCGGAGTCCTAGGCGCAATCGAGGCAATCACCCGGCCCGCTTTGCGCCTCTCGTCACGCTGGGCCTCGATGGTCTGGCTGGCGGCCACAGAGTGGCCTGGGAAGAACTCTGCAAGAACTAGATAAAGAATCAGAAGAAAGAGAGATGGCTATAACAGACGGCAAGCACCAGAAAGAGGGGCAGGCGTCTTACCGTCAACCATGTCTGCAATGGCCCCATAGTCGTCTTGCAGAGCCGCCTCCTTCTCGGCCCAGTTCGAGCGCTCGGTCTCGAACTCTGCCCGAAGGAGCATCTCGGCGTTCGACAACTTCCCGAGCTCCGCCTTGTGCGTTGCCGCCTGGTCTGCCAGTTCCTTGGCCAGGCGGTCACGATCGTGGGCGGCAAGATCGCGCTCCCGCTCCTTGGCGGCGAGTTCTGATTGGACCTCGCCCAGTTGATTGCGGAGCTTGGTCGCGACTGCAGCCAAGAGAAGAAGAAGAAGAACACCCACATCAGCAAAAAGACAACCTTGGAGTTCCAAGCCGCCTGCTCAGCAGCCGACTCGGAACTCGGGGACTACACCCAGCGGGTGCGCTGACGCACCCCCGCAAGGAGGAGAGAAACACTCACCCTGGCTGTCTGCCAGAGCAGTCCGCAGTTGCGCCAGCTCTTGACGCTGGGCGTTGAAGGAGGCCACCCGGAGGTTGTGGTAAACCTACAGCAAGACACAAGTTAGCCCGCAAAATACACCTTGGAGTTCCAAGCCGCCTGCTCAGCAGCCGGCTCGGAACTATACCTAGTGGGTGCGCTGACGCGCCCCCACAGAAGAAATTGAAGGAATAAAAGCAAAAACACATGGAGTCAACGTACCCGAACAGAAGTTCGCGTAGCCGCGAACTCCCGCATCACCGCCTGCACGACCTCGCTCAAGGAGTTGAAGCGGTCGAGGATGTCTCGCGACGCGGCAATCAGCGCAACGCCGCCCCGGGGCGTCCAGCCTGGTGGCGCCGCGCTGGTAGCATCGCTCTCCGGCGTGGACGAGCTGGTGCCGCCGGCCTCCACCCGCCGCGGCGCGGAGACCGCCCTCACAGGGCGCGGGCGGGCGGGAGCTTGGGGGTCGGCTGCGGGCCTATCACCAGCAAGCCCTCAGCCGGCGCACCTCCGCTCCTACAGGCCGGCTGCCCTGCGTCCCAGCAGGCGGCACGGGGGGCGGCACTTCTGTTTCCATGGCGACGCGGCCGTCCCCCTCGTTGTTTAGAGCCGGCTGCTCGTCAGCGGCCGGCACTCGGACAGCGGCTCCAGAGAGCCCGTCTCTTGGGGGATGATGCGGCCGCCCGGCTGCTGAGAGCCCGCCTTCTGCTCCTGGCCTCAGGCGGCAGCGTCCGCCTGAGCCTTAGTGGCTGCCTCGGCCTCCGCCTTGGCAGCAGCATCAGCTACCACCAGCTCACGGTCCACGGCCTCCTGCTTCTCGCGTGCCTCACGGGCGTTTCTCTCCATTGCTTCCCGGAGCGCGGCGGCGGGATCCACGTGGCGGGGCGCAGGGGGGACATCCGTACTCCCAACAACGGAGCCCACTGGCGCCCGCGAGAGAGAGAGAGAGTGGCGCGCTGCCTAGGCATCCCAAGGAAGATAGCAAGTCAGCCGAGTTGGGGACGGCAAAATGAGATAAACATCAAAGAAAAGGAAGAAACAAAGTACTTACCCGGATACGCCCGGCCTAGGCTTGGGGAGCTTAGGAAGGACTGCCTTGGAGGTTGCCTCCCGGCGCTTGGTGGCGGCGGTCGACATCCGGAGCCTCTTGGGCTGGGTGCCAGACGGCCCCGCAGAGGACCGGCTCTTCACGCCGCCGGCTGTGGCTGACGGCACCGCCTGTTGGCTGCCACACCCAGGCGGATCCGCCTCTCGAACGCGGATTGGCGCTTCGTCCTCCTCGTCGTCGTCGTCCGGCGAGCTCTCGACGCCGCCTTCTGGCAGGCCGCCTGCTGGCGGGCCCCCGTCGCCTGTCACCTCTTCCTCCTCCATGGCGGCGGCCCCAAGATCGGGGTCGCTCGTGTCCCTCTGGGAGCGATCTGGTTCCAGAGGGCGGCCTGGTTGGACAGAACCCGGTGCCGGCTGGCCGAGGAAGATCTACAGACGGCACCAAGATCAGACAGCTGTGACAAACGGAAAGAGAAGAAAGAAGAATTGAGAAAGAAGAAAGCTCACCGCAGGTGGCTGGTTGCTGCGGCTGTAGGGCGGCTTGCCAAAGGCCTAGCCGAAGTCGGAGACCTTGCAATTGGATACATAGTTCACTAAGTATGCCACCTCCTTGTTTGGCATTAGCTTGGTGCATGTCCGACTCGGGTCCCGTTGCCCGCTCATATCGTAGTTCAAGTGTGGGCGGGCCTGCAGCAACAGCACCCGGCACTCTACAAACGTGAGAAGGAGGTCCGCAAACACCAAGCCTTCACTGTCCCTCAGCTCCCGGAGACGCCGCACGGTTATGGAGGCAGCTTCTGTGAGGGTGGTGAGCCGGGTCTTCCAAGAGGCGTGGGGCTCAGCAGGCGGGCCAGGTGCCCAGTCCGGCAGACCAATGAAATCTTGGGCGGAGTCGACAATGGAGATGTAGAAGTATGTCTTCTGCCACAACTTCACTGACGCCACGAGCTGCGGCACCGGGAGATAGTTTTTGGCCCCGCTGCGCTTCACCGCGATACATCCCCCACACTGGGCGGCCACGCTTTGGATTGCGGTACCGAGCTTCATGTAGAAAAGCTCGGTCCACAGCTCCATCGTGGGGAGGATGTCGAGGTACGCCTCGCACATGACGACGAAGGAGGACAACATCACCACCGTGTTCGGCGTGAGGTGGTGGGGTTGGATGTTGAAGAAGTCCAGAAAAGACCGGAAGAAGCCGCTAGCGGGGAGGTCGAAGCCGCACGGGAAGTGCGAGCAGAAGATGACATGCTCGCCGAACCGCGGTGCCGGCCTGATCTCCGCCGCCGGCACTAGGCGCACGGCGACCTTGTCGGCAGCAGGCAGTTTCCCCGCCCAGCGGAGATAGTGGATGTTCTCCTCAAGGACGTCGCTGCCGTCCCATACGCCATGATAGGGGACCGGCGCTGCGTCAGCCATGGCTCGAGGCGGCGGCTCGCTGCAGAGGTGGCGAGAAGAGCAGACGGGAGCGAGGAAGAAGAAGAGGAATGGAGAGGGGCGGGCGCGAGAATGGCGCTAACCCCTGTCCCCTGGCCTACTTAGAGGCTCGGGGCGGCGAATCCAAGGGGCCGGGGCGTGGGATTAACTGCTCCACGCCCTGCACGATCCCCATCTTTTGCGCGCCTAATCCGCGCGCATTAACTGCGTGTGGGGAGGGCAATCGATTGCCCCTGCCACACTGGATCCGTGCGCGGACCGAGGCCCTGTAGTGGCGGGCCCCGGCCCACTGCTACGTCCTGTCACGCGCGTGGGATGGCAGGCGGACGCGACGGGGCGACGACGCGTGGAGAGCCGCCAACGGTCGGCAGACCTGCGCGGCTTCCTGCGGACCAGGCGGTGTTTTCCTCTCGTAGATTTGAAGACGGAGGTCCGGCTGCGAGGAGCCGGCCCCCTTTACAGAGGTCCGGCTGCCAGCAGACGGCTATTTTCGAAGATCGATGAAGGACGCCGGTCCTACTTAGGGGGGGAAGCTGTTGGAACCCCATAGCCCTCAAACACAAACCGCAGAGTTCCACCAGCTTCGGGGACTACTGTTGGAGATATTGACCACGGGTGTCCGCATTGACCACCCATAGTATTTTAAGACAAGTTGGGGCCGCCTGTTACCCCCCAGCCTTCTGCTCATTCGGCCGCCGCCTAGGACAGCTTACCCTAGGAGTCGGCTGCCAGCAGGCGGCAGGGGCCCAAACAGGTGGTAGCCCCATAGCCAGCAGCTAGCAAACGGTCCCACGCCTCTCCCTCGGGATGCGTGCTGGGGGACCACCGTGCAGCTGAGGCATGGCTACAGTTGAGCATGTCCTTAGAAAATCTATAAGGGCGTGGCTATAGAGAATGTGTACCCTATGGCCACCTCTTAAGCGGCGTGTCACTGTAGCCACGCTGCCAGTGACCAAGCTTCGGTCAGAGGAAGCCACGATCCCGCTACCCACAAACGGCGGGGCCAGCAGGCGGCTGGCCCCACCGGCCAGTGGGTAAGTCAGAAACAAGCTGCCCCTGGCAGGCGGCCCGCCTGGTAGCAGACGACTCACCCTACCCTAGGAGTCTGAACCCCATCAAGATGACAAGACAGGACGTGGTGGCAGTGTACGGCAGGAGAAGGCGGCACTGTAGCCACTTCCCTCCTGACGATGCTGTTGTCAGCAGAAGCACGCCTATACAGTGAAAGGCAATCACATGGGCCCCCAGACGGCGGCCCCCAGCAGACAGGCGGCGAGGCCGGCACCAGAAGATGCTGACAGCCGAGGGCCACTCCGCCGAGATTACAATTGTACCCCTGGGGGTAGGCCAATATAAACCCCCCAGGGTCCTCCATGAGGAGGGGTTGGAACGTGGAACTCTAGAAGGAAGAGAGACACGTTGGGAGAGAGAGAGAAACCCTAGCTACCATCCCAATTCCCTAGAGCGAAGGTAGTGAGCTAGCCTTGCTCTTCTTCCTCCTCTAGATGACATAGCTCAAGGAGCAACCTTGTAGCTACCCTAGTGACATTAGTCATGATGCGGAGTCCCCGCAGAGCAGGACTAGGGGTGTCATCTCCACGGAGAGCTCCAAACCTGGGTAAGATTTGTAGGCGTCCTAAGTTCCGCCTTATCCCGCTTCCAGGGCCCGGTGACGCTCTATTGTCCCTATGCATGATAAGCCACCCGTTGGCATATGTTGCCCCAAAACCTCGACAATTTCCCTGTGGCTCGGTCATCGCTCTCTCGCATGTCATTTCTCACCTTCAACGTAGCACCATGGTATTATTGCAAAAAACTCTGTTGTTCTCTTTAATTATTATAAATAAGCTACAAAACTACACACCGATAGTCCACTTGGAATGGATCAAATTTTGACCCACAAATTAAAGTGCTACAAACTACACACCGAGGGGCCCACATGTCATGAAACAAATTTGGACCCATATACAAATTAAAAAATAAAGGACGAGGATCGAACATGTGACCAGGGCCTTCAAGCCGCACGTCAATAGGCAACATACATAGAACAACAATGTTTGTTGTTCCTCCCTTTGTTCACATAATATTTTTTATATTACCACAACATATTTAATTGATAACATGTAATATTATTTTTAGTACTATTCGCCCTCACTTACTAGTGGGTTCCATGTGTGCTCTCTCTCTCTCCTCCCCTTCTGCGTTTAGACGCACGGGCAAACACGAAGAACTCGCAAGCGATGTTGCTTGACCATATCTGGACGTGTTCACAAGTTACGACACCAGTTTCACGTGCTAGGAGCACTAGTCTGTGTGTACGTGCAATACACGTTAATTTGGAAGTATATTAAGTGCATGCGGATATTAAGTAGGATATTATTTGTGTGTTATTATGTGATTAGCACTATTTTTGGCATGAAATTAACTGCACGCTAAATGTGTTGAGCGCTCGACATTGAAGCAGTCTAGGTCGTTGGATGACAAGGAATACGTGTGGCTTGATGACAATTTATATTTAATTTGATACGGCTCTAGCAGAACATTCAATCGATCAAACCATAGATTTTCTTCAGTCTGACTCCGACTTTAAATTATACGACGATCGATCTAAAATAAACAGAAATGATAAATGTTCGGATTTTAAGCACGGCAATCCGAACGTTTTTCATGGTAAATTTATATTACGCGGCGGTGGCGTCTTGCGGTGGGAAGCGGCTCCTCTGTCGTGCGCTGTGTGTCGTCGGGCCACTGTCCGAAGGCGATGGCGGCGCCTTGCGCCATTGTTGGCATACTCCTGGATGTTGGCCTAGCTTCAAAGAAGGCCAAAATGTTCTGGACTTCAGAGCGAGTCAACTGGAGGGAGGAGGCGACTGACGTTGGTGCAAGGAAGCGGTCGACGGCGGCCATCCATGCCGCTGAGGGGGGCATTGGCACCCGCGTGGGGACAGGCACTGTCAACGGCACGGCGGAGACATTCGTGTGCACAGGCACCGGCACGGGTGCGCACATCTGTGCACGTGCAGGCGCATGCGCTGGCAGGTGCACGGGCACCGGCACGGGCGTGCGCGTCAGTGCACGCGCAAGCGCATGCGCTGGCAAGTGCACGGGCGCGTGAAAGTCTGCGGGGACCTCGTGGAACCCCGTGGCATCAAGCTCGGCGCCAATGTGCGGCTCCCAGCCCATCAATGCCACGGGGATGGGCGCTGGCGCAGTCGGGGCGACGGGAGCTGAAATGGGAGCGGGGACAGGCGTGGCGTCTTCCCGCAAGGCCAGTTCAAGCTCGTCCCAAGGCGCCTTATGTTCTTGAGACTCCGGCTGGGTGTCTTCCTCGGGAAAATGGAAGACTAAGGGCAGACCATCGAGATGCGGCACGGCGTACGTTAAGGTCAGGCAGGTTGGAGGTGGGCGACAGGAGAATCAGAGAGGAAGAGAGAAGATTGTAACGATACCGGGTAGTGCGGGGTTGATTTTAAACTACAGCGCCGGCGACAATAAAAGTGGGAGCAGTTGGGACGAAGGTGGGTGGCGGAACCTAGTCAAAGGGCTCGCCTCCCGGTGAGCATGCACAGCGGTCTGCTCGCACACCTCCCTGTCAGCTGGCGCAGCAGTCTGCTCGCACGCCTCCCGTCGACTCACACGCTTGCTCAGACGGCACCTGCCGATGAGAAGCGGGACTCATGGCGGCACGTAAACGCCCATGGCTTCAATAGTGAAAGCGTTCGCCTTAACGTGACAGGTCTTTGTTCCAAAATACCTTGGCTCTTCATTTGTGCAACTTGTCATAAGCAGCTTGTCTCAAATCGAAGAAAAAATTATGAAGTAATATTTGTGCCATATCACATGACCATGCTCAGTTTCAAGAATTTATGGTCACTTTTGGATTTTATGAAATTTAAGATCCAGGATTCGAAACAATATCATAACCTGCATCATGCAATAAATTTTCAAGCCATACATCTGTCATGTTGTATTTCTTAAGAAAGGATTTGGTCAAACATTTTTCTTAGTTAGACTTCACACAAGTTATATATGCAGAGCAAAAGGATAATCCCTCCGTACCAGTGCCTTGCCTGATATATTAACTCAGGTACTAGGCACGAACAAACGGGCTCAATTATGTGATCATCCTGGTGTAGTAGTAGTAGTAGTACTAGGCAATGCAGCTGACGGGTGACCTTGGCGAGCGGCGACCGAGGGAATTGAACCGTGCTCGGCATGGTAGGTAACGTTGTCTAGCTACTGAAGCATCCTTCCGTTGTTCATCGGTAGTCATTATGGACCGGGGACATGAGCGGAATTTCCTAGGGCTGGAATTCTGGCCGCCGGATATTTCGACTCGAAACGCGGAGGCTCGACTGGTTGGGGTTGCCTAATGTGTGTACCACGCACGCCACCAGAAGGACACGAGCCCGGTTTTTATTTATTTTTATTTTTTAAGATCAACACGAGCCAAGGTCTGGCTGGTACGCCGTTGGGTCCTACCATTTGAGAATACGAAAGGAACCTTTTAAATTGCCGAACGAATCTATGTGTATTACAATGCCCATATTTTCCTTGCAAATACTATTCTCCACGTGGTAATTGATTTATGACGAGTTGTTGAATTAGAGTGAGTTTGTGATATAGTGATCTCAACATGGATTTCACATTTCATGGTATCCCTGGTAAGTTTTTTAATGCAAATTCATATTTAAAAGATGAACAATATGGATATGAGAAAACTTTGTATGTATCAAGCATATGACCCCCCCCCCCCACACACACACACACACAAACACCCACACACGAACACAACAACAATCCAATAGGTATAGTGCATCTATTTTTCAAAACCATGCATGTATGACATGAATTCAAAAATACTCGCTCTGTTCCTAAATATTAGTCTTTTAGAGATTTCCACAAGCGACTACATACGGAGCAAAATGAGTGAATCTACACTCTAAAATATGTCTATATACATCTGTATGTGCCAGTCCACTTGAAATATCTAAAAAGACTAATTTAGGAACGAAGGGAGTAAACTGTAAGACATGCATGGTCCTCAATTCAATATTTAAAATGAACATGAAACTGAAACATGAATATTAAGTCTAGTACTACAGTACATGCAAATGTTGTGTTTAATTAGGCGGAGCTATGATTGTCGGGGGTCACACCCTCGACCTTAGATAAAATTGTGAAGCTCTGGTTTGGGTTGTTTAGATTATATTTGTCCCCGCCCTCGCAACCACTGATTGGTTGTGCACCCCCACCCCTCCTCCCCAGGAGAATATCATGTGCCCCCATACCTTAGATATGCCGATACGAGTGGCTTGGAGCTTGTAGATCTGAGATATAGCAGCTCACATGATGTCTTAATATTTTTACAGGAAACCTTGATGAGTTTGAAAATTGCACACAATTTGTATAAAAACTACTCAGATGCCCTTGGATCCCATATCCAACGACCTCAAAGCTCTTATCGCCGTAGCATCTAAGATGAAGGAGGACATCATATTCTCCTATATGTAAGAATATCATATGCTACCACACCTTAGATGCTTTGGTGATACAAGCTCTTCGGAGTCGTTGGATTTGGGACCCAACACCTCCTCGGTGGATCGAATGGTTTTTTGCAGAAAAGCCCCCAAAGAGTTCGGCCACTGCTTACAAGCACAAAGACTGCTCAGATGCCATTGGATCTCAGATCAAACGACCTCGAAGCTCGTATCACCGTAGCATCCAAGTTGCGAGAGCACCATATGTTTTCTCGTACTGGGGAATATGAGGTGCTCCCGCACCGTAAATTCTATGGTGATACGAGTTCACAGAGATCTAACGGCCCACAACAGGAGGTTTGAATGTTTTTGCAATATACGGCTGAGAGAGTTTGGGAATTGCGCAGAAAGTACAAGTACTACGCATGTGCCATCTGATCACTGATCATACGACCTAGATGCTCATATCACCATAGAGGGTAATTAAGCTACGGGGAGCACCTAATATGAGCAACGGGCAGCCGTTGGATCCAATATGCAGCGGCACACACGAGGCATGAATGTTTTATTTGCAAAAAAAATCTTTGGAGAGTTTGGAAATTGCGCATAATTACAAAGACTACTCCCAAGCCATTGGATCTCACTTCCAACGGTGTAAAAACACGTATCACCATAGCATCTAAGCTGCGGGGTGGATGTGATATTCTATGCCGCTGTCATTTTTTTCGTAAACTTGCAAAATACGTGTAACGTGTGCCGTTACTTGTCTAACCGCGCAAAGTGTTTCTTCAAAAAAACATCCTACACTGAAATATCGGAACAACACACGGGTTCCCACTTGTCATTAATCAAATTTGGACCTAAAACAAACAAATATGAAAGACGTGATTCGAACTGGCAACCTAGACTACAAAGCGTAAGTCGATAGCCTGAAACAACAACGGTTGTTGGCTTTGTCCCATAACTTGATTTTATACAGTATTACGTTGAGTAGAGTAGAGGGAGTGCCTCATCAACACGTGCATGACCGTTGACTCACTTACTGGTGGGTCCCAGGTCTGCGATCTCTCTCTTCTCTCCATCATCTAACCTTTGCATGGGCATACATGAAGAGCGGCGCTAGCTTGCCGTGTTGTTACTACAACTAAAAAAAGCTTGGAAAATAGAAGAATCGCCTAGAACAAGAGATGTTGTGGCTGGTCGAGATGGAGCTAACCACACCTATCCTCCGTGCCATGTTAGCATGATGATGATGTGTGGCTAGTGGGGTGTTTTTGACCGACTGGCTGGGTCACGAGGTCGAACCATAGGTACTGCGTCTGTTACAGTAAATTTTTACACGCACATTTTTCCTCCGTGCCGAGACATGGCACACCCTACCGTGCGGTTTCGGGGTCCTCCCGGGTGGTGCACGCATATATTTTTCCTGACGTGGGATGCCCTGCCGCGCGTTTTCGCCGAAGCAAGTAAATGAGTCGTCAAATCACGAAAGACTACTTTCCCGCCGAGTACATCAGTGAAACACGGTGGCTAGCTAGTTGGGCTAGTTCGACCGATTACCTAGGCCGCTGCCACATTTGTTTTTCCACCCCTTTTTTTATCTACTTGCCGGCAGGTAAATTCAAATATCCACCGCGGCATTGCTCTCGTGTTTGAGTGCGGCAGGATTTTTAATTTTTTGATTGACGGGAGCAGACGCGATAGCAATTAGTCACAATGACGCCGCCTGTAAAACCCACTGCTCCCTGATGTGAGAAGTCGTCGACTGGTGTTTTACCATGGTGAAAACCAAAAGATTCCCCGCTCCTCGGCTGGCACCCTCCGCCTTCCTGTAGATTGCATTGCCTTTCAGCGGTTTCGCCCCATGCATCACCAACAGCGTGCGCCACGAGAAGCAGAGGGACTTCGGTGGTGTTTAGGCGCCCTCTGCATGGGCATGTCCATGTCTCGGCGCAACATGACTGTTGGATCAAACTCAGACGGTGCAGATCAGTCGCTGTAGCACAAAGCGTGTGGGTGTGTTTGGCTGCATTCTCATCTCAATATACTCCTCTATCTAGGTGTGTAAGTCACCTTACGAAAGCCAAATAATCCCAAAACACTTAGTCACGGTACATTAACTCCCTCCCCGTTTCTTGTTTTGTGACATATCAACCAATAAGAGACGTGGGCCGTGCATGCTTTCAATGACTTGAGACTAATAAACATGAAATGCAGTGGTTAGTTCGTTGCATGCAATGCTATTAATTAGCAAAAAGACATTAAGTGTTCTCGTTTTCCTCTCCGCCTTGGTCGCAGTGCACAACGTAAGAGCATGGTTAATAATATAGCCAGTTGATGGCTATAAGAAACCGTCATGTCATCTATAGCCATCATATATATGCACTCATACAATAGTGTGAGCTATAAGGTTGGCTATTGCGTTAATACTTTTTTGCATCTTCTCTCTATCTCTTTTTTCATATTTATTGCATTTATCTAGGAATACGCATATAGCTAGACTCTTGCATTAGAGCCCACTCCCCTACTTTTTCATCTCTCTCCTCCACGTAGGGAAAAATGACATGTAAGCGGGCTATAAGCCCATGATGTCTACACACGCTTCTATTTCTTGTAGACTATGTTGGGCCTCCAAGCGCAGAGGTTTGTAGGACAGCAGCAATTTCCCTCAAGTGGATGACCTAAGGTTTATCGAACTGTCACATCCCTAGTTAGCACTTGCATTAGGACTAGCTAGAGTGTGCATCATGTCTACTTATCAAAGAAACTTGAAATGGGAATGACAGAAACCCCCGCACCCCTCTTCTAACAACTAGGGTTTGATAAAATCTTTTCCAATGTACCCAAAATGCCCTTCAAAAATGTTCATCATTTCTGCCTTGGTCTTAAACCTCTGCCAAAAATGGTGCACAATTTTCTAGGACATCTAAGGGCTCTGGAATAAATCATATGGTATTTGTATTTGGGCATTTAAATGCTATAAAATATTTTAAATGCTCAAGTAATCATAAACTATAATGTTCTATGCTGTTCATATTATATACAGTGGGCATGACAAGTTTTATGAGTTATAAAAATGTTCTGGCATTTTTATTAATTAAACAAAGTTGCAAAAGAAATGAAACAGAAAAGAAATAGGAAAAAAAGAAAGAGAGAGAAAGAACTTACCTGAGCCCAGCACTGTTGCATGCCGGCCCAGCCCACCAGCGCCGCTTCTGTCGCCTTCCTCCTCGCGCCAGAAGGCAGCGCGCGTGGCCACCACGCGCCGGCACGCACCCGGCCACCTCCACCCTGCTTGCC